>OZ035874.1:62473749-63221844 GCA_964034865.1 Eristalis intricaria | reverse complement strand
CGAAATTGTCTGAACTGAATTTTTTTGACAGTTGGATAAAGGAACGAATCGAAAACGACTTGGTTCGGGTGTCTCTCCAACTGACAGCTGTCACAGTTGACAGTTGTTCTTTATTCGATATTTGTCCAATTTCGAAGTGATCGAAAATTGAGCTATGCAGGACACAAGACGTGATTTGGAACTCAACCGTGGTCACCCTTCTGGGTACCTTTGAACCATCCCGCCCAAGAGAACGAAAGCCGTCAACTCACTTCGTTCGATTGTGACAGTCTGTCACTGTGACACATCCCCCATAGGGGCTTCAGTTCCTTTCACAAATCGACATGCTCCTCACGTCAAGAAGCGAAGTGTATACCCCTCCTTGCGAAAAAGTGAAAATCCGAAACTCTCTCGCTTTCGAAGTATAATTATCTTCTTCCAATACTTCGCCTGAGAAAGTCGAAGGAAATGCACACTCTCTGTCTCTCTCGCGCCATCAAGAAAGAAGCAATACCACTTAAAAATTCAGTAAATCAACCAAACCAATACGACCGACGGCGAGGTCGCTGCGCCACACAGAAGGGAATTCGCAAGCAAGCAAAAGTTCAGATTTCGGATGAGTTTCCGAAGAGGGGCAAACCACCATAAATCACGAGCGTCTGTGGTGGCTGGTGGCGCGCTGCGATGCATGCAAAATTCGCGGATCTCCTCGACTTAACCTCACACTTAACTTAAAGACTCCACTGACAGCTAGAAACTTTCATAAATCGTCAAGCAAATTGAAGGTGTCAGATGGAAATCTTTGCACTACCGCCGCAGTCAGTGCACGTGCCTTTGTTCCCGAGGGCATTTGTTAGAGACCGACAATTCTGCCGGCAGCCTCCTCCTACTCCCCCTCACCCCCGCTAGGCACTTGAACACAATCTGTGACCGTACAGACGAGAGCGGAATCCACTTCAAAGTAATTCACTGCAACGAATTCCATGATTTTCTCAACGAAAACAGAACCCTCCATGCTCTCTGGGCCATAATCTCGAGCGGGCGGCAGCCCTCAGCCGAGGATGGTGATGAGGACGAAGACGAAGACGAAGGCGCTTCAGCGTAATTGGTTTTCCGTGAAACTAAAAGGAAACAAAAATCAACACTTCCAGTTCCCAGATGTAAGGAGTGAGAGCGTGTGCTGCTGCTGGTGCCGCCACCGCCGCCGCCGTTAAGGAACCACCAGCAGCAGCAGCATCGCATTCACTCGAAGTCATTTATGAGATTTCTTCACACACTCGAGTCAGTCGAACCGAACCACCCTTCTCCTTGGGCAAGCCGATCGAAGCGACGACCGACAACGGCTTGGCCAGTGCCAGCTTCCATCGACTCATTGAATTGAATGGCCGCCGCTGTTCGCTGCTAATCTTGTGGAAATTATTCGGAACTTTCCGCTTCGCCGTGTGGGTACGTATCTCGCCCAGACATCGGGGCCAGTGCTGCCAGTTGCAGTCGAAAGGCGATGCTTCAGATTATTTTTGTTGATTTTCGGATTTTCTCATTTTCCTCCGACTGCTGGGGAAGCCCAGTGAGGCGAGCAGCGTACAAGCGGCAAAAATGCTGGCGACACCCGGGAGCCATGTGTTCTTCCGTTCGGGGCGAGCGAGGCCCTATGAACAGGGTTTTCCATTGTCGTTGACTCGGGCTACGTTCAGCTGCCGAGTGGGGCACGCCCCGAAACACTTGGTAGCATCGAATTGGTCAAGATCCCTGACGTGTGTATGATTTCCGGCTGGCAAAAGTGGGAAAGTGATGCGCATGCAACATCCGGCGCTGTGCGGATGGCATTTGTCGGGCTCAATGATCTCGGAATCGACATGTTTCTGGGGGAGCGGAAGAGCATCCGCAAATCTGATATTTCTGTTGGGCTGGGCAAACCGAAAATTATTTGTTTCGCCGAATCGTTGACCATGCGGTGGGTTTATTTTTGGATTGTTGGACGAGTCATTGACTTAAATGTGGGCGTCGATGCAATTCCAAAACACGATGCGCAACGGATGCGATTGAAAATGTAAGTGGAGCACGATTAGAAGGGGTACACACACGGAAAGTTGAATTGGGGCAGTTTTTTAATGACTTGGAGTGGCTGGCTGGCAGTCAGCGAAACGAAAATAAAGAAAAAGGTGACATTCGTCAAATTGTCAGAAATTGTTTTTCGACTGAAACGTTTCACCACAATTTCGCACGTAATTAAGGCACCAGATCTGCAAGGACATACCAACTATCCAACTACAGTGGACTCGCCCTAAGTCGAAACTCGCTCTGGGTTAGGTTAGGTAGGTGGCCTGCTAGTGCATTCCCCGGCACTCTTAGACCATGTTGGTCCATCGTGATACCCATAGTCAGACTACTAATACTGATGGACTATTGCAGTGATAGTGGCGTTAATTTGATCCCAACGGCAAATGGTGACTGAAACAGATTTGAAAACCAGATAAAAGCGTATTAACTTTGCTTTCACTGGGATTCGAACCGGGGACCCCGCTAACCAGAGGCAGGCACTCTACCAACTGCGCCATCCAGTCGTTCAGTATGGCCTTTGCTTAAACATTTGAAAATTCCTCATGGGGTCGAGGATGCAGTCTTAAGATCTGTCTTGAGGTCTTAAGATCTGTCTTGCACGGAGACGGTCGCGAATACGCAATAAAGATCCCGTAATCTTAACTTGACAATTGTAATTTACGTATCCATTCGTTGCATCTTGTTTCTGTTCCCAACTTCCGTACAACAGCTTTTCGTAATTCGCTTACTGTAACAGCGTGCCGGTTATTTTACAAGCGTCCTCGTTACATCAGATCACTAAGACTTCTTGCTGCGTTTACAAGAAATCTCAAAAAAAATGCCTCTTTAGCTTAGACATAATTAATTTGGATTATATACTTCGGGTTCAGTAGTACATTGTTTAAATATTTATTCTTATAGTCTGGTTTAGTTTATTTTTATTTTTACTTCTATTTTATATCTTTTGTATTGTGAACTTGCTGTCAGTCTTCAATTCTGTAAATACTTTCTGTATAATGCGGTTTTCTAGGGCCACCCCACCCGTCACAATTTCTGTTTTTTTTATAATTTGCGCGTGCTCAAGGGATTGCTAATACCCTTATGTGTCCGGGGTCAAGACACAGCACGGGCCGAAGGTGTAGAGGGAGAAAGGGAGAGGAGGTGTCTCTGCACATTGGTCTTAAATATCTGCGGGTTGTAGTCTGTGGGAAATATTAGCTTGGGAAGAGCATTCCACATTCGTGCAGTGCGGCTGAAGAACGAGTCTCTGAATTTAACTGTGCGTCCGAAAGTAGGCTTTAGGGTATACTGATGGGCATTCCTGGCGAGACGAGTATTGCGGGTGAATTCATGGAGAGGAGGAATGCAGTGGGCTAGCTCACTTGAGCATCGTTTGTTGAAATAACGATAAAACACGGACAACGATGAGACGGTACGTCGATGTTCGAGAGAATCTAATGACTGCGATATTTTTGTCTCCTATAAGTTTTACCGCTCGCTTTTGGATTCTATCAAGTAGGTGCAGTGTGGTCTTAGGGGCACCAGACCAGATATGAGCGTTATACTCAAGCTTGGGGTGGATGTACGCCTTATAAATTAAAGCCAAATCAGAAGGGAGGAAATATTTCTTGCATCAAATATGTGATCGCTCCAACTAAGTGTAGTGTTGATACACAAACCAAGGATGGAAGGTTTTCCGGTTTCATCGACACAAGCGCCATTCATGGATAATGGCTGAATATGAAGGGTTCGCTTGAGTGACAGCAGACAGCATTGAGTTTTTGAAGCATTGAATTCCACTCTATTGTTTTTTCCGCAGTTAATTATGCTGTCGGAATTCAACGTGCTTAACATACGCTGCCGTTCCAATTCTACGACCGTAGGGCGGGATCGTGAGTCTTGGAACGAATATGAAAAGCTAACGGTGCTGTCATCAGCGAAGGAATGGATTGGATTAGAAGTAGCAGACAAGAGATCATTTATAAAAATGAGAAAGAGTGTCGGAGCATTTATTTGGTGGATATCAGACTTGAACCCATCCAAAACAACTTGAATTGAACGGTTCGAAAGGTAATTTCTAATCCATTGAAGAAGAGATTCATCGATACCATAGGCACGCATTTTCGACAAGAGAGCTTGATGCCAAACTCTGTCAAATGCCTTAGAAATGTCAAGCGCAACGATCTTGCTTTCGCCTGCATTGTGCAAAGACTGGTTTCACTTTTCGGTGAGATGAGCTATCAGATCACCAGTGGACCTGTCGCTGCGGAAACCATATTGTCCGTCATTAAGAAGCTTCCGCGATTCAAGATATTTCATAAGCTGACGATTTATCAGCGTTTCCATGACCTTAGAAAGAAGGGACGTAAGTGCTATGGGTCGGTACGTACTGGGTGACGAAGATTCGCCCTTTTTAGGGACGGGCTGGACAAATGCTGTTTTCCATCTGCTCGGAAAGAGACCTAAAGAGTAGGATAGATGAAAAAGCTTACGCAGTGGTTCTGCCAGCACAGAAGAACACCTCTTCAGAAGTATAGGGGGAATACCATCCGGCCCAGCGGATTTATGCACGTCGAGATCTTTCAGTACGAGTGCAACTGTACGAGTGCGGAAGTGGATTTGTCCCATGGTGAAATCAACGCTCTCAAGTACAGGTGGAGACAAATTGGAATCTGGCAGTGTTGAGCTAGCTGCAAAATGAGCCGCAAGCAGATTAGCTTTGTCTAAAGAGCTGACAGCTGGAATGTCATTGTAAATGAGCGTGGGAATTGAAGACGAGGCGGAATTCTTTACGTTTTCTACAAATGACCAAAAGTTTTTGCTACCCTTGAGACATTGTAGCACTTTTTGCCTCAACTTTTGCTCATAAGAGAATTTCACACGTCTGATAGTTGCACTGCAGTCATTTCTGGCCCGTTTAAACTTCTTCCGGTTTTCCTCAGTAGGGTTGGCTTTGTATGCCCGGAAATTCAACTCTCTCATCCTAGCCTCTTTACAGCTCGAGTCATACCATGCGTTTGCTTTGGGCTTGATACTCTTCACTCTGTGAGGAATGATGGTTCTCATGTCCAGCAGAAGAATATTTGTGATCATATCAGCAGCGGCATTCACGTCACTATCGAGGAAGCAAGGTGACCAGTTAAAATTCCTAAAGAAGTTGTTAAATTTGTTCCAATCGGCTTTCTCGTACAGCCAAACTGTTCTTTTAGGAATTTGTTCTCTAACTATGTGTGGTGATAACGAGAATTTTGCTGATACGACACAATGGTCCGCCTAGAGGTGAGAGTATGTCAACAGAATATTTATCAGGATGAGAGGTGAGAAGCTGGTCCAGGGTGTTGGCGGAATGATCTGCAATGTCAGGTACTCGTGTGGGCTCATTTACTAGCTGGGTCAGATTGTTTACCTCAGCAAAGATTTCGACGTACAAAATAATAACGTACACATACAGTTGATGTGGCATGATGATGGTGCTCTATTTTTTTGTATAAAAATAATTTGTCACTAATTTTTCTCACATTTTTATTCTTCTTAAATTATTAAATCATGTTTAGTGAAATTAAATTAAATTAAATTAAATCATAAGTTAAATCATGTAGTATTCCTTGGGCAAAGTAGGAGACTTTACGTGTTTTTTGTTGACTTTAGAGCAGCATTCGATTCGATAGACCGCAATGAATTTTTTTATAAATTATAAATTGTCACAAAAAAACAGGTATGTCAACTAAAATGCTTAAAGTCCTCAAAAGCATGTACACGTCAAAGAGTATGGGATGGGGAAAATGCGTCCGAATGGTTTGAAACTAATATTTTCCCTTTTTGTATTGCTCACAAGCTTCCGCACTTCGACCGACGTTTGCTCCTTGCCCGACATCATTAAATTCTATTGTTCCCGAAAACCGCGTCAATCAAAAATTTCCTTCGAAATTCATTCACCGTTATGCCACCATGTAACGAAGTTGTCAACATTTGGAATGAGTCCCGAAGTTGTCGTGTATTATTGGATGTGTTCGGTAACTGTCCCATTTTCATTTTGGCGTTATTTCCGGACATCTCAAAGATTTTGATCTAAAATTCAGTATAAAATTCATCAGTATTTTTTTCTTTTAAAGTTTTTTAGTTTGTATCTAAAGAAGCCTAAAAAAATAATAAAAAGAATTTTCTAATTTAAAATTGTGCGTTGTTTTTTGTTGGAATTATAGTTCTATTTGCATTGTGTCCCATTTTGACTTTGATACACTGTACTTGATGGTGATAACTGGGTAGCACTTCGCATCTGCCTATAGGAATAATATTCTTACCGAATTTATATAAAAAATATAAATAAATAAGTAATAAATAGTAATATGTCATGGTTTTCAATCGTTTAAATTTTTAAAATTGAATTTTAATCAATTTGTAAACTTTTAAGTGCGTCAATCAGGCAGACGGCAGCGCCATTGTCCACTTAAATTATTTATATTTTATACTGTTTTTTGTAGGTACTATATTTAATAATGTAAATTCAAAATGTAAAATGTTATTTGAAAACAAAAAGAAGTAAAAATAATTTTAAAACTTAAAAAAATCATGTTATTATATATTTTATCGATTGAGAAAAAATAAAATCTATCCATCATCTATCATGCTGTCCAATTTAAAAAAGCTCATGTTGTGCCATTGCTGTCATCGTCAAATCAGGCGCCAGCCTGACAGCAGTTGACATACACCTAAGGAAGCGACGAAGTCGCTTGAGCGGGTTTAAGGGGGGTGTACTTCAAAAGTGTGTTATCAATTTCTCCTTGTCAGTGTGTTCGTGTCCGTTCGACTAACCGTCTGATCACCAGTCTAACTCTCCAATAGACTGTTTAACATTTTCGTGTTCATCATGGGCAACAATATAGAAGATGTGAAATTCCGAGAGAGCAGACATACCGCGAAGCCCCCTTTTTTGTGGAATCTATGCTGGAATTCTATTCATTGAATATGCTGACTACTAATCAGCCAGCACACGTGCCAGGGCGTGCGTGTTCAGCTGTCGTAAAAATCTCAGTGACCTGTGTCTTATTCTTAATAATAATATAATATGAGTGGCGCGACAGTCCGAGGTGGACCTGGGCCTAGCTTCTCAGCAACTACTCGTGTTGTGCGTGCTATTGTTCTCTTCACGAGTGCAAGGGACCTACAGTTTAATGCCGACTCCGAACGGCTGAGAAGCATTGTCAGTGATTCGAAAGAGGCGGAGCCGTGAATTATCAAAGGTAGCAAATTCGGGTATCGAACCTGGCACCCTCTGCATAGGAGTCGACGCACTTACCCACTACGCCACGGCGACCTACTCTGTCTTATTCTTGCTGGATAATTTTTCAGAATCAAGCAGTTCCTCAAGTGAGTCACCCATTTGCAGCATCTTCATGTTTCAATTCTGCTGTCATGGGCTGGCTGAAGATACACTTCTCCTTGCCAGAGGCTGATCCCAACCAACTCTCTTTCTCTCTCTCCGAGAGTTTAAACAAATTCAGATTCAGCTCGCACAAGTTTAAGACCACTCCCTTCTCTTGCGAATCTATCAATCCTCAAAGAACCATACTCGCTCGTGCTTACACGAGGTGATCGACTCCATCAAAGTTTCATCGGGCCATCCATCCTTGCACTTCCTTGATTGACCATACGAGAAGTTTCACTGAAATATTCTCCCGTCAAGTGTAAATATTCTGTAAGTCCCCCCCGAGGTTAGGATAACAGACAAAATCACATGGAAAACTTCGCTCGTCGTCGTCAATTCCCCGGGAACTCCTCGATACACATGGCACAAAGTTTCCCCTCCCCCCAGGGTCCTTTGATAGCGCACACAACAGAGCCGAGCAGAGCAGACTCCAGTCCTCCTAAGTTATGCCAAAACAAATTAATATTCTCTCCGTTCACAGCGCTGCTCTGTCGCCTTGTCGCACCATCTGTATCTCTACCCCTAGGGGTGCCAGTGACACACAAAGTCAAAGACCAACTCCCCCGTCCTGCTGCCGCCATTAGCACCGCGGCTGAGGGCTGACATTTTATTGGCTGAAAGTTTTCCTTTCAAATTCATCCAAACAAACGAGAGACCTCCGAAATTTGCAAATTTCCCCTCTCTCCGTCCACTCGGCACGAGCCGGCCTCTGTTTCGTGGTCAGTGTGGTTTTCATATTTAGTTGCATTCTTTGAAGTGCTTTAATTTGTTTATTAATTTTTTTCTGTTTTGTGTCTATTTCAAGGTCCAACAACGGTACAAATGGTTTCACAGAATCGCCCGCCTCATATGCCGGTACCAGTGCAAGTGCCACAAGGTCAGGTTATGCAGCAGTACGTCAGCGAGAATGGCGCCCTGACCCACGTCGTGCTGTCTCCAACCCAGTATCCGCAGCTGCATACAGGCCAAGGAGGCGTCCAGCATATCCATGCGCCATTTGTAAGTACAAACGTCAATATTTGCCCTTTCTTATGCGTTTATTTACTTTTCCCATTGTTTTTTTCCCGTGTAAAGTTAATTTTGATAAGGCTTTGAAACGCGAGTGTAGACGTCATTCTGGCTCTGAACATGGGCTTCACCGTAAGTGCATGCTGCTGCACCTGTCACCCCGATGAGGGCATGCCGCCGCGGCGCCGATTGTGTGTATCACGTCGCCCTTATCACGAGACGACCGCGACGCGGTGTTGTTTGACGTTTACCAAGACAATATGCTCTACTTTATGTTCGCGACGTGATGTGGGGCAGGTTATTTATGTGTGGGGGAATTCCCGCAGCTGCGACGATCACGATAAATTGACAGCGTCGTCTCGTGGGCGGCTGAAGGTATGCGGGATGATAGCCTTAAGATAAATGTGACAGCTTGATGTTTAATTCAAGTGAAAGGTGGTGACTGAACGGAAAGTTTATTGACACAGTTCTCGCTCTGTTTAGTTTGTGCATGACAAGGTCATGACAGTTTGCCTGGGAATTCAGCGATTCTGTCTTACTCTGTATTTTTTTTTCCTGAGAGCTGTCAGTGAATGTCAAAAGTGACAGCTACTCTGACGGGAGGTTAAAGCATGTGGCGTTTAATTTTAGATTGGAATTTATTGAAGAATAAATCTTTTGACAGAACTTGGGTAACATGTTTTTGGTTGATGATGTCAGATTTGACATTAAGGTTGGACGCTTTCACAATTTCGATGAAAAGTCAATGTGTCACCAGCTTAGCTTATCTTTCTCCCTTCGCAGTTGAATGAGTTTTACTTTCTACGTTCATTACATAATGCGAACAGTCCTGGTAGCTCAAAACTACTAGATGGAGAAACTTCAACTGTGCGGGGAAGGGTGTTTCAAGAGGATTTGTTTTCAGATGTCATCCCTGTTACAGTGGAGGCAAAATGCGAAAAATTGTCTTGAATCGCTTGTGTTGCCGAACACAGCCCTTGATGGACAACCGTTTCTAAGTTAAGATTGCTGTTAACTTCCTTTGAAGTTAAGTTTTCATGAAACTCGGCTAAAATTTATTTTGAAACGACTTCAATGCCTCATGTCAGTCATCCTATTTACACTTTTTAGTTGGAATGAAACGCAACCTCTTTACTTACACAAAGCCTGAGTTTGTCTGTTGACTGACAATAAGCATGCGTCAACTGATAGTTACTTGCGGTATAACTCGGTTGAAGTCTCTTTTCAAGTGTACCTTATCCTTTTGTTCAAATTCGCTTATTCTTCAGCTTGAAACTGTTGTGTTTACACGCCTAGAATTGTAAACGTCCCTTCTTTATACAACCCTTCGATCATCGACATCAACGTAAATGCGACCACACTTCGTGTACAGTACGTTAAGCTCGACTTGATCACAGCCTGCCTCATCAGTTGATGACTGTATCCATTACCCTGCTGCATAAATTAGCACGAATGAAGTCAAGGTAACTCTGAATTCTGAGATTTACAATTCTATACAATCGTTGATCACGTGAATCAGGTCAAGAGAGAAACATTTTTTCCCTCACAGAGACTGTGCACGGATAACAGAGGACGACGTTACTCCATATTCGGTTCAAGTCTCGGACATATTTTCAATTTAAGGAAACCACCCTACAATCGTGACTTCTGTGTGACCCGGGCCGATCTTGGCCTCAACCAACAATGCTCTCTAGCGATCTATGTTGCTTCCAGATGCGTGCTGCTCTTCGTGGTTCAACCACTGGCATTGAACGCGTAACTGCCTGGATAGATTATTGTGTCTGTACAGTCCGCATAGGTCGTGCTGGAATCTCTTTCAAGGCAAATAGGACAAAAAACAAGCTTCTCAAAGGAACCAATGACTTCTTCATCTTACTTAGTTACATAGGGTTGCTCCTGGGGCGGGGAGAGGTGGACCGACCAGATCTTTAGCTATCTGCCTCCAGTTTAGCTCGCATAGTTGGTTGAGATCGCTTTCCACTTGAGTCGCTGTCTTCGGGGGTGGATTCGGTGACTTTCCGGGCCGGAGTATTAGTCTCCATTCGCTCTACCTGACCTAGCCATCTCAATGGATCTTCACTCTTGTGGCTATGTCGACGTCGCTGTATAGTTCTCATCTACTCACCATCTGTGCACACTGGACCGAATAATTTTCCTCTCAAAGTGGTCAAAAGCAACTTCGTCCGCTTTTGACAAAATTCATGCCTTTGCACCGTATATGAAGCATGGCTGGGGCGATGAAGGTCTTATAGTGGGTCACTTTGGTTGTTCGAAAGAGGGCTTTGTTCATCACTTGCTTTCTTAGCAGTGATTGACAAGAGTTATTCATCCTTTGCTGATAGCTGTTCCAAGGTAGACAGTCTTTGACTTCCTCAAAGTTACATCTATCGGCCTATTGTGACGTTCTGTCCGAGACGTCGGTATTGGGTGTCCTTTCTCGTTAGATCTTGCCTTCATTTACCTCATATACTCACAACGGTGCCATTGAAATCAGGCTACTTTCTTCTGAATGACTTTTCCTCTCGTGTTTGCGTGCGAGTTTTGAGCAATCCTTCCATGAAGACTGACTTGTTCATCAGCTTCCGATATTGTCCATGTTTCTGTGCAGAATGGCTTGAGATGGATGAGATTTTAGACGCTTCGGATTCTATATTAAGCTAAAAGAAACATCTATGAACTCCATTTGATGATGCTTACCACGGAGCCAAGGCAAACTCTTGCGGTGACCACCTCGCTAGCTATCCGTTTTGCATTCCGACACAGTCGTCGATGGTGCGTCCTTTCTTGAGAACAGAATATTCTTCGTTTTTTTTCCATCCAAATGCTTACTGACGGCTCTCTGCCTTCGGCCAATCGCGTCAATGTCATTCACGTTAGAGTACCTGAGCTGACTTCGGTTTCAAAAGACGAAAACTCTATTGGTGGTCAGCACTATTTCCTCAAGGATGCCTCGCTTAAAACCTTTTTCTATGTGAAGGTCTCGACGAGTGCATTATTGGACTTGAGTTTGGCGAGAATATCGAAACTAAGGGGGATGTAAATATTATTAATTTTTTGCAAATTAGCAGTTTGTTATAAAGGGATAAAGGATTTTAATGATAAGCTGATCCGTACTCTTTTTTATCGAAAGTAACTCCCAAATACTTACAGCTTTCAGACCACTCGATGCTGGTCGAGTTCAATTGTAGGTTTGTTTGAGGTAGGAATTGCTGTTCTCCGCGTCGAGTAAACCACACAGTCTGAGATTTATCTGCATTCGGTTTGATTTTCCATCCGAAGCAGAATAACTGAAACGCATCAAGTGCATTTTGAAGAGAAGTTAGCTATCGTATCCTTTGCTAAGATATTGGATGAGGGCAGGGCTGTTTCATCAGCGAAGTACCATTAGGTACTTGTATGTCCGACATGAAAAGATTAAATAAAATGGGAGCCAATACCGAACCTTGAGGTACGCCAGAGTGAGTGGTATATAATAATGACTGAATAGAATATGTAAAATAATTTTGTTTCGTTTTTGGTTTTAATTAATTGGTTGTGATTAACACATATGACACAAAACAGCCATAACTTGGCCACCTGCCTAAGTTGGCCAGTAATCATTGCACCGCAACTGGCCAACTTTCGCAGGTTTCACTGTACTTGTTTCTGGTTACGCTGTCAAAGGTGACCTCGGAATCAACGTTGAGGTGATGGATTTGGATCATGGATGACTATCGGGACATCTTGGTCTATTCCGGAAGAAGCAGTAAATTATGAAAAATTAGCTATTGATGACTTGGCTTAAATTTGTTGGGTCACCCTGTAGAAAACAAGGCTATCTCTCCCTTGTCGTTTCTGTGTTTGATCGAATTGAGTGTTTTCGCCCCAAAGACGGTCGCTTGGTGGCTGCTCAAAGGCGCCGCAACAAAATTCTTCGCTCTGAATCCAGTTCAGGCGTCAGGTCCATCAGTTAAACAGCTAGCTGCATCGCCAGCGGCATCAAATTAATTCAGTCCGAAGATGAAGAAATGGCAACAAACTAAGCACCGTGCAGTGCGTGCAAGAATCTCTGATCTGTAATCTTTTCTGAATCTCTAATTCGCCTTCCATTATCCAGACTTTGAACCGATCGGACGGCGTTGGTTCGACCCAATTACACAACACTTTCGGTTGTGTAATTCAAAGTGACTGAGTTGGGACAATGGCATGCCCAACATCCGCTCTGTAATTCACATCACTCGGTTGTCGTTGGCTAAAGGAATCCACATCGTCCTGACAAGCATAGGCACCCAACTGAATTCAGGTCGATCTGATGGCACAACGCTTTCAACGCCGTCTGCGGTAGAGCGTGGCGCACTGAAAGTTGCCGGGGGAAGAGGCTAAGCTCACAAATCATCTCCTAACGAGACAAGTTTAAGTCGACTCGGATAGCAGTTACCACAGGCAATTAAGCATCACCAGCAGTACTCCATGCTTTCGCTTCTTGCTCTACTAGGCTGTGGTCACTTAATTGCCTCCACGCCGAATGCACCGGCGGCAAACGGCTTACCTTCAATAAATTAAAGAAATCTATCGGCATTAAATTGCGGTTGCATAACGTAATCGGATTCGCGCACTACGCACCCCGCGAGAGGACTTCTGTGTCGGTCCATAATTCGCGGCGATTAAGAGGCCTTTGTGCGCATTACCGACTGTTCAAGGTAATCCCGGAAAAGCGTAATTAAGTCGGAAAAAAAACTGTAACCGTCTTCATATCCCACTCCATCTCTTTCACCAATTAGACGTCAAGGGGATTTTCTCAAAAATCGTATAATTTCACCCACATCTCGGGGAGGAGTTGGAAATCATTTTCCAATGAAAACGAGGTATCCTTTATGTCTAGAGTCTCAATCTCCGGTGGATGATTGAGTGGGGGACGAGGGAGAGTAGCTACAGCAGCCAACGTGGCCCACCTGCTCATCCCAGAGGGGGTTGTTATGTTCGATATGGTCGTTAAATGAGAGAAAATACTACGAATTGAAAATTGCTTATTTATTGTATTTCAGCCGTGAGTCCTTCTTTTCGTTGCGCTCCTTCGGGTGCTTCGCCTATCAGCGTCCGCCTCGTCAGTCCTTCGCAACGGCTACTGCACCTCGTGCTCCTCCTTGTCATTTCGCAATGGAGTTTCAATGAGTTTCGACGGTTGAGTACTCGTTTCCTCGAATTGAACTTCAAAATTCGATTCGAATTTACTGTATTCCCTCGGCGGACGAGCGAAACTTGGTCTCTGTTCAGCTCTTCAACCGGCATCCTTATTATTCGCCATAATGCATTTATCCTTGCTCTAATTTTGCCTCCTTCCAAGTCCTCCGCCCGCAACTCCCTTGTTGGCAATACAAAAAAAAAAAAAATACAGCCCTCCATGCGATGGGGGGAGAGAGAGAGAGGAGAGAAAAAATGACAAACGATACGACGTCGTCGTCAGAAAGTTGTTGCGAGAGCCCGATTGAAGTGGAGGGGGCCCAAAGTGGCAGCGAGAAATAGGGTCAAGGATTAAAGTTCTTTTTTCCCACACAAGCCCCCCTCCCGGGAAGAATCAGAACACCGACGACGTATTGATCGAGCTCACTCCCTCTCCTGCCGTTCCGTTCTGAGGCTGGCAGCACTGGCGCTAATTTGTTTGCACACACAGCAGTAAAAGAAGAACCAGGACAGATCAGAGGAGCACACAAAAACGAAACTGGGCCACATTATGTCGGGCTCATTGGCTTAATGAAGTGTGAAGTGCTTTCAATTGATTAAATACAAATAAATTAACACCAAATGTCAACTAGCCGGCTGAGTGACAAGTGCTGCCAATCAATTTACTGCAGTCAGTCTACACAACGACAACACCTCCCACTTGTCAAATATTGATGGTCTGTCACTTTGGTGGTTTTGCAAGAGTCTGACTGTGTGTGTGTGTGTGTGTGTGTGTCAACGATTCGCATGAAACCAGAAGAAGAAACGAAAAATGAACAAAAATTGCGAAGAAAGAGAGTAATTAATGTGACTCGTGTGACGCAAGACAATTGAAGCGAAGCGAAGTGAAGTGAACATCTGTTTGGTGACAGTTTTATGCTTTATGCTGCATGAACGTTCGACGCTGGAGTTGAAGCGGCCTTAATGTGTTCAATGATGTGACCATAATCGTTGGCCAGTCGAGGGCAATTGATTGGTATGGGGTTGTGACATTTTTGCATTTTTTTGTTCTCTTCGCTTATTGGTGCTCTGGTGTCTCCTGTCACATGGTAGTGGTTCAGTAAATTTTCTAGGAAATTAATCTTTGATCATTTGGTGTGCGATGAAGTCATGATGATATAATCGGCGGAAGGAATAAGAATTTGATTTGTGGGACTGCCAAATGCGGGTTGGCGCCTTGCAGTGGTGAACTTGACATTTTGCAAGCTCGCGGCGGTTTGTTTGTCAGGCAGTTTCATGAATCGTAAGCCAAATGGATGATGAGAGAAAACTGACACAGTGAACTCCCTCTTAAGCGGACAAGAGGTACTGTAATGTTTGGACGCAGATATGATTTTGGCTGTGTTTTTTTCGTCTTAAGCGGATGCTTTCTGATGTGGACAAAAAACGCTGGTCCCATGGGTGTCCACTTATGAGAGAGTTCACTGTCCTCAAACATCCTTTGGCAATGGATGGGTGACCAGATAGCAATGACAGTCTTGTTAATTGTTTTGATTCAACAACAGTCAAAGCTCTCAACGACATCCAGCTGTCAAAATATTCAGTAAGGCTTGCCATTTCATGAGGCGCCGTTTGACACTTTCTAACGTGCGAAAATTATAAAAAAAATGTTGTCGAAATTTCGGCTCATTGTGTAATTACATACACAATGCTTTCGTCGTAAGATCGGTTGTCATCATGGCGTCGGCATGCAGGCAATTCCTCACACGGTGGAAAAGTTTGAGCTTGAGAACAATCTATTGGAACCTAAGCCACCAACCAGACAGAAATTTGAGCGAAAATGAAGGCCGTCATAGAGGCCAGTACCGAAGAAGTCTATTCGGCACAGATCCCCCGAAGGCATCGCCAGAGAGACAAGCCGGCTGGTTTTGCGGTTCGGTTTGGGGTACACCTCAAGATGTATCACTTCTTTGGACCCTACAGGAATAGACTATTACTAATATTGGAAGAGGCGGCTGCAAAACGTTTGCTCTTGCTTACAAGGTTTTAATATCCTTCTCAGGAAAATATCCCCAAGTCTTGAGGGATCTTATGCCACATTGTCTCAATCTACCTAACAACTGGGCGACTGAAAATTGTGTGGGAGTTAAAGCTCAGAAGACCGAAATGGTCCTTTTTACTAGAAAATATAAAACCCTTCACTTATCGACCCCCTCACTTAAAATTGAACCAATGTTCCGTTCTCCAATAAGGCGAAATCACCTCGGCCTTAATCTGGAAAGCAGACCAAACTGGAAGACACAGAAGAAAGAGTAAGAAAGGCCATTATGGCCTTATACATGAGCAAGAAATCCATTGGACACAAATGGGAAAAAAACAGGGTGTCTTCAACTTTATATGACACACACTGTCATCAAACCCATCGTCTTATACGACGTACTAGTGTGGTACCCCATGCTCATCCTCGGTAGTCACCTCAATAAATTAAGGAAGGTACAGTGACAAGCCGGCATGAGGGGAACTACTCCCGCTGATACACTGGAAATTCTCCTGAACCTTACCACTTAAATATGTTTGGTAAGCAAGCAGCAACCAACAACTGCGCCTAAAGGCATGCATTAATTTTTGGCTTAAATGCTACTCTCTATTAACTAAATATATTTTTCTCCGACACGCGATATCTAACCTAACGATGATCCAGAAAAATTGAGGTCTTTTCCAACGTTAGGTGTCAGGTGAAAGACAGCCTTATCAGTCCGGTGGCTTTTATTGCGGCTCTGTTCGCTGATGAGGTTCGCTGTTATTGAATCGACACAAGACTCCCCCCACAATGTAGTGAAGCGCATGTTGTTTGAGGCTCCGCCGGTTGAAGAAGTATTCGGTACAGACTTCGATGTCAGCTTACTTGAATCCTCAAGCTGAGAGGCCGCTTTTAGACGCTGTATGGAGACGCTCCGGCCTTTGCCAACTTGTAGGCACATTGCTGTCAATCCAACGTACGGAGGCTTCAGTGGTGGCTGCGAGCTGTCGATGCAAACATAAACATGTGAAACCGTATCGAGGTTCTGTGGAACATAAATAGGTGTCGTCTGATGCTTGGCGAGGGTAGATGCAGTCGTTTGAAGTGACTCCTCTGCTAACAGGTCTCCTGGGAGTCTAAGCTCGTCGTCGTTCGTTGACCATCGAGCAAAGTAGAACAGCGGTCCAGTTCCTGGGCAAATGAGTGATGAGGGCTCCTTTTAGCGTTCGATGCCACCGCTCTACCACCCCATTTGCCAGCGGTTGTCTGAATGCAACGACATCCCATGAGCTGGCAAATCTTTTAAATAAGGCGGATTCGAACTGCCGGCCCTGATCCGTAGTATGGCGAAGGGGGCAGCCGAATCTTGCAAGCCAGTGCTGGAAGAAGGCTTCGGCGGCTGTAGTTGCGGTGTTGTCTTCTATCGGAATGGCTTCGATTAATGTCATTCCGATAGATGGATGATTGCGCCTCAACACATCACCACGGCACTTCCCAGAGAACAGCTACGAAACCCCGATTCCGAACAGAGACCTGTAGTAGCACGGCAGCGTACCCTTTGGCAAAGCCGTACACTTTTACACAAATGCACCCCAGACGGAAGATGGTGTAGGATGTGGAGTTTCTCGGAGTGTCTAGACGTGAACAACTCCCTTCGTTTTTCCCAATCAATGCAAACAAAAGCGATTTGCCAAACCCTGTTCTGGCTAAAGTGGAACGTGATATCCGCCCGCGATATCTTTATCTTTACAGATAGCCAAGCCTCAATCAAATCCCTGGCATCGATTCCTATAAACTCTAAAATAGCAATCGACTGCCGTGTATTTGTCAATGAAATATGCGCACAGTGCAACATTCTTCTGTTCTCGGTACCAGGCAAAGCTGATGAACACGCTAAGCGCGCCAGTTGATGGAATCTCTATAAATTTAGGTCGCCTATAGCTAGCAACAAGTTACAGCTCAAAAGCTTCTACGCACAGAAAAATCAATGCCAGATGGTTGACTGGGCATCACTTGTCGAATCTCTAAACAAATCTTGCCTCATCTCGATCGAAGAAGATCAAGTACTCTGATCTCTCTAAAGAGATTCAAAATTAGTTCTACAGTGGGAATAATTACCGGCTAATGTCTAGTCTATTAGGCCTTCACGGCAAAAGACTACGCCTATTCTCCAAAGACTTGTGTAGAAGCTGCCTAAACGAAAGCACCGAACACACTCTCTGCAACTGTCCTGTTTTTGCCTCAACTAGGAGAGACACTATAGGCTCCTCAGGTCGATAAACGACATCAACACGACATAACGAATAATCATATAATTTGTTGAGGAAATTGCCTGGGTGGCGGTCATGAATCACGGCAATCCTCTCCAAAAACCAAAACACCTAGGTGGCGGTTTAATGCGCCTATTATGCCCTTAGTGCGTTGATGCCACTACCTACCAACCTACCTAATTGGCTTCGGCATTCAGGCCAGACAACACCCGAAGGAAGGTACGTCGAAATCTTTGCTGAGGTAAACAATCTGACCCAGCTAGTAAATGAGCCCACACGAATACCTGACATTGCAGATCATTCCGCCAACACCCTGGACCAGTTTCTCACCTCTCATCCTGATAAATATTCTGTTGACATACTCTCACCTCTAGGCGGACCATTGTGTCGTATCAGCAAAATTCTCGTTATCACCACACATAGTTAGAGAACAAATTCCTAATAGAACAGTTTGGCTGTACGAGAAAGCCGATTGAAACAAACTTAACAACTTCTTTAGGAATTTGAACTGGTCACTTTGCTTCCTCGATAGTGACGTGAATGCCGCTGCTGATATGATCACAAATATTCTTCTGCTGGACATGAGAACCTTCATTCCTCACAGAGTGAAGAGTATCAAGCCCAAAGCAAACGCATGGTATGACTCGAGCTGTAAAGAGGCTAGGATGAGAGAGTTGAATTTCCGGGCATACAAAGCCAACCCTACTGAGGAAAACCGGAAGAAGTTTAAACGGGCCAGAAATGACTGCAGTGCAACTATCAGACTTGTGAAATTCTCTTATGAGCAAAAGTTGAGGCAAAAAGTGCTACAATGTCTCAAGGGTAGCAAAAACGTTTGGTCATTTGTAAAAAACGTAAAGAATTCCGCCTCGTCTTCAATTCCCACGCTCATTTACAATGACATTCCAGCTGTCAGCTCCTTAGACAAAGCTAATCTGCTTGCGGCTCATTTTGCAGCTAGCTCAACACTGCCAGATTCCAAATTTGTCTCCACCTGTACTTGAGAGCGTTGATTTCACCATGGGACAAATCCACTTCCGCACTCGTACAGTTGGAAGAGTACTGAAAGATCTCGACGTGCACAAATCCGCTGGGCCGGATGGTATTCCCCCTATACTTCTGAAGAGGTGTTCTTCTGCGCTGGCAAAACCACTGCGTAAGCTTTTTCATCTATCCTAGTCTTTAGATCTCTTTCCGAGCAGATGGAAAACAGCATTTGTCCCTAAAAAGGGCGAAACTTCGTCACCCACCTCGTACCGACCACTTACGTCCCTTCTTTCTAAGGTCATGGAAACGCTGATAAATCGTCAGCTTATGAAATATCTTGAATCGCGGAAGCTTCTTAATGACCGACGATATGGTTTCCGCAGCGTCAGGTCCACTGGTGATCTGATAGATTATCTCACCGAAAAGTGGAACCAATCTTTGCACAATTCAGGCGAAAGCAAGATCGTTGCGCTTGATATTTCTAAAGCATTTGACAGAGTTTGGCATCAAGCTCTCTTGTCGAAAATGCGTGCCTATGGTATCGATGAATCTCTTCTTCTATGGATTAGAAATTACCTTTCTAACCGTTCAATTCAAGTTGTTTTGGATGGGTTCAAGTCTGATATCCACCAAATAAATGCTGGTGTTCCCCAAGGCTCCGACACTCTTTCTCATTTTTATAAATGATCTCTTGTCTGCTACTTCTAATTCAATCCATTCCTTCGCTGATGACAGCAGCACCCTTAGCTTTTCATATTCGTTCCAAGTCTCACGATCCCGCCCTTCGGTCGTAGAATTGGAACGGCAGCGTATGTTAAGCACGTTGAATTCCGACAGCATAATTAACTGGGGAAAAAACAATAGAGTGGAATTCAATGCTTCAAAAACTCAATGCTGTCTGCTGTCACTCAAGCGAACTGAATGGCGCTTGTGTCGATGAAACCGGAAAACCTTCCATCCTTGGTTTGTGTATCAACACAACACTTAGTTGGAGCGATCACATATTTGAAGCAAGAAATATTTCCTCCCTTCTGATTTGGCTTTAATTTATAAGGCGTACATCCGCCCCAAGCTTGAGTATAACGCTCATATCTGGTCTGGTGCCCCTAAGACCACACTGCACCTACTTGATAGAATCCAAAAGCGAGCGATAAAACTTATAGGAAACAACAATACCGCAGAGTCATTAGACTCGCTCGAACATCGACGTACCGTCTCTTCTTTGTCCGTGTTTTATCGTTATTTCAACAAACGATGCTCAAGTGAGCTAGCCCACTGCATTCCTCCTCTCCATGAATTCACCCGCAATACCCGTCTCGCCAGGAATGCCCTTAAGCCTACTTTCAGACGCACAGTTAAATTCAGAGACTCGTTCTTCAGCCGCACTGCACGAATGTGGAATGCTCTTCCCGAGCTAATATTTCCCACAGACTACAACCCGCAGATATTTAAGACCAATGTGCAGAGGTACCTCCTCTCCCTTTCTCCCTCTATACCTTCGGCCCGTGCTGTGTCTTGACCCCGGACACATAAGGGTATTAGCAATCCCTTGAGCACGCGCAAATTATAAAAAAAAAAAAAAAAAAAAAAAAAACCTATCTTGAGGCTACATCCATATGAGACTGTGCTGGCGCAAGAATAGGCAACGCATTTAAAAGTTGGCGGCAGATCGGGCTTCAAAGGACGGAAAGCCATTTCTGGATCAGTGGCTGTCTTGTGGAGCGAACACAATCCACACGTGTTTGACTACTTGTTGCAATTTTTCTTATGCCGTCATCGTCGGCACTTATTTCTTTCAACAATAGATGTGTTTTTTTCTTAGAATTGCATGTAAAATACAATAACAACAAATCCTATATCCGCTTAAGTTACTCACCATATCTATCGCCGCTTATGAAATAAGCGCGGATAAAAACAATGCTTCCAATCATTATTTTTTGTGTGTTCATTCCTGATTTTAATTATCCATTAATTAGGTTGGTGTATGTGGTTTACGAGATTAGCCTCTGCTCCATTTTGTGAATGAATTTGAAGATGTGGTTGATGTATTAGACAATTTTTAATTGTTTTGACATCCATAAGTATGCAACTTTTCGTATACCCAGAGTGTCTCTGCTGTGGTGGTCGCCGTGGCGTAGTGGTTAAGTGCGTTGACTCCTACGCAGAGGGTGCCAGGTTCGATATCCGAATTTACCACCTTTGATAACTCACGGCTCCACCTCTTTCGAGTCACTGACAATGCCAAAAGAGTATTCCTGTCTAGAAAAAGCTTCTCAAATTCGCCGTTCGGAGTCGGCATTAAACTGTAGGTCCCTTCCACTCGTGAAGAGAACAATAGCACGCACAACACGAGTGGTTGCTGAGAAGCTAGGCTCAGGTCCACCTCGGACTGTTATTATTATTATTAGAGTTATTATACTGCTATACATTCCGTTTAAGTTTCGTAATCGATTCTTTTCATTTGATGATCGATAACGATCAACTATCACCTTACACGATTCCACCCCGTGACTGTCAAAATTGTGATAAATATCGTCGGTGCTGCCAAGTTTTATGTTGAATAATTAAGCACCGAAGATCGTTTTTTTTTGCACAATATAATTTAAGCGTATATACGCTTGCAAAAAAACACAGCTGATAGCACCGTCCCTTGAAGCACTGCCAATGAAGCCGAAGTGGCCATTGACATTTCGAAACCATTTGACAGAGACCCGGCCATCAACTCAGAGCCTCTCGTCTCTTGTGCGAGTTCGTCCCAAAGGATCCATCGGCTTGTCTTTTGACTCCATCAACACAGGACGTCGTTTCGCCTCACACTGATTCGCAGGCAGGGCATTGGCATCGGCTTTGACGCTTACTCATTCAAATGAACTCATTAAGATCGCTGATTCGCCGATTTCCCTTTCAGTCAAACAGTTTAGTGCGCTCCAATCCATCTCAGTGAGCAGCCCAAACCAGAGATCAACTCAGAAGGCAATCCTTTGCCAACCCGGAAACTCTTTCGTTTCGAAAGTTGCAAAAGCCACAGCCAAAGACAAAGAAAAGCACAAAAGACCGATCTCACACTGTCAGCGCGTTTCACGTCTCATTTTCACTCCAGCCGCAGCCGCCGTCGACGACAATGGCGCGGCAAAACAATGTGAGAAGCCCGAAGTCCCCGTCCCCGAAACGACCAAACGCTGCTGTGCCACAAATCAAAGATCGTGAGTAAAATCTCAAGTCTAATGAACTATTACAAGCGATCGCTCAAAGAAGCTACACCGAGCCGTGTTCGCTGGTCCCACCGCAGTGCCCCCGAGGCGGCATAGCCGTAATGCAATCATCCGGCACTATTGCATGGCTGCCATTCCCTGGAGGAGGCGGAGGTGCAGGAGGAGCGACAACAGCCTTCGTGGTGCACAGAGGCAACTGCTAGCTATCGCGCCGAGCTCGACTTGAGACACACGCTCTGAATGGGATCGCTGTTCGAGGGAAAATGTAGACCTCGACGACAAATCCGAACACCACCACCACCACCACCACCAGCGCCAGCTGCGACAGCAGCAGCACCAGCCACAACTACAGACGTCGGCAACGGGGACTGAAGTGATTAAACCTCTTTCCTTGCAGAGGGCGACCGACCGACCGTTTGTGGAATGCAGCCAACTGTGCAGAATCTAATCATTTGCAGTTAAATAAACGTTATTGTCGTGCCTGTTCGTTGTCGTCATCACGTCATTTATTATCTCCCAGCAGCGAGAGGAGGAGGACAACGACGACGACGACGACGACTCGAAAGGGACGCGTCCAAAAGAGACTGGCTAAAGAGATGGAGGTTAACTGCGAGTACTTGACGGTCTGCTGTGCTGGTGTGTGAGTGAGTGTCTCGGCGGTTTGTTTCTTGGAAACGACGCCTCGGACTTGAGTTAGCATTTCAGCGGGACGTCGTTCACTCCCAGAGAAGACTGACTTAATCAAGATCGTCTAGATTCGAGATGGGATCAACTTGGCTACGAGGATGCGTGTTGTGTTCTGTGGGAAGATGGCCTTCTTCAAAGACGTGCCCGCGTTGTTCGTGGACAAGCACTGTAATTTCCCACTCAAATTTGGTTGGAACTCGATGGAGGGTCGACGAATTGAATGAGTTGGCGTGCTTTGACGTCTCACTCTGTGACTTTTAAATCCCCAGAAACATTATGGATTCCTTTGTGTTCTAAGTCAAGAGTTCGATTGAAAAAGGAGCTGAAGCAGGTTTCTGATCGGTGAGCACGTCGAGTGGGAGGATTGACGGTTTTCTTTAAGAGAAGATGGTTCAAACTTCCTAGACGCTTAAGCGAGATGCTATAGCTTGCGTCATCTTCCTAAAACGAGGAACAAGTGCAGCAAAAGACAAGTACAGGGTGACCAGATAAGAACGAAAGGAAAATAATGTTGATTCTGGCGTTGGCTAAATTCATCATTGGCTGCCTGCGGTCCGACCAATTTTCGATGACTTTTCGAGGCCAAGAAAGAAGTGAGGGCCGATGACGCTTCCATGTCATATACCGCATCAAACAGTCGAACACGTTTACTTCGCTTGCTGACTAAGCTACTGAACCGAAAATAGGCCTCATTCTCGAGATGGATTTTTGGCCAAAATCCGAGTCCCCGAACAAGATTTCTAGCGTCCAATTACCAAACTCATGGCATTTCCTATGGTCGTCCGGCTTCAATTCCTGTGTCTGCACCGTCTTAGACGGTTATAGCCCCAAACCCAACCACAAAATAAGACGGATACCCTTTCTGACACCAGACAGACTCTCTGTCTGGTTGGTGGCTTGAGGTCCAAAAGTTTGTACTCACGCTCTAGCTTTCCCACATTGCTACGAATTGCCTGTACACTGAAGGCATGATGACAAGGTTTAGGAAGGGAAGTGTGATGATTCAAAATCACTTCTACTCGGAGGCCTTGTGAATCCCTTCTTTTTTGGAGCCCACATTCAGATAAAACCTATTCTGTCACGTGATGGCCTAAGAAGATGCGATTTATCAACATTTCCTAATTCTGCATCATCTCTGTGAAGAATCTTTGGCTCAACGAAGCTAGGCGACGATTCTGAAGAGCTGGGCTGTAGCTAAGCAGACGTTGGGTCGTTTCGGTCTCTTCCTCGTCACCGCAGCTCCGGCAGAGATCGCTGGATTCCGCATTCCAATAGCATTGCTCCAGTGTCCTGTGATCAACTCCGACGAGCACACGGATAGAGTTGCGGTCCAATGTCAGGAGCTTCTTTGTTTTGCCGTCATCTTGTCATGGGACAGTCATCGGTTGTGAGCCAAAACGAGTTGGCTTCTTTAAGAATGGTGTCACTTATAGTTCGGAGTAGTTCACTGATCGGTGGCTGCAGTGATGATGATGTCCCTTTCAGACCCTTGTCTGGCCAATTCGCCCGCTCTGCTCGTCCGTTCCCTGCTATTGACCTGTGGTCCGGGACCCAGTTTGAACTTCTGGTGACTGATGGACTTTAGTGAGTCGCGGCAGTTCATAACAGCCCTTGATCTCCTCGTGCAGGATCCTTTTGATTTCAGTGCAGCCTGGCTGTCAACAAAGACGGTGATATCTGATGGTGGGATATCGGTTTCTTGATTGCCAGAATCTCTGCTTAGAAGACACTGCACACATCAGGGAGTCTAAATGAGTCCTGCTTGTGCAAGGTATCCGAGTAGACTTCGGCCCCAGTAGCTGTGTTCATTTTTGATCCCTCAGTGAAAAGGGCAATAAAGGCATTGGAAAGCCTGTAAAGCCTGATGTCTGTTTCCCGACATCGACAGGACACATGGGACATGGTATTTTGAGGGAGAAGTCGTTGTAGGGAGATAAATGGTCGATTGTACATGTCTCTTCCCCAAGTCGTCTATTATTCTGAGAATGACCGCATGTCCATAGTTGGCTTGCTTCGTAGAGCTGCATAGAGAGCACTCCCTTAGTCAGAGAGCATTTTTTGCGGCGCCGCCTTTTATGAATAGGTCCAGAGGAAGGAGATGAAGTATCAGGTCCAACCCAGCCGGCGGCGTACTTCTTAAAGCTTCCGTTGTACAAATAGCGGCTGCTTGAGCATACTCATATAGCTTTTTGTGTTGCTGGCAGTCCACTAGACTAGGGTCCCTTATGTTATATTGGCTCTGATAATTGCCGTGTACATCCAATGAATGATGTACGGTTGCAAGCTCCATCTTTTGCCGAAGGTCTTTTTGCAAGCATAAAAATCCTGTCTTCATCCTTTCCTCCACGTTCATCTTCCAGGAGAGTTTGGAGTCAAGACTGATGCACGGATACTTAGCCTCCGTTGTGATTTGAAGTGGAGTTCCATCTGACTTGGTGGGTGTAAATATCGGGATTTCCCTTTTCCTGGTTGCCCACGAGGAGAGTTCCGGCAATGCAGATTTAAGAGGGTTGGTAGGAATTCACCTTTCATCAAGATAACTAGGTCATTTGCATTTGCTTTGGTCTTTGTGCCTTTCTCATTGAAGATTTTAAGGATTTTGTTGACTGTGAGAAGCCACAGTAGAGGGGAGAGAACTCCTCCCTGAGGTGTGTCTCCTGTTGTCAACTTCCTTATGGCTGAAATACAATAGTGCGTTCGCCCTGGCGTTGTCTTTCAACGCATACAATTCAATGGCCATGCATAAAATACAGCGTCGACCTGCGTTAGTGAAAAATGAAAGAGATGAGAGGATCGTAATAAAACGTAAAACGTAAGTCCATCGCACGTCATTCATCGAACATGTTGGATATTTTTTGACAGAGAGGTGCGTTGTGAGAGAGATTTTGAGTCAACAAACAACTGTCAATTGAGAAATGAAAACAGCTGATTAAAAATAATTTGACGACAAAAGTCCTTTCAAATGAGTGTATGCAGAAAGGTGGCAATATTTTTCATCTGCTAGATGAGAGAGAGAGAAAACAGCTGATAAATTGAGTAATTATTTCAACGCAGTGCGTCATCGCAGTCGGCTGACGCAACGCATTATTGTGTTTCAGGCCTTATAGAACTGTGTCCAATATCTGCATTGACAATTCTATTGTTCAGCATATTACCAATTTAGAATATAATGGATGCGTCCACTTTTATGTCTTCTAGAGCTGCTACTGTGGCTTCTGTTTTCACATTGTTGAAGGCCCCTCGATATCGAGGAAGGGTGTTATTGTAAATTCTTTATTATTCAAGGTACCAACCTCACGACGAAAGTAAAGTTGCGTTATTTCGACATATTTTTTTTATAATTTCCACACGTTCGTCAATCGTGAGATGATCCATAATAAAACGACAAACCTTACAGAATATTTGACATTGATAAGCTTTGACAGCTGCTAAAGAAAAAACGAAAAATAAACTGTAATTGGTTTCTGGTCACCCTGTTAAAGCAGACTGTGTTGCACAGGGTCACAGCGAATTTTATATGCCAGCTGTCAGTGTCGCCGACAAGATTTCCAATCCCTTCAGCACTTTATGAGGTTTCGAATTGATCCCTTGATGCCCGCACACACGGGAACCCACTTGACTACCCGGATTTTCAGGTATTACTAGGGTAGCGAATTACACGGTGCCCGTTGTGGGTACCCCTAATATTTCGGGTACCCGTTAAACGAAAATGACGGGTAAGCGCCAAGTTGGATATTACCCGCATAACCCAGGTACCCGGGTACTTGGTCAATTGTCGAATCGGGTATTACCCGGGTAATATAAGAAGCAATAGTTTAAAATCCTCTTGAAGATACCAATCTACCAACGGCCTCAGTATGTCCAATCCAAGCCGCCGTGGAGAAAACTTATTTCCAGAGTCGATCAAAATTCAGGATCTCCTCTTTAGTCACATTCATGACTTCCACTGTCAAGTCAGTCTCTCAGCCTCCTCCACAAATCTCACTCCTCACATTCATGAGAAAGCTTCTTGCACTCCCTTAAAATCAATTTTAGACCCCATCTCGGCGACTCAGACGCGCAATTTCCGCTTCCCCCAAAACCGCAGCCTTCAACTTCGCCCATATACAACGGTTAAATGACTTCGCTAATAGATTTGAAAATTGTGTAGGCGAACGCTGACGTTGATGAATATTTTCTCTTTAATAGCTCCTCAAAGCAGTGCCATTAAATGAAAAACAGATTTTTCTTTCCGCTGAAGCCCGCACACGAATTCAACCAACATCCGCACGCGTCACCCTCAAAACGCCTCACTGCTGTTCGGATACGCGATTGTACACAATTTCTATGCCATTGCTTGTGATGTTGTCTTTTTACAACAGCAACAAAAAAAAAAAAAGCAAGCACCACCGCTTTCAATTGTGATTTGCGTGCGCAATAAATTAATTTATCGCAACAGTGTCGGCCAATAAAACTGTACACCAAATAATTGCCTCGCATTGATAGGGATACACACAAGCGATTGCAGTGCTTTCGTGAGCACGGGCATTCCATTCCCGTGTGTGTATGTGTGTATTTGATTGTGTCTTTCAACAGCAATCGGAAATGAATGATTAAAGCAAACAACAAATAGAAATTAATATTAATAACTAAAGCAAACAGAACAAATGTTGTTTGCAGTTAATTAAAGTGACATTAAATTATTCCCTCTCAACCATTTTGAGTGCTTCGCTGTTTTTTTTTTTTGCGCCCAGAAACCTAATCGATTGCATGTGTACGTCGGATACACTAGATGCTTCGGTGGATTTTGTTGTTCGAGTGAATGAATGGATCTGAAGTGGAGAACAAAGAAAAGCGGTGTTTTTTTTGACGTGTCTGCGGGGAACAGCTCTCATTTCAGTTTTAATGTCACGCGAATGAAGTGTTTGTGAAGTTTACTGAGCTGTAAAGGGGTCAACTGTCAAGGGCAAAGTCGAAGGGGGTGAGGATGTGTCCATCCATCCCCACACAAACACAACTCCTTAAAGTCTTTCTCTCTCTCTCTCTCTCTCTTGCTCCCTCTCTCTCGGTCTCTCTCTCTCTCTCTCTCTTGCTCCCTCTCTCTCGGTCTCTCTCTCTCTCTCTAGCTCTCCCACTCTCTCTCTATCTCTCTCTCTCTCTAGCTCTCCCACTCCCTCACTCTCTCACTCTCTCTCCCTCTTTTGTGGGATCCCTCTAAAGTTGCAACTATTTCTGGCGTTTATACTAGACGCGAAGTTAAGGTGGAAGCTCAATATCCAGGAAGGCGTCAAAAAAGCCTACACGGACCTCTAGTGCTGTAAAAAGGCTTTAGGGTCAAATGGGGACTACAGCCGCACATGGTCCACTTGCTATTCACATCAGTAGTCAGAGCGAGTTCTTGGACAGCTCTCGAAAAGAAAATCAACTGTGAACCGGTTGAAAGGGTGCAGCGGATGGCGACAAGCTTATGCATGAGCGAAGCGTTAAGGACAACCGCCTCCGCAGCTCTGAACATACTCCTCAATCTCCCACAGATGGACTTTGTCGGCAGACAGGCAAGCGGCAAGAACGGATACCTGGCTGAAATGGATACATGTGTAGAAAGAACTCCGTTCTAGACACTCCACTAGCCTTGGATTCTCAAACAGCAGCCTCCCCGATCATTCTGGGAGTCTGAACACCAGGCGCTGAACGCTGCTCTGTGAATCTTCACAAATGGATCGAAGATGGATGAAATCCTGGGCCTACTTTATGGATCTAAACATTCAACTCTAAGACTCTCACTCTTGCGTCTTTCAGGCAGAGAGAGAGATTAAAGGGATAAAGGAAGCTCTTAAAAACGATATAATTCGGGGGTACCGTCATCTGTGTTCTAGCAGCCAGGCAGCCATCTAATTTCTGAGTGCGGTCATATTCAACCAAAAAACTTCCCAGAATTGCCACCTATCTCTCAACGAGAGTTCAGAGAAATTCCAGAGAATTGATTCGCTCGAATGAGCACAGGCTCTGTATTCTTTCCGAATGGAATGCCAATTGCTACCGCAAAACATCTACCGAAGCTTGAAACGCCTGCTGTTGCAAATCGTAGATGGTCTCGGTGCACAAAATGCGGCACCGATCTAAAACTCTCACACAGTTTGGTAGAGTGCCTGCCGATGGTTAGAGGGGTTTCCGGTTCGAATCCCAGTGAAAAGTAAAGTTAATACGATTTTATCTGGTTTTCGAATTTGGTCCAGTCACCATTTGCCGTTGGGATCAAATTAACGGCACTATCACTGCAGTAGTCAATCAGTGGTAGTAGTCCTACCTAACCTAAAACTCTCACTCAGCTTAATCAGAATGAGTCGACGGAATCTCTGAACTCTCATCGTCTCTCATCATCAATGACTTCTGCAGAAGCTACAGAGACGAGAAGGAGGAAGAAACTATTGTGCATCTACTCTGAAATTGTAGCGCTTTCTCCTCCGGAAGAATAAGTCACCTAGAATCCTTCTAAAATCCTCCTAGAGTCCTTCTAGAGTCCTCCTAGAATCCTTCTAGAATCTTTCTAGAATCCTCCCAGAATCCTTCTAGAATCCTCCTAGAATCCTTCTAGAATCCTCCTAGAATCCTTTTAGAATCCTTCTAGAATCCTCCTAGAATCCTTCTAGAATCCTCCTAGAATCCTTCTAGAATCCTTATATGTGACTCTTACATTGTTAAGTCAAATCGGTGACAGCAACTTCAAGAGCTTTGACGCCAATTATTGGACGCTCATCCCAGATGACGAACAACTCATAGTCTAGTGAAGAAATTGGAGTTTGAAGTGAGGAAGACCATCTTTGGGTAAACCAATTCGTCGACGAATAGAATATGCGTTATTCGTGATGCCAAGTCCTATAGTTTGAACGCCTACGGGCTAAGTTAAATCATTGGTCAATACCATCAAGCCTCTGCACAGCAGTCGATTTAGTACATCTAGGTTATTTCCTAAAATACCGCTTTGTTTGCATCTGTAGGGAGGAACGGACAGTGTATAACCGTCTCTCGATTGATTAAAAAAAACTTGCCAAAATATCATAAGGTTCGAACCAACAATTGAGAAGGATAGCGTGCACAAACAGTAACAGATTCAATTTCAGGGATTGAAGATTAAAGAGTTGCTTTGAACACTGCAGATGCATGTTGTCCTTACCTTACGCAGGCCATTCGTTTTCCCACGATTGAGTAGTTTCCAGTTGATGCCGCTTTCCAGTGAAGTCTAATTCCTCCCAACAACTACGAGTTTGACATGAGGTAAATGAATGTACTAATGATCGACAACCGAGTACTAAGAGAGTACTAATAATCGACAGAAAGGATTAATGACACAGAAGTGACAGTTGGTGGGTGTCATAGAATTTATACGAGTTGCGAATACAGGGTGGGCCATCTAGTCGTTTTTTTTTTTGTTCTTTAAATCCTAGGGTATTTTGACACTGACAGCTGTTTTCCGCTCGAAATCTTGACAGAAAGTCATTATCATACTTACGCGGAAAGAAATGTTCAATCTTTACGCTTGCATGACGTTGGGTAATATTGAAAACTTATTTCCGAAGTAAGTGGAGTGCAACTCAAACAGCGCGATTTTTGAAATGATGTTCTGGCACCGTGAAGTTCATGAGTCATGGTCCCCCTCATCGTATGATAGGCACAGATGTGACGGCTGCTGCATCTTTGAACCATTTTTCTTCGAAAGTGAGGCTGTGAACGACGTTTCGGTTAACGGCGGGTGGTCTACCGACTTTTTTTTTTACTAAAATTGAAGACATCGATTCAGACGAACTCTGGTTGAACCATGCCACACAGCCCATGCCACAATCGATCTTTTGCGTACCAAATTCCCAAATGGTGTTATCAGTCGTCTTGGCGATTTGACAATTAGCCGCCTCGGATCTGAGATTTGACCCTTTTGTACTTGAGACCTGTGAAGGGCCGATATTATGCCAACAATGCGGAAACAATTAAAGCACTTAAGGCCGATATCATCCAAGAAATCAGTGAGCTACAGCCCGAAATAATCAAAAGGTCTTTCCAGGATTTGGGGTGACAGAGTGCGCTGTTGCGAAGGTGGCTTGTGCATTTTGGTTCAGTCCAGAGAGCGATCAATTTAGTTCAAACCGGTTTGTTGAACTAGTTCGTTCTTCTAGTTCATTTAGATCAATATAAGTTACTGCTCAGGATATTGAGTTTTGTGCGACTTTTTACTACTATTAATATAAATAATTACGACTATTAATTTCAATTAATTAAGTTAGGCATTGAGCATATTCGCGGAACTATGTACGCAGTTCCATGTGACAGTTTGTTTTGTATTTATGGATAATCCTGCTGTTGTAACCGTTCAGAAATAAAACAAGACACTTTATTACTGAGTGATCTTTATTGCTTGGCCGACAATCGTAAACTAAACTTGCCTTTGACATGTCGGTACTTGTACTGCTCTCTCACTCAATGCTCTCATTATGGTGTTGATGACAGGTTTGCTCATAGCATGATGTAGCAGGTCGCTACACCCCCCATCACTGTTTGCTGCTAAAAATATCTACGAACACCAAACGATCGCTCATTGATGAACTACATGCATACATGCACATGTGAACTATGCATCCAACTATGTTAAATACAGATCCGGAACTACGCAACTCTCGCACAAACGAATACAACCCTGGCAACGCAACGATGCTCGATGCACCTATGTTGTGATAGTTAAACAAAAACCACCCTGATTCTGGTGTGCGAAATACACACACAAAGCCAAGCACTCACTTTAGTTCAGTTTAGTTCGATCGGGTTGAGTTATTCTTTTGGATACAAGTATACACACTGAGCATAAATGTATGCGGGGTAATGGTAATCCTAAGTTTGTGGAACTACTGAACTAAATGACGTAAATTAAAATGATATTGTGAACTAGTTCACTTGTAAGAGCTGTTTTTTGAACTAGTTCTAGTTCGCGAACTACACAAGCCTACTGCGAAGCCAGCCAGCAAGACGTTGTATTTCATAATTGATGGGAATGTTTGTTCTTACTAACAAAGTCATAATACATGAAAAAAAATGTATAATGTGAATTTAAATGGATTTTTAAAAAGAGAATTGTATTTAGCCCACCCTGTAATTGGATCCTGAACCACCCCATTTTCAAATTCAGTTTATTTAAGCGGTGGTCGTAGGTAGGTTGCTTGACCAGAAGTATATACTTTAAGTCCAACTTTGACTCTCATGGCACAAAAACCAGTAGCAAATGTCATTGGGTTGGTCGTGCATTATGAAAGGGGGAATCTTTAAAGCAAGATGTCAATTTCAGTTGAAAAACTTGATAACTCCTTATGTTTGAAATATCGTGTCTGAATTAGGTTAGGTCCGACACGATCAACTTTCGTAATTCACTGCATCAGCTCTCTCGACTGATAAACAGAGTCTGTCAAGAAAATAATCCTTAAAAGTTCGACTTTCGGAAAACAATCCCTTTGTGGGTTCAACTCTAGTTCCGAGTAACAAGGACGTCCCTCCCCCATTCCGACGTTAGGCTGGCAAGCAAACCCATCAACCGAACCCCATCCCAACTTCAAAAAAATGCACGATTTAAGTAATTTCCCTGTATTCCTCCGCATTTCCTGAAGCAACATCAATTCGAGTATCAATTAGATGCAAACACTCAAGGCGCACTGCAATCATCGGTCCATGAACGGGCCCCGCCACTACCCGACTACTTAACCATCTGTCAGGTCTCAATTACGCGGCCGAAGCAGTGTTTCGATTCGTTTCGTTTCGTTTTCTTGTTCGCGTTACATTGTTGCATGCCTCCGCAACTGAGGAAGCAGCGTGTACAGTGAACACACACCAGCCAGCGCAGGCTGTCGGTTTAGTATTTGCAACAAAAATTACATGAAAGGTGGTTTCAATCACGAGCAAGGCGTCTAATTACCAGACCTCCGGGAACTGTTTCGATGGCGTAACCCATACTCGCTTGCAGCAATTTATAATTGGCACGACGTCAGTGGAGGGAAAACCCCAAACACAGAAATTCGCATGAGATCCCATTGAAAGCGAGAAGAGGAAGAGTCTTGTTTTTCACCGAAATCTCTGATTTTCTGGAAAACGATGGCGATTGGATTTGTTGATCGGCTGCGAGCGATGTGATGATACGTATACGGGACATTTGTGTTGGAGGTGGTGCCGGCTTTCCTTAACGAAGGACACTGTCTATTCCCAGGTCACAACTTCACTCGCTCGGCAGTCTGTGAATAAAGGTTGACTGGGTTGTGAGTACAATTTTAAAGGAACGTGCTCGACTGACCGGAGGACTACGATTCCAAGTTTTATGATATACAGGTTCAAACGAGGAGGGCATTGAAATAATTTGAATGAATTTTGCTGAAATTGAAGGGAGTTCTTGTGAATTTCCTGTTGAAGGACGATAGTTCAGATGATTTGGAGAAGACTTCTTAGAAACATGAGAGAGTTCTTTTCAAATGAACAAGGCTCCCTTGGAGATTTATTGTGGAAGAGTTCCAAAAAATTGTTTGACATTCGTAAACGACTTGTGAACACCATGGCCGGGGGACAGCTGCGAGTGTACGGCAGATTGTCACGATGGGTGTTCATTGTGCTTTATGCTGAGTATTGTGTACATATAATTACATAATAACAGTAACCATCGTGATAGCATAGAACGGGATTATCAAATGACTAGGGCTCGGATTTTCTAAAAATCTCAAAATATGCACGTAAAATGAATTTGACTTAATTTCGGTTAAATTTAAAAAAATCATTTTCTTCAGTCTTTAAGAATAAGTTCAATTTTTTATATTTATTTTTTAATAAAATAATAACTTACAACGAATGTGGATTAAAAGGAAACACCATTTCTGTCGCTGGTTGTGTGGTAAAACTAAAACTAAAACTAAGACAGTAAGTGACTTTTAACTTCGTTTTTGAAAAGAGTAAAATGTTGGTAATATGGTACACAAAGGTATAGGTTAAATGGAATAGTAGTTCAAATTATCAGCATTTCCCTTTTATGCCGGCAAATATATAAACCCAGAATTTTTTTTTTTGCTGTAGATGGCCAGAGAGGCTCAAAGTGGATCAAAGCGCAAACAATGGAAACCAGAAAAACATGGAACAGGTCATTATATGCGTGTGTTCGAAGCAAGTGGGTTATCTAAAAGCGTCAAAAGCGTTCAATGTCACCCGCGGAACACAGTTTAGATTGGCCAGTTCTACCAAAACGCCAACCGAATCATCATACATTCCTCTTGGAAGAAAACCCATCTTCACAAATGAAATGGAGTCTGAGCTCGTGAAATATGCATGTCAAAGAGATTCAATCTCGTCCCTTTGCGTTAACCCAACCAGATGCCAGGTCTCTGGCTTTTCAATTGCCAATGAAGAATAACATTCTAAACAAATATTCATGGAAAAGAGCTATCAATTCGCAAACCGACAGGTTCGTCTATAGCTGGAGCAGCTGAGTTTACTAGAACAAATGTAAATCTTTTATTTGAGCTCCTAAGATCGTACAACGATCTTTTTTTTTCCGCCAGATCGGATATATAATGTGGACAAGACCGGTTTTCTGATAGCTTAGAGTAAACAGTCAAAAATATTGGCCACCAAAGGCAAACGGCAAATTGGTATTTTGACAACTGCTGAAAGGGAAACCCTTCTTCGTTTTCCTTTTCCGACGAGCTTCTTCTTCTTCAGGTGGCGCTACAGTCCGGGGTGGACCTGGGCCTCCACCAGTAAGCCTCTGCAGCCGGCACGATATTTTGCCAGCTGTCTCCAACTGCGCACACCAAGTTGGTTGAGGGCCTTCTCAACCTGGGTGCGCCATCGGTTCCGTGGGCGTCCTCTATTGCGTTGTCCCACTGGTTCGGAGTCGAAGACTCTTCGGGCTGGATCAGTGTTGTCCATGCGCTCTACATGGTCCAGTCATCTTAGACGTTGAATCCGTAGACGCCTGACTAGGCTCATGCCGCTGTACAGCCCGTACAGTTCGTGGTTGAATCTTCTTCTCCAGAAACCATCAACGCAGACAGGACCAAAGATTGAACGCAGAACTTTTCTCTCGAAAAGACCAAGTGCTTCTTCAGCCGCTTTTGTGATTGTCCATGCCTCCGCACCATAGAGCCAGACAGGGATGATCAAGGTGTTTTATAATGTTAACTTGGTCCTTCGAGAGATGACTCTACTACTCAATTGCCTCTTGTGCCCAAAGAAACAGCGATTGGCAAGAGTAATTCTGCGTTTAATCTCTGTACTGGTGCTGTTCGTACTGTTCACTTGCGAGCCGAGGTAGACGAAGTCCTTCACTACCTCGAAGTTATAGCTGCCTATGGTAACGTTTTGGCCAAGTCGTCGATGTTGTGCGTCCTTTCTCGATGACAGCGTATACTTCGTTTTGCCCTCGTTCACCGCTAAACCCATTTTGGCCGCCTCCGCTTCAATACCAGCCTACAGCCATTCTGATATGATTCAACCGTGGTTCGAGTTGCATATGCGAGAGGGTTCACCGCACCACTTTGGAGAACAGCTTAGTTTAAGTAAGGACACCTTGAATTGATTCAGTCGTTGTTTTATTTCTTCTTAAATTTATTAATCGTTAAGTGCTTTAAAGGAAATGTTTTCGTATTTGGTCCTTCGAGCCGGATTTTCACGTTTTACGGTTGATTCGACAGGCTTCTCAAAAAGAAAAAGAAACTGTGTTCGCCCAATCACGTCAATGTCATCTGAGTATGCTAGCTATGCCGCTGTACGGACTTCTTAAAGATCGTGCCTCTAGTGTTGGCATGTGAGTCTTGCATGATCTTTTCCAGGTCACATGACAGCGCGTCGCCTTGTCTAAAACCATTTTTGACATTGAAGGTCTCGGTGAGTTCGTTACCGACCTTGATGGAGCAACGAGAATTCTCCATCGTCATCCTGCACAACCTGACGAGTTTGGCAGGAATGTCAAAACTAGACATGGCGTTGTATAGCTCGTCCCGAATAGTCGACGAATAGGTGGTGGGTGTCGATTTGCATTTCTTGGGTTTTTTCCAGGATCTGTCGTAGTGTGAAGATTTGGTCGATGGTGCACTTCCCCGGCCTGAAACTCAGTGCGGTAAGGACCTATCAGGTTGTTGACGAATGGTTTCAGGCACTCACACAAATGGGCAGAGAGGATCTTATAGGCGATGTTAAGGAGACGTATCCCTCGGTAGTTGGCGCAGTTGAAGGGGTCTCCTTTCACCAACGGTGTTTTTAGGTCCTAGATAGCTCTAATAGGGCCGATATCGTCGATCATCGTCCATATTGAGTGGAACATTCTGCCTGACAGCGGTATTGGAGTCTTCCTCGCCGTTTAACAGTTTACAGAAATGATCTTTCCATATTCTCAGTATCGGCAGTGAAAAGTGGCTGCCGATAAAAATTCGACTTCGAATTTTTTTATTTTCCTACATTTTGACATCAATTTCGAACAAATAAATTTCTTTTTCGTATATTTTGACAGATAAAAATCAAAGCCACTGCGAATCTTTTTTCTTCACTTCACTATCGATAACGATGAAAAAAAAACACTGCTATAGACTTACATACTTTCACTTTGCTTAGGTTTGTGTCGTCGGAAGCATTTTGAATTCATTTTGAAGCTCTTCGGTAGCAATGAATGTACAATCTCAGGCACACCGTCGTATTTTTTTTTGTTCATTTCAATGTTTTGCCGGCACAATCTAGTCAAGTTCATACATAAGCTTTGTTTATTTAGTGAACAGGCAGTGAACATCACTGTAATAAAAAATTTACAAACGTACCTTTTTTGGGCACCCATCGCAGATGTGTCCTGCGCAATGTTCAATGTACATTCTCTCTTCTTTTGAACATTTTTCTCATTTACGTGTTTCTTAATTCTGTTTTTTGGCTGTCACTTCTTACCCCTGTTACAACTAGCCCCGCTCTTCTCATAAGCCATTCGTGATAGCAAGGCCACTGCCCGAAATTTCATTTACTCATTTGCCATAGAAGAATTAAGCAGAACATCAGAGTCGCATCCTCTGTGGAATTATTTTATATCCTCTACGAGGTTCTGAATGGTTCCATTCAGGCTGTAGTCTTAGCAACAACTGATATTTGTCTGTGCTCTTTCATCGTCCTCTAGGCAACGGCTCACAGTCAAGCCAAACCCAGCCGTTCATTTGTACACACGTTGCTTCAAACTCTTCTTCCAGCGAAAATCTAGCTCCTCCTTGACATTTACTAGTTCAGGCATGTTCAGCCATTCACTACATTTTCTTTCATCTCCAACAGTTCACTGAGAGAGATTCTATAATCCACGCCACACTTCACATTCCCAGCAGCACGTATTCACATTTGAGAGCATCTACACTTACGATGAATATTTATTCTTTATGATTTTCCATCAGCTGTGCAGCGAGTAGACGACAGACCTTGAAGCGAGACTCAGACAACCCCATCTCCCGATGACTTTGCAAAACTAAACCAGTAACACCGCACACGTAATCAGGCGGAGGAAAGCTGTCGCGACGCGATTTCTGAGACGTAACCTCGACTCGGGGGGAAAACCTCACGGAGAAACGTCGTCGTGGCCCTCATTACACTTGTTTTCATGTAAGGCCCTTCGCTTTCATTTGGCATTGCGTCCAATTCAAATTCCCTTTGCCAATCGAATCCAACACACAATTATTGAATTATTCCATCCATCGGCAGCCGTCACAGACCTGACGCCAACAGATGTCCAGATGTCTGCGCGAAACACCGGCGACGCCGAATTGCGAAACTCTCTCTCTCGCAATAAATTACGCAGATTCCTCAACATTTCGGGCAAATTTGCAAATTCCCCGAAGTGCCAAGGAACAAGCCCACCCCCGAGGCGCCATTGAATCAAATTTAAAATCATTCCGATGAAACGCAATGATTTCTCGCACGTTGCCGCCGCCGGCCGGCGAAGATAAGTACATTTTCACATATCAGCGGTGGCGGTGAGCGGCGAACCGGCCTTCTGAACGCATTTGGACGTCGGATTTCACCCATACACAGACCTCCTCTTGACCTCCATAGAATTCCAAATCGACGGCAGCCAAGGAGGCAGAGGACGGGGGAGGCCAATCGCAAAATCGATTCGCCAACCATCGCATATTTATGAAAAGCAAGAGAAACAATAGGCGACTGATTTTCAATGCCCTCCCCGTCGGGGGGACATGTATACACTCCCCCAGTGCTGGCTGCGTCGGCGGCCGCGACTTGCCATCGTGTATAGCGGTGTTGTGCGAATCAATCGTGAAATGACGGACACGGCGGATCACTTTGGCGCCGAACAGCTTCGAAAGCAAAACAAAATAAGAGCCCACAGACAAGAACTCACCAGTTAGCCGGCACTCTAGCACTTCGCCAATCCGGCACTCGAACAGTCCAGCACTCTCCACTCCGCTCCAGCTTTAGCACAAGACGCGCACACAAAGACACACAGAATCAACACAATCAGCGATTCCACCGAGGTTGACTTGTGGGAGTCGGACTCAAAAATAATTACATCTGTCCTAAATCTTGAATATTAATTAATCAAGATTGCCACACGGTAATGGATGAATGATGTTTCGAAACGCTTTTGTTTTCCACGGGCACCGGTCCGAGTTGGTGGCTGGGTGCTCGCGGGAATGGGTGGGCTGTCGGAACGAGAACACTTGGATGGTGGATTAGGGTTTTTTGACGAAACGCTTTTGTGTCACTTCGTGAATTGCACGTTGGCTGTGGGTGGCCGGGGCTGGTTTGTTGTTTGCTTTGTTCTTTGGTGACAGCTGTGGAACAAGGGGCAGTGTGTGCGTTGATTTCTCAAGAAACCGCCAGACGCGCGTCTTGGTGAGGGAAATGGGCAACTGAAGTGAACTAGACTTTGTGCTTGGCTGTCACTTGTGTTCAGTGAAGAGGTGGTTGGCCATTTGACTTCCATAGATGTCAATGAGGAGCGCAGCGCTGCGAGTGCGGTAGAAAGGCATGCAGAGTGGTGGCTCCGCACGAAGATTCTACTCTGAGTGCCGGTCGCCTTAGCAAAAAATCGGTCTGGCAATTGGCGTATGTCCGCAGCACTTGCATGAAATCAATAAATTCTTGGTCATCGCCTTCTGGCATTTCAAACTCTCACAACTTGGCCGCAAGTAAAGTGTCCAGTCGATGTAAGGACTGGGATACAAGGCTGCACAAGATGACCCAAAAGTGCATGTGAAGGGTTATCCTTTTTTAATTCATTAAGCTCAATGAAAGCACTCGCTCGTATTGGGCGCATTTCTAGCCCGGCCAGATATTACACACGGGGATCGCTCCCAACACCATGTCGTCTGCATCGTGGTTGGTTGCTTACACCAGTTGTTGGTATGGTTGTTTTTGAAGGTTGTGGGTGCTCTCTAATTCCAAAAGTGCGCTCTTCTAAGACGCATTGCCCTCCAGTGACTCTATCATATACAATCTATTCAAAGAGACCAGCTGTGTAGACGCTTTGGCAACGTTCTTCGTGATATTACGAAGTTTCAAGTGATGAAGTATACCCTTGTTGGTATGCAGGTACAGGTGGATGTTGAACTGATCAGCCATCACACCAACAGTTGAAGCAATTGCTGCCGAAACAAGAGGCTGAAATTGAAGGACGCTCTTGACCAGATCGTAAGTGCTTCACATCGCAGATTCAATTGCAGTCTTCTTGGTTCCTAGTTAAGACATTCTCCTTTTCTCGCAAACAACATGAGAGCAACATTCTCTCAAAGGAACTTCGAATAATCTCTCTCTCTCTGCCTTAGTTCGGTTCCCGATACGACCGAAATAATTAGCACGGCGCAACCTCAGGTCAGTGCTTACAGAGTAAGAATTGTCTGTCTAGAGAATGCTTCTCAAACTTGGCCGGTCGACGTCGGCACAAAACTGTTGGTCGCTTGACTGGTAAGAGAAAAATAGCAAGCACAGCAGAGGTTGTGTCTGTAGAAGCTAGCCCCTGGCCATCAACTACAAACGGCAGCATTCGTCATAAGGTAGAATGCATGATTTCCAGAAAATTTCCCCGATTGTATTACAAAATCCCACAATATCACGCATTTCGGTTCGAGAGGTAATTGAATCACTCGAAATTCGCACCGGCTTTCGGTGGCGGAATGGTGGACAGCGAGTACACAGGACAGACTGGCAGAAAGTCGAAAGTGTGCTTAACGTGAATACCCGGCCAATTATTGGCAAACTTAACGGTGGGCCTACCCACCGCCCTGAGGAAGTATTCACCACCCCAGTAACAATTTAGTGACGCTTAAGGGCGACCACAAACCTTGCTGAGGGCAAGGCCTATCTAACACCTCTAGCATCCACACATCCTGGATGTTTTAGGATCTTAGGATGCTATATGCTCCCGCGATTTTGAGCAACCACAGCCACCATGATACTCCCACTAGGGGGCCTACCTCTTGATAGCACGGAAAAGGACTATCCTTTCCGTGGGCCTGCTATCTCCCATGGTACCAGAATATAGCCTCTGGTCAGGCTTTCGCTGCCGTGAGGTCACTTGTAGATAAGTGCCTTAACACTCAAGGGCTAGCAACCTTTTAGATGACGCACTTCGAATCAGTTAGTCGAGGCAGTGACCAATGGTCGAAATGCATCATCTACACAAAAATACAACCCAAGACAGCACAATTTTGCGCGGAAATCCCACCAAGGTCAGACCGAGGCATGCACCAACCAAATCGTTCAACACAGGAGAGTGCAAGTACGTAACACATGCACTCATCTCTACCGAAAATCCCCAGAAAGCGTAGGCAAACTGGCATACCAACAAGGACAATAGAACTACTACTACTCGAAGAACCGGTTAGTTTGCGCATAGAACCGCTATACACCCCCGTAATCGACGCATTAACTGCGAGGTCGAGTCATCACCGACCACATGAACAGGCACCCCATGCATCACACGACAGCTCCGGCCCAAATGTTACCAAGTAAAAACACAGCAACATAAGGCGCCATAACCATAGCAAGGACAGACTGGCAGGCAAAGTTACTCACACAAATGACATCCTTGCTACGGTTTCTACTTCGGTTTCCCTAATCATACATATCCGCCATACAGAACCCGCCAAATGTGAAAGAAAACTGACTCTTTGTGGATTTAAAATTAAAATTCTATGTCGCTTCGGAGATTTGTTGCCGCCTCTAAGAAGAGCGTGTGAAAGACGAAACACCACCGCGAACGTAATCAGTAGACTGTGGATCATTTTGTGCACAATTGTTCAACTTCCCGGAAAACTGGGAGTTGATCAACTTCCAGATTGGTCTCAACTCGTTATTTAATCGGCGAGTTGAAAATTGGTTTTGTTCACTATTTCAACTCGCAGTCTGAAATATAAAATCCACAAGTCCAACTTTCTCTTTCTAAATTTCCCCTGGGATATTTTTGACAATTCACACACTCAATGTCATTTTCTACTCTGAACTTACAGTGTGTGTTGTTCGTGTGCGCTATGAGAAGGAAAATCGAAAGCCAACGTTTTCAGCAGAGATAATGGTTGCATATCTTATCTGGCCGTGGCGTTGTGGGTATGTGCGTCGACCCCAACGCAAATTAACCCCGCTGCCTGGGTTCGATTCGCAGCCAGTACGATGGAAAATAATTTTCACGGTCCCACCTCTGTCGAGTCACTGACAATGCTCAAAGAGTAAGTTCTGTCTGTCTAGAAATAACTTCTCAAACTTGGCCGTTCGGAGTCGGCATAAAAGTGTAGTAGGTCCCTTCCACTCGTGAGGAATCAAACGCACAACACGAGTGGTTACTGTAGAAGCTAGTGTGTCTTACTTGCAAGCCTACAAGTTCGGTCTTCTTGCTGAAATACTGGGGCCAGCAGGGTATCCTGGTGTATTTACTTTGATTGAGTGTCACGTTAAAGAAACATGCAAGCAGTCCCCGTCATTGAAGCGTATTTGATGCTTATTCACTTGTACGGCAAATCCAATGCAAATCAAATATTTACACTCAATCCTGGAAAAGACTAGCGGGTTGCAAATCCATTTGGCGCACAGCGTCTTCATGATTCAACGTATGGAAGAATACGGGCTTTCCAGAAAATTGTTCAGGCTGTCTCACAAAACGCTACAGTCCGAGAAGTCTTCGAATCACTCAAAATCTCCACCGGCTTCCAGCTCCGGTATCGTGTAACCGCTCCTTCTTCTTCCACTCAGGACAACGAGTTGTGGTAGTTACGATAGTTCCAGGGAGAGCAGGCGGGCTGGCAGAACTCTACAAATGACAGCCCAGTGGAGATCAGACGTAGAATTGCCTTTGGCAACAGTTTCTGCTTCGAATTGTCTAAACTAGGTTAAAATTATTTCTGGCTCGAAAATCTCTAACCATACGGAGCCCGCCAAGTGTTGGCAGAAAAAGAATTACTGACTCTTTGTGACTCGCTCCAGACATTTCTTGTCTCTAAGGGAAGTCTGTGAAAGATGAGACAGAACTCTTGGCGAAATAATCAGTAGACTATGTCAGCTGGATTCAAGATCGATCACAGCACAGTCGTCTTGAGCTACACAGACGAAGTGTCCTTTTCAAATTCCCAAAAAAATATTGCCTACAAACTTAACCCCTCCCAAGACGACTGGATGGCGCGGTTGGTAGACCGCCTGCCCTTGGTTAGCAGGTCCCCCGGTTCGAATTCCAGTGAAAGCAAAACGAATACGCTATTATCTTGTTTTCAAATCTGGTCCAGTCACCAGAGTCAATCAGTGGTAATGGTCTGACTATGGGTATCACAATGGACCAACAGAGTCTTCTAAGTGTGCTGGTGAATGCACTAGCAGCCCCCCTACCTGAATTAACCTTCTTCTTCTTCTTCTGATGGCGCTACAGTCCGGGGTGGACCTGGGCTTCAACCAGTAAGTCTCTCCAGCCGGCACGATCTTTAGACAGCTGTCTCCAACTACGCACACCAAGTTGATTGAGGTCCTTCTCCACCTGGGTGCGCCATCGGTTCCGTGGGCGTCCTATTACGTTGTCCCACTGGTTCGGAGTCGAAGACTCCGAAGACTTAACCTTACGCCTCCCACATAAAGAACAACTCTGCCCACAACGTCCTTAGTACCTATGAACATCATCCAGCTGCGTAATGAAAAGAAATACCCATTAATCGTTGAAAACAGTGTCAGTCACTGCTCCTCCTCACGGAAAGAACATAAAACATGCTCGACTGACGAGTGTGTGTTAAGAACGTCATAAAAAAGGCCTTTATCATAAATTAACGTTCCGTCAAACTGATGTCGCGTACTGATATTACACCCTTCGTGAGGTTGACTGTGGTGGGCTTGAAATTGGACACTGGGAAGTTCGTTAAGGTAGGTTAGGTTGGGTTGGGCATTCTGACGAGAAGTGTGTACTCGTTCTCACGCAGGCTGGTGTTAGAGGATTCTCTTCGAAGACTGAAGTGCTTATGTGATTGATTTCTGGATATTACTAGGAAAGTCCACACGAACAGATTTAATATGAGTTTCCGTTACTTTTCTCATATTTTCGGATATCAAGGGTGTTCGCTTTTTGGGTGGTGAACTTTTAATTGGAGTACTACACGATATTGTATTTATTTGGCAGATAATTTTATGGCGTTAATGTTTGAGTATATTTTCGGTCACGTAACCGCCACGGCTAGTATGATGTAAGCCTAGTTCACAACTTCGACAACAACGCGTCTATTATTGACTTTTTAGTCCAAGTGCTGCACGAACAAGTTTGTCTGGCTCGATAATCGCATCAAACGGTGATTTGCTCGATGCAACGGTGTTTCACCAATGGGTGTAGTTGAAGTCTCTAGAATTCAACTACATGAGTCATTTGCCAAACCAGACTAACTTCAAAACAACCGAAAATTGACAAATCAGCTGTTCAAAAACAATGCGGCCAATTTAAAGCTCTCCATCTCTCAAAACAAACATCCCTTAAGTGCTGTTCATATTTTCCACTGGACATCCACCATACCCGGTTCATGAACATGATGTGCTTGTGAACAGATCTAGTGGCAGCATTCTGTCGGAGAATCTCAATTCTACGACATGGATACCGCATGAGCTCTGTTCAAAAGTTGAACATGAGATTTTCGTATACAGCCGACTCAGCTTATATGAACTCGGCTTAAGCGAAACTTTCGGTTAAATGCAACAAGAAATTTATTACGTTGCAACAAATTTGCGTATATCGACCATCGTTTGACATCTCCGGTTAATTGCAACACATTTTCTGCATTTTTTGTGTTGCAAATAAACGGAGTCGACTGTAGTAAATGAGACTGTAATAATGAGGGTGTTACTGAATGTTGCCTTATGGCATCTCTTTTCATTAATTGATGGTTGGTTTCTCGCTTCTTGATGTTGTTCCTCTTCTCTGGCAATCAAAGTGAAGTTAAAGTGAAACGACTTGTCTTATCTCGCCCACTAAAATTGAAGAGAACGGATGACTAATCAGTTTGTTGTTGTGATGTTGTATTTTGTATTAACACCCCTATTCTGGCAAGCCTCAGTGATGTGTTTTAAGTCACAACTACCTCACAAGAGCATGGTGAGTCACAAATTGTGAGGTTTTCGTATTCTGAAGAAAACCTCACAGATTGTGAGCATCACAAGAACCGTCAAAATTGTGATGTTCTCATGAGCACATCACAAGGAAAAATAGCAACAAAAGAACTGTCACACACATGGAAAAATTATTAATTATTATTAAAAATGTATGTTATTATTTTTATATCCTTGTGTGTAGGTTTGTGATCAAAATCTGAAGTTTCTGTATTTAAATGCGAAATTCCCTGGATCATGCCATGATTCCGGCCAAATTTTAGACACAAAAACAAATTCACCACACCATGGTGTGTTTTTTGTAAGCTTTTTGTCACAATACCAAATTGCTCAAACTTCACAAGCGAGGAATCACAATTGCTGGTGAACTTGGACAACATCGTCAGTCCGAATGCAGCTTATTCAAAGTCATAACAGCCGGCAGTTGAAGTGGCTTTTGGGTGATTCTGGATATCCATTAGAACCTCAGTGGATGATCCTTCTTTTTAAAACGAGCTTGCATTCAATTAAGTTCACATAAAAGCCAGGAATGTGATTGAACGAGCTTTTGGTGTTCAGAAATCTCGTTTCAGATGTCTGTTAAAGCATCGAGTATATATATTCATTATTAATAAGTACTTATACATATTTCGTTAATATACACAATATTACCTTGTTCGCTACGTTCTGCCATTATTTTGTAGATATAACTTTTCCAAAATCAAGTATTAGAGACCGCTCAGTAAGAAAAAAAAAAAGCGCGAATGTAATAATTGTCAAAAAAAAAACAATTTTTGACATGGCAACGAATTCACCTCACCATGGTGACTATTCTTGTGTGTTTTCTTGTGAGGTTTTCGCCAGAATACCAAATAGCTGAAACCTCACAAGGTAGGCATCATAATTTTCGCCTCACTGACATTCGTGCGTTGTGACCACATCATAACCAGAATAGGGGTGTTAGTTTGTCTACATATGTATATATCCAGTGGGGACGGTGTGTTAAGTGTCATTAATATGAGTCACGAATTTTCAGAAACAACCATTTTCCGTCAAATATAATCAAAAAGTTCTGCTTCTTGGTTTGCAAAAATATGGGGATTGAATTGTCGAGTTTTTTTTTTATCGACTAAAATCTCAGCAATAATTAGTCTAATGTCCCTATTCTGGTTGTGCTCACAAGGTGCTCACAACTCACAAATTATCTGTGATACGAAAATTGTGATTCCTCGCTTGTGAAGTTCGAGCAATTTGGTATTGTGACAAAAAGCTCACAAAAAACACACCATGGTGTGGTGAATTTATTTTTGTGTCTAAAATTTGTTTTTCGCTTCCTTCGCTCTCTTTTCACATTGTCCTCTCAATGTGGGAGAAGAAAAATATGGAACAAAATAAATAGTAATCGAAATTCGGAAGAATTTGATGAAACATGTTTTCTCAAATGCGACAGGAGAATTCCTTTTTCGTTAATTCATTAGAATATTTCTGCGTTGCAGTTGAAAACACTTTTATTACCCTGAAATTATTATACTTGTCTCTATTTCCTCCTCTTTTTTCATCTTATGTTCTCAATCGCTCATCACAACATTGACAGTTCTTATGATGCTCACAAGTTGTGAGGTTGTGCTTAGAATACGAAAACGTCACAATTTGTGACGCATTTGTGACTTGCAAATATTATTATTAACGATTTAAACATTTTTCTCCACGAATCAATAGCCGTGTTTTTTTTTTAAATCTATAAATAGTGAATGAGGATTTTGCACGTAAAGCACATACAACAACCTTTTGCCTATAATATCGGCAGTGAAAAGTGGCTGCCGATAAAAATTCAACTTCGAATTTGTTTTCATACATTTTGACATCATTTTCGAACAAATAAATTTCTTTTTTCAAATATTTTGACAGATAACAATCAAAGCCACTGGGAATCATTTTTCTGAATCTTACTTCACTTCACGATCGATAGCGATGAAAAAAAACACGGCTAATTATTCTCTTTGCGAACTGTCAAGATGAGTTCGAAGTAACACAAGAGAGGGAAACGCGATCCACAAATTCACGACCAAAAAATTCGCGATGAAATCGCTGTTTGCTCAATTTGTACCCTCCACTGCTCTCGGCGGATGTGAAAATTCCATCTGAATGAAGTGTCAGATTTCATATGGATGGGCCGTTATTCATACGAGCACAATACGACACTTCACTTTGAGTTTTCTAATTCGCTGAGGACTACGGATAGATTTTACGAAAACTTACACTTCAGCGCCAATGTTTTGCTTGGAAGTTTGTGGATTCCGTCTGCTTCTGTGTGTATTATGTTCTCCCTTTGACAGTTCGCAAATAGAATGATTAAGTGATGGAGAAACAACTTAAAATAATTGTTGCGATTTTTTGTCGATTAAAAAACTCGATTTTCTTTGGCATACCTACATATTCAAAGACTACAATTTCTTTTTATATTTGCTATCTCTCTCCCTCTCACAAGGCCTATGAGTTCTACATTTTTTGACAGCACATAACGCACGCAACGGATTCTATGGGTTTGGGGCTTAAGAATCATTTTCTAGTCAATTATACGCTCTGAGCATCTTACGTAGACTCGTGAAGTTTTGAATTTTGAAAGTTGGTTGTGGCTTTAAAATTAAATGTAGTCGGAGTTGGTACAACGGCCCCGACTACATGAGGTAGATGTTAAAATTTTAATCTTTGAAACAGCATAATAAATGTTTGACAAAAGTAGACTACATCATGTGTCATTTCCATTCAATCTGTATTCAACTCAGTGGAAATGTCAAACATAATCTTCTGGACACAAATTGTTATCATTTCTATTTGTCATTCGATTTGAACAGAATTAAAATAATGTTTGCAATTGAATTCCAAATTTGCTATTATTCGCAGCAATGGCGCCACACCATTTCCACAGATCTGAAATTCCAGTCACATCTGTCTGGAGATGCAAAATTCCTAGCTGCTGCTGCGGCATATTTTTGCGTCCAAGTGGTTTATTCTTTTGGCTGAATCCTTAACAATAACGAGGTACTTTGAACGGCCATCGTGTTAAATTTTTGCTGTCCAACCACCGGTCCGCAATCGCTTAGCCATGCCCAACTTTGGTTTCCAAATTTCCAAGCCGCTACTGTAACTTTGGCAAAAATAAAAGAGAAAATAAATAAAAAATTTGCACACCCGTCAGAAATTTGTTAAACAAAAATGAAAAATGGAAAAGGAACCTCCTCTCGTTGTCCGTATCAAATTAAAGATTGAATTAGCATATTCTATTTATTTCTATTCTCGTTCGAGATGGACGCCCACCAAAAATGCGATTACCAACCGAAAAGCACTGAACAAGCCAACCCACACAAGGATACAAAGGTGGAGAATCAAAAAGAAAAAAGAGGTGAAGAATGCCTGTGGGTATTGCGCGGGGATACACACAAAGCGTTTGAAGTCCAAACAGCAGTCTATACACATGTGGTTGGGTCACAGCTTTGCTGCGCGTCCCCCCGCTTGTGTGCGACGTGCCGACGGGAGGTGGCCAGAGCTGGTGTCCTGATGTGTTGTGTTGTTACCAGCATTCGCCATGCGGTTGTAATCACGGACACGATGGTTGCGCGCGCTAATATATGCTGTCGGACTAGAGGTTACGTGGTCGTTTGTTAGCAACGAGCGATGTCAGCCGGCTACTACCGACGACCTGGGTGGGTGACCTTTGCTGTGGAGCTTAGGAAATTTGGAGGCGTTTTGCTGGAAGATTAATGAACGTCTTTAATCGCCTGGGGGTGTTTATCGTTAATTTTGTTCAAATGTCTTCTTCGTTTTAGGTGGCGGCAAGGTGGTGTAGGCACTTGACTCGGGGAACGATTGACTCTTGGGCCAAATGAAAATTTTGATAAAGCCAGTTAGTGGGGGACTTTGAGGAGAGATTACGGGGCTAAATAAGTAATGAAACGTGCAGAGCTGGCGGCTGAATTTATGCGGGCGGTGTTTGTGTTTTCTTTGCTTAAACGTGTGTAAGCACGAACATCCCTTTCAAGATTTAATCTTTAAAGAGGTTTTCACAACGAAAGTGGAGCGTTGTTTCTTCGTTCATCTTTAAGTAGGTTCTTGTCGGTTCTATTGGGTGGGTAGCGGCTGCTTAAAGAGTAGACAGTCAGCTGTGACGCCACGTAAGATCGATGACAATTAACTGCTTGGATGTAACTAATTCCCCACAGAGATGTTACTGAGGTCGAAAAGATCTTTGAAAGGGTAGAGCCTAAATGTTCTGTCGCGTCGACAGCAGCGTGCAACTTTTACAAGAATCATTCATTAGAACACGTGGAATGGGCGAAGTATTTGTGACTGTATCGATAGCCTGCTTAAGGCCTTGATCAACCCTTTAACCACTTTCATGACAGGAATGCAAGTCTTCCCTGAATCAGATCGGTAATTAGGGAGACAAGTACTGGATGGCGCAGTTGGTAGAGTGCTTGCCCTTGGTTAGTGGGGTCCCCGGCTCGAATCCAGCGAAAGCAAAGTTAACACGCTTTTGCCATTTGCCGTGTGGTACCACAATGGACAAACAGAGTCTAAGTGTGCTGGTGAGTGCACTAGCAGCCCCCCTACCTAACCTAACCTAACCTAGTAGCAAAATAAGGTCTAGGAATGGCAGTAAATATTAAATACAACATCCATCAAGAGCACAATGGACCCAACATGCTGGTCGAAGTGAAGCACAGGCATCAGACCGTAAGGGCGGCACCCATTTTACCTACCTATGTGGTTTCAGCTGGATCCCAAAGGCATCCCATAAGGCAAAGTTAGACACTGCCTGATTGACAAAAATGCTAGAAGCTGTCACGACGAGGAAGTGTGTGCGTGTTCAGTACACGTTCCACGCTTCCTGTCCTGTCCTCGCTCTGACAAAGCGTAGACAGCGAACCTCTTTTAATGCCAAACAAGAGATCTGAGGAACGCATTCCCTTAAAGTCCCTTCTTCGCTTCATTGATCTCCTCCCCATCGCTCTATTGATGAATCCCCCGGCCTAGCTCATGCATCAGAAGGCGATTCTTGCGAATGTGACTCATTTATTCATAAACACTGTTGTCTCCATCTCGCGAAAAGGAAATTCCAAGCTCCACGGACACATAGAAAGCGTCATCTCATCTCAACAAAACATCCTCTCCCCGCATCCGAGACAAAACCACACAGCAGAAAAAGAAAACCCCCAACAAATTGCGAATTACAAATGTCAACCTGGTGAGATGACCTGTCAACGCGTGCGGTGTCATCTGAATGACAAAATATTTTAATCACCATCCCGCGTGTCAAGGCTGCTGAACAAACAAGAAATAATGTCACTTGACACCCATCAAATAACGCCCTCTGCCTGCAGGTGCTTGTTATTAAACGAAATCAATCATTCAGCCAGTCGGCAGGCAGCCATGCAGCGACATGGTCGTCGTCGTCGTCGTCGTTTCCAGTGAAACATTTAAGCAGTCCCATTCATTGCCTGACATCCTTCAGCGAGCCCGTCACTCATCATCCATTAAATTTGCAAGGAGGCCAAGCGAGTGGGATGAATAAAAGAAAACCGTCCCAACGACGCACACCATCGCAGTCCACCGCCCGACCATTCCAGACATCAAGGTTATAATTAAACAGGCTCCGCTGCATGTGCCGTCTATGAACGACGCCACCGCCACCGCTGCAGGCTCATGCCGAGCATTAACGCGAAAAGGAACACCAGCAACAACATAATAAATAGGTTTTCCCCAAGGTTCCCCGGCAACTCTCCTCAGGTGGCCATCGTCATCGTTGTCGTCGTCCTCCACAGCTGACCGTGCCCCACGGATCCGGTGCTGGTGTTGGAATCTGCATCGCAGGAATTCCAGGTGTTGGAGGAGGGAGCGTGCATTCATGTTTGCATTTCTGTTGGCCAAACGAGAACGGAAGAACGGATGTGTTCAGCAGCAGCAGCAACAGCAGTTTTTCAAAATCACTGACAGTGAGTAATTGGAGCCTTAAGGGAGGTCACACCAATTAGATGTGCCCGTGCATGATGGGCTGGGCTGGGTCGGAATGGGTGTGTGCTCAGGAATTACTTCTTATTTTCTACGAGGTTGAGATTTATTAAAGCGAACGCAGTTAGAGGCATTCTAATTGCGCTGTGCGTCGTCGTCGTCGTCGTCGTGTGATGGAAGAGTGGCTATGATGTTTAAATTAATGACAGCTCGTTGGAGGTTAATGGTGGTAGTCGATTTCGATACTACCAGGATTCTTTCGCTCAGCTTGAAGGTCCGGGTTTGTTTGACGGCGAGGATTTAATAATGACTTCTTTGCTTAATGGCCAGTTTTGTTGAATAAGCATGGCAATGTTCTTGCCTGCCCCTACATTTCGGTTTATTTAAATTGGATTAGAGAGAATGTCCCGCGAGCGTACGCTCCGTCCAAAGGCTTTGGAGCGGTGCTGGACAGTCTTGTGATCCCATCAGTACGTCTTATTTGACTTGAAGATGATTTTGCCGTTTATAATCTCAAACTGATCAGCGCATCTAGAAAAAACGCTTTTAGATGATTTAGAGAGCTTACGTGCGAACTGAACGAAATTGTAGCCGGATACATCGTCAAATTTAAGAGTTTCCAACATCAGTTGTCATTCACAAACTTTCAATTCACCAAGTAAGCAAACTCGAAGAAAACTTAACGAAACTTAATGAAAATTAACGAAAGTTAACGAAAACGGACATTCAAAACTTAATGAAACTTAACGAAAACGGACATTCAATGTACCAAGTAAGAAAACTCGAAAAAAACTTAAGGAAACGTAAAAAATTAATGAGACAACCAAATTCAATCCACCAAGTAAGCAAACTCGAAGAAAACTTAACGAAACTTAATGAAAATTAACGAAAGTTAACGAAAACGGACATTCAAAACATAATGAAACTTAACGAAAACGGACATTCAATGCACCAAGTAATCAAACTCGAAAAAAAACTTAAGGAAACGTAAAAAATTAATGAAACTTAACCAAATTCAATCCACCAAGTAAGCAAATTCGAAGAAATTTAACAAAAATTAATGAAAATTAACGAAAACGGACATTCAAAACATAATGAAACTTAACGAAAATGGACATTCAATGCACCAAGTAAGCAAACTCGAAGAAAACTTTACAAAACGTAATGAAAATTAACGAAACATAACGAAAATTACTTCACTAAGTAAGCAAACACGAAGAAAACTTAACGAAACTTAATGAAAATTAATGAAACTTAACGAAAGTAAACGAAGTGGTTCCTAGGGATTGAGTGTTATTTCTGGATATTTGCTCAAATGCTTAAGTTGGATAAGGTTCGGTAGAAGTGGCAGTTTTACAGCAGCTACACTTAGGCCAACATACAGTACCTATTCCGCAAACCAGTTAGTGCTTTCAAAAAAGCAAAGAAGATAGCTGACTTCGAAGCTGCTTAGTTCAGCCAGACTATCAAAATCGTATGCTCCCAGAAATCTTCTCTGGAATGCCAGTGTCCCGGCACCCACATAAGATGGATGCTAAAATACTTGCCCATCTCGTTAAGAGATAGGCGGCAATTAAGGGAAGTCTTGGAGTTAAAAGAGTCTGAATTCAGAGATTTGATCGCTGCCCGACTATCGGAAGAGATGATCGAGATGATCTGTGCGAAATATTAGATTGTTTTTTAGCCAGGACAGAGCTTCCTTAATCGCGTTATTTTCGGCCCGAAAGACTCTACAGTGATTATGTAATATGTTAGAAAGCTGGATGATTAGAGCCTTGGAATAGACCGGCCAGCACCTACACCTTCACCCATCTTCGATTCATCTGAGAAGATTCGCAGTGGACCTTCCAGAGTCTGATGTTCAGACTCCCAGTAAGAGGAGTCTGTATCTTTGGGTATAGAACTATACCTGCTGAGAATCGATGAGTGTCCATACCGAAGTTCTTTCCAGTTGTGCCCCGATCTTAGCCTGATCGCCCTGTTACCTGCTGTCTGCCTACCAACTAGTTATATCGTTGGTATGTTAAGGAGTGTGTATAGAACTTCGAAGGAGGTTGTTCTCAGTGCTCCGCTGATACCTATACATGCCATCATCTGCACTCGTTCGAGTGGTGTGAGGTTGATTTTCCTTTCGAGTGCAATCCACCAAATTGCGACCCCATATAGCAGTATGGATCTGACTACTGAAACAAAAAGCCAGTGGACTGTGCGAGGTTGTAATCCCCACTTGCAGCCTATGGCCCTTTTATAGCAGTGGAGAGCCGTAGAGGCCTTCTTGACACATTGCTGGATCCTGAAATTCGAGCCCAGCGTCGTGTCTAATATAATGCCTAAGAAATTTGGACTATCATTTAGCTGTAGGTACCCTTGATCTGCATAGTAACAGAATGTGCCTTCGCTTTGCCTAAGTGTGTCTGCTGTCCTTCTGCGCGGCATTCAGCCACCTCAAGCTAACCTAACCTAAGCTTTAAAGGGGTCCCACATAGAGAGGGGGATCAAAGTTATGGACTATGTACTTCCTAGTGGAGATGACTAGGTCCGTTTTTTTTTTGTGGATTGGCGCCTAGGGCGCATTCGCTTGTCGCATTTCGCTAGCTTGGAAAGAGCAGATTCCATGATATCCCTGATCGTGGATACAAATTTTTCTGATGCGCTGCAATGGCGATATCATCTGCACATGCAATGACCTTGCACCCGGTCCGTTCCAGTGTCTAGAGAGGGGAGAGTACACCACCTTGTGGCGTGCCTCTGTTAATAGATCTCCAAATCGTTATCTCACCTAGTTGCGAGTTTATCACTCTGTTATGGAGAAGTTGGTGAATTGCTTAAGTTAACTTAAGTCTCTTTGTGTCCATTATGGTGGGGCATTTAGTATCAATCCAATTTAAATTCCAATGCCAACAGTCATCTCCGTACGTTTTAAGCGATCCAGATCCCTCCCAGCTACTAAAGCAAAAGTGAACGAAATTTAACGAAATGAGTGGAAGTGGTTTTTAGGGTCACCGCACAAAGTTGGTAGCTCTGGGCGATGGGGAATGTAGTTCAAGCTAATTAGTTCACCTCTTAATTTGAAAAGCACGCTGATTCTTTTCCGATATGTTGGCGGCTAAGGAGTAGATCTTCTGGTTTAAGAAGTGATTCAACTAACTGTAGCTCTGTATATTGACGATTCAGCTTCCCTCTTAAACTTTTCATACATCATATTGCCGTGCCGGCTTTCTTCAGCAAATTTTATCTTGATCGAATCATGGTTTTTGTTGGCCGATATTGACAAAGTTGTTGAACGATCAATTGCCAGTATTTTTCCACTCTCTTACACGATCCAGTTCCAGTTTGGTCCACTCTTTTACAGTCGTTCCTTCCGAGTCTATAAATAGTGATAGAACTAGTCGCGGCGTCCTATCTTCCACCACCGCAATTACTCTTGCCACGTATTTGAAATGCAATTTGAGCGTGTCCGAAAAGAGCTAAGTTCGTGGTTTTGAGATTAAACCAATTAAAATTACAACACCAACAGTCTTTTCCTTGCATAAGAGCCGATCCAGATCGCTCCCACTTAAGTAATCAAAAGTGAACGAAACCTAACGAAAATGAGCGAAGTGGTTATTATGGTCACAATGTACAGAGTTTCTGTGTTGTCCTTCCACTGTTAAAGCTAACATAAATCTCCTAACTTCAATTGTTGTAGTTCATTTTGCTTTGGGACCGTGCTGGATTTGACAGCAATGCCACTGTTGCAATGGAATGAACCTACAAACTCAAACAAAGAAAAATAAAGCGGAACGGCAGAGGTAGATATGAGACAGCAAGTACTTTGGCTTAATTGAATGAGCAAGAGTGGAGATCTGCTTCCTGCTCAAAGTTCAAGACGGTTCCTCGTCCCATCTTCTCCACTTGACTTCTATTTTCGACTTATGACATCGCAAAGGTTGGAAATGAGCCTCGGATTGACAGCAGGATGGGAATAACTCAAAAGGGAGCTTACTTCTGTTACATAATCTCATCAAACCCATAATAATACCCAAAATTGAAAAAGCAGTCAGTTCAGAAATTGAAATTGAAATCTTTTCTCTTTTGAATGAAATCTTTTATACGCTTCCCCCCTCAACGCAGCCAAATTAAACATGCACGTGTGAAAGGGTTTAACTTCGTCAATTTTCGATTTCCTTTCTCGCGTTTCGAAATTAAATTAGAACACCACTGGGTTCGCACAAAAGGCGTTCCATCTCTCAGAACATCCCTGTGTTCGGCTCCACTCCGTCCCTCGAACGATCCCATTAGTATGCAAATTCTCGCAAGGAGAGCATATTTCTAGAGCAAGCCGTTCACCAAGTCTCCCCAAACCACCTACAGTCATGGCAAAGATGAGAAACAAAACAAACAGAAAAAAATGCACAATAAATTTAAACATCCATAATGAGTGCTATAAAAATATTTAATGCCTCCCCGCTACCCTAATTCTTGTTCTATTACAATCATAATAACTATTATGGTTGGCATATGTCAAAAACGAGAACGACCAGAGGGAGCCAGAAGGAGTGCAAACACAAATGGGCAACATCCAAGTGCTGGGACAAAAGAAGAAATTTATGCAAAAATGGTCCACTAGTCTCTCTATCTCTTCTAGATGTGATGTGTGCTGTTGGCTGGTGGCTGGTTGCTGGATGGCTGTTGGCTGTTTATGCTTTTGGTGTTGTGCCTTTGTTGTCGCCATGTTCCATCATGACAGCCAACAAACAAAGTAGACATTCATGTGTGTACAATGGCCGCTCAGCAAAGTATGTAGTTTCATTCAACAAAATATGAGGATAATAAAACAAGACCACAACAAAAAATGAATGTGTATCATACTAAAATACGAGCCATGCCCATTATTCACGCTTGAAGAGCCTTGAATTTCTTTCTATGATTCTTGTTTTGTTTGCGTTGTTGTATGTGTGCGTGGGTTTTTTTTTTCTGTCGAGTTCGTTGAATTGGTTTGCTGCTCATTTTGGTCGAAAGAATCAGTTTTAATTCGTAAAATGTACACAAACCTATGAAAGCGAAGAGGGAGGTGAAATAAATAATTAACGGCCAATTGGGGCAACAGGGTGTTGAACGTTCTGGCAGTCGAAAGCAGAGTGATGAAGCAGCGGTATTTTTTTCACTGTCCAATCCGTGGAGGCGAACTGTTTGTCGAAGTCAACGAACACCTCCAATGCATTGCTGCCAAAAATTTGATGCTCTGCTCACCGCAGACAGTCAATGGGGCATTTGTGAGAATCGATAAGGAAGCGGCTTATTTGGGTCTTGAGGTGAATGACGGTACGGCAAAATACATACTGCCTGCAAAAAGATCCATCAACACCGCCATCTTGGACAAAGTGTCACAATAGACGGATACGGTTTCGACGTAGTCAGTGCCGGACCCACCATACGTGCAGAATGTACAATTGGACAGGGCGCCAACCTCTTAGGGGGCGCTTCTTTTTAGTTCGTCCAAAACAAAAAAACTACTTAGATACAAGAAAAAAAAATCCGACGCTTGCAATAATTTCCTCAAATTTCGCTCAAATGATTCGATGTGCACAGAGAAGTGAGTTTATTATTTTGAGTTGATGGACATTATCTCATTTATCACACATGTGACACGCATTACCTCTTGGGTAATCTGGAAACGACTTATGCTACAAAAAAATTAATAAGGGGCGCGGTATCTAGGGCTTGCACAGGGCGATCGTTTGGCTCGGGCCGGCCCTGGACGTAGTTAAGGACTTTGTCTATGTAGACCCCGCAATAAACTTCGCGAATGACATCACCGGGGAGATAAGGACAACCCTTTGTCTTTGGGCTTAAACGGTAATTGCAAAATGAATCTCGAAGAACGTCAGTGAATGGAGCGGAAGGATGGACAATATCAAATGCGAACGAAGAGATTCTTGGTTGCATCGAGAGGAAAATTATTCGAATTATATTCGGTCCTCGTTTGCGAAGAAGGAGTTTGGAGAAGAAGATTGAACTTCGAAGTCTACGGCATTGGCCTAGTCAAGCGAATTCGATTGTCTCGACTCAGATGGCGAGCACTAATGCTCCGGCTCGGAAAATCCAACCTCGAGGGACAACGTGGTAGAGAAGGACCTCGCCTCCGATGGCATGGCCAGTTGGAAAGGGACCTTAATCAGCAGGGAGGCGCCTAGCCCAAGATCTTGCTAGTTGGAGAGGCATTTTGACTGAGGCCAAGGTCCACATTGAACTGTAGCGCCAGCCAACGAAGACTCACCGCAGGCAAGGATGGTTAGGTTAGGTAGGGGGACTGCTAGTGCATTCACCACCACACTTAGACTCTGTTGGTCCATTGTGATACCCACAGTCAGACTACTACCACTGACTGACCAATCCACTGTCGTTGATTTGATCCCAACGGCAAATGGTGACTGGACCAGATTTGAAAACCAGATAAAAGCGTATTAACTTTGCCTTCACTGGAATTCGAACCTCTAGTTCTAAGAAGAAGTGATTTCCCTTCTTTTTATTTCTAGGGCTGGGCATTAGCAGAGCCAATGTTGAATAGATTAAGTTTCTTCCTCGTCTCAACAGCATCTGCAAAAGTCGTTCTGAGCTATGTTCAGGTCGCATTGCATGTCTACATATGATACAGTTCCCGGTGAGGACTCCCATTAACGTGCGTACGTCGTTGCGACTAAATCCGATCATTGCTGTTGATCTCCTCTAGGTCAGCATCGGCCATAAGGCCCTTGGTGTAGCTGCAGTATTCAGGCTAAGCCAGTGATTTCGGGATCTGTCCAGGGCTTCGTCTTCTAGATTTTTCTGTACGGAGTTGATCGGAGTGTGTACGCACGGTAATGCCAGATATTCTTCACGAGTCTGTCCGCCTATTCTTTACCTCGGATTTCAGTTGTGTCCCTGTACATAGCAAAGGGTCACCGAATTCACCAAGGATATCTCGTTGACTCGCCGTCTGCGAAGTCCAACTAGCTTCGATGTCAGAATGCCTAATGCCATGGGCTTTCTTGCCGCTTGGATATCAGAGAAGGTGGTGATCGATTCGCCGATATCCTTTTGGTCTTTCAGTGGCTGCCTCATGTGTGGCAGCCACTTCGTCTTGAAAACCGCTGCAGTCGTCTCTTAGGGATTTTTTGAAGAGGTTCCAGAAGATCCCTTCCCCTGTGCGCTCGTATTTGAGCCGTCGGTGTATAGGATCAATTTCTCCCTCTGCTATTTCCAGTCTTTCCTCCATTGTTTAGGCCCGTAAACCGTTGATAGAAACTCTTCTCCGTGGCCAGGGTCGTTGGTTGAAGGTAGTCGGCTTGTCCTATGTTCTGCGCTACTTTGCAGCTTTTTCCTTCCAAAATCTCGCCTAAGAGACTGTAAATACTGCAAAATAAATCGAGAGGAGGGAGCTGTCAGCCCGCGTAAGCTGGGACTCAACAAATGCACAACAACCTCAGCAAACTTGGTGTGCGAAACTGAAGGAAGCTAGTCAGATATCGCACAATTTGGCGGTACAGAAAGAAGAAGAAGAAGACGTTTCAGATGCTGCCCGTAATGGCACTAATCCCTAAACTCGCACCACAGACTTCTATCATTGCAGTGAGAACTAAATTGAGCGCTGTCCGGTCTATTGCCCTGCATCCCTTTCTCAAATTCAGAAAAGGATTTTCAACTCTTTTCTCTCCATCCACTTTCTTGTAATTGTCCCAGGATTCGTGAACAACTCACCCAAATCCGAAAGAGCAGCACGCTCCACTTATAACTCGCAACGTCTGGTTCAAATCTTTCATTCCCACGGTTCGTCGACCATAGCTTCCCCTTGCAGAGTGAGGGGTCTGAATGGTTTTTTCATCTTAAAGCTGATCTATTTTATCCAATTAAGAAACAAGTTCAACAAGGGTTCCAGACACACTAAAAGAGAACATGAAGTTCTGTGCAGTCATTACAGTTTTATGGATTTACAGTCATTAAATTCTTGTTAGACCATTAAGTTCACTGCAGTCCCCGTTGAGTACAGCCACACGATTATTTTTGATTTTTATGAAACCATATTGAGGTTGATACAGCTGCGGCAGTAGAAATGTTACCACACGAACATGTGTTCTTCTCAAATCATAAATCCCCAACTGCAACTAATTCTTCTCCAGTTCACCGATTTTCCGAGTCTCAGCTCAGTTACCAACATCATTTGTCAAACGTCAAACCACGTCAAACTCTCCAAAAGCAAAAGCTCTACAACAGGTGACGTGTTGGTCTCAAGTTCACTTCTCCCATTCCGCCTCGTTCGATCAGCTACACCATACGCTCATGTGTGTATGTTAATATGCCGTTTGTTTTGTTGTCATTCTTCCATTCCCATTCATTCAACCAGCGACTGCGAAAAAAAAGTGAAACGTATTGAAACAGATAAGAATTAATTACTGATTGCCGTTCAAACAAAATTCTGAAAGCTATCAACTCTGGCCGGAAAGTTAGTTCAGATTACGTGGCGCATACAAGTTGTCATATAATTTGAGAGTCGAACAACATGTCAGACGAGGAGAATCCATCAAATTTGCCAGAACCGAAAATTCTTTTCAAAGTATTTTTTAGTTTACTTGCAAATGCCTTTGAAGTGTTCCTCATCACTCGTTTTGTTTTGTTTGATTACAGCTTGCAACAAATGGCACATCACACTTTTACTCGACTCTGCCGACTGGATTCCCACCCGGACCGGGTGGTGGACCAACGCATTTCCATCCCATGACTGGTGGACATTTGCCACCGCAACAGATGTCACATTCGCCACATTCCCCATCGCCGCCAAATAACAACTATCACAACAAAGACGAACGAACGCAGCGTCAACACACGAAATTGCTGCGTAAATTGGATCAAAAGCGTGAAATAAGTAAGTACATCATCTGTGGAGGGGGTGGCAAGGGGAGTAAATCATCAAAGATCTGAGATAATTCACGGATAATTGATTTTGCGTGTTTCCGAAAAATGTGACAGAAAGCGACTGCACGCATTGGACACAGCAGAGATCTTTGACTGATGATACATGTCACGGCTGACTAATGTAGTTTGATAGAATTCCTTAAATCCCAAGTGTCTTAGCCACAAGACTGATTAAATTATGTTATTTTTCGCAAACCAGATTCCGGCATGTCAACACCAGCACACTCACCATCACCACGAAAGAATGATCTGAACGGTCATCATCATCGACGAACATCCCGAAATGGAGCTTCATCTGTTGGTACATCCGAAGATGGCGAAGAATCATCCAGTGTGCCAGAGGATGAGGAGGATACCCAAACAATAATCGAACAGCTATCGGCCATTCAAAAGCCAGAGGTGCGTCTGCCCCTTCACTTGGAAAAACTCTCACTAAGCACATGGGTTTGTGTTTCTTTTTAGGTTATCGACATTACATCACGCGCTGCAAAAATCATCTGGGAGGCTCCAGCTATCACTGATAATCTTATTAACACACGAGACCTCCGCTACAACGTTCTACTGAGCGACCGTACCAAGGAATGCAAATACAAAAGCCTCTACAAGGGCGAATCATACAATTGTATCGTGCAGGACCTCCAACCTGGCCAGGAATACGTGGTGCGACTGCAAGTAAGTTAACCTAGCCCCACCACCTAGCATCGCCCATCTCATTCTCCATTTATTACAGGTTCACTATGAACAATTGCAAGGCTCATTCTCGGAGCCGACCGAATTCACAACCCCACCGTGTGAGCCAGACCAACCGATGCCACCGAAACTGATCGTTCGCACAAGGAATTCCCTACATTTGCGTTGGACAGCGCCCTTCGCAAATGGTGCTCACATACAGCAGTACATCCTTGAGTACGACGAGGGAAAGGGCAGTCATTTTGTGGAGGCTGCAAAAACTAAGAGCAAACAGTACATCCTTACGAAACTGCTCCCCTCGACAGTGTACAACTTTCGGCTGTCTGCTGTGAATGAGTGCGGCCCATCCCTGTATTCTGGAGTTGTGGCCTACACCACTTCGGGCAATCCTCCGTCGGCCCCGAAACCACCCACCTTGCATTCGGCGACACCGACATCGTTGCGACTCGCCTGGGAACGGCGTACGCAAGATGGTGAATTCGTCCTCCAGATGCTGGACCGCGAGTCAGGGCATGGATACTTGAACATGTACAATGGCAATGAGACGATTTACGAGTGCTGCGACTTGCGACGCTCCACATCGTATCAGTTCCGATTGAAGTCAGACAATGAGGCTGGCTCCTCGCCGTGGTCCTCAGAGGTAGCTTACAAGACTCACCCAGAGCGGCCAGGGCGCCCATCCAAGCCGGCAGTTAAAGGCAAAATACACGGCAATTACTTCAAAGCGAAGTGGGATCCGCCCAATGACCGGGGTGGAGCTGATATCACTCGTTACTTCCTGGAAATCAGCTCTGGACCAAAATTCGAACGTGTATACGCTGGACGCGAACCGGAGACTGTGTGTGATCGTTTGTGTCCCGGAACAACCTATCAGATTCGAGCGTCCTGCGAGGGTCCTGGTGGTTTGAGCGGCTACTCAGATGTGTGCACTGTGACGACGGAGGCTATTGTACCTGGAGCACCAGAGCCGCCACGTTGTGATACCGCACCGGGTCCCTATGCGGCTGTGTTGCGCTTCGAGAAGCCAGACTATAATGGCGGAGCGCCCATATTGGAATTCGAAGTGCAATTGAATGGAGGCACAGTGATTTATCGCGGCAAGGAGTCCTATTGCATTGCCAAGGACTTGACACCCGGCGAGGAGTACGAAGCGTGTGTTCGGGCGATAAATCGTATCGGTGCAGGCGCATGGTCGGGCCCAATGCGATTCTCAGCTGCGGCAGCACCACCATTTGCCCCCGACGCACCCGCTGTTGTGGTGCGCTCACCCACTCACCTGACTGTCTCATGGAAAGAGCCACTTTGCAATGGCGCCGCCATCAATGAATACCGCCTGGAAAGCTCAACTACCGACAGCGAGGCAAACGATAGCTTTAACATGTGCTACCGCGGGGTCAATACCACGGCAGACATTCGAAACCTACTACCCTTCACTTTGTACTACTTCCGTGTGAACGCATCCAATGTGGCTGGCAGCAGTCAGTGGTCACCGGTGGTGTCCACCAAGACCCCGGCAGCCATTCCAACAGCGCCACAAATTCAAGACTACGAATTCACGGCGAACGAAGTCTCCCTTGTGTGGACACAGCCCGAATGCAACGGCTCCGAAATTGTTTCCTATACCATTGAAGGCGCCGAGCAATCGATATCAACCGAGGACAGCTCAACGGAATACACTATCACTGGCCTCACGCCAGAGACCAATTACAAGTTCCGTGTGCAGGCGATAAACGGCATTGGCGCTGGACCTTTTTCAAGTTATGTCAAAATAACAACATTACCACCACCACCAGAGCCCCCACAGCTAGAGTGCACCGGTGTGGGTCACAACTTCATCAAGCTGAAGTGGGGCGACGGCAAAAACCTAGACTTCACCAAGTACTACGTGGAGATGTACGTGAATCGAGCTAAAGACTTCCAACAGGTATACAGTGGGACAAACGCCATGTGCAAAGTGAATAAACTACAGGAGCAGACATCGTATGTGTTCAGGATATGCGCTGGCAACGATCGTGCCGGCATTGGTGAATATTCAAAGGAGTACACCTTCCAGACGACGGCCACACTCCCGGCACTTATTAAAGCGCCTCGCATGGCGTTGGACAGCGGTTGTATGTTCGGCATGAGCTCATGCAACAACTCAGCACCCATAGCATCGGCAATTCTGCCAGGCAATCAGAGTCCATTCAGCACCCCGCTGACCTTGGAGTGGCAGAATAGCAAGAACTCCTTCAATGACCCCGTTGAGTATGCACTGCAGTACTGTGTCGGCAAAGATGGTGATTACAAACAGGTGAGTGATAAATACTGAGAGAGTAGAATACATCAAATGACTTTTTGCTTGTGACTTTGCAGATTTATCGAGGACCAGATACCAAATTCACAATCGAAAATCTTGAACCAGGCGCCATCTACCAGTTCCGCGTGTGTCCCATTCGTGTGTGCACTTCCAAAGGCAACGAGCTGACCGGCCAATTTACAAGTCCCTTCCGTTATCAGGCCCCATTGATCGACGCCATCGATGGAAATCTCTTTGCAGCAAGTTCAGCGGCACTAGCAGCTGCAGCAGCAGCCAGTGGTAATGCATTCGCCGCACACCATGCACACCATCTACATCATCATCATCACGCGCATACGCATTCCCATGCGCATTCGCACATTCACAGTCATCACAGCCGTCATCTGCAGGCGTCCACAATGCTTGTCGGTGGCAATGGCAGTACAAATCACCTGCATCATCGTTCCGTCAGTGCATCAGCAATCGGTTCGAATGCCGCAAATGGTGTCGATGGTGGTAGCGCATTCGGTCTAATACCACTCAGTGCCAATGACTTAGCCAATTTCGATAGTAATTGTGATGAAATTCTGCTTAAGGGAGCTCTGCATCATCATCATCATCACGGTGTGAATCATAGTGGGAATGGTAATGCTGGTAGTGGTGGTGGCGGTGGCGGTGGTGGTGTTCTTGCCGAAATGGCCAATAACGGTGCTATACGACGTATTACAGGTAAATTGAGTGCACTATACACAAACCGAAAACGGTTCACCGATCAGGAGAAGGCCGTCTTATTTATGGTTTCATTTTTGTTCTTTGCAATTCTTTTTGCCGCTGTAGTGAAAATGCTTATGAGATAAATAAACAAAATTATATATGTTTGTATAATAATACGGGGTAAAGTCTAGACAAAATGAGACAGATCAAAACAAAGGAAGGGTAGATAGAGTGTGTGTGTGAGATAGAAAGAAAGACAGACAGAGAGAGAGAGAGAGAGAGCGTTAGCGAGAGGTGTAGGCAGTGACAATAGAATGAAATTTTTTACATATACATATTTGTTTGTTTGTTTTTCTTTCTTTTTTTTACTTTAATTTCGATATTTTCACATGCGCCGTCGTTGACCTCCCTTAGCTAAGATGCATGTTTGTTAGGTCTTCTATGATCCCCTCCCCCCACCATCAATCCCTCTCTCGTTGTTCTCCTCATCGGCGGCACCGCGTTCGTATGTGCATGCACTTGGTGTGTGTGCCCCTGTTTTACAAATACGCTCGCTGGCTTTATTTGTATCACTTCCATTAGAAATATTAAATTTACAAATAAAATATATATATATATATATAGAAAATAGAATGTAAAGGAATTTATTTAATGTGCATTATTAAGGGGTTCGAGGTAAACTGTGCGATGATGATTGAGAGCAGTTGTTGTAAAGGGTTTTACTTGTTTGTTTCTTATCCAATTTTTCTTTAATATTTATCTTGTATGTATACATTTTTTTTATTCCTCTCTTGCTCAAAGGTGAATCTTTAGTTGTACACGTACACACACGTATAGGTATCGATTGTATCCTCTTTTCTCCTTTTTGATATATATATATATATATAGAGCATAGTATGTATGTATGGTTTATGAGTATAGATAAAATTTTTAACAAAATGAAGAAAAAACAAAAACTGAAGTTGAAGAAAGAAATGCTTAGGAAAAATTTAAACTAATTAAACTAAAACAAATACACAAACGTAATGATGTTTAAAAAAAAACAAAAACGAAAAAAAAGATGTCCTAAATGTTAAATAGTAATTATTAAAGAAAAACAAATAATTAATAAATAAATTGATTCAATTATGTATGTGTAAATAAAGAAAACATATAAATGAGACAGACAAACAGTTATATGTATAAAATACTTGTTGCTCGTCTCAATTTACTGTTACATGTGCTACAAGTTAACAAAACAAATTGATGTATACAATTGAAATACAATAATTAATTGATGAATTCGATGATTTACTATATTTTCTCAGCACAGCTTCTGTTGATATCCATGACAAAGATTGTTAGATTTTGTTGTTTGAACTTTTCAATTTATAAATACAACCCACACACACATACACAATAAAACGCGCAGCATAAGGATTGTGGTTCAAATAACTGCAGCATTGATTTATCTTCCTTTTCTATGTATCGCTGTAATAATCGAAGTTGAGTTTGTGAATGCATGAAGAATCTTGATTGAATCTTTTAAACTAGTTTACTGTTGGTTTGTTAATTTAACTGGCTGGCTGTCATAAATCACGGCAACGCTCTTTAATTTAAAAGACCCATGTGGCGGTGCAGTGGGGCTACTTTGGGTTACGTGCATTAACGCCACTTCCGACCTACCTACCTAGTCTTTTGATCAACACTTGTCAGTATTTCGTGGACATTTCAGGCGGATTTTTAGAGAACCCATGCATAGTTTCTTCTAACAACACTTGTTCTCTCTGTTCCTTAATTATTTGAGGTGAATAAAGTTGTCATAAATTCAAGCGACGTAAGAGCTAGTTTTACTCGTCCTATTTCTCAGTGTAAGCCCCACCCAATGCGAGGGGCTAGTTTTACTCTTTAACCCCACCCAATGCGAAATGGTCTCAACCTGAATATTTGACCAGTAAGATGGGCAGAGCGTGGTGACTTTTTTGCTATTTAAAGATATTCAACATCATCTCTTGCTGATAAAACATAGCATAAACTCAGTGTAAACCCCACCCAATGAGAAATGGTCTAAACCTGAACATTTGACCATTAAGATGAGCTTATCGTGGTGACTTATTTGCCATTTAAAGATATTCAACATCATCTCTTTCTGATACAGCATATTTTGACGGATCAGTCAGAGGAATAAACTCAGATTTAGACCATTTCATAGTCAATTGTCAAAAATTCGTGATCAACTAACACAGTCCCTCAAGTTCGTGCTAAGTTCGTAGCTGTGGCGTTGAATACCTAAAGCTCTTGCACGCACCAACTGCAGAGTCTGGGAAACTGACTTAATTGTCAGAGTAAACTCACTCCTTATCTAATCATCAGTCATTGTCTCCGAAATTTTGGTTATCTTCAAAAAAGCTTTAAAACCACCACCAAAACACCGTCGTCATTCGTGTTTTGACCAATTCTCCGTCTTAACCAGAAGTACCGCTTAAGGCGTGCTTAAGTGGTTAAATTGCTTAAATCTACTATAATCCAAATTTTTCAAACAAATTAGAACTTAGAACTTTTTTTAACGAAAAAATAATGTCCGCTTAGCTCGTTTCAGATCCAGTTCTCTCCTAGCCACATCTGGCGTCCCCACTATAATTCGTACAAATGACAGCGTATCACACGATCGAGAACACATTCGATACAAATTTTTTCAAGACCATTTCATCAAGGCTTGAATCATGACTCCTTTCAATAAGTCTCCTATGCTATCGCGGTTGTTATTCACTTGGGTTGACACCTCAACTCGGGGAGTCTTTGGCTATGCATGAAATATACTTTTCTTCCCCTGACTTTCAATTGAATCTGCTCTTTCAGATTTCAGGTGCCTACAAGTCTTAAAAAAAGCTCGAATACAATCAAGGTCTTTCTGAATCTCTTTCGGTTAACACGAGTGATTTCTTTCTAGGGTCAATTGAATATTTAACAACTAGTAGCTTTTTAGTCTATTAATAGGCGGTCATACCGTTGCGACGCGTCTTCCTTGAAGTGACACAAATTCAGACAAATTGATATCTTTGTGTAGAACAATAGTGTTTCAATAGACCATTAATCATTTTGCCATCCTCAAGCAAGTGTACATTAAAGCCATTGTTGACATCGTACACGTTATACCCATCATGTTTGCTGAGTCAAAAAATAACTTGTTCAATCATTTTTTGGCATCAATCTAAAAGAATTCGTAGTCAAATTGTAAGCCGGCAATATACATTTTTTTCTTCTTTGGTTAATCGACATAGCCTGCGCCTCAAATAACAAGCCTTTCAAGCTGTCGCGTTCTTTGGCCACCTGCCCACAAAGTTAGCTGAGGTTGCTTTCTTTTCAGTCCCTCCTTAGCCATGCACTCGTCCTCCACACCATCGGCCTTGAAGACGGACTATGAATTTAGTTAGCCACATGAAATATCCTTATATCAATCTTTTCCAACGCCCCAATAATTGAACTTATCCGGGCTTTCGTTATTCTCCCAGTTTGCAAGTCAGCCCATTATCCATTAAAATTAAACGTGATGTGTCAAAAACAGAGCAAGACCAAAATCAAACCAGGATCTTCTCATGATTTCCTTTTAAATGCCTTGTACAAGCTGCAAGTGTGAATGGCACTGATAGCCCTGTCCTAGGGACACACTAGGATTCGTTGAGAAGTCTTCCTGAATTTCAGATTTTCAGATAAACCAATATCACTTCGGACAGCGCTATTGGATAAATGAGGTTTCTGTGAAACTTGGACATGCTTGAGTCGGCTTGTTAGATCCTTAATTCTGCCACCATCACATGATTAAATCAAAGGTTGACTCTTCTCAATATCTGAATGATTGTTAGCATTATTGTCGTGAGGTCACTCAATACACAATATAGGGATGACAGTAGCCTTATCGGTGCCGCTGTAAACTAACCAGAACTGCTCAACCGATTCGAAAACAAACTCAACTGCAACAGATTTCAGTGACATACATGCATGTACGTCTATGCCTACAAACTGCACCATTCCTTGAATTTATTTCGCAAGAATTATATGTTTTTGTTCTTTGTACATTTGATTTACATATTTGTTTTTTTCTTATTTATTTATATAATTACATTCTTTTATACATTTACGTGCAATATTCTGAATTCATTTATTGCTTCTTGTAGTACCTGAAACAAAACAATTAAACAAAATATATTATATTTCCGTTTTTTGTTTTGTTTGCGTCGCATTGTACAATCTCAGTTGTTGCTTTGATTGTGCAGGCAATATTTTTACAACAACAAAATAAAGTATTAAAAAAAAAAAACAAAACAAAACACAATACATTCCAATGAGGGAAGAAAAACAACAATAAACAAAAAAAAATGTAAAATTATAAAATGCAACGAATTTTTACTCTACACTCTACCGGCTACACACAATAGCTAATTAATTATAAACAACCACAATCCCATATGCTAGAATTTACAGAATAAAGAATATTTACACGTTTACAGCCCGAGAAACGATTAAGTTATCTAAGGATATTGATTTTTTTATACATATTATGTGCATGTACAACGTTTTTTGTTTTTTTTTTTTTTATAAGAACTGGGGAATAAAATGCAATATGATGAAGTTTTGTTTATTTTCAAATGTGTACACACACGCGGCGATGTTCGCAAATCAAAAGAATAAGAAATGAAATTAAAGAAAAACTATATATGTACGTAGAAATATTATATCGTTTGTGTTTATCCGTATGATTTTCATTTTTTTTTTGTTCAACTAGAATATATATATATAGAATATATGTAAACAAAACTCTATATGCATATGAATCAATTAAAGAAAAGCAAATCTAAAGAAAAATCAATTAACTCTTAATGAATGAATAAATTGCTTTAATACATTTCTATGATAAAACTCTAGATAGTAAGGAACACATTGAAACAAACAAAAAAAACAGAACAGAGCAAAGAAGTATTATTCTATATCTTAAAACGAAACAAAGAAAGCTTCAAAACGGAATTTCTTGACGGAAAATCAAACGCAAATCATAACAATTCGTATTCTTTCTCAATTTTCTATGATTTCCTCCTTTCACACTCTCCTCCACATCGCTCTCATTGCGACGGGAACCTTCTCCTTTTTTTTATAATACCTACTACCTAAACTACATTAAAAAATAAAATTGTTATCATTCCACAAAAACTATTAATAAACATATTATAAATAAAAAAAAAATTAAAATGAAAAAAAAAAACATAAAATCATAAAAAAACTATTCCGAATTTCTTTAAACAAAAAAAATATATCTCTTATATATGTACGTATTTTGTTCTATTTTTATTTTTTATTTTGTATATGTTCACCCTACTTTTTGTACTCACTATGTAAACTTACTTTATTTATATTTGTAAAAATAAAACATATTTGTAAAGAAAAACTTAAGAAAACAAAATGCTTCGTTAATTTTTGTTTATTTTTTTCTTGCAAACCACTTTATGTAACTGAAACAAGAAGGATATGCAATATAAACAAAAAACACTATAAATTGAATGAACAATTCAAGCGAGAAGTAATTAAATCAAACATTTGCCTGCTGTCTATTTTTTATTAAATAAATCAAACGAAAATGAATAACACAACAAACAAAATAAATAATAATAATTTATAACTGCATAAATCCCTATCATTATGAATGTTACGTTATCGTTTTTTTTTTCTTTTTTTTTTGTAAATAATTATTAAGGAAAATGAAAAAGTATGAGAATACATAAAAAAAAACTTAGAAAAAAAAAATAAAATAAACAAAAAAATCATATATATATTTTTAATAATCATTTATATACAATTAAAAGAAAAATGAAAACAAACAACAAAAAAAATTATATATGGACAAGATATATATTATTATTACTATATGAAAACAAAACAAATTTATATATATTATTAAATGAGAAATAAATAAATGTTATATACATATTAAAAATAAATAAAAGGAAAGTATATATTAAAACAAATAATTCGTGGTTATTACTTGGTCGGCTTGAGACGGGCATGTCATAAAGGCCTAAGGAAAACTAGGTAAAATTTAGCTGTCGTGCCACCACGCAGAAATCATACACTATGTCCAGGTCGACATGGTAGTTTGGTAGGAACCTAATTGTGTCATTTTAATGTAACAGCTCTCCTCTCCATCCACCCATGAAGGACATTACTTTCTTAATACCCTTCGCTGAAATCTCGTCAAATGATTTGAAGAAGAGTCTACCAAGCACTCACCATCTAGTTTGAGCAGGACCCGGCTATGCACAAATGAAATGTGTTGGGGTCTCCCTCTCGGCTGTTTTGTTGCAACTGCTACAATGGACCGTATGCATAAAAATTAAGTATTTACTAGTAGTAAAAGGTCTAAGTAAGTACTAGTACTACAAGTGGAAAGTTATCATGCGAATTGTGGAATCCGGCGGATCGTCTGCGGAGGGAGAATTTGCTGTTATTGAAAACGTAATCGGGAAAGTGATCCAATGTCGGTATAGTAGTGCAAAAATGATATTATGGAAAATGTAATCCATCCGCACTCCATACATTTTGTGATTCTTTCAATCCGATTCAAATTGGTTGCGGATTTCTAGAATGAAAGATGAGTTGGTGCAACAGAAAGTACATTTTTTATTTTGAGTCAACAGAAAATAATTTACTTTTATTTTTAGAAAAATTAACAATACGGTTGTTCTTCGAGCCAATGTGTAGTGCTATGAAGAATAATCCGGACATGGACAAAAACTTCATCAAGAAATAAAGGATTGAATGAGTTTTGGCTTGCCCTCAAATACTTCTAGTAAATACTGAATTCATTCAAGTAAATACACCAGTTCGTCAAACAATTGGTAGTAAATACTTATTTTGCGAAAACAATTGTTTTGAAAAATATACCGTTAGCTCTTATCGTCATTTACTGTTTCTTTAATTGTAAACAAACCCGTTAGAATATTCATTAGAAACAGCCATGATGAGCGAAGCTTCTCAATTGCAACTAGCTTTTGTGCGAATTTTAAAAGGGCATACCGTTCTTTTGAATAAGTCACAGCAGCCATGTATTAAAAAGGAGAAGTCGGAAGCTTTAAAATTATTTATTAATGAATATAAGGCTATTAACGGAAGAGTAGACCAAATAGAGGCTAAATAATTGTAAAAAAAAACCAAGCCATGCAGATCGACACCCACCACCTATTCCTCGATTTCAAGGCCGCATGTGACAACATGCATAGAGACGAGCTATACGGTGTCATGTCTAGTTTTGACATTCTTGCCAAGTTCGTCAGGTTGTGCAGGAGGACGATGGAGAATTCTCGCTGCTCCATCAAGGTCGGAAGCGAACTCACTGATACCTTCAATATCAAAAAAGGTCTTAGTGAAGGCAACGCGCTGTCATGCGACTTTTTCAACATTATTCTGGAGAAGGTCATGCAGAACTCACACGCTAACACAAGAGGCACGATCTTTCAAAACAGCTAGCATACGCGGATGACATTGACGTAATTGGTCGACCACAGCGAGCCGTCAATGAAGCGTTTGCTGGTATTGAAACGAAGGCGGCCAAAATGGGTTTACGAAATATATGCCATCATCGAGAAAGGACGCACAACATCGACGACTTGGTCAGAACGTCACCACAGGCAGCTATAACTTCGAGGTAGTGAAGGACTTCGTCTACCTCGGCTCGCAAGTAAACAGTACGAACAACATCAGTACCGAGATTAAACGCAGAATAACTCTGCCAATCGCTGTTTCTTTGGGCTTACGAGGCTCAATTGCCTAGCAGCAAAACCTTCTCCTAAAGGAGCAAGCTAACATTATATAAGATCTTGATCATCAAGAGCAGGTGCAGAGGCCCGTGGTCTTTTCGGTCTTTGTCGATGTTTGCGATTTTGGTATTTGGAGAATGAGATTCAGCCACGAACTGTATGGCAACATGAACAGCGTCGTCTACGGGTCCAACGTCAAAAATGGATAGGCAATGTTGGACAGCACTGATCCAGTCCATCATTGGGGCCACAAAATAGGGGAGAGTTAGTGGAATCTCAGCCAACTTGGGCTCTAATCACGTATGACAACTATCGTTTGGACGATATTTTAGGTTCACTTAAGCACTAAACTAATTGTACTAGAGAATATGCTTTTGCCTGCTTCACGCAAACTGAAAACTTCAGGTTACTTTTATTACTATCCCAATAATCGCTTTCATTTTCGTGCAATTTGGTGTCTCATAAAAGTGTGAAAGACGTCCGACTGCTTGGTCTCGAAAACTGGAAGCAGCTTAACCCACATCAACAATGGAAGACAGTATTAGCTTAGATGTTACATTATCCTGAGATAAATATAGCACAGACAATAACAACCCACAATAATGCAGAAGCGATCGTCGCGATCCTTTTAAATGAATGGACATATGTCCATACACCGAAATAATAAACGATCGCCTGTGCAACTGATAAGACAATATTGTACCGAAGGTTAAGTTTCATTATGGAGCAATCATGTAGCATAAGTTAGTCATAAGATAGATCTCAAGCAGTGCTGAAGTCTTGAGATAGATCTCAAGCGGTGCTGAAGTCTGAAGATAGATTTCAACGCGATACCAGTGAAATACAAATACATGTAAGTTAAAGGAGTCCCTGAAGAGGATTCCAAAATAAAATCGCGAACGCCTGCCCTCAAGCTGGCCCAACTGTTCAACTTACGAAAAATAAATCAAAAAGCGAAATATCGTTACAAGTTTACATTATATATCTTTACTGTTCCCGCCGATCGACTGACTGCCCTGCCTGCCTAGTCTTTCCTCATCACCTTCCATCGTTCGCCGGTCGCATGCTGACACAGGTGTTCTGCTGGCTGATGCAATCCCCCGGTGGATCATCTTTCTTCGCTTGGTCCCTTGATCGGTAATACATGCGAGTTGCGCTGGAACGCATTCGCACACTTTACTCGTGCAATCCACGGCCAAGGCTAGTGGGTCGTATTACTGCAGGTCGTTGCTGCTCGTGTAGTGCCAACTTGTAATATCTATTTAAATTGCATAAATAAAGTTCAACTCTAAGTAAGGCTAAGTTCTTAGCCTCAGATCCTCCATGGGTTTGCGGACTGAGAAGTTTATGAAATTGATGAACAATGTTGGAGTATATTTATTTGGACACATCGAACTAAAAGATTGATAGCGGAATTTGAGAAGGATGAGAACAAAGATGTTGTCCTCGGAGGACACACCCCATAGGAAAAATGTTTGTAGACCCGTCGATAGTGGTGGAGTTACATGAAGAAAATCATCGACGACATCGTTAAGTTGGCTCGAATGGACGTTAGTTGTCTGATGAGAGCCCTACTTTACATAAGTGTGTCGAATGCATGTGCAATTATGGTTATGCGCCATATTACGGAATCATTTCCACGCCGTTACCACATGAACATGAACAATGCCCGGTTCATGGACATCACGTAAGAAAATCTAATGAAGGAGGAAGAATCCATGTTCTAACAAACATCAAATCGGAGAATCTCTGTCAATTTTGCGAGTCAAAGATTTTCCTTGAATTTAGAATTAAAGTTGAAGTGTTTTGTTTGCTTGAATTTTTATGTCATGGCATTGTTTTTGGTGCGATCTCTATTCGTTAATTGATCGTTGGTTGGCCGTATCTTGATGTTGACCCTTTGGCAGCGAACGTTGAAGTGAGCTTCTATGTTAAATAGCATTGGAAACAATTCCACAAACCACTCGACAAAATCTCAAGTAACGGAGGATTCTCGGGATAACGGTGGTAGATCAACAACTTGCATCGTGGGCTTTGGACTTATCACGTCTCCGGTTCTTTATATATATGAACACTATTTTACAGCGCTGCCGATGCAAAGAATGTTTCACATTGAGAGAGTTGAGTGTAAGTCTTTGCAGATGACCTAGTTATCCTCACATCCTTCAAGACTGAACTCCAGACTGGTTTGTGGCCGTACTGGACAAATCAGTGTAATGTTAAGCTTTCCTGTAGTATTTGCCAAGCAGGGTCATTTTTGAAACTACTTGGAAGGTTTGTAATCCGAGCTTAGTGGCCGAGCTCAGTATTTATTCTAACACCCACCTACGGTCAGGAATTTTAGGTAATGATCGAAAAAATAAGATCGCAGATACAAGCTGCCGAGATAAGATTTCTTACTCGGCGTTACAGGGTGAGAAACACGGCAGTACGAACGGAAAGAGCTATACTTTGTTGGTTTGGTCACGGAGCACGAATGTCCTCAGCATCACGATTTCCATGGCGAGCCTTGAATGCGTTTCCATCAGGTAGACCACTTGGCAGACCCAGGATGAGGTGCTTGGACCAAGTTCAAAAACTTGGGTGGTTAGGCTTGGGTATAACTCTTGATGAGTTAGAGCCGATGGCGAAATTCGATTGAAGATCGAAAGTAAACTAGTAGTAAACTTTGGGTGTCAGAAAATAATGATGATGATCTTTCAATGAGACTGAGGGTGTGTTCAATTTACTGAATTTTTTGACCCACTATTTTATGGCTTACATTGAGTTCGTTTCACCACCGGGGTCTTATTGTCCACCATTCTTTTCGGGTATTTTTTATATGCCTGAGTTTCTAGATTAATATCAGTATCGTTTGCCCGATCCACAAGAAAGGAGACCCCTTTGACTGCGCCAACTATAGAGGGATAAGTCTCCTGAACATCGCTTACAAGATCCTCTCTGCCGTTTTGTGCACTCGCCTGAAGCCGTTTCTAAATAACCTGATAGGTCCATATCAGTGTGGCTTCAGGCCACAGGAAGTCCACCATCGACCAGATTTTCACACTACGGCAGATCCTGGAAAAGACCCACGAGATGCAGATCGACATCCACCACCTATTCGTCGATTTCAAGGCCGCATATGACAGCGTGCATAGGGACGAGCTATACAAGGCCATGTTTAGTTTTGACATTCCTGCAAACTCGTCAGGTTGTTCAGGATTACGATGAGAATTCTCCCTGCTCCATCAAGGTCGGTAACGAACTCACCGAGACCTTCAATGTCAAAGGAGGTTTTAGACAAGGCGACGCGCTGTCATGTAATTTCTTTAACATCATCCTGTAGAAGATCGTGCAAGACTCACACGCCAACACTAGAGGCACGATCTTCCAGAAGTCCGTACAACTGTTAGCATACGCGGACGACATTGGCGTGATTGGCAGAACACAGCGAGCCGTCAATGAGGCGTTTGCTGGCATTGAGGCGGATGCGGCTAAAATGGGTCTAGCGGTTAATGAGGGAAAAACGAAGTATAAGCTGTCATCAAGGAAGGACACACAACATCGACGTCTTGGACAGAGCGTCACAATGGGCAGCTATAACTTCGAGGTAGTCAAGGACTTTGTCTACCTCGACTCCGGAGTAAATAGTACACACAACATCAGTACTGAGATCAAACGTAGAGTAACTCTTGCCAACCGCTGTTTCTATAGGCTCCAGAGGCAATTGAGTAGTAGAGCCATCTCTTGAAGGACCAAGCTGACTATATACAAGACCTTGATCATGCCAGTCCACCTGTACGGCGCGGATAAGGAAGTCCTTGCTTTCTTCGAGAGAAAAGCTCTGTATGCGATCTTTGGTCCTGTTTGCGTTGACGGTTTCTGGAGGAGAAGAGTCAACCACGAACTGTACGGGCTGTACAGCGACATGAGTCTAGTCAGGCGTCTTCGGATCCAACGCCTAAGATCGCTAGGCAATATAGAGCATATAGACAACTCAGCTCCGACCCGAAGAGTCTTCGACTCCGAACCCGTGGGACAACGCAACAGAGGACGTCCGCGTTTAAGGTGGTGCACCCAGGTGGAGAAGGACCTCAACCAACTTGGCGTGCAACACTGGAGACAGCTATCCAGAGACCGTGCTAGCTGGAGAGGCTTGTTGGTTGAGGTCCAGGTCCACCCCGGACTGTAGCGCCAAATAAAGAAGAAGGAGATTTTCTAGATTGAACGCCATCAGAATAAGATCACGTTCTGGCTACAATTCCACCAACTTCGTTGGGTACGCTATCATCAGCCTGTTACTTGTGTTAAGCAAATATCATCACTAGTTGGAGTCTTGGGATGACCCTTTCTTTCCTTAACCACCAACAAGAGCGAAGAGGGATAATACCCCAAACGCCATAGTTCACACGAGCAGTGGCGATATTCTGTGAGTACCTGCTGTCGAAGTGTACAAATAAAGTAAAAGTATAATAAAAAGCAAAACTTGCTTATTTTACATTGTGGCTTCAACATCGCCCTTTCTGCAAATAAAGCATGACAAGAAGAATGCATGCTTTATTGGAAGTCCACTTGGAGTACTGTCTTCCAGTGTGTAGAAGTGAGGAGAATGAGGAAATGAAAACAAATTGAAATTTTCGTTTTAAAAAACGCCCACTTATTGTTTATTTTGAATACAATCAAATCGATTTTTAATAATAAAGTATATAAAGACAGTTTTCATATATATTAATTTTTCTTATTTTTTGATTTTTTTTTTGTTTTTACAAAAAGAAGCGAAGGCAAAAACTATTCAATAGGTTCCTCGAGGAATTATGCTTTTTGGCAAAAAGAAACGCTTAAAATTCTTTTAAAGACTTTCGTATGTTCTGTGATCAATGCAACACGCGTTTGCCTAAACATTATATACAAACGGACTTACAAAACGGAAACTTAGAATGCGATTCGCTTCCGACGCATCGAAAGGGCGCAAATAATCCCTTAGTCAAGTAGTAGGGAAGAAAACGCATCTCACACAAAATAAAAAAAAAATAATAAATGTAAATCATAACAACTACACGCAAACTTATAAAAAACTTGCAATTTAAGACAATTTAACGCGCATTCGGAACGGTACTACACACTATATCAGACAAACATCCATTCAGCGAAAAGAAGGCCCACTCAAAGACCCGTGTGGCTGGTTTGCAACTGCTCAATTGATATCGACAACTGTTCCAGTCTCTGCACCAACTGCAGCATGTTCTCCTGTGCCTTGGCCGCATTCAAATCCGAGCCACTATCTAATGAGTCTTCTTCGGCGGCAGCCAATTCGAAATGCAATTTGGCAAGGCTCTCCTGTTGTTCGCGGATTTTCGTCATTTGATCCATTGTGCAACCGGAACCTGAAATGATTGAATTGAATCACAAAACGCTGTCGCCATTTGCAAGGACGTCTCACTTACCAAACGCCTTCAACTTCCCCGAATGGAAGTCATCGAGAAGACCTAACAAAGCACGTTCCATGTGTTTGACGTCCGGAACTTCTGAGACAAAAGAATGATGCTTAATTGGCCGATCATCAAATTTGTCGCTATTGTTAAGGGCCGGAGCTATAACAACACTACTATCACTAGCGTCGTTCTCACCAATTTCTGAATTCAGTGTCAGAGCGTGTTTACGTGTTATGTTTGTGTTGTACGTGTAAAAGTGTGTCAGTCAGTCAGGCAGTCAGTCAGTTGTGGGTGCGAGCGAGCGACATCGAATTCGGTGTTGATGGTGTGCGACAGCGGCGGCAGGTGACGGCGAATCAATTCGAATTACAAAACCATACAGAAAATAAAAGAAAAAAAAAAACAAAACGAAAGGAAAAAAAGAAAACCAAAATAAAAACAAAACAGAAGAAAGGAAAAAATCAGAGCGTAGCGGGGCAGAGATTCAAAATGGAAATAGATAATCAAAATGAATATGAAACCGCGACCATGGGCGCGGATGAAATTAACACTGACTCGACTATGTATCCAAGCCTAGGGGTGGGCACTTTTCGCACACACACATCAGCTGTCTCTTCGGTTTATGGCGGTGGAGTGTACACATAGAGAGTTCGGGTTAGTTCTACACAATGGTACAATCTTTCTATACAATGGAATCTAGTTGAATATGCCATATGAGTCGTGAGTGCTTCGTGATAACTGAATTGCAGTAAAAAGTTGCAAGCCATACCAACAAGTGAACCTAATAGAATGCGCTATGAGCCAGAGACATCATAACACCAGCTCTCAAATCCAATTAGATTGGCAAGCAGTGAAAAGCTTAAAATACATGATGGATGAATGCAAAACAGAAATGACATTCCATGTTCTTAGATAACCCTATGGACGTGTGTACCGTTGAAATGTCATGAACTTGTCGCTGATTCTTGCGGAGGTTGAGTGTGAAGAGGCTGAACAGAAATTGGGTGTGTGTGATACGCGCCCAGAGGTAGTTATATTCTGTTATCGTGCCATCGAAGGAAAAATCTAATTCAAATGAGGATAGTGAATTAGTCCAGGGCTATTGGCGTGCCCAAGTTGAAGTTAAGGTTGTCTGCTACAACTCATATTCTTTTTTTTAACTCTGATTCATGCTTATGGCATGCAGTTGGGTGGGTTTGATACATTCATTTGCTAATGTCAGGTGATTTTTCTTGGGCAACTGACATACCTTCGCGGTAACTAATAGGATCATATTTCTGAAAAGGAAACCTTGGGACGAAGGGAGGGTCCCATGTATGAATGAACACGTATTGAGTGCGATTTTCTGAAGGATGCTTTAAGAAACCTTATAAAGGAACCGCCCTTGGCGGTGAGCGCAGGAGTGGGTGCAAGTTTAGGCAGGAAGTGGAAAGACATTTAATCGCACGACACAGATGACAGATGGAATGCCAGTGTGTCGTAGTCTGACTCATTTGTGACTGCCTTGTGATTCTCTTGGTAAGAAGGTCAAGGATTTCGTAAGGGAGTTATTAGAATTCCTTTGACAAATCTCTCATACCATAATTTCGCTTTTGGACTCTGATTCACAAGGCTCACTTTATACATACACCTGCAACCTTTTGCTTTTGCTGGACAGTGAACTAAGCCAAGATTAAAGCAAAATACCAAGATCATGGAGACTATACTGGATACTGGTCGCTATAACCTGCAGCTTTCCTTGAATACATCAGACACGCGGTTGGTGATATTAAAGAGAACTGCCCCTTGGGGTACAACGTTCAGGAGAATTAGCGTCATCACAAACCACTTACGCAGAAGCTGATTGGACAAAGAAGAGATGTAATGGCATAAAACACCTTCTCTGCTTCTGTCCGGCTGTGATTTCTCTGACATATAAACCAGAAATGAAGTATTACAGAGATAGCCGACTTCACAGCTGATTGCTCCCGTAAATGCCGTCCTCTGATTGGTCAATTTGGTTTATGAACCCGTTATAAAAAAACAGTTGTCAAAAATCTTAAGGGGAAAGAGAGGTAGAAGTCGGGCATCTCTCTAGTACTTCATTTCTGATATAAACACTTGGAAGGACACTTTTCCAGCGACTGACGTCGGTGAGGTACTCCTTACACTGGATCCACTGGACATGAACCATCCCCTGTTGAATTCACACAAGTATCGTGTCGGAGAATACGATATGGCATGAGCTCTGTTCGAAAGCTGGACATGAGATTTGCCGTTTTCCTATATGTACACGATTTTGTTTGAATGGAGTGGTAATCAAAGATAATTTTGGTAGTTGGCTGCCCACTTCTCGCTGTTCAGGTTGATCACTCTCACATTGGAGTGAAACGACAAGGCATATCTTGCCCACGGAAAAATGAGCACGGATGGCTGTTCAGATTGTGGTTGTGATGTAGGGCGTCTGAATGTCCAGTGGAGACAAATCCACATCGGTTCATCCTTAGTTCTGATTGGTCCTTAGCCAGGGATAAATGGATCAGCTCCACGATGTGCCATTACAAAGCATCGGTCCTAGTTTATTTTTCATTAGCCAGTCTATATTTTTCTCAGCATTCTCTCAGACTCAGTTGCTTTTCTGACTGTTTACATGTTCCAAGATTGCCTATTTTATCAAACATTCTTGGCAGAAAAGGAAAATGTGTTTACTGGTTGTCCGAAAACCTGGAATTCATGAGGCAGGTGAGCCAAATTTCGCATTAATATGAATGCACAGACCCGAATGCAACACGGGAAGAAAACATGAATTCGTTCATTCCAACCTGTGGAACATTGTGAGTTATATAAAGGCAAACGGTTTTTCTGATTGGTGTGGCAGGCAAAATTAGTAAACAGCCTTCGATGTCTAGAAATCGCATTGTTCGACAATGGAGGACCAATGTGTTCCATTAAAGCAGTCTACAGTCAAAAGACACACTAGTTGACTAACTGAAGCCGATTATTGGGGGGCAGACGTACGAAGTCCTTCACTTGAATAAATAAACACACATAAGTGCAGACGTCATGAATTCCCTGAATAGATCTCTACAGAATCATTCTAGTTTTAGGGCGACAGTTCAAATCGGAGACAGTAACTTTACTAAATAAAACAGAAAGCACTTCTTTGCCATCTTATCTCCCACACCCTTAATCTTTCTCAAACAGAAGAATAAGCTACTTCTGTCTGTAATAACGCAAGAACTCAAATAACATGAGCTGAATAACGTTAAATTAAAAAACGAAGAAGAAAATAATGGATTAAATGAAATGAATGAATTGATAATCGTTCACCGAGGTCAATTCAAAGAAGCTCCATATTGTTGCAATAAAAAGAAGAAGCCAATACATTACCTTTCAGAAGTTTTCTCGGTCGGGATTTAAATTCAAATCTAGACTCATCTTGGACCTTTTGTCGTCGTTCGTTGACATAGGTCACTTTGGCAGAAGTATTCTTATCTGATGTGGTTCGTTCAATAGAACAAGAGGCAGAGTTACGACTTCGTGTTGTATCACCGCTGGAAGTGCTCTTTATCTATTTTGAACACAATAAATATAATAAATCACAAACAAATCAATAAAAGAGCGTTCCAATCACACTCCCCAGTCATCAGTTGATAGCAAACAACACTTACATTTAATTTTGGAATTGTGACTGGTGATGCTGGTGTCGGGGCGGATTTTGGGGCACTCTGAGGGGCTGTGGGCACTTGGCTAGAGGGTTCTTCTTCAGTTTCGATGTCATTTGGAACGAGTTTTTGGCGTTCGACAACCTCATCGTTGGGTTCCATTATCTTGTGAACAAATGCAGTGGGGTTGAGAAATGTATAACTTATAAAATATTATTGTTATTATAATTTTTGTAATTATTTTGAGATCACTGTCTGATAAGGAACATCTTATGTGTGAATTGTATTTTGAATCTAACTTCTAATTGGCTTCATAAAAAAAATAATATAATGATAGGTTTTCTTGGCTTGAGCAAAAAGTAATCACAAAGAATAAAATAATCTCAAAAAGTATCAGAAAATGACATATGTCAAAGTGGCTGATTATGAAAGAGAGGGCGTTAACAGTTTGAAGTGTTGTGTCGTTGCATCAGAGAATGTGAAACTTTCCTGAAAATATTGCGAGTTATAAAACATTCCAGTTTGTGGATGTGGAGAATTATTTGAACATCGAAGATTAGATGCGCTGGAAAATCATAGCGTTGCTTATTTTTATTTAATTAGCACTTTAGGTTATGGTTCTTAATTAACTGATTGCATGAACAGGAATGAAAATAGAGAGAATAAAGGGGTGCACATCGTGTACACAAACACCTTATTCTTCATTCACCCGCCCTACAATCGCAGAGTCTTATTTTACGCAAAAAAAGGAAACACTTTATCTAGATACCTTTATTTCATGAACATTTTGGTTAAATTATTCATTTACAGCTATTTACATATACATTTGCATCTACACCAGGTTTAACTTAAGCATTCTTCTTCTTGAATCCCATCTGATAGACCATCTGTACGATTCCCAAAAGACCCAAACCGCAAAGACCGACAGTAATGCCAAAAAGGACCTTATCGGCTGGTCCACCCTTCAAGAACACGGGTATATTGTTGGGTTCCTAAGAGAAGTAACCAGAACACATTAGTCACATAAGAACCCACACCAATTGTATTGCAGAAGAACTTACTTGGAATTTCTTCATATTTGCTGCTAACTTTTCTGGGAGAGCCATTTTCACAAGATTTACTCTGGGAACGGAAAGGATACAATCTGAACTGGTTAAATCAACTTCAAGATGAGTGGAAAATAATTGCAAATATTTTCTTTGAACAAAGGAATTTATATAATCAATAGTTGAAACTTACAACACCAAGAGTACACGATCGTAAGAACTGCAGAGATGCAATTGATTTGACTTTTCTAAAAATAACCGAAACAGTGGTTTGACAAACTGCAAAAATAGAAATTGCCCTTCTGCTTAGGTTCTTCGTGTGCAATAGCAGACGATTGTCATTTATAATCGGTGCATGCAATTTGCTGCCCTTTGTTGTTGGCTTTCAAATTTTTAAGTGGACCATTGGTCTTTTATAAGTTGGGACTAAATTGTTGCGACTGAGCGCAAAATTTAATAATTTGCATTCGGATTTGATATATTGAAGACGTGATTCCACGTCTTTTTAAAATCTAAAACCTGAACCGGAACACGTGATCGAGTCGATCTTCGAAGTCTTCGAAAGGCTGGTTGGGCCAACCACGAAATATAGCGCGAATGTTTAAAAGCCTTTTGTTAAGCATTTCAACTTCCCCTAACCCCTAATTCTAACTAACTTCTTGAAAAAGTCAACTTGGCTCTTCGAAAGAGTCCTCTATTGCTCAACCGTGTCTTGAGTCTAAAGAAACAGTGGTTGGTAAGTATTGTTCTGCGTTCAATGGTTACATCGAATTATGGCTCGTTATGTAAAAAAGCTATCAAATCAGCGAATCATAAACGTTGGGGCTTGTCATGAGCGCATTGCGACATAGCTCTTAAAGAAGCTAAGCCTGATGGTGTGTACAAAGAGGAGCGCATGATCGAAGAATAACGACATCACGGTAAGATTGGATCCTTGAGCGTATGATTTTGACGTTTGAAGAAATTAAGTTTTGTAAATATCCTCACAAGGAGGAGGGCAGGAAGCGGTAGGTCGGTGAAAATCGAAACACAGCATACCGGGTTTTAAATGCCAAGGAACTGAGGATATATTTAACACAGAGTTGTTCTATTAGATTCAACAAGAGCAGCTGCCAGCCTGTCATTAACCCACATACGCCCGCTGTCCCCAAACGAGGATACAAAACTTTCTTAATATTTCTGTTGCACAATGCCGGATATTTTGGTCAGGAACCATAGTTCCGGTAAGTTTTTCGAAGTTGAAATATTGGATTGCGAAAGCTGGTCTACTGGTGGCCCAATACTAGTTACTCAGTTATGGTAAATGGTGAGATCAAAAATGGATTCTGGAGTAGGGGTAGAAGTCTTTGTACCCAATACAAGGATATCTGTACCAATGGTGTCGAGTCCTACAGTATTCCAAGCCGAAACCCACGCCGTCAAGAACCGCGCCAGACAAAACCTCCAAAAAAGGTAACAAGGCTGCCAAAATTCAGATTTTCTCAGACAGTCAACCCGCACTAAAGGCACTTTCATCCTATAAGGTAGACTATTCCTTGCCAGGCACAACAAAGTGAAGCTTAGTTGGTTCCCTGGACACAGGGACACAGGGAGATTGCAATGAATCCGCAGATGAGCTAGAGAGGGTTGGTTGGAATCAGAGTTCATCGGTCCCGAACCGTACTGTAATGTCAATAGGACAGCAGCTACAACTTTGAAAAACAAACTTCGCCTAGATCAGTGGACATATGGACATGGTCTTAGATAAACCAAACGATTAATCAGGTCTTATTCATATGAGGAAATTATCCATCTTAACAAAGAAAGCATAAGTTCGCTAACGAGCTTTCTTACGGGCCACTGCGGCCTGAATTATCACCTTAGCAAATTGAACCTGTGTCAAGACAAGGTTTGTCGGCTTTGTCTCGAAGAGGACGAAACTTCCGAGGTGATTTTGTGTGAATTCCCGTTACTAATCTGGCTAAGGAAACGTGTCTCCCAGAGAGATACTTACTTCAGTGGAATTTAAAAAAAGGACTATCTTTTATGATGGATTTAATATGTCTTTTGGTTTAACTCCACCCCCTCGATACAATAAATATAACCTGGTCGCGGTGTCGTTGCCTTCATGGGCATGGGTTTTACAAGAGCAAAAAAAAGAAAAATAATATTTCTGTTTTTAATACTTCTGTTTTTGAAATGTTAAGAAGTTTACGGTATTTTTTTATGCATCCTCGTTTAAGGACGGCGGTCGTATATTTGCTAAACCCGTGGATCTGCAAAAAGAAATCCCAACATTGGCCTTAAGTCTTTAAATGCATTGCATCCAAAAGTAGCCCAGACTTCGATATAACTGAGAACTTATGGCCCTTGTAGCAATAAAATTTCTGGAATAGGCATTAATTTAATCGTATCACTAAACTATTTATTTATTTAAAAAAGCTAACAAATAATTGTAAAAATGTTGAAGTTAGGTGTAAAGGCAAAACGATGAAGCCTTAGGCTATATCACTATACTAAAACATTAGTGAATGTAATCAGGCTCATTATGTCTAGTCTAAAGGCATGAGTTTTTTCATAAATACCGCCTCCCATCATTCTTTGCAAAATTCAGAGACTCCCGCTTATGCTCATAGCGCTCAAGTCACGTTCGCACTGAACGAATCGCCAGATTTCATAACATTTCTCCCGTTTCAGTAGATTTCATCATACATTATCGTGGTTTCGAAACATTTCGGTTCTAATTTCAGAAATACTTCAAGCAATCCTAAGTTGCAGAGTTTCTTAAAACAAACACGCCGAAACGCTTCGCCCATCAAGCAAATGTCATCTGTCAAAAAAAAATAGAAGAGATACGGAAATGTCATCACAAAAGAAACGTTCCGGTAGAAAATGCAACAGCAAATTTCGAAGAATATCGAAACCAAAACGGAGTGCGCAATAATAAATTCGAAGTGTCAAAAATACGTGCACCACAAAAATTCGTTGGTCCGCAGTGAAATTTTTCATTCGCGAAAATTTTCCTATTTAAAATAAATTTTACAAGACTCCCGTGATATTGATTGTCTAGTTTGTAATTCCCTCCAAACACCGGACAAATATTGTATAATCATAAATCGAATGATCCTGCCTGTGCAAGTGTGCTAGAAGTCCTTCAGCCCGCACACAAATTTTTGCATTAGGACAGCAATAGAATTTTCACACATCATCCGAAGGCGGATAGGGAAGGTCGAGTAGCAACAACAGCACCTGGAGCAGTAGTAACAGCCGCAACCGCAGCATCAGTGGTTGAAGAAGTGAGGGGTAGAAGATTTTGCAAAATTCATCAAACGACACAGGGCTTGTACAATGGAAACGGTTGCCCTAACCGAGACCGAATCGCGTTACTTTGGCGATTTGTTTCTCTGCTGTGACATCGAGAAAACAGGCAAAATTCCAATGCTCAAAGCTACCGAGTTATACCGATCAGCGAACCTATCCAATGACGTTATCCATGAGGTGAGTCGCTCCGATGGTGGACTACAAATTTTATTGATGTAGTGTTGCGGATGTGGCAGCCAAATTATTGTTTGCTTATTATCTCATAATGCTAATACACTTTTGTTTACCATGTCGTGTGGTGTTTGCTTTTTTTCTTTTTTGTTCTCTGTTTTGTTTGACTCTTTAGATAACATCTTTATCGGGAATTCCGCAAACAGCCCTACACATCTCCAGACCACAGTTCTATTCGTGTTTGAAGCTGATCGCCGCATACCAGGCTTCGATGCCTTTGCGCACAGAGTTGATATCGTCGTCGGTTAATTTGCCTTTGCCGAAATTCAATTGGAAATTAGAGCCATCATCGCCAACTAGCTCAACGATGGGGAGGGTAGATGGATTGCAAACAAATGGACTTGTAATGGGCATAGGTGGTGTTAGTAGTGGCAGCAGTAAGGGGGTTGCTGTACCGAGACGTGGGTCGTGGTTTGATACTACGAGTGCACAGTTGGTGGATCCAACGAACTCTGATGTACCGAGCACTGACTCAGAGGTCGAGCACAATGAGTCGAGCAGTGGTCGGGAACCGGTAAGTGAGATGAATGTGCATCTGAATCGGTATGATGCACGTGATGTGAGTCATTTCGACGTCACAGCTGACGTAGTCCTTCTGAAGCTGTGTTGAAATGGTCTTATCTTTAGAATACCGACCATTCTGTCTTTGGCCACTTCGTGATTCAATAATGTGAACAAATTCAATTTTCAGCATCGTCACCGTGGAGGTGGTGCCGCGGGTGGTGGCTCCCCCGAAGCCTGGAGTACAAACAGTGACAGTCCAACGCCAACAAATAGTGTTGCGGAACGTCCCTGGGCAAAAGAGTCCCTTTGGCAAGGTCTCTTGGGTGACGAGCATCGCCAGTTGCTTGGCACTGAAGAGGAGTCCTCTGATCGTCACAGTTCCGACGATGACAACGAAGGAGAACCTTTCTACTATCAAATCACTCCCGAACAACGGGAATACTATCAGAAACAATTCAAGGCTGTGCAGCACGACCCAAATGGACTCCTGTCGGGTCACATTGCAAGGTAACGCCTCTCTCAATTTGTTTATCCTGTCAAGGTGTTCATCTCGGTTTTCAATTGCAGGGTGTTCTTTGAAAAGTCGCAAATTCCAGTGAAGGAGCTCCGTCACATTTGGCAGCTATGCGATGTAACACGTGACGGTGCTTTGAGTTTAGCGGAATTCACTGCAGCCATGCATTTGGTGGTCCTGCGACGTCATAACTTACCGCTGCCAGCGGTTTTGCCGGCGTGCCTGCATCCGAATGTGTTGGTGCAATCCACACAGTCTCAGCAGCCGATTGCAGAACCGCCCGAAGGTGATCTCTTGCATCTGAACGACGACGATGAGGATGACAATACAGACAATACGATCAAACAGGCTGTAGCGCCATCTGCGATAGCGCCAGGTGCAGCTCCTGGCATCGACCCAGAACACAAGAGGGTTCCATCGCGTTCCGACAAGAATCCAATGAGCATGAGTACTTTATCGACCTCCTCACAGGCAAGCAGACACATTTTTGTTCCACCTCTTGGCTTACTTCATGTTTATTGCTTCCCCTTAATAGGCTAGCACAGGTTCGAAACCAACTGCTGCTGCTGCTGCTGCAGGACAAGGCGCCTCTTTGAGCCCTCCACCGCCAGTGAGAAATCGTAGTGTATCCAATTCTCCTAGCGTTGCGGAACCGACAACAACGCCACCACCATTAGCAGCTAACCTTTGGAAGGTCTCGCTTGACGAATGGACAAAGTACATGGACTCTCCAGTGTCGGATAGTCCGGGGCCAAAACCAGTCAATTTCGATATGAAGAGAACAGCTCAGGCTGTTGTGTCTGATCCACAAATTCTCCATCCAGTTCCACTACGTGTGACTCCAGTCGCTGGTAAGTACAACAATCGCTCAAAGTAACCACCCAACCACACACACTGTTCGCTTTAGGCGCCGAAGTGGTTCCAGTCGCTGCTGACGAAGAGGTGGCACTGCGTATTGCTCGAAAAGCAGAAACTCTAGTCTACGACACCAGTTCGGGTGTCTTGCGTGAGAACAACGACGCCAGTCCCAAGCAACAGCCGTCACAGCCGCCACCAACGACCCAGGTTCCACCGCTACCAGCCGCAATGACCTCGTCCCACCATCGTGACTCATTGCAGAACAACGACTTGCGAGCCATTCAACGTCCACAAGCAAAGAAACTGCCGGCAAAGAACATTGGTGCCATTCCGCCTCCACCTCAACGCGAGCCAAGCATCGGCACGAACAGTGCCGTTGGCGGCGAAACGGGGCCCCCCGGGGACGTGAGCAGCAGTCTGGTGAAAAAAGATCCACCTCCGCTGCCACCACCAAGACCACACAGACACGGCCGCAGTAGCAGCTTAGATTTGAACAAATTCAAGCTCGGCGGGCAAACATCGCAACCTGAGGTAAACCACATAGGCACAGCCAACATTTTTGATTCTCAACACACTCTTTTTTTAGATAACGGCTCAAGCTAGTTTTGATCTCCAGACAACTGGATTCGCCGATTTTGCTCATTTCCCAGTAAGTATACGACTCTGTGAACTTCGACTCGTTCGCTTAACAAATCCGGTGACTGCATTTCAGGCAACCAATGAACAGCCATCCGCAGCAGCAGAACACACAGGAAGTGCAACTCTGCCAACGAACACGCAACCACCTCGATATAATGCAATCTCAGGCTTGCAGTCCACACAAAGGGTCAGCGCCTTTGAAGTGTATCGCAAGCCGAACACACCCAGAAACTCACAGTCACCAGATTTCAACCAACACAACATCACACCACTGCCACCACCTCCACTTCTGCATCAGCCAAATGCCGCCGCTGTCTCGAGCACCAGCATCGATGCGGATTCCGCACGTCATGTATCCTTTAAGCACGAGAACAAGAACATGCCCGATGTTCTGCGACATCTTCGTGAACAGAACTCACTACTTTTGCGATTATGCAGCGATCTCAGTGAGGAACTGTCCGTAGTGCAGCGGCGCAAGGAAGAAATGCGAACCAAACTAGAAACGAGTAATAGTACATCAGTGGCAACTGCTCCAGTGGCATCTTCGACTGTCACCTCGACTGTTCCGATGGCGCCAGTTACAGCCAACACAACCGGAGGTTCAGGCAGCAGTGGTGTGCACTCGAATGTTTAAATTATCCGCGTCGTTGTTGTTGGTGGCAAACTTACTTTTTCTTGTGATGGTTTCCTCAGTGCTCAGTACACAGCATGCCAGGTAATTGTTTCTATTGTCCTCTGTGTCCTCAAGCAAAAAGAGTTAGATCATAAATAAAATACGCCATAGACTAGAGAGTTAATGAAAGTGAACAAATATGAATCTATTCATAGTCTGTGTATGTTTATCCTCGCTCACACTCCTTCATACAACGTGATACTCAGTCGGGAGATGGTTTTGAAGAGATCTATTTTGTCTCTCTTCCACATGCGAAACGTGATTGGTGTGGCAACTGTTGTGGTAATTTGCATAGTTCCCTCAGGGGATATTATTTCATTTGTTTTATAATCAGCTTCACAGTGAATCGTAATCGTCTCGTTTATCTGCTTGCATCTACAGTGGTTTTAGATGGCTCATAAAGGCGTGCGAATGTGGGTCGGTGGTTTGTTTGGGTGTAATCTTGTTTTGTTTTTCAGTGGGCTTTCAAATGAACATGTTATTGAAGCTATTAACTCTTATCACACTCTCCAGTTATAAAAGGGGGCAGCAGAGGTAACGTTGATGCTTTTTAAAGCAAACATCTGATTCTTGATGATGCCTCGACCAAGTGCTTGTGCTCTAAAGTCGGCGTGGTTGATGTTATTATGTGAATGCTTGTTTATGGAAAAGTGGCTATTGATCTTATTGAAGCATAATTGTACCGACCAGACGTGCCGCATTTTGCATTCATGCACACGCCGTATCATGCGCTGTTCGCAAATTCCTGTATTGTATGAATTTGTCATGTTAAACCCTGCTAACGTTCAAAGATACAGTGAAACCTGCGTAAGTGGGCCAGTTGAGGTGCAAGTATTTTTGGCCTACTTAGAGATATATAGGGTGCCTGTTTTTATCTCCTGAACACACTGAGATGCCTTAAGCGGCGTTCGGACACAACAATTTGTCGTGACGATTTACTGAAGCTGAAAAGTCAAAATGCTTTGTCTACCGCAGAACAGGTCTGCCGTTTTATTGTAACGAGCAACATTGACGATTTTGCACATCCACAACGGGTTTCAAACAAGTGGTTGAGTGTCAGTCATCTACATACAGTCAATCACAAAAGTAAGTACACAGAGGTGCCTGTAACACAAAAATTAATGTCAAACGAGACTCCACAGAAAAAATCTTAAATGCAGTTTTCTCAAGTTGTGTACTTAGAAAATGTCAAGATATCTCAAATTGCCTATAGTTTTTCAGATATCCTCATATTTTTTTTTTCAAAATACTCAGCTTAGTCCGTGCTATTGTTCTTTCACGAGTGGACTAAGTACTCAACTTGGTGCTTAAAAAAATTGCATTTAAGATTTTTTCTGGAGTCCCGCTTGAATTTAATTTTTTGTTGGGAACACAGACAACTTTATGCTATGCACAAATGATACTTGTGTGATTGACTGTAGGTATATCCCAACAAGATTTAACACGAAAATTATTTTACCGCTATGTCTGTCTCAACATTCTGTTCAGTGCATCTTTATACACACAACAAAATGCAACCGCCACAATGGCGGGAAGCAAACGACTATATCTCTCTATGCTGGCCAACGCAGGTTATTAAGCACATTGTGCGACAACTGGCCAACTTAACAGGTTTCACTGTACTATAAATGAGTACAAGTGATTGCAATCACTAGTTCTCAAAACTAGTTCCTAAAAAAAGCTCATGTCAGCAAGAACACGAATTGAACATGATTGCACAAAATTATGGCTTTACTTCAATTACACATCAATGATTAAGGGAGAGGGGACACATTTGAACGTGGACCACCTTTGAACAGCACATACAATTTTATTACTGCTGTTCAAAGGTATCTCACGCTCAAATGTGCCCTCACTCCACATCAATATTCAAAGTATTCTCCATCGGATAGCACAAAGGATCCAACCAGGGTCTAAGTGGGACACAACTGCTACAGTGTGGCAATCGCCCAAAACTACCGCTCCATCGGAATCTTTGACTCTTTGCCATCGCTCTGGTAATTTATGAATCATCATCATCTTCTGGACCTCATGATCCACTTAACTTACGCACGAGAGATCTCCAGGCCACTCGATCCTCCGCCACCGACTCGAATTATACCCAATCGTAACCACGCGAGTTTTTGGCCTTGGTCCAACCACCTCATTCTGGGTATGCCAAGCGGTCGCCTTCCTGAGCGAATCGCATTCAAGGTCAACCTCGGCAGTCGTCATGGTGGGAACATTCGTGCTACGTGACCAAATCAGCGACGCATAGCCCTTTCCGTACAATGAATCGGCTGCTTAATGTTCAGTTCCTCGCCTCTATCCCGGCGAGTAATTCCCACAACAGCACGAAGAAATCTCATCTCAGCAGATTGTATTCGCGATCTTATTCTTTCGATCATGACTCAAATTTCATGACCATAGGTGAGAATTGGAACAAATAATGAGTTGAAAACCAAGCTCGGCCTTTCTGATTAGAGATCTTCCAAACTGTTTCAAAACTGATCCAGCTTGGGCAATCCTATTGACAAATTGATGGATAACATGCCAAAAACCAACAAGTTTTCATCTTTTCGGGCCAAAAAAGAATGAAGTCAATTTCGCATGCTTTCACTTGACGTGATCCGTATTCTTGAAAAAGCATTCTCCATTGACCGAAACAATTGAAAATCAGAAGGGACCAGGTATGGTGAAGTCGGCAGGAGCGATAAGACTTGCCCTCCACAGTCATTTGACCGGCACCCAGGGGGGGGGAGCAACAAGAGAACATTTTTTCTCATGATACAACATCCATTTGTGTCTATACGTATATTCATGTCTAGACGTATATCATGTCATTTTCCTGCTAACGCTCTCTTCGAACGAATCAATTGCTGACGGTCCGGTAGTTTCACCAGAACTTAACAGCAAGTAGCATACCACTCCCAGCTCGTCCCACTAACAATACAACATCTGCTTCAGAGTCGATGTGCCGGATTGACAGCACTTCACGTATGATTTCCCTCATTATCACACGATGTAGAAATTGCCTTTTTCGTGGCGTTCAAGAGGGAGTTCTGATATTCATAACCGCCTTCCATCTAGGTTTGTTAATTTTAATTCAGTCCAGAGATGCACTCGGTTTAGTGCAATTCTCTTTATTGAACTAGCTCATTCTTCTAGTTCATTTAGTTTAATGTAGTTCACTGCTCAGGAAATTGAGTGTTGTGGGATTTGTGGATGTTCAACAGCAAGCTTGGTTCATTTGACGACTAAGGTTTCCATGGGATCCTCCACTTATACTAAATCGTTGAGGACAGTACTTACTTTTTGTCTTCTTGTCATTCTCTTCATTAAAATGCGCCCATATGCTACTATGCTTTCTCTTCGTCGGCATTTTAATTGTGTATTTTCCATTGTGCCAGGAAACCGTTATAAAATCCGCATATGTACATACAGTAATTAGTAACGTAAATTATGCAAAAAATGTCTGTCTTAATAACTATAGGCACCGCGAGTCATAAACCCAAAATGATGCTAAATTCACCACACAAAAAGTAGAAACACACATGTAAATCACATAACGAAATCTGCTGCTATTCGATCTAAAGAGTAACCTGGGCCAAAAGCTTTTCGAAGGAAAGATCATAACGGCCATATATTTTTTTACATAATTAGGTAATTGTGTACTGTGTACTTACTTTTGCGATTGACTGTATATATATGCGTGAACATTGTGTATTGCGTACATTACATTTTTATAATTCCCTTCACATGCACTAAGATGCTCGATGTGATCGTGCTGACGTAGTTAAACAAAAACAACCTTGATGTGAACAATACCTATACACACACAAAGCAAAGCACTTAATTTACTTCAGTTATTCTGAATTACATGGATGCAGAGTAAGGTATACCTGAGTTTGTTGAACTAGTTAACTAAATGAACGAAAAATGAAAGGACATTGTGAACTAGTTGTTACCGTCGTTTTCTCCTCCGCGGTATCGAGGACAAGGGTTGCCGACTTGTCGATGGAGTAATAGCCGTGGGTCAAGAAATAATAAAAAAATTAATGGGCGCCACGCGATTAGCCCTATGCCTCGAAAACCTTATAGCGTCGAACCGCGACGAGCTACAAAGCCCGCTTGACTCTACCACCTTACCTTGGCAGTTCACCCAGCTGCAGCAGCTACGTCCCCCTGGGCGACCGATAACCGACACAAGGAAACCACCAACTTTCTCGAAATTCAAGGATCATTCAACAGATCCTTTTATTTACACTTCGCTAATTATACAATTAACAAAATTCCAATTCAAATTATCAAATTATACTCGCTAAAATTCAAGGCAATCCAAATAATTCATAAAGTACCAAAAAAAAAATAAAAAAAATAAAAAAAAGAATAAAAGCTTCACCAAGTGGGTTCGAACCTTGGCGTAAAAGTTCGGATCCGACCTCTTACCCTTACAAATCAGCGCTTTAGCGCGCTCGGCTACACCCACAACCAAAATTTAAGTTCCCTAAATTACAAAACTAGTGGGATAATTCTTGCAGCTTAATCTAATACAAAATATTGTGAATACATATACATATACATAATAAATACAAGAATACGGCTTAACGACGCTCCAGAGGGGAGGAGTTAACAAACACATACACTATCAAGAGTGTTACGAATCTTTGGCTATTAACGAACTACGAAAAGAAAGGTTAGTAGGTGACTCCCTGCATCGCTCTATACGGCAGCTGGTTCCGCTGTTTCGGCTGACTGGTGATCTCCCACGTGGATGCACTTGCAACTAACACGTATGTACAGGAACTCTCCCACAGGTATCACTCACGAAAGTCGATAACCGGGTTTTCAATGTGGTGCGGCTTTGACGAATCCCGCCGCGCTCACAATTCGCACTTGGATTTTACACTTGGACGCACGTTTGGATGCAGCTATATGCTCCGACTTTGGCGTACACACGCGTTCGCGTTCTGTGGTCCGGTACTTCGTTTTTTTTTTCTTGGGTTTTCAATGTTTCTCCGTTTATTGTATTCCTCGTCTAGGAAAACTATCTTAGCTTTCCACCGGAAAGGGAAAAGGAAAAAAAACCGACACAACCAGTTTGCCGAAATCACTGACCCGATGCTAATTTGTGTATATATATATTTTATATATATAAATCTATTTTTGTAATCCCTTTCTTTGTTCGTTCGCACAGCGACCGTAAACCGTTTTCCGATCAGGCGTTTTCCCTTTACGCTCCAAAGGTCACTTCAACACCACGCACCAAACGTCTAACCCGTGATCTCGCTCTCCATCAACTGCCCTCCTCAATCAATCCCTACTTTCTCCCAACCCGCCATCCTAGATATTAGCTGAGATTAATCCCCGTATTTTCTCCTAAGTCTCCAACTAAGCTACCGATTACCCATTCCAGTACGTTCCCGGAAGGAATATTGCTTGCAAGAAAAAAAACAAGATCTAGCCCGAACTGGACTCGAACCTTCGAATGAGTTAGTGATATGCTGACACGCTACTATCACGCCCAGTATCTGAATGGGAGGAGCCACACTAACACGGAACTCGACAGGCAGCATCTGCGAAAACCTTTCTGAAGTGAAACTATGCCTATAACATTCCCCCTCTTCTTTCTAAAGGTTTTCGCCACTCCCCCTGTTTCCTCTGTGTCCCTACAACAAGAGTTCGGCGGCGTTAGTAAACACTTTGAGGTCCTTGGCATGCCAAACCCCAGCCGTCTTGCCATTCTGGTCTATTAGTTCATACGTCCACGGAGACACCCTCTTCTTCACCTCAAATGGCCCTACATATTTTGGCGCTAGTTTAGCATTGAAGTACTTTGCGGCATCTGACAATACAAAACTCCTCCTAAGCACCAAATCTTTGGGGAAAAAACTAATATTGCGTCGTCGCAAATTATACGTCTTAGACGCCCTTGCTCCTGCTGACAAAATTTTCAACCTCACGTCTTTAATCACCTCATCCAAGGCCTTACTCCGTTGTTGATCCACCTGCTTCTCTGTTCGCTCGACAGTGAACCCCTCAGTTGGTACCGGGATGTTATCGCCTTTCAGAGGCATCTCTCTCCCAAAAAGTACAAAGAAAGGGGTGACTTTCAAAACTTCGTGGGTCGAAGCCCTAATCGCACAGCTCACTTTTGGGAGAATCAGATCCCACACTCGATGGTTTTCGGAAACATAGGCCCTGAGCTTCGTCTTCAACGTCTGATTGAAGCGCTCAGATGGGTTTGCCTGCGGGTGGTAAAAGGCCGTGAAATTAACCGTGACACTATATTCCCGCATTAGGTTCGTGAACTCCTTGCTCCTAAATTGGACTCCATTGTCGCAGACAATCCATTTTGGCACCCCGAAGATCATGAAGACTTGGTCCTCTACCGTTGTAGTAACTGCCTTGGCTGTCGCGGAACGAAGGGGGAAAAATAGTGGAAATTTTGAAAAATAATCCACCACGGTTAATATGTACATATAACCCCTAGAAGATTTTGGCAACGGACCAATTAAATCAACGCAAAGCATATCCCAAGGCCGCGTGACGTTAGTTCTGGTACACATGTATCCAGCCGGCCGGTGCAAGTCAGGCTTAACAGACTGACACGTTTTGCAATTACGGACATACCTCGCTACCTGTGTCTTCATCTTTGGCCAGAAGTATGACTGAGCAACTCTGTCGAAAGTCTTCTGGATTCCACCGTGACCGGCTAAGACGTGGTCATGGTTCTCTTTTAGAAGAGCCGCCCTTTGTTCTTTGCCTACCACTTCCTTCCATTGTTCCTTCTCACTCGATAAATTAGGATATCTGGCCCTGACATATTTGAAAAGCCTGTCGCCTTCTACCTTCCAATCTGGGTAGCGCTCTGGAGAAGCTGTCACCGCTCCTAACATCTTCACTATCCACTTGTCTTTAGTAGTATCGCGAATCTCTGCGACTTCTACCGTTGCCCTCGAAAGCGCGTCTGGGACTAAGTGTTCTTTCCCTTTGCGATGGATTATTTTAAAATCGTGCTGTTGTAACCTGACAGCCCATCGCGCCAATCTACCCTGTGGATCCTTCAAGTTGTTCAGCCACACTAAGGAGTGGTGATCTGTCACGACTGTAAAACTGCCACCCTCTATATAAGGCCTCAGTTTTTCGATGGCCCACAATACAGCCAAACACTCCCGCTCCGTAGTGGAGTAGTTCCTTTCGGTTCTCGTTAGAGTCCGACTCAGGTAACTAATCACCTGCTCCCCTTTCCCAGGGTCCTCCTGCGTGAGAACAGCACCGATGCCAAATCCCGACGCATCCGTGTGGATGGTAAATGGAAGCGTAAAATTGGGACATGTCAGGATAGGTGCACTGACCAACCGATCTTTCAGCTCCACAAAGGCCTTCTCACACTTTTCACTCCAGACAAACCTTCTCTTCTTCTTAAGTAGCTCCGTGATCGGAGCAATGACATTCGAAAAGTTCGGCACGAAACGACGGTACCAAGATACCATTCCTACAAATCGCCGAACGCCCGTAACGGTATTTGGTCTCGGATACTCGACCATGCTTCGAACCTTTTCTGGGTCTACTGACAATCCCTTGCTACTCACAACATACCCCAAGTAGCGTAACTCTGGCTTACAAAACTCGCATTTGTCTTTCGATAGCCTAAGCCCTGCCCTTTTTAGCCTGCCAAGTACCTCTGCGAGAACTTTGAGATGTTGATCGAAGGAATCGGTGACGATTATAACATCGTCGAGGTACACGAAAACGTTAGGCTCTAGATCAGGCCCAAGGACGGTGTCTATGAAGCGTTGCCAGGTAGCTGGGGCATTATGAAGGCCAAACGGCATTCGGCGGAACTGGTACAAACCCTTACCAGGAATAGTAAAAGCCGTATATTTTTTTGAGGAGTCAGCCATCGGAATCTGCCAATAAGCCGATTTAATGTCGAGCGAAGACAGGAATCGAGCATTGCGTAACTTGTCCAATGTGGCCGATACATATGGAATAGGGTATGCGTCCTTCTCGGTTACACTGTTAAGTTTCCTGAAATCGACACAAAAACGAAACTTCCCGTCTTTCTTCTTCACAAGAAGTATTGGAGATGACCACGGGCTAGTAGACGGCTCAATGACCCCCGCCGCCAACATTTCATCGACCTCTCGGTTAATAGTAACCTGTACCGCCGGTGAAACCGGATAGTACCTTTGTTTGATAGGAGCCGCTTTCGTCTTAATGACATGTTCTACGAGATCCGTACAACCCAAGCCATCTCCCATACTCTTGAATTCCTTCTCTACCAGCATGGTCAGCATAGATCCCTGCTCAAAACTTAATTTACTATCGCTCTCTATGGCTGCTACTGGGTGATGGAACTCCCATTGCCTGTTACACAAATTCGGAACGATAGCAAACTTCTCCCAAAAATCCGCTCCCAATATTAGGCAGTGCTTCAATCCTGGTATCACTAGCAACTCCATTATCTTTACTACACCCTCTACCCTAATCGGCACTGTAATAGAACCCACAACGGAGACGCCTTCCCCATTTGCCACAGTTACGTTGGGCACGTCTATCTTGTTGACTTTGCAGTTTAAAAGCACGAGTCGGTCCCACCCTGGACCACCCACAATAGACCGCGATGCCCCCGAATCCAATAGCCCTAAGAAAACCAACCCATACAACTCCACTTTAAGATATGGACGTTTGTCCCCCCCTCCCTTTTCAACTAGTAAATAATCTACTCCTACCAACTGCCCTTCCCCTTCTACGTTCCTAACATCTGCGGGTGGTGAACTGCCCTGACTCACTGTCCCGCTCCCGGTTGAGTCATGCTCGCGTTTCCCGGCCCTCTTTGTACATTGGAACAGTGCGGACAGCGACTACGAATGACCCCTTCAGCACCGCATCCATAACAGCGTACGGGCTGCGAACACATCCTGGCGACGTGACCCTTCTGTTGACAGCGGAAGCATGTCAGATTATCCGTGTGGGAGGTCAAAGAATTTACTTGCGAGGTGGTATCGCGATTCACTTCCACATATGCTAGATCTGGTTCCAGCAGAGCAGCGTGTCTCCCGGTCGGCGGGGGATGAAAACTCTCGACGATGTAGCGCGTCGCCTCTAACCGCCGGCCAACTGTAATTAAGTCATCCAAAGAAGATACCTCTGTCAACGCCAATTGGCTTTGATAGAACGGTAGGAGGTTTTTGCGAATAAGCCTCAACTTCATGTCCGGTGGGCAAGGATCGCTGAGCCGAGCGAAAAGTCCAATCATGTTGCTCACATAGATCCCTATTGTTTCCGAACGACCTTGGGTTCTCCTACGTATCTCCTCCCAAAGACGGTCGTCGTAGTCCAGTGGAAGAAACTCTGCCCTCAACTTCAACACTAACTCACTCCAGCTCTTGATAAAGGGCTTATTCGCCCGGAACCAAATAACCGCCTTCCCCTCAAATAGGTCGAAAGCCGATTGAAATACTTCCGCTTCCGTGTAACCCCTAGCTTCCCTCAACTCTTCAACCCTTTCAAGAAATCCGCATAGTGACTCATGGGGTTCGCCTTTAAATTTGACTCCCCATTTCATCACTGGGACTCGGTGACCCATAGGAGGAAGAGGTGACGAACAAGCCTGTGGTGGAAAGAACGGTCCTTGTTGGGGCCCCGGCCTTTGACCCGATGAGCCGGCGGCAACTTGCGTGAGATGCAGTTCTCGCTCGCCGTCATTAGTTCCAACCTTAGCTTTCTCATCTAGCTCCCCCAAAAGATCTACAATTTCCCTGCGTGCTTTCCCCAAAAACTTCTTTTCCTCTTCGCTGTCTGTTTCAACTCTACCAAGACGTCTCACTAGCCATTCGCACTTCGTCACTAACTTCTTGTACTCGCCGGAATTCTCATCACCCTGAAATACCTTCACCAACTTTGAAATCTCTTCAAGCTTACCCTTAATCGCCACCTCGTCTTCCTGATAAGAAAAAGGATACGTCTGGAGCAAAAAGCTCGATTCCCTACGCAAAGCTGTCCGAAGGACCTTCCTCATCTCATCTACTGTGTTCGCTGACAATCCTCGAATGTCTAATTCATACGTTAGCTCGTCAGCGCTCAATCGGTTGATCTCCATCCCCTACTATTTCGATGTGATACGAAAACAAAACAAATCGAAGCCAACCGACGAACCAAACAAAACAAAAAAATAAAGAAAAAAAAAGGAAAAAAAAAAAATCGCGAACCGATCGTCGTGTTATGCACTTATCCGACTGTAACGTACTAGGCTATTCCTTCTTTAAGGCCCCACGTTGGGCGCCAAAATGTTACCGTCGTTTTCTCCTCCGCGGTATCGAGGACAAGGGTTGCCGACTTGTCGATGGAGTAATAGCCGTGGGTCAAGAAATAATAAAAAAATTAATGGGCGCCACGCGATTAGCCCTATGCCTCGAAAACCTTATAGCGTCGAACCGCGACGAGCTACAAAGCCCGCTTGACTCTACCACCTTACCTTGGCAGTTCACCCAGCTGCAGCAGCTACGTCCCCCTGGGCGACCGATAACCGACACAAGGAAACCACCAACTTTCTCGAAATTCAAGGATCATTCAACAGATCCTTTTATTTACACTTCGCTAATTATACAATTAACAAAATTCCAATTCAAATTATCAAATTATACTCGCTAAAATTCAAGGCAATCCAAATAATTCATAAAGTACCAAAAAAAAAATAAAAAAAATAAAAAAAAGAATAAAAGCTTCACCAAGTGGGTTCGAACCTTGGCGTAAAAGTTCGGATCCGACCTCTTACCCTTACAAATCAGCGCTTTAGCGCGCTCGGCTACACCCACAACCAAAATTTAAGTTCCCTAAATTACAAAACTAGTGGGATAATTCTTGCAGCTTAATCTAATACAAAATATTGTGAATACATATACATATACATAATAAATACAAGAATACGGCTTAACGACGCTCCAGAGGGGAGGAGTTAACAAACACATACACTATCAAGAGTGTTACGAATCTTTGGCTATTAACGAACTACGAAAAGAAAGGTTAGTAGGTGACTCCCTGCATCGCTCTATACGGCAGCTGGTTCCGCTGTTTCGGCTGACTGGTGATCTCCCACGTGGATGCACTTGCAACTAACACGTATGTACAGGAACTCTCCCACAGGTATCACTCACGAAAGTCGATAACCGGGTTTTCAATGTGGTGCGGCTTTGACGAATCCCGCCGCGCTCACAATTCGCACTTGGATTTTACACTTGGACGCACGTTTGGATGCAGCTATATGCTCCGACTTTGGCGTACACACGCGTTCGCGTTCTGTGGTCCGGTACTTCGTTTTTTTTTTCTTGGGTTTTCAATGTTTCTCCGTTTATTGTATTCCTCGTCTAGGAAAACTATCTTAGCTTTCCACCGGAAAGGGAAAAGGAAAAAAAACCGACACAACCAGTTTGCCGAAATCACTGACCCGATGCTAATTTGTGTATATATATATTTTATATATATAAATCTATTTTTGTAATCCCTTTCTTTGTTCGTTCGCACAGCGACCGTAAACCGTTTTCCGATCAGGCGTTTTCCCTTTACGCTCCAAAGGTCACTTCAACACCACGCACCAAACGTCTAACCCGTGATCTCGCTCTCCATCAACTGCCCTCCTCAATCAATCCCTACTTTCTCCCAACCCGCCATCCTAGATATTAGCTGAGATTAATCCCCGTATTTTCTCCTAAGTCTCCAACTAAGCTACCGATTACCCATTCCAGTACGTTCCCGGAAGGAATATTGCTTGCAAGAAAAAAAACAAGATCTAGCCCGAACTGGACTCGAACCTTCGAATGAGTTAGTGATATGCTGACACGCTACTATCACGCCCAGTATCTGAATGGGAGGAGCCACACTAACACGGAACTCGACAGGCAGCATCTGCGAAAACCTTTCTGAAGTGAAACTATGCCTATAACATAGTTTACTTGTTAGAGCTCTGAACTAGTTCGTTCGTGAGCTACACAATACTTTCATCCGCGCGAGCCTTCAACTGATATGGCAAACAGTTTCCTATCAACCCCAATGCAGTCAGTTTGACATGAATCTTCAGCGAGTAATGCCTCCACTTCTTTGTCTTCGATTCTTCGCTTGGCCAGGCCTTTCCATGTCTTCGGTGCGTAAATTACATTCTTTTGCGTCCGTGAACATCTGAAAATATTCAGTGACTTTCGGCAGCAGTCAAAGTTCTGTTGGAACTGTTTACTAAAACATGCGTGATATCTTGCAAATCCTTCATTTCAAGCTACGGATTCAATTTTAACATCAGTTCGTCCAAAAACGGTATCAGTTCACAAATAACGACTACTCACACCAAGTTTAATTTCTGAACACAATACACAGCAGCAACGATATCATTTTTTCCTATCTTTGGTTCATCGAGTATTTGCTTGTTTCAGATATATTACGCTTTTAGTTTCATCTGCAAAGAAAAGTGTCCCATATTGGTCACTATAAACGTTATAGAGCAGTGAAACGTGACTTCCACATGCAGTCTTAATGCCTGAAACACAATCGTGCGCTGCGCCAGCCGACTTCATGTTACGGAGAGAGTGCGATGAAATATACTCAATTTATCAGCTGTTCTCTCTCTCATCTACTCGATGAAAAATATTGCCGCCTTTCTGAAGACACTCATTTGAAATTACTTTTTCCGTTAAATTATTTTCCATCAACTGTTTTCATTTCTCAAATGACAGTTGACACAAAATACTCTCAATTTGGAAAAAAAAAATTCTCAATTTGGGAGAAAATCTATCTCACAGCGCACCCCTCTGTCAAAAAATATCCAACATGTTTACGTGCAATGGACTACGCTTTACGTTTTATTACGATCCTCTTAATTTCCCTCATTATTCACTGACGCAGGTCGACGCTGTATTTTGTGCTTGGCCATTGAATTATGTGTGTTGAGAGCCAGCGCAAACGCACTATTGTGTTTTGTGTTTCAGGCATTATGCTTGGGCATTGAATTGTGTGCGTTGAAAGGCAACGCATGCGCAAACGCACTATTGCGTTTCAGGTATAATGCGTTGAAAGACAACGCCAGCGCAAATTCATATGAGATCACTACGAATCGCGAACTTCGCAAACTCTGTTACTTCATTAATACACAATTTAAGCAAACACACCCATTATCGCGATTTTTTGGTCGTGAATGTGTGGATCGCGTTTGCCTCTCTTGTGTATTGCGAACTCATGTTGACAGTTCCCAGAATAGAATGATTGATTCGTGGAAAAAAATTTAAAATCGTTAATAAGGATACTTAAACTGATTATTGTTGAGATTTTAGAAGATAGAATAACTCGATAATTCAATCACCATCTTCTTGCATTCTAAAGTTTGTTTAAATCAGTGGAAATTGCTTGTTTCTGAAAGTTCGCGTTCGCAGTTCGCGGCTCACATGAATAGCCCTTAACTGTAGACTTTAAAGCAAAAGCCCGGTCACACAATTATGTATGCACGACTTCAAATTCCCCCATGGAATGCTTTAACAATGTTCCGATTGCCACACCTTTCCGTTCCTTGTTAAACATCAACCGAGTTGTGTATCAATTTCATAAAAACGACAAAAAACAATCCACTCATATTTCATTACTCTCTGTTCACCACACTTAATTAATGCACATCTCTCTCTTTTTTTACATCTAGGACTACCATACATTCCTCACGTTTTGTGTTTTTTTGTGTTTATCCCGAGGGCAGCTCACTCGAAACGCATTCATTTACAAAACAAAAAACCCCCCTGCGTCATAAAAACATCTTTCACTTATTATTCCTAGACTTTTTTTTCTCTTAATTTAAAAATATTTTACGTATATCCAGACACCAGCTGCTTTTTTGTTTAGTTGTATATTTTTATTTAACACATACTTTTAAGTCGACTTGTAACTGATATATTGTTTTTTTTTAGTTTTCTCAATTTTTATTTTGTGCGATAGAATCGCCATAGAATGTTTTAATTGATTCGAATTTATGTTATGTAACCTGTGTCTAGCCATTCGACAAGCGCGATACAAAGTGTAATTTATTTCGTAGGAACGAAGAAGGGAGTTGATTTGAAAACAAAAGGTGATAATTAAATATTAATTATGTGAGTGTAATGTAATAAATGATGTATGGATGTAAAGCGATTAAGGAGACAGCAAATTGAAGTTCAGTTGAGACTTGTAGAGGGATGTTATATTTTATTTAAAAAAATATTTGCCATCATTTAATGTTGCTTTGAAATTATAAATATTAAGCGAATAAATTATCAGACTATGGTACTCATACTTTTCAGAGTGAAAATGTGTTCAAAATGTTCGCTTGCAAATGAATTTGGAATTCAATTAGAGAAGGACGTGCGCAATCGACGTGCAATTATTAGGTTAGAGTGACTCAGATCTGAGTTAATTGTCGTGTCACTTCCAACTGAATAATCAAACAATCGAATAATACATCATCAGTTCTCCACTTCGGCGATGCTCCACTTCTGGCTATGCTAGTAGGATGCAGAATGAAATTAAATGTCTGGTTAATTTGAAGTCCTTGGTAGTATGCGATGCCAAATCGTTGTATTCCATGTGCAATCCATATTAAAATAATCTCTGACCGTATTATCTTGCAGTACACTTCACAAACAATTAATGTGATTCAATCGAAGTGCTAACGATTTGCTCAACTCAGTTCAACCCCTGGTTTGGATCTCATCGACATGCTTATTACTTGTTTTACTGCGTTAACTATTTTATGTATTCCTAACAAATTCCTTGTGTTCATCGACTAATACCCATCCTTTCTGTAAATTATTTAATGAGAACTTGAGCCTGTCATGTGTGCGTGTTTCAGTTCATGACACCATCTGCAAAAGATAATCGCATCGAGAGTTATTTTAATCATCTGTTATATATGTTCAGTGGCCTGTGTTCGACCGTTTCTAGACGATGTTACACTCTTGCGGCAACTAGTAACACATGAGGCTAGCGGAGCTGAGACTTGATCTAAGTCTTCAATGAAAGCAAATCAGGTTCAATTAGTAAGAGTTTATAAATGAATGCTCGATCTTCAGATCAATCCAAGGATTCTGAAACGACTGGCTGTTTAAATGAATATGTAAGGTTTTGATGTAATCATGTCCTAAGAAATGTCAATCAATATAATCAACAGCTCCCATATTGCTTCCGTAGGGATTCATTTAATTCAGAAACTGCAACGTAATATTGCAATCCAATAAGACAAATAAGCTTTTCAGATCCTTTTATTACTAGACCACTTGACTTGCAAGTCTATTTTATGCCTAATGAATGTCTAAACGGCATTTGTCTATTTGAGTACATCCGATATAGATACCTAAGCTTTCCTCATCAAATCTTAGCATCTACGTCTTCATTCGTATCAATTCTGGAACTCAAACAAGGTCTTTTTTAAGTAAGATTCGTTTGTTTACCATTATCCATATTCTACATAACATAATCGTATTAAATGAGTTAGGGGGTCCGCCGTGGCGTAGTGAGTTAGTGCGTTGACTCCTACGCAGAGGGTGCTAGGTTCGATCCTCGAACTTTCACAATTCACGGCTCCACCTCTTTTGAGTCACTGACAAAGCTCAAAGAGTATTCCTGTCTAGAAAAATGCTTCCCTTCCTGTCGTGAGAGAACAATAGCACGCACAATACTAGTGGTTGCTGCAGAAGCTAGGCCCAGGTCCACCTCGGATCCCATATATTAAACCGCATTTGTTTATCTGTCTACATTCGATTTACTTAAGTTTCCTCGCCAAGTGTCTGCTTTTAATAAGAACGATTCGCTTGTTGAACATTGTCAACATTTTACACCACGTAATCGTATTAAATGAGTAAAAGTCAATGTTGCTCATTAACAAGTAACTCCCAAAAACAATCATATCATCAACGCAAAACATCTTCTAGAACTTAGGAAAAGAACACCAAGCGGCATCACGATTATTTTAAAGATCAACGATCGTATTTGATATAACTCCAGTCCTTTTAACTTTTGATATTATTTTTAAATTGAATCTCTAACCATCGCCAGGATTCAGAGGCAGACAAACCATCTGCCATTCATATGGCCCAACATTCATACGTCGCTTAGCCAACATGCATGCTTCGTGAGTATGACGTCGATATGTAAGCCTTCGAATTTCTCTTGATTAGCATTTGTTTTTCATCCCATGACTGACGTGTAGTAATGCCCAGTGCCATTTTTCTTTTTTTGAGCGATGTTTGTCACCCTTTTGTGACAAGTTTAAAGATCCAGACTAAAGGAATGTGTATATCGTGGAGGTATCATTTTTCAGTATCTATGATAATAATCTTATTCCTCTTGATCACCTTATTATTACTCCATCTTCTCGTCATAAACTTTTTATACGTAATCATTGGCAGATCCCAATTTCGTAACGTGTCCGTGTCGTGTCAAGCGAGCCTTCCAACTACCATCGCTAGAAACTTTGTCGCACTAAGATTTTAGCACTGCTGTTCAAAGAGGCTAATCGGGGGATAGACTTCGGTGTCAAGCTGGAGGACGGCATCGCGTTCATGATTGCACGGCTCAGTCCGTTTTGGGTTTAGCTCCAGTCCCTTGTACACAACTCGATCGTTCATCTCAAAAATGGCGCCCAACACGGGGACTTTAGCTAGGACTTGAAGCGTCGAAGTGATGGAACTACTGTCTGTTCGCAAATTATAGGATCGAGAAAACCACAATTTTCTGAAGGTCTGTTAGTTGTGTGGGCATAAAGTCAACTTTTGTTTTGGTAGAACTAATATCTATGAATCATCAGTCATCATTCAATAACGACGCAGAAGTGATTACGGGTGTTTTCAGAAACGTCACATGCGCTAGTACAATCGCATTTCTTTTCTCATAAGTTTTTGAACACACACGCTGCAGATTGTCTCTCAAGTAAAAAGTTTTTCTTCCAAATGTGAATATATTTTGCAATCAAAAAATATTGACTGCACAATCTGACATCGATGACGTTTGACGTTTATGAACTGTAGGTAATGCAGTTCACCTGAGTAAGTCTGATCGTAAATCTGGATTAATGAAAGTTTATGAAACCCCCTACGTCAAGATTCGATCGCATTCTTTATATAGTACATGAGCATTCAATATTTAGTACAAGAGCATTCAGTGAAGCATTCATTTTTTAGTACATGGGTATTCATTGAAGGTCTTCAAAATGATCAAATGAACATGTAGGAAATACTGATTCATTTAATTTTACTGTATTCGATGGATTTAAGTATCACCAGCGCGAAATTTGCACACGTTCCTCCTCCGCCAAAGCACTCTGGCTGAATTCCACTCAAAAGCAACATTTTGCAGCACACTTCGCTGCCTTCCTTATTAATTTGTTGATGTGTTTACCTGACATATCTCCACTTACATATTTCTTATTAAACAAAAAAAAACCTAATAAAATATATTCGTTGTTATATTGAACAAATAAAAAGAAAAATAATTAAATGGCGATTGTTAAAAAGTAAAAAAAAAAACAAATAAAAAAAATCTCACTGTTTTCATTGTATAATCGATAGAATTTTAATAAAGAAGATATATTTATATCCTAATTGTGAATGCAACTAGAGAATAAACAATAATTATATAAACAACAGAAAAAAAAAACGAAAACTAAATGTTAAAATTAAAATCAAAATATTGCATAAACAAAGACAACACAACAAAAGGGAAAATGAAAACGATAATTACATACATATGAAATATATGAGTTCAATGTCAAACTTAGGATATGAACTTGTATCCTTTACCTGATGACACCACACAAACGGAGAGAGAGAGAGTGTATAAAGAAGGAAAGACAAAGAAGCCTATATGTGAGGATGGATTTACGAAATTGTATTGTACATAAACTATTTTAAGCTCACTTTTTCATGGAAAAACAAAACAAACAAAATACAACTAAAAACAATATTTTATAGACTGTCTTAGTTAAACAATAAAATATGTATGTAAAGAAATGCAGAAGAAGAACAATTATCTCTTACTATGTATGTGTAACAATATCTTTAATAATTTTCTCATCAATCTAACAGAGCAAACAACTCTCGTTCAACAGAGCCAGAGTATTAGTTAGAGCGTCACAGACGGGGACAAGTCAAAAACAGGTCAAGGCAACAGTGCTTCGGTTGCACCTTTTTGGCTGCAACAAGCTGTGTGAACAAAAAAAATTAACGAGACAGAATATTTGTAAAATTGATATGAATTTATGTAAAATTGTGAAAATGAATGTTTATAAGAAAAAGAGAAAAACAAAAAAAGCTTTATAATGTTTTATATGTATATGCGATGGTATAACGAATTAGCGACTTGCTATATGTATGTTTTCTTTTTGCGTTTGATTTTTGAACTCAAATCACCTTGATTAGGTTTTGTAATTTCGAGGAATATAGTTGAATGAGGAGCACGAGTCTATATATGGCACATGCATATGTATATCTATTTGTTAGAGTTTTTTCGCAGTATGCAGCTTGTCTTACTTATACTATATTTTTTTATATTCCATTTGAAGAGAAGCAACTTACTTTCTTGTATAACTAAGTGTTTATTCATTACAATATTAATTACTATTGAATTTTAAATTAGACGATGATTCAAGAACAGAAGTGAAAACTACTGAATTCGATGTAAAATGAGGATAAAACAATAAAAAAAAAACATAAAAACAATAGTTTGTTTGTTATCCTTTTCACCCGATACACATGATAAGCTATTAGCAACTAAGTCGATTAAAGGCGTGCCCTCTATGGCAAGACTTTATCTCCGGACGGTCGAACCGCCAACCAAATCGACCATGTGCTCAGAGATGCGTCCAATATCCTGGATGTGATTAAATTCATGGGGGCAAACGTCGACTCTGACCATTTCCTCGTAGCAGCAAGATTCGAAAGCTCGACTGTTCAATGCCATAAAGCTGCATTAGCCAACAAAGAGGAGTTTTGACATTCGACGCTTGAGCACACCCGAGATTGCCAGAATCTGCGAAGAGCAACGAAGTGAGAGACTCTTCGGTATGCTCATGTCATTTTTTCATTTATTTATTTTTTTCTATAAAAAAACAATGGCTATACATACGTTTCTGCGAAGCCTTGACGGCTTGTCTGTTTTGACGTCTGTTGTTTCGACAAACCGAAGTAACACCGGTCGAAGACAAACGCCAACGAAATGTGGTTGCATTGCCGCTCGGCCATCAAAGAGGTAGTCGAAACCACCTTAGGCTACCTACCACCTCCGACGAGGAACCTGTGGTCTGATGACGAGTGTGAGCAGAAGAAACATGCAACTGACGAGGCATACCAAAAGGCGCTGCAACAAAAAACTGGGGCAGTGCAGAAGGAGTACAGGGATAGAAGAAGGGAGGTGAAAAAGCTTACGCCTGAAGAAAATGTCTCTCGCAACCTCCCAGCTCAAGGACATTGAAGAGTCTAAGCACAAGCAGAAGATACGTGCCTTCTACAAAAAAGCCAAAAGCCTTGCCGCTGGCTTTATGAAAGGCACCCCAGGCTCTTCGAAACGGTGAGGGTAACCTTGTTATCGACCTACAGGGAATAGTGAGTTTAAGAATGTCGAATATCGGCGGGCAAACGATTAATGCTTGCGAGAGTTGTGGCTTCCTTACAGCTGTATGGGGCACAAATATGGTCTGGCGTTGCGAACATAAAGACGCGCATGAAGGAAATCAAATCTGTGTACAGACTATGTGCACTGCGAGTTGTGCATTTCGAACGGTATCCTACGAATCGTAAGAAGTCGCAGTATTCAAGCATGGCAACAACAACGGAACGAGTCCCAAAAAGGGAGATGGACGTACCGATTAATCCCACGGATTGAAATTTGGGTAAAACGAAAACACGGAGAACTGAAATATTATCATAAACAGTTCTTAACTGGTCACGATGGTTTCCGGGAATATATATTCAAGCGAAACCGTCCGTCTTGTCCTCACTGCATAAATGCGGTAGAGAACGTGGAACACGTTTTCTTCGAATGTGCTCGGTATGCAAGGGAACGAGCTGTATTGCGGGACGCATTTGGTGAACCGCCAACACCAGAAAACATTGTCCAACATATGTTGAACTCTGATGACCTTTGGTCTGCTGTGAACGATACAGCAGTACGAATAATGTGCGATCGAAGGAATTTATAACGGAAGCGGAAAGCGAATTCGCTAAACGACACGTGACGAAGCAAAAGGCGTAAATCTGTCCCTTGCGAAGTAAAACTTAGCGGTAGTTCCGCGAGGGAATATACTGAAAGTTTCCACGGGAGTTGGTTTTAGTCAGTAAGAATCTGACACTAACAATGGACGTCGGATCATTGCTGCCTATGCAAGGTTTCCACCTACTCACGAAAAAAATGAGTTTAAGAATTCTTAATTTTATTTAATCTTCCAACAGCTGCTTAGCGGGCCTGTTCAGGAGAGAGTGATAGAGAATCAAGAAACTCCAGTCGATGAAATAGTCTTTCCACCTACCCTTGAAGAAGTCGGCACAGATATTAAAAGACTGAACAACAACAAAGTCGCAGGCCTTGATGGCTTACTATCGGAGCCCTTTAAGGCCGGTGGCTATGTTCTGGTAGGGAGCATGCACCAGATCATCTGTAGAATTTGGAAGGACGAAAGCATACCCGACGACTGGAATATCAGCTCCATATGCCCCATCCACAAAAAAGGCGATCCTACCTCTTGCAACAACTATATAGTTATATCGTCGGATATATGGCTCCGTTTGCCAGAAAGTCGAATGGAGCAGAAGACAACTGCGAATGCTACGAACTGTACCAGGATGTAGACGTAGTCCGGAAGGCAAAAATCCGTCGGCTGCACTGGCTCGGTTACATCGAGCGCATGGACTGCAACAGTCCAGATAAGAGGATCTTAGAATCTGAGCCTCCTGGTTCGGAGACCGAACTTTCGGTATAAAGACCAAGTATGGTCTCGATGACTTGAAGCAGAGTGCACAGGACCGTCTGCAAAACGGAATGCAGCTATTGCTCAGGCTCGGGCCCTGAAACCTGATAAGCAAGTAAGTAAGTCAATGGTAAGACTGCACATTCGGACATACCAAAATCTTAATAGAACAAGGATTTACCTCAATTAATCTGGATTACACTTCACCTGTATACTTTTAGAGAAAAACTTCGAAAACCTGATTCCGGAAAGATACCTGTACATACACAGCCATACACAGATGAATCCAAAAGAGAAGACGGAGTTGGAAGTGGTGTATTCTCTGAACATCTTAACCTTAACAAATCAATTCATTTACCTAATTTACCAGTGTATTCCAAGCGGAGATAATCATGCTGATTATGAATAAATTTCCTTCGCGATTTTTTCTCTTATTGGCATACCCGCTATTTTGAAGACATTCGCCTGTGCGGGGTGGAAGGACACAGAGACAATAAGGGAAACTTTGAATCAAACAAACTCACAAAAATCTCCACCACACTGTCACATCAAAATCTGTCTCAATTTCTACCATAAAAGTCCCTAAAAAGATCTAAAATCAGCACCGCAGTGGGAATACACAATCACCGGAGACTGCCTATTGGGGCTACACGCGAGGAGACTGACACTATTCTCTAATAAATTATGCAGAAGCCGTCTAGATGAAGAAGAGGAGGAAAGTGTGCGACACTTTTTCTGCAGCTGCCCTGCACTCGCCTTAGCTTTAGCCTTAGCCTTACATTAACCATCCTATGTAAAAATTTAATATCCCGGCATTTTTCTGCATTTTTGCGATTTGTCCCGCTGAACTTCGAAGTAAATCTGGAAACCCTAGCCACAATTGATTCCAAGCTTATACCACGTTTTCACCGAAAGAATTCGCAAGATTTCATCAATTTTCTGCCAACCTCGCGGTTTCTGATAAATCTCGTTGCAGCTCATTTGAATTCAATGCCAAACCGAACAAGCCTATAGAGTGAACTTCAGTTTATTTTGGTGATAATTTTCTCACACTATCCTTCTATCTGCGGGTGTTTTCTCACTGTCATTATTTCCTGTCAATAGACACCTGTGCTGGCGGCACATTTAATTGAGAGCGAGTGACTCGGAAATTACGAGCGAAACCGTTTCAACTTTAACACTTTCAAATATTTAAAACTCCTAATCCAATCTGAACAGGCAAACATTTACGAGCAATAAACGATTAAAACAGTGTTATATTTCTGTCCCCATATCACCGCCTCCACTGTGTGAATGAAGTTTCATTTATGAACACTGCTCGTGGCTATGGAAGTGACATCATCTGTCAAACGTCAAAAATACCTTGGTTGCTTAGAAAAGAAAATCCCCCAAGTCAACAATCAGCTGTGGATTGTCCACAAGGTTGTTTGAAGTGCTCGTTTCACGGTTTGTCCACCGCAGTGCATCGAAAACTAGCTCTAAACTTGATTGTTTAATCCTTGATACTTAATTTCGCTGTACTAGTACTTAAGAAATTTACCAACATTGCCTTAATTCATTAATCATTTTACTTGCCACTGTTATTGAAGTTTCGACATTCTTCTCTCTCTCGAATATTTATTGTCATACCGTCAAAGTGTCGTGGGGTAAACAGTTTACACAAATCTAATCAGGAATTTCGCACTACGGATACAATTGGAAGGAAACACTGGACCAAGAAACTGTAAGTAATTCTCTGCGACGCAATTAATATCCATTACGTAAGGTTAACGGAGTCGAATTGAAAAAGCTTCGAAACTTGCGATGTTTCTGCAATTTGCAATCTTCATACATGCATGAAAGAGGCTTGAGAGGCCTTGAGAGCTACATTGCTGATCGCGCCAACTTTTCGGCTGCGTGAAGCATGAGTGGAATCAAGGTGATTCATTATAATCACGTATTCCTTTCTGATGGAGCATGGAGACGGACTGTATCAGTGATTCATTGCTTTATGTTTGAGAGTAGATAAAGCAAATGTCTATTGCGCACGAAATTGAATTGATAAGGATAACCCTGTGTGATGCGAGTTGTATTCCGAAGTATACTGCAGTTTAAGTGCCTCCATTTTTCCGGCAGTTTTTGCGCATTGCTAAGAAACCGGTTTCGCTAGAGACCTTGAATCGGTGTGTCACAGTGATGTGCTAATGAGTTAACTTATCGCGGTCTGTTAGCCCTTTGTTACATTTGTGTCGCTGTATGGCTAATGAATGATGATAGCAGATCGTTGCATTTATGATATCATCAACTAACAATGGAATGAACATAATGCTTGATAAATCTTCGACGATGCCCTTTGCTCGGTTCCTATTCAATGCAACAAAGAAGATCGTACTTCCGTTGAGCATTCAATTGAGTGATGTTGCTGCTGTAGATCTTTGCACTCTGATTGGGCGTAAAATATGCATGTACACTTGTTTAGCGATAGTACCGGACTTGTTTTCCTTGTGGAAGGTTAAAGACTTGTCTGTCATATTGCTTCGGAACAAGTGAAAGTTGAGTCATTTTTGCGCTGTTTACCGGGAAGTTTTTGTCGTGAACTTGATTATTTGAACTTGATATTTCATTTAACTTGGTGCTTATCTTGGTGTGTTCTTCTACCTCTTATAAAGACAGTAGAAGGGGTACTAGCAATTTTATACAGTGCATTCTCGATTATCGCAACTAATAGAAACGGCGGTAGTTGCAACTATCGAGTTTCTGTCTATTTGAAAAGTTGTGATTAGAAGTAATGATAACAATTAAATTTAGCGCTTGCGAAAGTCGCGTGAATGGAGAGTTGCGTTAATCGAGAACGTACTGTATTAAGTTCTTCAACATTTAAATTTGTTTCTTCAAGAATAATATCTGTTTCCGTTTGTTAACCCAGACTTATGCCGTCATTTGAATGGTTTCGCATTACTTACCACTTGCTCACAACAGCAGATATTCAGTTTACTTGGTTAGTGTTTATCGAATAATTTTTCGATATACATACAAACTAAGAGACCGTGAAAAGCTGCTCAATGTCCCAGATGGGGCAGCAAAGTACCATTAGTTCTCGAGAACTGTTGATGACATCAGATTGTACGTGTTTATTTTTGCAAACACATTTTAACACTCTGCTCATTTCTATGGCCTGTTCATGTCTCACTCTTCTTCCTGCCTGGACGACTAGCGCATAGTATTTCGCATCTTAATTGTTTGACCATGCCACCTAGTCCTTCCTATTGTGATGTCAATTGGGTCATCCGCTATTCTCATATACACACTGCTAAATGCTTGCTTTTTTGGCTGTGTGTCATAAGCCTCAAATGTCATCAAGTTGGTGTATCAAGTGGATGGAGTATGATTCTTTATTCCAAACAAAGACCCCATCGAAAATGAATGGTTAGTAGTTAGAAGTTAGTTGCTATTGACAGTTGTGAATTTATCAAACGAAGAAGAAAACGCAGGCAATACGCCTCTTTTTCCCGAGCAATAACTTACAAAGCATCAGTTTATTGAATGTCTTGAATGTCGAAAGGTTTTGAATGACCAACAGTAAAGGTCCATTCATATGAGCCGCGAATATAAACAATCTTCAGTATGCAAGAAGACGGGGATTGAATTATCGAGTTTTTCTATCAACTAAAATCTCAACAATAATTAGTTTATGTATCCTTATTGACGATTTTGAATGTTTTTTTCCACGAATCAATCACTCTTTGCGAACTGTCAAAATGAGTGCGCAATACACAAGAGAGGCAAACTTGATCCACACATTCACGACCAAAAAAATTGCGATGATGTGTGAGTTTGCCCAAATTGTACCCATTGCTCTGTGTGAATGAGAAAACTGCATATGATTGAAGTGTCAGAGTTTGCGAAATTCGCGATTCGTAGTGGGCTCATATGAATGGCCCTCAAGGCAAGAAGTCGAGAAGTAACAGGTAAACTGGTGATTTAATGTCTCACCGAAAGTGGAACTAATCTTTAGTTGAAGACAAATGGAAGATGCAAATCCGTTAAGTGACAGCACATTGGACCATAAACGTCTAAGTGGAGCATAGTCTTGTAAAATAAACTAAACCAGTCACTCTAACTACCTACCAAGCCTCCAAATCAACGCACAAGTTTAATATCCACCAGATAAACGGTGGTATTCGGTGGTAGGCTCTGTTCATTCTCCGATACCTTTTCCTGCCTTGTATACATGGTTCGTGTCCAATGCAACTCCCTCCTCTGATCACAGTTCTCTGAGTCTCCTTACAAGATTCGGGGTCTTCGTCTGTTGAATTGGAACCAATAGTTCCTAAAAATAAGCCATTATCCTTGCACGTCGTGCTAGTGTCAATAGGAAGGGGACAAACTATCCATCCTTGGTATTTGTTTCATATGCATATGAATGAGCACATATTTGAGGTCACCAAAAACTTTGAGTCATTGGTACCCCTGATCCCAATTGATTTGTCTTTTATAAAACCTATCATCTGGTCCTTGCCCCAAAAACTTCCCACTTCCAGCATAAATAATCCACCAGCTATCGACTAAACTCTAACAATAGCGTGAAGTCACTTGTCTTGCCAATGTTTTATCGCTATACAGAACTCATCTCCCTTCCCAACACATATCTCCTGTCTCTTTGTAAAATTGTTGCATCGTTGAAACGGCATATTTTAACAAACGGTGCTCAAGTGGCTAGCTCAGTTGCAATTCCAATTACATTCTCTCCTTTATTCCCACACGTACATAATACTCATCTCGCCAAGAATGCTCACCATTTCACCCTTGAGCCTGCTTTTGGCTTTGACACAGCTTAACGGTTTTTTACTCGTACTGTACGAGGATAGAATCGTCTTCCAAGCCCTATTTTGCTTTTCACAGATATTTAAGCCCAATCTCTACAGGTAGCTCCAATACCCACTATCCATCTATTGTCGTGCTGTACCCTGTGTCGTGCCGTGTCTTGAATCCGGATAAGATAGTACATTCCAGCCCATTGTGCGCGTGTAAATACAGAATAACACAGAAGTCGCCGCAAACAGAATCTATTTAAAAGAAATACAGAAATAATCTCTGATAGCGATTCTCCCAAAGAAGTTGAATATAGGACCAACGTCATTCGGCATGCTATAGTCGACCAAACAAAGAATGTTTACTGATGTGGCAGCAAACCTTAGCAGCTAGTCTATGCTGGACATCAGCCAAATCCAACAGGCTAGCAGAAATGTTCAAACGAGTGATTATTGCAATATTTGAATATACCAACCGTTAAGAAGTTTGTGAAGGGTCACTGGTGACCAGGGAACCATCTAAACGGAAGGTTTATCCAGAGAGAGAGAGAGAGAGTGGTGAACATAACCTCTGTCATTGGATTTCACATTAGGAAGGCGTCCTTACCCTAAATTAAGAGGTGTGCTTGGTGCCAACATTAAAGAAAGCTTTAAGGCACTCAACCGGCTGCAAAAACTAGCCTGCATGTGTATCAGTGGAGCCATGAGAAGCACTCCGCCTGATGCACTTAATATCTTCTGTTCTGGCTCAAGAATAATGTAATATCCAACAAGGACGTCACTTCCTGTTAGAAAAGCCAGACTCTAGATAATGTCATATTCAACTTGAAAAGATGCCTGAAATGCAGGCAATATACAGCTCAAGTGTGCCGATGAGCCAATGAACTCGCTTAGTGTGTTACAACCTCTTCTCTAACACTAGGATAAGAACTCCCTTCTATGTCGATGGCTACAGCCTACCATCTTCTTCAGAAACACACAATTAGAATAGTCAACCTCAAGTGTATAGAGGGTACCGCATTGGTCTTAATTTTTTACTTTACTAGCTGAACTCCCATCCGGACGCTCATCGGCGTCCTAACTGAACACTGCGCAATTGGTAGACCGAACACAGGATGGCTGTCCCATACAATAATTGTTGCAAAAGAGCAGGTAGGAGACATGGACCAAGAGGCGGTACAAACGTCAATTCGCCTCCTCTGCTCGTGTAGCGCTCTGACTCGGTAAGCACATCTAGGGGCCTCATATTTCAATAATCTTTGCGAACTTGATGGTGTCAGTATTAGCCAAGCACCACCTATATTATCCCAATTGTGACTGCTTTCTGCAGCCAATCACTGCCACCTAACCTAACATAGGGTTGGTGCTGTAGGTCGAAGTAGCCGACCCCGGGGTCTAGCTTCTACAGTAACCATTCATCTCCTATTGTTTTTTTACGATCGGAGGAGACGTACATTTTTTTCCTGATTCTGAGGAAGTTAGAGATTCTTTTCTAAACAGGAACACTCCTGAGCTTTGTCGAGAGAAGGGGAGTTGTGAATGAATTAATCCTAGACACTCAGTGCATGAGTAGACGATTGAGACTGGCCACCACTGCCAGCAATTCATTTTTTGGAGTACTGTTTCCTGGTCTTGTTTGTTATAATCTTTCAATTCTATTCGCCTCGAATTTTTAGAGATTCAAAAGCCCAGTACGGCCTTGATTTCTATATCTTCGTTTTCACAAAAAACAAGTCGCGCAGTACATCTTCCTCAGTCAGTCCTTCCACATTCCTCTTCCCCTGAAGTCGAAAATAAATACTTAAAATTGATGGGCGCCATCTCTCTCCCTTCATTCTGTGTGAAACCAAAACAAATCAACCTTCAATGTGTCTTCAAGTTCGAAATAGCAAGTGTTCTATTTATACATCGACTGATCACTGATGTGATCGATTCGTCTTTACAAGTCAGTGATACTTTCCGTCAGATATTCCACCCCCTACCACGTCTCTTATGATTATGTAAAGATTTCCAAGCATCAAGGTCACAAAGTCAACATCCAGCAGTCGCTGATTAGTTTTTATTTATTTTTCTAGATTATTACCTATTGAACGCAATCGTTTCCCTCCCCAAGGCTAAGTTGATTTATTTACGCTCTGTGGTCAATTTTCATTTCACATTGAAACTGTTTCATAAATTTAAAATTACATCCCACACGAATGATTTGTAATTGATGCAAGTTCTTAACGAATACAGAGTGTGCTTTGGCACTGCACTCGATTTACATGTTCTGTGCTATGGTGAGTGTTTAATAGAGTAATGTTCAGATCAGTTCCCTACTGATCTTACTTTATTTCTTTTCTGATTGATTGGGCTCAAGCCTAAATTCTGGAGAACTTATGTTTAAGTGTCAAGGCATAGGATAGACCGTGTGATTTAGACAAATGAAACGGAATACAATTTTCTTTTGGTGTCGTTTATCCTCACGCATATCATTCTATCAGACGGATCTGAGATTCCCTTCACCTATTCGATCCGCGTTCACCTTTCGCCCGATAATTTAATCCGTCGAATGCACTACATTATCGACATCTCTTCTCTCTTTTGCGAAATCAGCTCTGGGGAGCAGCTGATTTCGACTTGAAAAATCAGATATTTTGAGATTTGTGTTTTTCATTCCAAATTGTTTGCTTAACAAACGTTGTGGATGGTATTGCTCACTTTCTTAATCATAAAACAGAAGTCAACAAAATAACAGTGCGATCATGTTCAGGGAAATGAAAGTGAACAAACTGACTCATATGAGATAAGAAACGAAATAATGGAACATTTACACACAGGGTGGGCCAAGTATACGTTTTTTTTTCAATGCAATAAAACTAACAACATTAATTTTTTCCGTTTATTATGCATTTATTAGTAAGAACAAACATTTGCATTAATTATGGAATGCAATGTCGTTAATGTCGGTTGCGTCGGCTGGCTTCGCAATAGAGCATTCTGTCACTCCAATTTTCGTTGGTTAAGTACCTGCCCTTGGTTAGTGGGGTCCTAGGTTCGAATCCGAGAGAAAGCAAAGTTAATACCCTTTTATCTGGTTTTCAAAACTGGTCCAGTCACCATTTGCCGTTGGAATAAAATTAGCCAATACATTAAATTTAATTGAAATTAAATTAATCACTGGAATAGTAGTCTGACTGTGGGTATCACAATGGACCAACATGGTCTAAGTGGACTGGTGAATTCAGTAGCTACCTATTTCAAGCTGTAGCCCAGGGTTTGCTTGGATGATATTGGCCTTAGATGGTTGAATAGTTTCCAGATTACATCGGTCCACGATTCTACAAAAAAAAGTGCAAAGGTGTCAACGCCAATGTGACACCGCGAAGATTTCTGATAATTCGATTTGGGAAGTTGGTGCGCAAAAGATTGATTGTGGCATGGCGCCTGCATGAACCAGTGGTGGTCCAAATCCATGTCTTCAACTTCAGTAAAAAGAAAAGTCGATTATCATGGCTCTGTAACGCCTTGGCCGAAACGTTGTTCCGAGCTTAATTTTTGAAGAAAAATGGTCCAATTATGCTTTTGGCCGCAGCAGCCACATTCTCAATTGTGCACACAGTAGTCACTTGAGGAGCTTCATTTCGGCCAAAACTTCTTTTCAAAAGCGCACTGTTTGGGCTACGCAGCACTCATTGTGGAAATAATTTGCATTATTATACCCATTTCTTCTGCGGAGGCATGACTTTCTGTCAAGATTTCGAGTGGGAAGCACTGGTCAGTGTTAAAATAATCTATTAGTTAAAAAAAATCCCTAGAAGGCCCACCCTCTACACACATATGCAGTAGCAAATGAATAAATAAAAACACATTGTTCAACGAAAACAAAATTCCTGCTTGCAGTATTCTTCCTACATTTTCATTTGTTAAGTACTGCGTAGTTTCGTTTATTTCAACTAATGAAAACATGAACTGTTGCAATAATCGAATAGCTATATACTATTTAATGTCTAAATAAAATATATAATATTTATGGGAAAAAACAAATTAATTTACATAGTATGTAAAACTCAGCAGTTGCTTTGCAGAAGATCGCTTGGCAGCAACTTTATCGCGCATATTTTGCGGTTGCATTTTTTCCAATGGTTAGGTCACTTTGTTCTGCCCGCTACGAGTATATGATAAAACATTTTATTACGGCACTTCCATCGCAAACTTCTTCTTCTCGGGCATTTGCGTTTTGTTAGATTTTCGGGGATCTATTCAGAGATCATCGCTATCCATATCTTAATATCAAAACTTACTGACAAAATTTGATACCGAATTAAAAGCAAAAGAACCAGTCTTCATTCTCCCAATGATCAGAATTTGATAACTTTTTTCCGCTTAATTCTTTCCACTTTCCATGAAAATAAGGAGCGACGAATGGTATTTCGTCAATTACCGTCAAAAAGTCACTCAAATTCGTCGATAGGCTTCATTTCTGCAAGACGATTTATGATGGCGTCAATAGTTCTCTCCTGCTGTCACATTACATAGCAAAGCGTACTCACATACGTGTATAAATGTAGTTATATAGTTTAAGTCGTACAATTTCAAAGTTACGATGTCCATTACATTGCTTGCATAAATCGAACCTGCGGTGTAATGCTAAACACAGTACAAAACTACTCGAACTTGATGGTTGATGCGGATCTGTTTGTATTGAGGGATTCGATCCGTTCATTTTGAGCAATCACGTGAAAAGTCATTCACTTACCGATTCCCTTCTGATTGAATGTCACCGAAGTTGAAATTTAAGTGGAATCGTTCCCCCCGGCGGATTGACTGATGGATGCGTGCGTTTGAAAATTATGGGAAGCAAGCAATTATTGTGCATCAAAATGAATTATCTAATCGTCTTATCATCTTCGTGCTGACAACCCTGGTGATAAAAAAATTTATGTGTGAATCACGTTCTGATTGCCAGTTCGTGAATTTGATGACTCTGCTTGTTCAGAGCTCAGGCTCAGACCCCCGCCATGGGTCGCTGGCCTGATAAGTGAGTAAGTAAGCAGCTCAGAGTGTCACTCGTGTGTTAAATGCTCTCGTAATTCGGGAACCAAAATGTTGTGTTGCAATAAATGGTGCGATTTATTTTAATCTTTATTTTTTTATGTAATATTGCGCTTTTTTGTTTTCGCCCACGTATGCAAATGGAATTTAAGCTCAGCAGCACACAAACTCAGACGTTTTTGGGTCTCCCGTGAATTTTTTTTTTCTTCGGGACACGTTAAGAATGCCATTTCCCAGACTACTAACTTACTTCATCAGGCCAACGACCCAAGGATGGTCTGAGCCTGAGTAATTGCTGCTTTCCATCGCTGACGGACCTAAGCACGCTGTTTCCAGTCATCATGACCACGCTGTCTTGTGTCCGCTATAATTTCGTCTTTATACAGAGGGCTCGGTCTCCCTCTTCGTTTTCGAAACCTTTAGCCCTGGCATTGGTGTCCATGCGCTCGATGTGTCCGAGCCAGTGTAGTCGACGGATTTTGCCTTTCAGATTACATCAATATCTTGGCACAACTTGTAGAGTTCGCGGTATTTCCCTCCGTCCTGGCAGACTTGACCACATATCCGAAGTAGATTTTTTTTTTTTGAAAGCACCAAGAATCAGCTCTCGTCCTGATTCCGACATATATAGTCGGACAGGATTAATAATGGTTTTTTACTTCATGATTTTGTTCCAGTCCAGTCGTTTCGAAAAACTAAATTAGCATCAGTTGCCAAGGGGGATTCAGTGTTTGATCTCCGCTAAGATGTCGTTTGCGGACTTCTTTCTTCTTCTTCGTCTAGAGGCGCTACAGTTCGGTGTGGACAAGGACCACCGCCAACAATCATCTCCAGCTGGAACGACCATTGTTCAGCTGCTTCCAATTTCATACGCCCAGTTGGGTGAGGTCCTTCTCCAATTGTGTGCGCCATCGGTTTCGTGAGTGTCCCCTATTGCGTTACTCCACTGGTTCGGAGTTGAAGATGAGTATTTTTTTTTCTCTCTTGATATCGTCGTTTCTGATATACCATGATGTATTAACGATAGTTCTAAACACCTTATTTTTAAAAGTCTGTATTATGTTCAAATTACATATTTTGGTGCAACCCCAAAGTTGTACGCCATAACTCTAAACATGTTCTAGGATTCTACACAAGCAGTTTGTTGTCAATACTTAGCTTGGAATGTTTACCAATGCGCCAGTACAGAGAGTCATGTCACGTTCTTCACGTTTCTTCTTAACGTACTCCTTCCACTTGAGTTTTACGTCAAGAGTAATCCCGAGGTATTTCGCTTCATTGCCAAAAAAGTATTGGGACACGATTTAAGAAGACTGGCAAGTTATTAACTTGCCTTTAAGTGAAATTAATATGGACTGATTTGCTTTCATTATGGACAATTCACCAGAAGTTCATCCATTCGTGTATCTGATCTAGTGAACGTTGTAATTTTGCTCAAGACTCTTCAACCGTTTTGGCTGTTACCAAAATGGCGGTCTCATCAGCAATTGTCCCTAGAACAGTGTGTTCTTTTTGTGGTAAACCACTAGTGTACAGTAGGAATAGCAGAGGGCCAAGAACACTCCCTTGCGGTACACCAGCATTTATATTTTTAAACGCAGAGTATTCATTTCCATGCTTCACACGAATATGAACAGTAATAAAATAATACTGAATTCATCAGTCCAACTTTAAATACAGTCAAACTTCGATAACTCCAATATTTGGTAATTCGAATGACATTGGTTGGAAATTGCATGTAATTTGACTTCGATTACTCGAATGTCTTGATAACTCCAACAGATTATTTGGCGTCACCTTCGATAAGTCGAATTCTGAAGAGAAATTCCCAAATTCTGGATATTCCACAAGTTCGTTTAAGTGGAATTGCTTTCGGGGCACTGCGTTTGCACGTTCCTTACTACCTAGTATAAACAAAACCGTGGTTTTGTTGAATATTCTGAGCGGGGGGAAGTGGATGAAATTCCTTTGATTTTCAGAACTGAACGCCCAAACGAATCGCCCAAGCCAGAAATTTAAAAGGTGTTACGTATGATGATTTTCTGCAGGTGGATGGCGATATTGTTACTTAGGAGTTGTCCACAGATGAAGACTTTGTCGAAATATTTTTATGTGAATCCGAATCTTCTGAGCTCGATAACTGGTAACTATGACAGCGACAGTGATGTAATAGGGAAAGACTTGTCGATACTTGAGGATGATTTGATTCAACCACCCATGAACGAGTTGGTTACAAATTCGTTACTCATTTTGCTTTATTTCAAAAGACTCATGAAACAACAAATGATTCTGTATACCTACAATAGTTTAAATTCCATTGAAGATGTTTTTAAAAAAGTGGATCGCTGTGGCGTAGTAAGTGCGTCGACTCCTATGCAGAGGGTGCCATATTCGATACCCGAATTTACCACCTTTGATAATTCACGGCTAAGCGTCTTTCGAGTCACTGACAATGCTCAAAGAGTATTCCTATCTAGAAAAAGCTTCTCAACTTCGCCGTTCGGAGTCGGCATTAAACTGTAGGTCCCTTCCACTCGTGAAGAGAACAATAGCACGCACAACACAAGTGGTTGCTGAGTTGCTAGGCCCAGGTCCACCTCGGACTGTCGCGCCCCCACAAACAAAACCGCTCTTCAGTCATGTGTAACAGACTATTTTAAATTATAATTACACTCCTCTACGTTTTCTGTGTTATGTCGCATATAAATAAATATTTATATCAAATATGTATTTTACTTGATAACTCGAATTTTTTTGTAGGCAAGTGGTGGTTCGAGTTTTCGAAGTTCGACTGTATATCAATTCTTCAACAATAAAGGTGCACAATTAAAACTAACAAATGTGTTGCAAATGAACTTCCTTCATGGCACAGATTCGAATATGTTTTCTTCCCGAAATAGTAAAGATTTTTTTTTGTAATCTTGGTACACAGGGTGTTGTTAACAATTTGCAAACAATATCCGCTGGAATCACGACATTGCATTTTTTGACTTTCGTCCAGCTAGAATGAACGGCTGCAAATCCTCTCGTTGCTCCTCTTTTGCGTTAAGACCCTTTACTGTGTGTTTACAGTCTTTTTATCTCAGGATTCTCGTGGTTGGTGTCGTGGATAATTTCCGAGTGTCCTCCGCTGTAAGAATTATTTCATCGGTTGCCTGTTTTATAAGCCTGTGCAAAATCTTAAATGAATTCACTTAAGGCCCAAACCCATAGAATGTATTGCGCGCGTTGTATACTGTAAGCCCTAATGAGTGGGACAGAGACAGCAAATGCAGCACACAAGTGGAATCCATCATGAATAATGAATTATGTGAATTCGCAATAGATTCTAGGGGTTTGGGCCTTTTTGCATTTATTGTCAGCCACACGCTTGGTTCGTTGATATATCCACGCTGAAAGAGAGCCTTCATGACAGTTCCCAGCGCCATGACTGATATCTAAGCTAAAAGATTGTCACTAACACAAAGTGCTGCGGTGGCTATAAGTTTCCCCAGAATGTCAATCGGAAACAAATAGAGATTGTTCCAACGAAAAATAGTGACGCCACCCGTCAGTCCACAGAAACAAAACAACGCGTCTCACACAAACTGCAACAACACATGCCATGTAAATGACATGAATCTGTCATCGAGACTGCATTCCACTTCAGTTGTCAAATGAAACAAGTAAATCCATTAAAAAACCACCTCCAAACGGGAATCTCTAAAGCAGAAGTGAGCAACGCTTGTGTCTAATTAAAATTAAGACGAGTGCTAATTTGCGTCACGTTGTTATGAAGTGCCAACAAACGGCCGCGAGACAAAAGCAACGAATGTAAAAAAATTTGTTTCAGCAAGGGCGCACTATAATGTCATTGCTCGCCCGGTCTCCAGTGAGAGTTCCCATGTCACTGAAGGTTCTTGGCATACATTCGGTTAGGTCATTTAGCAGTTTAAGCAGAGTGTGTCTCACTTGTTGCTGCGCACATTTCGGCAGCATCCGACTGAGTGAGTTTCGGTTTCAATCATTTTCCACTGTCGAATGTCGCTGTTATTTGCGTTGTGACCTTGGCCGTTACAAACTCATTTAAGCCAATGGACTACGATTGCGTGTGCTTGCGTACGTTTCGCATGATGTATTTTCAAACACTAAGCTGCTTAGTCTCATCAAGTGTGCTGTTCACTTGATGTTACGGATAACAGCAGTTGCGCTTTGTTACTCGTTCGGTCGATTTCAGAGGACGGTGCGGTCAACCTACTTGCGTATCGGATACAAATGTGAATTAGGGCGTTCGATTGTTCACCGGTGAAAGGCAGTCTGAAAGGCGTGCGATAAGTAATCGCCGTCCTTAATCGTTCAGTTATTGATCAACCGCCAATTGGGACGTAACTCACCCCCAAAACGTGGCCAGCCACTTTGCAGCACGGATCTGCTGACACGTTACTTGTACTGTAATTGAGTGCTTTACTGACAGCGGTGTTAGAATTATCGATTTTCTGACTGTAGTCGAAGTGAATCGAGTTTCGTGGGCATTCGGTTGATTTAGTGACAAGGGAGCAAGTGTGAAGCTTCCATTACACTTGCCCTAGGCATCAGAAGTCGTTTGTAATCTCTGCCATTATCGTGGTTGTGTAAACAATTTTTGTGTTTTCTGGTGGAAATTGCTCAACGATGAGATTGTTCCCAACACACAAGTGAGTCACCGGGTCAAGGGTTATCATTTAAACGCTGCAGTTGATGGCTATGAAGTCATTAAGGCGGGTTGTTGAGGTGAAATTGTTGTATAACTTCTTGACTGGCAGCTTAAATATTTCATTCAAAGTTGCGTTTATTATTTGAGTCAGAAGTGATAATATTTTTTAGATGCAATCTGGGCCTAATTTAATTAATGTTTGCTACTCTGTGACGTGATGTGAAAGCTACTGACTGACTCGAGCCGGTGTTTGAGTGGTGAAACCATACAAGTTGTTTTTTGTTCGTGTAAAGTTTAACAGGAGGCAATGTTATGGCGGCAATCTGAAATGAAAGATCAACGATTTACAGCCGTGCTCCGTGTAGTGTGATGCAACAAACGGATTTGTCAACACATGCATGCAATTGATGGTCATGTGCCGTGATGAGTGTTAGTGTTTCGAAACGTCCCTTCATCACTGTCATGGAAACTACACACCGATCACATTCTAAAATTGTATTCCAACTGTTTGCACCTCTCAAGAATGACATTTCAAAAAACATTCTAATCGAATAATCGTCAAATAATAAATCTAGATAGAGGCTCAACTCATAAAATATAACAAATACTAACTGTACAAGCAAACCGACACGAAAAACACATTCGTTTTTTTTGTACCCATTATCTTCTATTTACCTCGATAAGATTTCTCTGACTGATGTCATGTGAGATTGCGTTGACTGTACGACAAAAACTTGCTACCGTAAGTAGAGGTAAATGCGTAGTATGAATGAATTACCAAAATTGCGGACAACAAATATAAAATCTGTCTTATTTTATCAAATAATCAGCATTTCTACATGATGGAATGCCAACGAACAGAATTAGAAACATTGAAGAACCTCTGAATGTCGGTAATGTAGTGTCATGCAATAAGAGGTGCAAACTTAAATCTATAAGAAATACGATACTTTTTGAAAAAGTTGAGTCACCTGTTGAATGCCATCCTCTATCTCCAAGTAGTCATTGTTTTGGTGTAGTTTTTCATAAGATTTTGTGAAAATAGTAGCTGTGATGACGGCTTTGAAGCACGATTTGGTGGTAAAGCATTGCTATTGACTTAAAATAACACTTACTTAACCCCAGCATCAAATTAAGGGAAGAAAATCTAAAAACTTTGAACACCAACACTGAAGTCCAATGGCAACGCTATACGCGGTGGCGGTTATGGGCCCCAGGAATTGGTAGATGTTAGCAAACAAGATGGTTGCTTTTGACAGAGTTTGGAATCACGCTCTTTTTTTATCAAAACTGCGTGCATATCATGTATGTAAAGGAGTCTCTTCTTTTATCTTATTGGCTTTGTTTTGAATCCTCGATGACCTCCAAAGTGGAAGGAGAGTTCTGATATCCATCAAATAAGCATTGATGTTCCCCATAGGTCTGTTCTGTCTCCGATAGTATTTCGTTTTCTTATAAATTATCTCCCGTCTTCTATTCCTATTCCAAATCACTCGTTCGCGCTGACAGTAGTCTCAGCTTTTCATATTCTCTCCAAGTCGCACGTTTTCGCCCTCCGGCCGTTAAATTGGAACGGCGCATAGTGTCTCAAAAAATCTGTAACTTTTTTGTTTTTAAAGATAAAACGGTAAAACTTTTTATTTCTTATAATCTTGAATATTTAGGCTTTGAAACAATTAATACTTTTTCATTGAATGAGTGAAGGTGAATTGCGGTTTCTTCGGATCACGATTTACATATGTACCACGTCCGCCATTGATCAATGGACCGTTAGATAGCAAATTGTACTTTATCAGCCAGTCACCAAGTGACATATTTTTGTGTTAGACAAAAAAAGAAGGCAGAAAAGGATGGAAAAGTTGATGCAATGGAATTATGAATAATTGAATATTTTATTCAGACAAGTTACTAGGCAGCGGCAAACAGCGCTAACCGTCAAATGTCTGTTTGAATATAAATAAAACATCTAAGAAAGGACCATATATTTTCTACATATTACTCAACATTAGTATATTCGCATTATTTGTCAACACTTGAAGCTCTGCCCTTTCCAGAAATGTACAACACTATATACTTCTGAATGAAAGGTTCCCAGGAAACGCTTTTGAAAAGTCTGCACGCGTAATTCAGTCAAATCATTACTCTGACCAACTGAATTTTAACGATTGATTTTATTCATTTATTTATAAATAGAAAAATAATTAATATCGAAACAAAATTATATGTTATTTTAACTATCGATTTTCATCAAAATATTTCGGGGAATCCTACTTTCGTAGAAACCATTTGTAAGAAGAAGACGTTCCACTCTGCGACGGCGTATGTTCAGCATTCGTCCTAACAGCATAATAAACTCGTGTAAGAACAACAGAGTGGAATGCAATGCTGATAAATCCCAATGTTGTATGCTGTCAACTGTCCATAAATGGCACTTGTGTCGATGAAACCGAAAGACGTTCCATCGTTGGTCCATGTTATATCGTCGGTCGCTATAAATGCTGTCCTGGTCTCGGTTAACTAATTTTTTTATGAATTACAAAAAAAGAGAAACCAAGATAATTAATAAAATAACATTTCAATCGAAAATGTATTATGATACATTATTATGCAGAATCAGCAAAGCGAATCCTTTTAAGAATTCCACTCAAATGCATTTCAGCGTGCACCCAAATGCATCACCACGGTTGAACGCGGAGATATAAAAACAGTAAGACGTCGACTACTAGAAACGGGACTGCGTAGATGCATGCCAAAAAATCCATAGAGAGGAAGAAAAATATTTGGGGCGACGAGCATTCGCTTAACTTTTTCGGGTCGGATGTAAGACGTCCGTACATAACCGGAAAATGTTTGAGGCATGTATCAGAATGAGCAAAAACAACCTACGAACCCTAACAGACTTCCTAACAGGGCACTGTAAACTCAGGGAGCACCTAAGGAAACTACGTGTATCCGAAGAAGCTGTCTGCAGATTCTGCGGGGAATCTAATGAAATTCCAGAATATATACTGGGATATTGTGAGGCGCTAACCCACAAAAGACTAAAATATCTGGGCAAGCACCAAATAGCAGAGGAAGAATTAAAGTCACTAGAACCAGTTCCCATTCTCAAATTCCTAAAGGAAACTGGCTTAGATAGAATACTCTTGGATAAATCTCTTCCACATTCACGCAATAGGAGCATATAACCCTCAATACAACTCTGAAAAGAGCTCTTAAGAAAGCAAGGGGAAATCAGAATCAACTGCGCTGACATAAAATAAGCTGGACACTAGATAATCAATTCCAAATCAGAGACACGGCACCACTGAAACAGTGCGTTCCGTTTTTGGTTGCAATAATTTCTGCATTTAATAAATTAGGCCGGTTCGAATAGGACGAACACTCTTTTTGTTCAATTCTCTGCCAGGGAAGTCCACCATCGACCAGATTTTCACACGGCAGATCCTGGAAAAGACCCAAGAAATGCAAATCGACATCCACCACCTATTTGTCGATTTCAAGGCCGCATATGACAGCGTGCATAGGGACGAGCTATAAAACGCCATGTCTAGTTTTGACATTCCAGCCAAACTCGTCAGGTTGACGGTGGAGTATTCTCGCTGCTCCATCAAGGTCGGTAACGAACTCACCGAGACCTTCAATGTCAAAGAAGGTTTTAGACAAGGCGACGCGCTGTCATGTGATTTCTTTAACATCATCCTGTAGAAGATCGTGCAAGACTCACACGCCAACACTAGAGACACGATCTTCCAGAAGTCCGTACAAATGCTAGCATACGCGGATGACATTGACGTGATTGGCAGAACACAGCGAGCCGTCAATGATGCGTTTGCTGGCATTGAAGCGGAGGCGTCTAAAATGGGTCTAGCGGTGAATGAGCGGTGAAAACGAAGTATGTGCCTAGAGCCGGTGGTAGGCATTAGAGGGTTAAACATACTGACCATTCATGCTATCAAAGAAGGACACACAACATCGACGTCTCGGACAGAGAGTCGCAATGGGCAGCTATAACTTCGAGGTAGTCAAGGACTTCGTCTACCTCGACTCCGTAGTAAATAGTACACACAACATCAGTACTGAGATCAAACGCAGAGTAACTCTTGCCAACCGCTGTTTCTATGGGCTCAAGAGGCAATTGAGTAGTAGAGCCATCTCTCGAAGGATCAAGCTGACTTTATACAAGACCTTGATCATCCCAGTTCTGCTGTACGGCGTGGAGGCATGGGCAATCTCAAAAGCGGATGAGAAAGTCCTTGGTATCTTCGAGAGAAAAGCTCTGCGTGCGATCTTTGGTCCTGTTTGCGTTGACGGTTTCTGGAGGAGAAGATTCAACCACGAACTGTAAGGGCTGTACAGCGACATGAGTCTCGTCAGGCGTCTTTGGATCCAACGCCTAAAATGGGTAGGCCATGTAGAGCGCATGGACAACTCAGCTCCGGAGAGTTTTCGACTCTGAACCAGTGGGACAACGCAACAGAGGACGCCGGCATTTAAGGTGGCGCACCCAGGTGGAGAAGGACCTCAACCAACTTGGCGTGCGACACTGGAGACAGCTAGCCAGACACCGTGCTAGCTGGAGAGGCTTGTTGGTTGAGGCCCAGGTCCACCCCGGACTGTAGCGCCAAATAAAGAAGAAGAAGGAAGGCGACTGTACTTATGGTTTTCTGGTCTCCCCAGAATGTTGAGATGTAAAAAGTCTGTGGTCTTGGCACATCAAAATACTGCAACAAACTTTCAGGCTGAATATCATCAGTATCATGATTTTAGTAGCACTACTTTCGTTGAGATCGTCGCTGCGGCATGGAACGATGGATCGCAGGATTCATCGTTGATATTTGTCATTACCCTCACGCAGTCAATGTGTGTCAATGATGGATATCAGGTTCGTTGAAAGAAGTTTTCTTCGTACCAGTTGTGGCTACCTGGTACCCCTCTGAGAAGTGCTTAAATGCAGGAAGTCATTGATGTTCTTCAACACATCAAGTGAAATGGAAACCTCTCACATCGTTGAGGGTTTAAATGCTTGTAACGTAATCAGATACCCCCAGATCACTTGCAGTATCTAGTCGATATTGCGGTTAGGGTGTATGAGTTGGATTAATTTACAAAGTCTCATGCCGACATCCCGACAGACGGGAATGTGATCATTAAGTGTGTGCGTTTAGTGTATGCACACGATCCACATAAGAATACTAAGTTATTACTTTAGTTAGTCTCATGACCACTTAAGAGTTGATTTTCTAACAGCAGCACGTTGATTAGAATCGTCTGATAGTTGATACGTCATGCCAGGGGTCATACTTTGGGTTGAAGTCTACATTCAGAGCTTGATTCAATAAATAATTTACTCGAATCCTTAGTAACAGAAATTAACCCTCTAAAATTTTATTTTTAATTCGATTCAAATGTTTTTCATACAGCCGTATGCACCAAACAACAAAGAATCTGCAAAATAATTCAAAAAATTAATTTTGCACCTTTTACAGGTCAAAATCCTAAAACCGTCTTGAGACCACCGCGCCGTGGGCTGTTAAGGAAAAAAAGGTATACACCGGCGTGGAATTTGAAAAGAGCAACTTATTCCTGATAATACTGTATCATTTTTCCATTATTTTTTCGCTTTGATTTATAAAAAAAAAACATGTTTTTTTTGCCAAAAATCCTGTCTGCACACATTTTTTTTGGTCCAAAAGGTGTTTTTTTCGACTTCAAACGAACTTAGCTTGGCAACAAAACGCACTACAGCCATGAAATAAATTGCAACGGAAAATATAATGTTTACATTTGTAATGTTAAACTAGACGTAGAGCTTTTGAAGTCTTACAAAAAAATTAACCTTTACTTCTTAACACTTGCAAACGTATACCCCGCCTAGAGCCGGTGGTAGGCATTAGAGGTTTAAACATACTGACCATTCACGTGTCAATCAAAGTCAAAGTTTTGTAAATATTGCAAGTCTTCTCTGACTCACTTTCTTTTTTGTTTAGCGGAAAATCGAGGCATTGCCTGACAGCAATCGAAAATCGTAGAAAATGAAGCTGTGCCGACCAGGCCAGACCGTTGCAATGCAATCGAGTATTTTCAAGGTTAAAGCTTAGTATGCTGCTCGCGATAAGTTTTAGTTTTCAAAAATGAACAGCTCTACATTGCTCGGTATTTTGCCGATCGTGTCTAAGTCTCCACTTATTTAGCTTCGCTGTATAAATGCACGGCAAACTAATTCGGTGTCATTGAAGTGGTTCATGTGAAGCGTCTTGTTACAAACTTTAAGATAAAAAACACCGATGGCAAAAATAAAAAATGAATTTACTATCGCAGACTCGCGTGGTCACTCTGTATTTTACAAAGGTAAAATTATAACATGAACCAGGAGCACTGTCATTTCTTTTCAGTTGTTGACATTGTTCATAGATCAAAGCCGCTAGCCGTAGTCACCAACGTCAGTGCTGCCACTTCTTCTAACAAGTCTAAAGATCCATTCGAAAAAGCCCATAATATTATCGAACGGGTCTATTGAAAGGACTCAACTGAATTAACAAAGTCCACTTCCACTTGGAATAGCCGCTCCTTCATGTGATTTCTAGCTTGCACATTCCCCTCTACATTAACGGCACACGATATTTTAAGCTGAACTGTTTGCAATTCATGAGGCGGCACATCGCATTAGCGATAGAAAACGCAAGAACATCAAAATATATACTTTCTCAGATATCCAGGCGGTTGTTAGGGCGCTAAAGAGCTACACATTCAACTCTAAGGCTGTCTGGGAATGTCACAACTTACTAAACACATTGGCAGAATACAACAAATTAAAACTAACTTGAGTGCCAGGACATGAAAACCATGAAGGTAGTGAAGAGGCTGATATACTAGCCACGACAGGGGCTCAGATAGACTTTATTGCGTCTTCGCGCCCTTTATGGATTCAACATTATTCTCCACTTACTAGGTGAGGTGAAGAGTAACCGTGGGAATGAAGAACATTTTTTTAAAGGTTTTTTTTTTATTTTATTCAATATATCCCCTATTATCTCCAACACTTATTCCAGCGATTTTCCAACTTTTTGCTCCCGTCAGAACAGTAATTTACCGGAAGGTCTGGAAAATACTCCTCCGTGGCGTGAATGATTTTCTCGCGTGAGGTGAATTTTGTATTGATGAGCCATCTTTTGATGTTTGGGAAGATACAATAGTCCGAGGGAGCCAAATTGGACGAACGGTGGATGCGACAGTAATTGGAGTCGTAAGTAGTTATTGATTTTAGCCGTGGTTGCGATGCTCTTGTGTGTCCTGTTTTTGGTCAGGAGTGTGCATGCGCGGCACCCATCGGCAGGGTTTGCTTTTTCATATGCAGAATATGGCCCAAAATATGGCGTCTGTGCACAGTACTAATCTTTGTCGTATTTGCTAGCTAGAGCACCTTCAATTTCCGGTCAGTCGACAACATTTCATCTATTTTTTTGATATTGTCCTCTGTAAACGCATCGGAGGGCCTGCAGCTGCGGACTTGATCGGTAGTTGACTTGCGGCCACCACGAAACTCTCGAAACCAATAATTTGACGGTGTAATCTGACGGAGCATTAGACCCATAATAATATTTATCCAACTTTTCTTTTGTTTCCTTCCCCGATTTGCCACTCCAAAAAGTATATTTTATGAGAGAACGAAAATCGCTTTTGTCTATACTCACCATGATGCCAAACACGTCAACAACAATGAGCTGTCAAAAAAAAAAAAGCTAAAGACAGTATCGCACTGAAATTTGGCACGTTTGCCCAAATATGATCGGACTTCAAGGCCCCATAAGCTTTTTTGCAGTTGCAGCGCATTCTGGCGGTCAGGAGCTTACTTTTCACCCCACCTAGTACACAAATGGGTCATTAAACAAATAAACCCGTTCTGGAACAGTCAGGTGGGGATTAAGCACTCAAGAATGTTCATGGAACAAAACTACAATCCCAAACGAGCCAAAGAACTTAACAAAGCTGACCTAAGAGTACTATATGGAGCAGTAACTGGACACGGACCACGCAATTACTACCCTTCTAAAATGGGCCTCACCAGTACAGAATTCTGTAGGCACTGTGGCCAGGAGAAACAAAACTACACATACTAATCGACTGTCCACGACTTGCCGAAGAAATATTGAAAATGATAAACAGAACAGGGAAAGACTTCCAATTCCATCTAGGAGAGTTGTCCAATTTTCTGTAGGCATCTCTTAAGTCTTAGATCAATAGAAGGGGGTACAATAGATATTTGTCCATACTGTGACACACCCCAAGTTCTTCAAGCAAGTTATGCAGCTTTTCGACAGCACCCCGCTTTCCTTGGTAATTTTGTAAGGAAGACGCTACTGCCGTATGGACAGATGGATCCAGATTGGAAAGGAAGTCGAAATAAATCCTGTTCAGAGGCACTTAAAATCTGGAGGAAGTAGTTCTTTCCTCAGTTTTTGGCGAAGCAGTCTTCGCCAAAGACGACACTCAGCTTGAAACGATGACTTAACTAGAACATAGTGTGCATAATGTCTCCACTTAGTCATAAAGTGAATCATCAGCCTTAAGGATTCGAGGATCTTGGTTCTGTTGCAGTACGGTGCATTTTTTGTATCGAATCGGAATTGGAATAAGATTTAGTTAGTCCCTCCTCGACAAGTGACTTGTTTTCCAACAATTGTCAAAACAGTAGAAAAAGCAATAAACGCAGTTAAAAACGGTGGTATCGATCCACGACTACCGTTTCTCTCACAAGGCACACGCGTTGAAAGCACTCCATTGAGTGCTTGATAAGATTACAACAATGTTATTTTCAGAAAGTACGTCACGCTGTTTCGCCTCCTTCATTCATTCATTCAGAGTTAAGGCGATTTCTCTTTGTGAACTGGTGGCAGTTTAGATCGAATCGGTTGTAGATACGACTGGTATTTGGCAAATGCAAATGCGAACCTTTAATAAAACAGAACCCTATCGGGGGTTATAAAAGATGTGTTAACAATCCTAATCAGCCTGTGCCAACCCCCTGCTGGGTGTTGTTTGCGAAAGTGAAGCAATCGCGCTTGGATTAAACCTTGATCTTAGATCTCACACCGTCCGCGTACATGAGTGATTTCGATCTGAGTGCAGCACTTGAGGTGTTATTTCGGTTTAATCGTGCGAGCCGAGATAACCCTATCGAAGGTGGTGACAAGTGGAATTTAAATAAATTAAAATGTTTACTACCGATCACCGATCGCTGGTGGCAGTTCCAGTCTCGGCGGCAACTGGAAGTGGTCTTTGGTGCTCTCAAGTCACCTGTTCTCGTTTGAAGTTTCTTTAAGTGCTCTATCTGAAATATAATAATCGCTTCGGTTCTTCAGTTAATAGGTTAGTCAAGAACTTTAAGAACTAAAATAAACAAAATGTTAATATTTACAGTGTACATAATTTACTTCGAACTGAGAACTGAATTAATAAGTTAACCCAGGGTTTCTCAAAGTGGGGCTCGCCATTTCGGTGACAAGGACGTCGCGAAAATATTTGTGTCTACTTTCTCCAGCTAACTGAGTGGCTCGCGTGTGTGACGTGGATTTATCTGAAACCTTTCTTTTTGAGGAAACAAAAACAAGAGATTTCCAAATTGTCATTTTCTTCGAATTCATGTTCGCACTAAACAGTTTTCCCTTTTTTAACACGAATAACTCTTGTTTTTTCGAGAGTGAATACCATCTCAAAATGGTGTATAATGGTGTAAATGGTATTTAGTACATCTAACTAGAAATAAGCGAAGTTGGGTGTGGTGAGAACCTTATTGATTCAGCATTTCAGCAAAAAGAAGAAAACAGCGATGACTTTGAAATTGCATGCAAATAAATTCTGGAAGTAAAACTGAAAGTCTCTAAAGGTCCCAGCTTATAGAATCTGTGTGCGTGGCGTCTTCAGTCCTGACAAAACGTTTACAACTCTCAAACCCTTGTGAGAGGGTGGGGGACAGCAAATGCAGCCCACAGGTTGAATCCATCACGAAATATAGAATTAGCCAACTTTTAACGCTTTGTGCGGTTGACAGCTGTTTCAATGGAAATTCGTTCGGGTGCTGCTTATGTGATCGTTTTTACGATATTTTATGAATTGATGAACACGTTTTGTTTCATTTAAAAATATCTTTGAATAATTCCTAATAATTCAAGAGCTTCAAAGTTTCAAATTTCTTAGATTTATAAAAGTGGATTGCCCACGCAACGTTAACATTGGGTCGGCTATTTGTCCGCTGCGTGAAGAAAATGTTATGTGGGTCTAAACGCACTCATCCAACGGGTTCTATGTGCTGAGGCCTTAAATCGCTAAAGCGCGTTCGTGTGGTCGCTCTTTGACAGGCGTATGTTCGCGTTAATGTTATGTCAAAACGCCAAATCGAAATAAAGCGTGTGCCCTGGACAAGTCAAATGTTCTTAAATACAGTGCTCAAAAAAAGTTTGCGTACAACGATGAAATTTGGAAAAAAAAATACTTTTATCCACAGAGTATAAGTTAAAAATATTTTTGAAAGGCATATTCCAATAAAAGAATGTGAAGGGCTTTAGTTTTCCACAAAATAAATAGTGTAGTTTTATACGTTAAAAAAATTCAATAGCAAAAACCAAAAGAAGTCGCAAAATTAACTCCACAAAAGTTTGCGTACAGGTGAAAATAAATGCAAGGAACGTTACTACAAATCCATAAATAATCTCTGAATCTTATTTCTATATGTAAATGACAGCTCTTTCTTTCTAAATTGCATTATTGTACGCAAACTTTTGTGTAGCACTATACATATTACAAAAAAAGAAAGGCAAACACTAGAAATAAAACAATACATAGTCGACAATAGCCAAACATCAAAATTACGATTAAATAAAAGAAATATTTTCAACTGTCAAAACGTCAATGTCATTAGAAAGCACTTTGTGCTCGGTCTTACGATTTTACGGTCTGTGAAATATCAACGTGCGAACGTTCGATTATGACTGATCGAAGGATTTACGTACGTGTATCCTACGTAAAATGTCAAAGTCCGACCGCGCAAATACTCTGTTGTGATATGGGATAACTGACAACTACGACAAACGTGTTCAAGCAATGGAGGAACTGCCTAAGATCAATCTTATTCAACAGTCGCTTGTGGTGTATTGAAGGGAAGAAATATTGTAGAATGTCGATAGTGTGGACAAATTAAGGCATGGCCAGTGCACATCTTAGAGAATTTCACATCATCGACTAGAAAGAAAAACTTCGTTTTTGTTGAAAAATACAACAAAATGAAGAAACGTAGTTCTTTGGCTAGGATAAAGGAATTCTTTATTTATATCTAGTGCAGTTGCCTCTTTGGATGACACAAGAGTTTTCCTCGCAAGATGTTTCCAATATAAAGCAGTCTCATCGGCATTATAAATCTGTTCTGTCGCAAGAGAATTTTCTCTTACGTAGTCATGATTGGTCATGTTTAAAATTTTCCCCGCATATCTTTGACATTCGCCCCCGAAACCTTTGAAGCCACCCGACCATTTAAATAAGAAGATTCATTTATTAAGCTGACTTTGATTTCTTATTAAGTTGGAAAAAAAAAAAGAAATTGATACTTTTTTCCCTCTGGTTCTTAAGCCATTCAGGACAATTTCCACACGGCGCGGCATGTCTCACTTAGGACAACTGTGCCCTTAATTGAGGATACCGTTAGACATTCATTTGTACGTAAAATCATCCAACTTGAAATATGAAATATATTTTTGTTCAACACCACCTAATTCCCAAAGCTCATGCAAGAACTGCTTTACTAGGAACTGCCGTCTTGCTAGTGTATTCTCAGAGGAGAGAATAGCTGTGTTATTTTCAAAAATCTATAAATAGTGAAGTAGGATTTTGCATGTAAAGCACAACTACAACCTACTGCCAATAAAAATTCGAGTTCGAATTTTTTTCATATATTTTGACACCGATTCGAACATATAAATTGTTTTCTTCATACATTTTGACAGATAAAAATCAAAGCCACAACGAATTGTTTTTCTGAATCTTACTTCACTTCACTATCGATAGCGATGAAAAAAACACGGCTAATGTATGACTCGGCGAATGTTGATCGTGCGGTATGTTCAGATTCAATGCATGTGGGTACCCATGCAAGCAAAGCAAAGGCCCGGTAAGGACGCCCAACAACATGAGACTAAAACTAACGCTGTCTTCTTGCTCAGCGTTGGACCTGCTTTTGCTCCAGGTCAAGCTATCATTTTATGACTCAGTCGAGATCTTCGTCTTCTAGTTTTCTCCTTGTGGAGCTTAGCGGCATCTATGCATATGGGATTGCCACAGATTCTTCCAGCTTAGATAATAATAATATGGGTGGCGCTACAGCCCGTAGGGAGCCAGTGCGTAGCTACTCAGCAACCACTCTTTTTGTGCGTGCTATTGTTCTCACACGAGTGGAAGGGACTCACAGTTTAATCCCGACTCCGAACGGCGAACTTGAGAAGCTTTTTCTAGACGGGAATACTCTCGAAAGACTCGAAAGAGGTGGGACCATGAAAATTATTATTATTTTTTTCGTTTTTTGGTGTTTCTGGGAAACGAACCAGGCAGCGAAGCTATGGTCGACGGACGTACCATCGACGCCACGGCCACAGCTCAGATACCTTCAGTAAAACTGGTGGTCGATTTGGCGGTTATATTGTGTTCTCTTAAGACTTCGTTTTGAAAAGCGCTGCAATGCCGTATGATTTCGTGCCAGGAATTTTTAGAAGTAGCCACAGAGTCCTCCGTTTTTAAGCAGCCCGCATCTAGAGAGTTCCTACTCTTTACTAAAAGTGTCGATTGCCATGTATCTGTAGTTCGTACTCGGATAATTTGCATCAATAAAATTAGTCTCCGTTTCAAGTAAATTACCGACAGTCGTACTATGAATATAAGCTTGGTTTCACCTATTACAGAGGAAATCTTTAATTTACGAAGATTATCATCCAGTCTGTCCGTCTGGGTCTGGCTCTTAAAATCACTCCCTGTGCCACGCGTTCACCCTCAGCGACCTTGCAAAGCAATTCTCATTTCTATCTGTTTTCATATTTCTTAGTGTCTCCTATCACGCGACTAATTGACTCGTTCTGCTAGCCCTGGTGAGGTTTTTCATTTAATTTCTGAGTGTGCACATATGCATAGTTCGTCTTGTTTACTTTTATGTAAACTTTCCCATTCGCCGGTCTTATCGCCCAGTTTTTTGTTTCCGTTTTTATTTCCATTTTTTTTTAACTCGTATCCGCTACACAAAAATGAGTAAAAACGAGCTTAACTAACTTATTAGATCTAACTTACTGGCAGGCACTCTCAGCTAAACTTAACACTTAACTTTGTCTTTCGACTTATTCTTATGACATTACAATCATTGCTGATACGCATTTTTGGACGGTTGGAACTAAGAATAGTTTTGGAAGAAAACAAAAACTTAGTATAACAACAATTTGTTTGTTTTTTGTATGTATAATTTTTGTTTTTGCAATTACGTAATCCTCCCATAAAACCTATTAGCGATGTAAGTCGGCCATCGGAACTAGTACAGTAAAGTACCTCGGCCTATTTGCCGAAAGACTAACCAGGGTTGAAAGGGATTGACGAGGGAGCTCTTTTTTTCAACCATCAGTTGCTTGCTTCTGGTGTTGCTTGCTCACATCTTTAACATCTCGCTGAATCGGGAAAGATCCTCAGTGCCCAGCGCTACGTCTCCACTGTAGTTGAGTCGCGTATGCGCGGTTGTCCGAGCGAAGTGAAAGATTAATGCTACCGCATGATTGTCCTGGAAATGCTTCTGGAGGGATGAAGCCATTAAGACGCACCCTTTCTTGGTATCTGTAGTTAGCGTAGTAAGCCCCAGAGATCAGATTGTTCGCCAAGAGCATAGACCTTGCAACATGTTTACGAAATGTTGATTAGGAGGTGTTGTGCGTGCTATTGTTCTCTCACGCGTGGAAGGGACCTACAGTTTAATGCCGACTCCGAACGGCGTAGTTGAGAAGCTTTTTCTAGACAGGAAATAATCTTTGAGCATTGTCAGTGACTCGAAAGAGGTGGAGCCTTGAAAATATGAAAGGTGGTCAATTCGGGTATCGAACCTGGCACCCTCTGCGTAGGAGTCGACGCACTAACCCACTACGCCACGGCGACCCACATTTAAAAAAAAACACCTCAATAATTTTGGGAGCTATTTAACGAGTTTCTTGAGTACGTACGAACAGTGTGTTATTTTGCACATCTAGCGGAACCTTATTCCTGTTGCGCTTGGTATAGCTAGTCTATGGATTTTCCTATTCGGTGACGGAACAGAAGTAATTCAATCAAGATTTAAAACCTAAAGCCATATGTGGTCACCGATAGGGGGCGTCCCCATCCATCTTCTATAAACATCATGGCTACAAACGTCGTCGCAACGGTTGTATAGCTTCAATGCCCGCTTCGCCTCCCTCAAACCCACTAACAATGTTCATAGCCGGCTTAGAAACTCTCTCAAACTTTTCTTTTCGCAGTCGTCGTCGCACTCAAAGTCCGCTTCACTCGTTAAGGACAGTGACACTTACAATGGGAGCTGCTAATGAAGTTAAAAATCTCTCAAAAGTGTAGAACAAGATGTGTATATATGTGATTAGAGCCCAGGCTCTTTCAGGAATGAATTTTTGACAGTGTTGGACATCAAGCCGATTGGAATGTTTTTGCTTTGACACAATGCGATGAGTTTTTTTTTGTCGCCTTCTGCTCCTGAGGCCGCTTTCACACCCGCTAAATTCGTCGCCGATTTTTTAATGTTGTTGGGAGCGTGAGGTGAGGCAAAAGCAATCAAACAAAAGAAATCACACATACAATGAATGAATTCACCGGTAAATTTAGCGAGTGTGAAAGCGGCCTTAATTGTTGGCAACAAGACAGGAATGTCATGGAATGGAATATGGAATGTCATTCTCACGCATTCTTGAATTTGAAGTCCTCTCATGAGATTCCTTAAATTCGATGTAACACTCATTTCTGACATAGTATGAACAGTTTATTGACGTGCACGATTCCTGTTGTCTCAAAATTCCATGTTATCGCTTTTGACTCATAATCTTATCGAAAATCACTACAAAGCATCAAATCACACAGTATTTAAAATCGATCCGGAATGTGGATACAATTTTAATCATCTTCGCACGTGTATATTTTGACAGCTTGATGTCATTGGCAACTTTAACAGCTGCAAAAATATAACCAGAAATGAAGTATTACACAGATACCCGACTTCTACCTCTCTTGCCCCTTAAGATTTTTGACAACTATTTTTTATAGCGTAATTATAAACCAAATTGACCAATCAGAGAATGGCATTTACATTATTTCGTGTATAACCGTTAAAAATTCATAAATATCCGTCAAAAAGGCACTCAAATTCGTGGATGGGCTAGGGGGCAATAAGCTGTGAAGTCGGCTATCTCTGTAATACTTCATTTCTGAATATGACATTGGAAAAACTATCATTGGTTTTTGATCACCCATTAATCTACATTGGTCACATCCTCACGACAATCAAGGAAGTAGTGAGCAGTTGCATTTGGCTGTGATTCAGCGTCATTCAACTAGATAAACAATCTTTATAGGAAGCTTTAGAGACTGTTGCGTGTGTTGCTTGTGTTGTAGAAAATTCAGAGTACGTCTTTGATAACAGGCACGACTATCAACGTTGGACCGATGTGTGAAGCGAAAGCATAATCTTTGAGAGCGAGAGAGTCTGAGCATATGTTTAATTTAAATTTTGTTATCATTGGGAAAATGTCACTCATAGCGATTGCCAAGGCAATGCCCTGGGAAGTCGCACTTCCAGTTCCATTGCCTAACTTCGTGATAGGCATTCAACAGTGTATCACTGTCTGACTTGTTAATTGCGTTTGTTTGTCGCACAGTTAAAGACAATGAACTCCATCCTTTAAATGACTGAACACATCGCAGGTTTAAGGTATAGAGCGTACTCAAGAATCCGGTGTTAAATTTAGATTGCAGTGAGGGTGCCGGGGTAGATCATGGCGTCACAAGGGCATCTTGACTTTACCTGAAAGCCGAGATAAACTAATGAGTACTTCCAGCAAGTTCTGTTTTTTTCTCGATCTAAAGAAATGCATGTTAAGGTCGTGTCTCAGAGTGTTTAAGTTTAAGTTTATTTAAATAAAAAAAAGCAACCACTAGTGTCAACCACGAGTTGATGTGACGTACAATTTAATGCCGACTCCGAACGGCGAAGTTGAGAAGCTTTTTTCTAGACAGGAATACTCTTTGAGCATTGTAAGTCACTCGAAAGAGGTGGAGCCGTGAATTATGAAAGTTGGTAAATTGGGGGATCATACCTGGCACCCTCTGCGTAGGAGTCGACGCACCAACCCACTACCGCCACCCACGATGTGATTTAAGTGCTCTTATAATATTATCTGGCTCGTTTTGAGCTATGTCGTTGAGACTTCTTCCTGCCTCATCATGATTCGGGACCGTCACGATTGTCGGTAATGTAGAGGTGTCCGTTCTAGAGGGTGTAAATGTTCACTTCCATCTATTGTTTGAAAGTAACCTCGTTTTAGTTGCCATTACAATAAAAATATCAACTCTCAATTTCATGAATACGCCGAACAGCGGAACATATTGAATAGTATCTGTACAGCTACGGAACCTTCAAATAAAATGAGAGACAAGTGATTGAATCTGTGAACACATTTATTGAATTAAGTTTGGAGTGAAGGCACGCACAAACCTTAATTTAATAATGACTTTGAAGCGTGGCACAGATCAGACCGAACAACATCAGATCATCAACCCATATCGTCTCATCCGTTATCGCTAACAAAGGGACATTAAGGCCCAAACCCATAGAATCCCTCGCGTACGTTGCGTTTGGAATCCACAAGAATCGCAGTTGCCGGATTTCTAAGAGGTGCCCAATGACTACATTGCGTGCGCAATCCACTCTTGCATGAATCTAAAAAATTCGAAATTTTAAAGTGCCTGAATTATTAGGAATCATTCCAAGATAATTTTAAAGAATACAGAAAGTACTCTTTCATTCAGAAAATATCGCAAAACAACCATATAAGGCAAACGCACAGAAAGTTAAAAGCAGAAATGAAGTATTACAGAGATAGCCAACTTCACAGCTGATTGCTCCCTAGCGACGAATTTGAGTACTTTTTTTGACAGATATTCATTAATTTTGTACGGTTATTCACGGAATAACATAAATGCCGTGCTCTGGTTGGTTAATTTGGTTTTAGAAAGCGTTATAAAAACAGTTGTAAAAAATAATTAAGGGGCAAGGTCTAAGGGAAGTCGGCCTGGAATACTTCTTTCTGATTAAAAGTTAGCCCATTCTATCCGTCGTGGTGAATTTCAACTGTCGGCTTCATTTGTTGTCTCTCTCCCTCTCATAAGGGCTTATGAGTTGTTAATTTTTTGAGATGACACAACGCACGCGACGGTTTCTAGGGGCTTGGGCCTTTAAGTTTAGCCATAATGTGCAGTGAATTTTTTGGAGAAGGTATAAGGACTAGAATACTTGTAAGTGTGTGAAAGGAGTTTTTTTTCCTTTAAGTTAACGTTAGCATCCAAATCCCCACGATGACGTATAACTGTCCAGCACACCTTAATTTCCTTTCACCATTTTGAAAAATTCTCTTTCACCAGTACGAAGTAATTTTTCTAGAAGCTCTAATTAAATTAACTAGTTAATGGCTCCCCCGCACAGATATGTTTGGGCCTTTTGTTATCCTGTGGCTGTTCGCGCAGGCCATGCGGTAGTCATCTGTGTGGCTAAGCGTTCGTCGAATGCAGGGATGTCTTTGACGATGTTCGACTGTTCCACTTCAGGGATGTCACATCACAATCGGATTACATCAATCCTATATAGTTACAAAATCCGTACCTAGTCGATTACTCACGGTGAATGTGAGTTATTCTTTTAACGGTTCAGCCTAGACACGTTATTTTTTCTTATAAAGAGTGCGTTCGTCTCTATAAATCTATAAACGCTGTGTGTTCTTAAATGCCTACATTAAGAGCGAGGGAATGCACATTGAAGGATGTAGCCGTTTATGCATCATGCATGACCGTGTGAACTCTTCTATTGCAGCTGATAACCATGTCGGTTTCCGGAATGGAATGTGTCCGTGGTAAAGGACAAATAGTCAAGTCTTAATGCCAGGACGATGTTTTACGGAGGTGTGTCCGTAAAGCGAAGTTTCACTGTATAACATCTCTAAGGGTTCTAAGGGAGCTGGACTTGGTCCTAGCTTATAAAACAACTACTTTTGTTGGCGAGGCTTGAGAAGCCTTTTCTAAAAGGGTATGCCCTCTGGCCATTGTGAATGACTCGAGGCAAGTGGAGCCCTGAACTAGGGCGTGAATTAAGTTTAGACAGAAAGAGTAAGACTCAATGTACATACCCGCGGCGGCCACGAACCGTTAGCATTTTATAAACTAGACACGTGACTAGATATCCTTGAAAACGGACTCTTTAGACTTTGTAACCCGTCCCCGGTTTTCACAAAAGTAATCCAAATTTGATTATCGTGCCCAGTCAGCCGAGAATTTTGGTGAAAACTCACACACATTAGTTTATCAGCTCTTATCTTTTTCGGCAGCTATTATTAAACCACACCACTTACCAGGCGACCAGTTAGCAAAACAACCGCACTTCACATCTTATCAGTCTTCCCCCCGCAAAGCCACTGCTTGGAATACAATGTCTAAATTACCACACCTCTCCTTCTCTCAGATAAAACTCCAAACCACAAGGATTCCGAAACCACTGACGTCTTAAACTTCAGGCACATAATCACAATCGAAGCAATCAACAGCTGCAGACATGTGTTGCAGATGTTGCGGCGTGACCCAGCGAAAGCTCTGGGTCTTTGGCATTGGAAGCTTGCTCCTGCTGTTGGGCGTAGTTCTGGTCGTCATTTGGCCGGACATTTCTGTTCGTCTGGTGCAGTCGGTAAGGGTTTTCACATCCAGTTCGCCTTTCATTTTCTGACAACACCTTTCCTTTGCAGTCGCTGGTAATCAAGAAGGGGTCGAGCAACTACGATAACTGGGTGGTGACACCTATTCCCGTGTACACCCGGTTCACACTGTTCAACTGGACGAATCCAGAGGAAATACGAAATCCGAATGTGAAGCCGAACTTCGAGGAAATGGGTCCGTACGTATTCCGCGAGATGGATATCAAAGAGGACGTTGACTTTCACGACAACTACACAGTGTCGTACTACCTGAAGAAGACCTGGCACTTCGTACCTGAGCTGTCAAACGGCACGTTGGATGACATGGTTACAACCGCCCATGTGATAACAGCTGTAAGTCAAACACTTGCCGAGAGTAAACAAGTTCGTCACACCGTTTTCTCTCGTTACTCCTCAGAGCGTTGCTGATTTGATGCGCACCAAGAATAAGTACATCAAGAAGATTATCAACTTTGTTTTGAACAAGGAAGGCGGGGAACTTATTGTGAAAAAGAATGTCCAAGAGTGGATCTTTGACGGCTACAAGGACCGACTGATAGACTTCCTGCGGCTATTCAACACGTCCATGATTCATATGCCATACACCAAGTTCGGGTGGTTGGTTGATCGTAACAACTCGAAGTTCTACGATGGACGTTTCATGATAAACACCGGCGTCGACGATATCTACAAACTTGGCAAACTGACACACTGGAATCGCAGTCCATCGAATGGATTCTATCCGGGCGAGTGCGGCAGAGTCAATGGAAGCGCGGGTGACCTCTTCCCACCGAAAATGGACACCACTGAGGACATCACGGTCTATGCCACCGATACGTGCCGTTTCTTGAATCTGTCGCCTGGAAAACCATCCAGTCATCGCGGAATTGAGGGCTTCGAATGGTTGGGCACCATTGATACTCTAGACAGCGGGGAGAATAACCCGGACCAACAGTGCTTCTGCAATCCGAAGGAAGAAGTCTGTCCAAAGACCGGAGTTGTCGACTGTCGGAAATGTCGTAACGATGCACCAATCTACGCATCATTTCCGCACTTCTACCTTGCCGATCCAAGCTATGTAGATGCTGTTACTGGCCTCAATCCAACGGAGGAGAAGCATCGGTTTAGGTTTTCGGTGGAGCCAACAATGGGTATTCCCTTGCAAGTGCATGCACGTGTCCAGATCAATCTGCAGATTCAGCCTGACGATGATTTTGAGTAAGGACATCGTGTTGTTGAGCACTGAGAATCCGATTTGATTGTGTTTCTCTTTCAGCATTTACCGGGGCGTGCCAAAGGTTCTGATGCCAATGTTTTTCTTCGAGCAGGTAGCTGAACTGGATGAGAAACTGGCCAAGAAGGCCAAGGTAAGTTGAGATCGCTTGACTTGGCTGAACATACTTGATGTAAGTTACTTCTTTCCAGCTTGGAATGAAGCTCTCTAGCTACGGAATGTACATGGGCTACGCCTTGATTGGAGTCGGTGCGCTGATGGATATTATCGGCATCATTCTAACCATCACCAAGAGTTGGAAGCGTTCATCGGACGACGACGAAGAACTACTGAGCAACTAGAATTTAAGAATCTTGCTTCCCATTTGTGTTGGCCAAATTACGATCTCAGACCAAAACTCCAACAAAAACGATGACGAAGCAGACGAACAACAAATCGAACATCACGACAACGCCTCACTGACACTGACCCCGGAATCATCCGAAACGATATCATGAGAATCATTCAATTGTCTTCCATCTGAGATGGCGCATTGGATGCATTTTGCCTGATCCAAAGACAAGTCCGCATTCTAATCAATATCTAATCGAGTGAAGTGTGTCTTTTCTTATTTTTTTTATTGGAGTTGACAAACCCAGCACCAAGTGCCACTTTGTAAACAAGACAACACATTAGGAGTTAAATAAAACAAAAAAGAAACACATAATTAGGTCTAGTTAACAGCGTGGGTTTTTTCTAAAACAACAGTATCCAGTTCCACAAGGGAATCCATTGTGCAATTATTTGTAATGCCAACTGTGCATTGATGTAAATGCGTTACTGAGCCAGAACATTCCTACGAGTACAGGGACTTATGCAATTATCATTATTACTCGAGTAGATCCATTGGGAAACCAGCGTTTTAGTGTGTAAGCTTTTCATGGTTAACAAATAACAAATGACGCTAAAAATGCCGCGAGTGTCTTGAAATGCCTAACAAGATGCATTTGTTATTACTTTTATCTTTAGTTTACTTTACACACACCTAGACAATAGTTTTAACTTAATTTTAACTCAAAATAGTAGGAATTGCGCTCATAAACAATAATCACGCATGCGTTTTGTATATATTAACGTTAACAAAGTAGAGGAATACATATGTAGGGCGAATTGTTACACATAGTCATTCAACTAATTGTATATTTTTTATATGAGGACAATAAATTCCAAATGTTGATCAAATGAGAGTTTTCTTGTGTGTCTCCAAAGAATGTATCCTGATTCCTTTTATCTCATTAGAAGGATTGACCGGAGGGAATGGAGGGATTTTTCCAGCAATATTGGTCAGAAATAAATGAGGAAGAAGATATCTAACTTCGGCCAGATTTAGCCTTCGTCTGTAACCACGGATCAGGTATAATTCACTGAATGAAACCCAGCATAATCAAAGGCCTATATTGCGAGTGAGAGACTATCAACCGAATCGCTTGTCGACAAATTTGTCGACTGATATCACTTTTGGTATTGTGTAACTCAGTCGATAGATAGTTATGTCAATGTGAATGAAAAAGTTCATATTGTGAATATTTTACAATTTGACAGCTAAAACTTCCATCGTTTGTACATTTTTCAAACGATATTGTTTTGTTTGCGAAATTATTAATTATTACATTTGAATAAAATATTGACTAGATAAAATATTAATTAAAACAAAACGTTTAATGACATCAATTGTCTTGTGAATCGGACGAAGACATTTAAAGTGATTTCCTTGAAATTGCACGTAAAATGTGCCGGCTAAGGAGTACTTCTATCCTTTGGAAATATCTGACAAACTGTAAGTAGGTTCATTAATAATTCTGTTTATTTACTAATTATACATTCATTACAGCTTTCTGAATTACTGTCTAAATAGGCATTCAAAGACATTCTCGATAAAAAAAAGAACCATTGATGAAATACATGAAGATCAACGCATATGTACCTAATATCATCAAACTTGCGACAACTCAGTGATTACGTGCTCAAGATTACTACCAAAAAAGTGTCGGCAATGAATTTCGCGTTAGTTCAGTGCAAGCAACTGTATTTTCTGTAATAAAAGAAAATCCCGTATAGAAAGAAAATAAATCGTCTCTCAAAACGTTTTTTGTTATCTGCAAATTAAAAAAAGTGAGATACGTTTTGCTTGTGTTACATTCTAGGAGACACCGATGTCTGGATTTCTCTTCTAAAATGTCTGGATTTTTAACTAAAATCTTCAATTGTTTTTTATTTCTTACTTGCAGTGAACTAAAATCGCTTCACATTACAGAAACCCAAACGATTTGCCGGAATATACTTGCATTTTCAGTCAAAAATTTCTTGTCGACAACCAACGACCACAGAAACTGCTGTCAAGTCGACAAATATCGACTGCGAACGACATTCGCAATACCAAAATTCAGAATCGATAGTCGACAGTCGACAACGAGCGATTATCAGTCGACAGTCGACAACGAGCGATTATCAGTCGATAGTCGACACTCGCACTAGCCAGAGATAATGGATGAAAGAGATATCCAACTTCGGCCGTTTTTACCCCTAGCCAACAACGAAGATGCAGTGGTAATCCCTTGTATTTCACATATGCATTTGACGAGCGTTGTCAATTCACCACAATATATCGGCCGATTCGTGAATTTTGTGTGAAAAAGCGGCAGATTCATGAATTTAATGGGAATCCATGTACTTTTCATGTAACGTACATGGGTAAGTTGTTCGGAGGGTGTTCAAAAGTTGACTAGTATTTTTAAGGGAATTTTCTTAAATTGTTATATGGACTTTCGTGAATAAATTTTGTATTGCAATGTCCATTTAACTGGAACTATTTGACTTCAAATTAATTCTTAAGTGTATATATAGGCTATTCATAAACCATACCTGACAAATTAACTTAAAAAATGAAGCCCGCTTTATACGCTTAAGTCATGAATTGTGAAAAACTCATGAATTCAATTTAAACAATTTGATAAGAACAATGGCAACATATTGCAATTTTTACTAATGCTAAAAAATGGTTGTCAAAACATCTTATTTGTGATTCACGTTTCAATAATATTTTTATTATTGGTTAACTGAACGTGTGAATGTATTATTAATTTTTATTCATATGCAAAAATTCACACTATGTTGTGTATTCATTAATTATGTCCAAGTATTTCAGATTGTAAATTGCTCAAAGTTTTAATGAATCGACTTCATGAACATAAGCTTTGTTCGTTCGTTTACCCCTCCATACTGTGTTGAAAATTGAACACCAAAATTTGAAAAAACGTTCAAATAACGAGCGAATTTTAAATAAGAACTCTAATTCACCCCAATACTAAGGTGGGGAAGGGTATCAGCTGTTCCACAGCTGTTCTCAAGAGCTCACACGTATTCACAGACAGGGGACAAAAAGCGTATAAAAAACGCTGTCAGATGAAATCAAGGGGCAAGGGAGGTAGAAGTTGGATATCTCTATTATAGGTTATCTCTGGCACTAGCCCTTATCGCAGCTTTTTGTTGTTATCATTCGATTTATTTTTTATTGCTTCCATTCCAGTACTGCTATTCCAATACACTCGCCATTGCGTAGCTTGACACATTCATGCTTATTATCAGAAATGAAGTATTACAGACATGCCTGTCTTCTACCTCTCTTGCCCCTTTATATTTTGGACAACCGTTTTGTATATGATTTTCTTAAACGTTTAGAGGACGGCAATAACGTTATTTCGTGAATAACCGTCAAAAATTCGTGAATATCTGCCAAAAAAAGTACTCAATTTATCGATGGACTAGGGGGCAATTAGCTGTGAAGTCGGCTTTCTCTGTAATACTTCATTTCTGCTTATTGTGAACTAGCTGTATCCGGCGTGCGTTCCTACGCATATTATATTTTTTTATATATAAACATACGCTACAAACAAAAATTTCCTGCACAGTACCTAAGCTGTTCATGTAATTTAGATTATTCACTACTGTAGAGGAGAGGGTGGCACCTTTGAACGTGGGTACCTTTGAACAGCACATACGATTTTATTAGAGGTGTTCAAAGGTACCGCCCTCTTCCCTAATATAGATTTCTGATAACTATTTGTATACAGATTACAGATTACATTTTGTATTCATTATGAAAAGTAATCAGATTACAAACAGTCAGATAAGGTTTATCAATAAATCAGATAAATAACCTGATCACAAAAGTACTCCAATTATGGTCAACTCTAATGAAATATATTTCATTTGCGTATGAAATGCAATCAATGACGAAGATAAATTTCAATATGTGGAATAAATAATAAAACTACATACTTATGTACTAACAAACATGATGACAGACATACAACTTGTTCCTTTACTTTCATAAATACGTATGTATTTTTGTACAAAACCCACAACATAAAGTCGCATGCAAAAATGTCTCCCAACATTCTTTATCTCAAAAAAGTGAGCTACCAAATCTCTCTATATATTTGTATGTACACTTAGTGACAAAAGTCTACGTACACTAGAAGTTGGAGTCAATAAAAGAGTTATTTTCTAGTAAAACACAGTAAGATTAATAAAAGTAAATATGGTTCGCTTTATTATTCGATCAACTATAAACGTAAGCATTTATTCCATAAAAAAAAGTCAAAAACTAGAAAACAACTTATTTTCCCGTAAATCTAAATAAAACCAGGATGACAAAAGTCTACGTACACCAGCTGCAGCTATTTCTTTTTTGTGTGGTGAAGTTCTGCAATTAATTTCCCTTAGTTTTCTTTGTTTTACTTTTTTGAATTTTACTGTGTGTTACTAGAGAATATCTCGTTTATTGACTCGAACTTCTAGTGTACGTTGACTTTTGTCAGTAAGTGTATATAGGAAAAGTCCATTCAAATATACGGAAGAGAGCATGGCACATCACAACTTCAAAGTGGGGTGGAAGTAAGCAGTGTGTTTGTGGCTTCGTGAGTGTTCTCGGAATGGATGCGCGTGGAGTCCAACTGGTGGGCTGTTGATTGCAATGATCTACGCATATCTGTAAAATATGTAAATCTCAAATGATTATTTGTTTGCTTATTACTTCAGTTTTAAGAATCGCAGAATAATAACTTATACATCAATCTCTTTGCCAGAAAATGTACTAACCGAGGAATAAAGTCATATTCAAATCTGTTCAGCCGTTTTGTAAATTGTGTGTAAGAAAAATCATATAAAGCCCCAATTACGGAATTAGGATACTAAAAACGAAAAGCTATTTTACAGAATTCTGAACAAAGTTGCCAAACACATCAGTGGTTTACCTTTTACCATTTAAGAGTCCATAAAGCCTAAACAAACAAACATTGATCATTGATCTAAGTTCTATTTGCGAATAGCTTTTTTTTAACAATATGCATACTCTGTATTTTACAACCTCGGTATTGGATTCGAAAACTGAGTCAGTTATTTTTGTTTTTGTTTTTGAATTACTTAATTACTATTGTATTAAGTAAACTCAATAAAAAAGATTTATTTTATTTTTTTTGTTTGATCGATTTCTTCGTTTTTTTTTTCATTTTAATGAAAGTTTCATGCTTTGTACGCAGACTTATAGAGATAAATTTCCCTCGAGATTTTGTCTCTTATTGGGAAATTCGCTATTGCCAAGAATGTTCGCAAGGAAAATTGTGCAGGAATTTCCCATGGTATGATTCGCTGAATTTCCCTCAATTTTCTCCCCTATCATTTGGTTAGGGAAATTCAACTAAACTTGCCTATTATTATGAATAAAATTTCCTTAAAAAATTTTAATATAAAACCAAACTAAGTTTATATGTGTATTCAATATAAATTAATAGATATTTTTCATCGATTACCAAACAATAGAAAAAATCGAATACGAGACAAATAAAAAGAAATTATTTGTTGTCCAAGGCACGCTGGAGTTCCAAGAGTATGTAATGAAATTATTCTTCTTCTTCTGGTGGCGCTACGATCAACTCCTTGAGGTCCTTCTCCACCTGGGTGCGCCATCGGTTCCGTGGGCGTCCTCCATTGCGATGTGCCACTGGTTCGGAGCCGTAGAATCTTCGAACGGGAGCAGTGTTGTCCATGCGCTGTTGTCCATAGCCCAGCCATCTTAGGCGTTGAATCCGTAGACGCCTGGCTAGGCTCATGTTGCTGTACAGCCCGTAAAGTTCGAGGTTGAATCTTCTCCAATAACCGTCAACGCAAACAGGACCAAAGGTCACACGCAGAACTTTTCTCTCGAAGAGACCAAGGACTTCCTTATCAGCTTTTAAGATTGTCCATGGTTTTGTATAAAGTCAGCTTGGTCCTTCGAGATATGGCTCTCCTACTCAATTGGAATCAGCGGTTGGCAAGAGTAAATCTGCATTAAATCTCGGTACTGATAGTGTTCCTACTGTTTACTTGGGAGATGAGGTAGACGAAATCATTCACCCCCTCGAAGGTATAGCTGCCTATGGTGACGTTCTGGCCAAGTCGTCGATGTTGTGCGTCCTCTCTCGATGACAGCATATACTTCGTTTTGCCCACGTTCACCGCTAAACCCGTTTTGGCCGCCTCCGTTTCAATACCAGCAAACGCTTCATTGACGGCTCGCTGCGTTCGACCAATCACATCAATGTCATCCGCGTATGCTAGCAGTTGTACGAACTTTTCGAAGATCGTGCCTCTTGTGTTAGCGTGTGAGTTCTGCACGATCTTCTCCAGAATAATGTTGAAAAAGTCGCATGACAGCGCGTCGCCTTGTCTAAGACCTTTTTTGATATTGAATGTCTCGGTGAGTTCGTTACCGACTTTGATGGAGCAGCGAGAATTCTCCATCGCCATCCTGCACAACCTGACGAGTTTGGCAGGAATGACTGAATTAGACTTGGCGTTATATCGTCTCTACGCACGAACGCAATCAACGAATTCGTTGTCGATCTGCATTTCTTGCGTCTTTTCCAGGATTTGTCTTAGTTTGAAGATTTGGTCGATGGTTCCGCGGCCTGAAACCGCAGGTTACTCACGAATGGTTTCAGGCGGTGACTTATCCCTTTGTAGTTGGCGCAGTTGAAGGGGTCTTATTTCTTGTGAATCGGGCAATTCAATTCGTCGGGCATGCTCTCCTCCGACCATATTTTACAAGCTGCTGCCTTAAAGAGTTCTGCGGACTCAACTAGTAACAGGAGCTTCGTTCGACTTTAGTCTCAGTGTCGCCATCTTGACTTCGTCCAAGTCGGGGGCGCAATTCTCGTGTATCATCGTCTATTGTGTAGAGTGAAACATTCTGCCTGACAGTGGTATTGTAATCTTCATTGCCGTTTACAGACGTAGGGAAGCAATCGCCAGGGCTCTTGGTGGATGTTGAGGTAAGGGAACCGCGTGCTGGCTTCATAGAGGTTCCGAACCGATACGAAGTCCAATAGCCTGAGTCCGTTCTCGGACGTGTGATTCCCGATGACTCTAGCAAGGATGGCCTCCTTGCCCAGCTTTGAGTTGAAATCTGTGATCGTATGTTCTTTCTACCAAATCATAAGTCATCTTTGCTGTTGTCATCTTTATCCTCCGTGGGGCGTGGGCGCAGATCAGGCTAATGTTGCCGAATGTAGCCTCGATGCGAATTGTTATGATTGTTATGCTTAATCATTTAAAGCTAAAGACTTCTTTCCAAAGTCCGTCTCGAACAGCAAACCCGAATCCAAACAAGCAAAACAGAAAAGTAATCGACTACGGCAACGACCCGCAAGTTACCTATTGAGAATCTGCTTATGATGTGCTACTTATGGCCATATTACGTCCTGCCGTAAAAATTCAGTGAGTTGGAAGCCAGTGTCGTGGATGCCAGGGTCGTGGATGCTGTGCCAATGCCCAGCCCTGGTAAGTCAGTTTCTGAGAAAGCACTTCTTCATAGAGCTGTGTGACTTAATCGGTGTTGAACTGGAAAACATCATCATGAATCTGTCTGGTTTTCTGACTACAGTAGGTCTCACGGTTGTTTAAAACTCCCTAGCTGGGGACAATGGACCCAGGATGTTGATCCAAGTCAGCTGTGGTATGAAGTTCCATTACCTACCTAACTCTGTTTTCTGAATTGCAGGTATCCAACTTTTGTGGATGCCGGGACACTGTCATGCTTATAACGAATACCGGGGAGATTTCTTGATTGCTTACCCTTGTCCTGCGCGGGATAGTCCCTGGAATTGTCAATTTCTATCGGAATGCTTTTCTCCGGGGCTAACATTTTAGGTTTTTTATTCCAACGTCTGACAGCCAAGGAAATTTTATTGATGGCAGTAGCCATGTTTATTTGATGGCGATTGTGAATAAAATTCCCTTTGAAGTTTTTCTCTCTTTGCCTCTCAATAAGAGAGTAAGTTCGGCGGGATCATAATTGCAATCAGATATGAAGTATCACAGAGACGCCCGACTTGTACCTCTCATGGCCCTTGTACCTTTTTATAACGTGTTCTTAAACCAAATTGACCAATCAGAGGACGGCATTTACATTATTTCGTGTATAACCGTCAAAAATTCATGAATATCTGTCAAAAAAGTACAAAAATTCGTCGATGGACTAGGGGGCAAGATGCCCGACTTCTACCTCTCTTGTTGACAACTGTTTTTTGTAACGTGTTCTTAGACCAAATTGACCAATCAGAGGACGGCATTGACATTATTTCGTGAATAACCATCAAAAATTCATGAATATCTATCAAAAAAGTACTCAAATTCGTCGATGGACTAGGGGGTAAGATGCCCGACTTCTACCTCTCTTGTTGACAACTGTTTTTTGTAACGTGTTCTTAGACCAAATTGACCAATCAGAGGACGGCATTGACATTATTTCGTGAATAACCATCAAAAATTCATGAATATCTATCAAAAAAGTACTCAAATTCGTCGATGGACTAGGGGGTAAGATGCCCGACTTCTACCTCTCTTGTTGACAACTGTTTTTTGTAACGTGTTCTTAGACCAAATTGACCAATCAGAGAACGGCAACGAACATTATTTCGTGAATAACCGTCAAAAATTCATGAATATCTGTCAAAAAAGTACAAAAATTCGTCTATGGACTAGGAGGCAATCAGCTGTGAAGTCGGCTATCTCCGTAATACTTCATTTCTAATTGCCATGATTGAGAGAAATTCAAACTAACTCTCAATGGGATTGAGCGTCCCGAGGGAAATTTACTCACTTAGGCCTGCGTATTATTTCAGAGAACAGTGCAGCGGATGAACTTGCTAAGATGGGCACCATACTTTGGCCAAAACACAATAAATAGCACATAAAATTAAAAACAAAAAAACACGAAAGATATAATTTTAAAGATTTCATTTATTTCATATACATACAATATATAAATCTAGAATAAAAAAATAAAACATTTACGTTTATAAATGGTCTTTGCTTTTTTTTGTATTAACTGTTAGTTATTTTTTATCATTATCTCATTTTTTTTCCTTCGTATAACTTTCCAATCAATCACTAACCTAAAGCGAAAGCACATTTATAAAATGACCCTTTCCACAAACACTGACACCTGATAATCCTTTCAATCCACAATTATTCAAAAATAAAACAAACAAAAAAAAACTAAAGGAATTTAATAAAATAATATACATAAATACATAAACCAATAACACCGCACGAAAATAACAAAAAAAAATAAAAAAAGAAGACATATTTAATTGTTTGTCTCTGCAAATTGGAAACAAACAAACAATGCAGGAAATGTGAAATACAGAGGTTATCATTATATACGTACGTCTAGGGACTACAAGAATGTTTTGCTTACTTTCATCAAAAGGATCATCAATTCAGTGGTAATTCTAATTTTAAAATTAATATGTATATAGTGTTATCCCCTTATCAACTATAAAATAGGGATTTTCTTTTTGTTATAAATGCTTTCGTCTTACATTTCTTTTTTTTTCATTTTCTTTTTTCCCTATTCGGATATATATTTATTCATTTTCTCAAGGTAGTTGATTTCAAATTTGATGCGTTAAGATACATTTAAGGTAGTTTATTATACTTTGTTTATACATGTAACTTTTTTACACTTGGGTGTGCGTTTTTGTTTTCTTTTTCATTGGAATACTTTTGATTTGAGGGTTCTTAAAATTCTTGTTTCACATGCAGGCTCGTTGGGTTGTTCAGGTCACGAGGGATGAGGGTGAATGCGGGCTGGACAGGCGGTCTAGTTAGAGGTTTTGACAAACGAATTTGAAAAAGAAAAAATTCAAGACAAAGTAAATTCTGTCAGACTTGGGGAATACAACAAAAAAATAAAACAACTTAGTTATTTGCTCGGACTTTAGGCGCCATCTGCATACGTTCAAGTTGTCTCTAACTCAATCAGTGGGTATGTTCGAGTGGTGGATTCAAGTGGCACAGACTGACTTTTCTGAGAGGATCCTACTCCTTGTAGGATGCTTCAACTGGAACTTTGATCAGGTCAAATGTTCAACTTCTATTTACCTTTTGTTTGACGTAAATGGTGAATTCAAATAAGCGTGCGTCGAACTAAAGCCCTATGCACACTACATTCAACATTAAATGACAAAAACTCCTCCTTGTACTAGAGGATTTATCAGTGGGAAGTTGAGGACCCCTTGAAACTGAATTGGATTCCATTTCGATGTGCATTCTTCTGAGGTTTTGTTTGACTTTTTTCACACACTGTGGTGAATTAAGGGTGATTAATTGTCTTCGAAAACGTGTTGATTTGAAGTCTCCCCTTTCAACGATTCGACTTCGATATTGACTGGTTTCCATCAATCTCCAAGTGGAAGTATGCATGAGTTCCCTTTGACAAAACCAAATGTAAATTATCTGTCATGTCCTCGTGCAAGTGATAAGCTTTCTTCCTTTAGAGTCTGTGGCAGGACGGGTAAAAAAGCGGACCACGAGCAGATATTGTCTAAAGCATCTGATGGTTTTACTTATTCAATTGATTCACAGTAACAAGGCATTTAAGTCAAGTTTTCGAGGTCCCCGATCCACTTGAAATTGAAAAAGAAGACGCATTCTACTGCAGAACTTGCTGATCAAGCTTTCCTGAGCTGTCCATGCGCTCCATTTCTGGCAGATCAGTCATTCTATGGGAGAAGAGAGGTTAGGCAACTTGCTGATTCTATCCATCGAAGATGCCATGGCCCAAAATTTGGGCTCTGAAGATGTCGTTTAAGCATTCACTGGGCAGAGAGCTTGAAGAAATTTTTGGAAGATCGAATATTTTAGAACTTTTCTTAAAAAGGAAACTTTTAACGTTGGTTGAGGGAGGGCCACTGTTTAATTTTATCGGGGTTTTTTCTCTCCAAAATTGAAGCTCACACACTCACTGTCACCTTTTTGCCTAAATTGAGTCCAAGATTGGATAACTTGTTCAACTTCAGCAAGATGTGTGCGTTCCCTTAAGTTGTTGCAAATCGTCTAAGTTGTCAGTTGTTGTTTAATAATAATAAAAAAAAAGTAAGCTATGATGATTTTAGATCTAAGAAATGACTTAAAAGAGTTTTATGTCATCTAGAACACCATGAGCGTAAATAAATCAAGAGACGGAAATCAACTAGACCGTCCAATGTGGCGCACATTTTAAAATCGAACCCATTCATCAGCCCTGCGGTGCACCTACGAGGCTGCACGTTACCGATTTTTAGCTTGTTTTTGTGTTTTTTTTTTTTTAACAAAAAATTTTCTATTGCATAATTTTTTTCTTTTTTTTCACAAAGTGCTTGACGAAAAAAATATGAAGAAAATGTTAAAATGTTTGTTGTTCACAATATTTTGAGCTGCTGATGTTTTTGTTTTTTTCTTTGTTTGATAAAAATACAAAAATTTTTGTACATTTTAATTATTTGATTCAATTAAAATTCAAAAATTTGCTTATCATAAACGCGCTTGCGCGTGCGTTGCTTGTTTCTTGTTTAAAAATCCATGCGATCGGTGGGCAAGTTAAAGGCAATCGATTACTACTACTCTTAAGTGTTACAAACTACGGATTGGTGGTGGTAAGGACATGTGTTTAGAAACTATTCCTTACATCTAAGGTAGGTATAAATTCATCAATCACAGATATGTGCGCGTGTGTGTGTGTTGTTCGTGTGTGGGTTGTGTGTGGTTTTTTTTTTGGGGATTTTTGATCCGTTGCTTAATTTAAATTGTTTAATAAATTATTCAATTAAAGAATCTAATATTTGTTATAGAAAAAAATAATAAAAAAACAAAACAGTAGAAAAAAATAAAAACAAATATTGATGCTTTGGCTATTGTCCATGCTGAGTATTAGTGCTTGTCTTGTATTTACTTTCAGTTTTGTTTAAGTGCATAAAAAAAACTTTCTTTTCTCTTTAAATGACTAGAATAGACAAAATACAAAAGTGTTGCTTCTTGTAGTTGTTAGGTTATGTTTATACAATTTATTATTTTTTTTTTGATTCGTTTCTTAAAGCATCTTTCTGTCATGGTTTTTTTTTTTTTTGTGAAATTTTGATAAATTAAAGGTAGAATTTTAAATTCGAATGTGTCATGGGAATTGAGAGTGAGATAAACGTCATGGTCTCTTTCGTTTTGGTTTGGTTTTGCGGTTTTGCTTTCGGTGGCTGACTGGCTGTGTCTGATGTAGGGATAGCTTTGGTTTCGGTTTGCTTTGGTTGTTGTCCAAAGGTGGCAACAGAGTCTATGAAATGGCGAATGGAAGGTGAAAGAGGCGAATCAAATAAATCAGTCGGTTTGAGAATTGGCATGAGTATTCTCTGGTTGTTAGTTCATCATGAACGAAGTTCGTGTGGACAATACTTTGTCTATTATCTTTGAAAGTATTTTTCTAGATAGTAGAATAACTAAAAATTAATGAGTGTTGAGTGGAATGTGCTACACTCGTCAGGTAGATCTTGCCAAAGTGCTCTGATTTTGGCGTCAAATTTAAGAACAATCGCCTGAAGACCGCGGGTGGAAACCAATGTTCCGGCCCGGAATGTCTTCGAATACATCACCGAGGCGCTGTAGAGGAAGACAGTGACTCAGCTGTAATGTGGCACGCAAGTGGAAAGGAATCTCCGCCAACTATGCGTACGAAACTAAAGGCAGCTAGCTAAAGATCGAGCTGGCTGGATCGAGCACTCGGTGGTTGAGGCCCGGATCCTTCACTGACTGTAACGCCACCCTAAGGACCCCAATCAAGGTACAATTTTTTAAGAGGAGCAAGGCGCTCAGCACAGGCTCCACAAAGTTTTAGTCGCTTGGCAAAATGTCGGATGTTACAAAAGAGCCGTGCTGGAACTGGTAAGCTTAATGAGAAGACGCGGGACTTTTAAGACTGTATCAGCTATCCAGTCATTAGATCACTAATTCTAAGAACTGTCTTATTTGTCTAAATCTTCGTCTGTAAAATTCTGCAGTCCAAGGAGTTACATTTGGAAATGTTCTGAAGCTAATCTTCGACTCTGAGCCTTTGCGGCAAGAGAACAAAAGCCCTGAGACGCACAGAAGTCGAGACGGCGACCTGGGATTGGAGGCGAGTTGGATTGGAGGCAACCAGAAAAAGGACCTCCTAGCAAAAAGGTTTGTTGGTTGAAGCCCCGGTCGGCAAGAGAATATGAAGTTCTCAAACCATTGACTGAGGTTTCGTTCAAGGTGTTTTCGTACCGACTTGCTGATAGCACAGCACAAGTTTGGATGACATTTCCTTCTTCTGACGTAAATACAACTGTCAATTGGTCTGTGAAAGACGTCAAGTACATGTCAGAAACACAGTTCATGGAATGAGACAATGATCTTTCTCCTTCAATGTTTCGTTAAGTTTCGTTAATTTTTGCTTCCTTCAGCAGTGGCGAATTGGACTGCGTACGTCAAAAAACACACTTTGACAGCTTAGCTATACTTTCAATACTGTCATAAGCCGATTTCGTTTTTCTGACACGTCCACAACTGACAATTGGTCTGTCAAAGGCTTCTGTGTAACTTATCCACATGCCGAAAAATAAAACAGAAAGGCATGCGCACCCGTTTTCTCGAAACATTTAAGGTCTTTAACGCCTTGGGCGAACTTTAAACAATGACATCTAAGCTTTTGACAGCTCTGACAACAGCAAACGTGGCTGAGATCGAGTATGCTTCGTTCCGAAGTCCATTCCTTACTCAGATGACAGAAATACCCATTCCTTCTCATCCAACTTTCGGTTAAATGACACTTCTGTCAATTCGCCTTACAACGTGGCAAAAAGTTCGCAAGTCGCACGTAGACAATGGCTGCCATCTTCAGCAGATTCCGTTCAAACCACAGAGCGGTCAGCATAACCAAACTGACATGAATGCCTAACGGTTCGTTTGACACAACGTCAACTCATCAATCAATTCCATTTTGATTTGACACATTCGAGCTATTGATGATTGACAATCAAAATTGAAGAACGTCTCAAAATCCTCCCCAACACCGTTATATGTGTGATTGATTTGAACCGAGTTTAAACACTAAGAGCGAAGAGAAAAAGCTCATATCTCTGAAGTATCAACTTCCAGCATCCGATGCAGTTTGACACATGATTTGATCCCGATCGATGACGATCTGTCACGACTTTACGTCTGAGAGTTGTAGCTTTTGTGCTTTAGAATTGCCGGCGTCGGATCCATTACGTAGTTGTTGGCTTCGGCCATTTGCATTGGCAACGGCGGCAGCTTGTCGTTTGGATGACGGTGACTGATGGAGGTCTTGCGGGGCTTCGACATCGTTGTGGTGGTCGCCGCTGACATTGAGACGCCCGAGGACATTTGCGCTCCTGGATATCGGGGTGGCGTCGCTTTGGTGGCGGTTTGAGACTGGCCCGGATGGAATTGGGTCATCAGCGTCTGGCCACTGGTGGAGGTTGTGCTGCGGGTGCTCTTGGGCATGACGAAGGCCTTTGTTTGCTTGAGCAGCGAGCGGTCGTTGCAGAGGGCCGATATCAGAGGCAGGTCCAGGTGACGACTCTTTTCACGGAGCAGCTGAATGTCGATTGGGTTGACGCCGCGTGTGCTCGAGCCGGTGGCGCCGTTGATTGTGGCAGCTGCTGAGTGAGACAAGGACGCAGAGGCTTCACTGCGCAGGAGGTGCATTCGCTGCTGCTGTTGCTGTTGCTGATGCAGCTGTTGCTGCTGCTGCTGCTGAATGCTGTGAGAGTGGACAGCGTGCTGGTGGCTGGCAACTGTCCGCGTTGAGTGCAGCGTCGATTGTGAACTTTGACTGACCGAGGCAGGCTTCGAGGGAACTGCAAGAGAGAGAGACAGAGATAATCGGTTAGGGATCTGAATGCGACTGAGACGCGCCAGATGAGTACTTACTTGGCGGTGGTTTTTCGTGGGGCGCCGGCATTGGAGGTTTCTTCAGTCGCCGGTCCACGTACGGGGGCGGTGGAGGGGGAGGCAACCGTTTCATTTTGGGCATGGCTTCGATGGAGTTCAGGATGTTATCGTCCGAGCGGGAGCGGGCGAAGAGACTCGAGCTGCTCGCCATCGCGGCTGGGTGCAGCGGCGGTGGTGGCGGCGGCTCGTACGAGGAGCACAGGCTCGCCACAGACGGACTGTAGAGTGGCGAGTAGGCACCCGGCAGTTGGACGTAGGTGTCCGAAAGGTTCTGCGTCGATGCGTAGCGGGAATGCGTGGACAGGGCCAGTGGGAGGTACGGCGTGCTGCGGTAGATCGCGTGGCCCTTGCACGTGTCCCACGGGCCGGCGTGGTGAGCACTGTGCATGGTGCTGTGGGCGTACGCCAGGTACGGATGGGGCGGTGGACTCTGCGCCATCGCGGCTAGGATGGAGCTCTGCTTCGCGTCCAGGTACTCCTGCTGACTGACGGCGGGGTCCTGGATCGGGTAGATGACGTAGTCCACGTCGCTGTAGAGTTGCTGCTGGTATAGTTCGATCTGCTTGCGAGCCAGCTGGGTCGCGCTGTAGACCGTGGCCAGCTGGGGTGGCGGTGGCGGCGGCGGCTGACGCGGTAGGCTGGGCGGCGGTGGTGGTAAGTACTGCCGGGGCTTGATGACCGGCAGCAGGACGCACGTGCGAGTGGGTGGAGGCTTGATCTCCGGGTACGGCGGCGGCGGCGGCGGAATGGCGGACATACTCTTGTGGGTCGCGTGCAGATGCTGGTAAGGAACTATTGGAATACCGATTGTGCTGGGTATGGCTGATATTTGTGACTGCTGGGTCGGGTGACTGTATGGCGACGCGCCGATCGGACTGGACTGCGGCGGCAGGCTGGTGATGGTCGGCGCAGCGTAGCTCGGCTTTGGGTTCTCACTGACGACGCTGGTGTGGGCCTTGAGGATGTTTATCTGCGGTCGCGTTTTGATGAAGCGCGCGGTCACCTCCTCCGGTCGCATGGAGGAGCCCGAGGCGGAGTTCACCGAGTGAATGTTGCCGGACGAGGTTGACGAAGTCGAGATGAGGGACGTTGGCCGTGGCTTTGACTGGTACGGCGGTGGGTCCCGCAGAACTGGCTTCTGAAGGTTGCTGCGGATGGGCGGCCCGCAGAGGCCGGTCGTTTCGTGTCTAGCACCGTACGGTGGAGGTGAGCGCATCCGGAGGTCGCTCAGATTCACCATGGGTCGGGGGGTGTTGCTGTCGATGCGTTGGGGTGGGGCTGGTGGGTCCGACGGCAAAATGACATCCATGAGGTCGACGTCCTGGTCCTCGGTGGGGGCGGTGTCCTGGTGCCCTTGGATGTAGCTCTCGCCCTCCATCGTCAGCGGCAGCGTCACATAGTCACAGTCGGAGTCGAGGGTGTTTGAGACCGTCTTCCGACAGGGGTACGTTCCCCGGCCGACGATCAGGTCGGTGAGCTCCTCCGCGCTGAGAAGCGCGTGCTTGCTGTCCGTGGGGTCGCTTCCGTCGCCGCGAAACGATCCGCTGGCACTGACGTTCGAGTCCGAGCGCAGCCGAAAGTCGCGGATCTCCTCGTTCTTGATCCTGTTGTTCCTGTAGCCGCCGTCCACGGAGTCCACGTTCGGTGACTTGCTCATCTCACTCTTGGGCTGGAAGATGCCGTAGTGCGAGCTGGTGGCGCTCTCGGACTCGGCGATTTCCGACGACTGTCCGGTCATCTCGCTGCTGTGCATGGTGTAGACGCCGGACGTTTCCGTCGGCGGAGCGCCGTGGGCCAGGGTGTACACTCCGGAGATGCTTTCCGTCTCATCGCGGGTGGACGCAATGAAGTCGTGGTCGATGCACGTGCTCTCGCCTTCACTCAGCTGCGAGTTCTGGGCGGTGTGACTGAAGCCCAGTTCCAGGCTGCTGGAGGTCGATGAGCGACGATTCGTCGTGGCCTGTGGATGCACTGTGAGTGAGGATAAGGTGGTCGTCTCTGTGGCCACCACAACTGTGCTGCACGTCGACGAGCACTGCGAGCCGATGTTATGCTGCGAACTGGGCGAGTCGGTGCTGGACTTCTGCTCGCTGACTTGGTCCGTTGGAGAGTTCCGTTCAGATGACTTCTGTCGAACAGACAGCGCGGCCAGCTGGTCCTCCAAGTCCTTCAGCGACACCTGACCGACTGACGATGTCTGCCGGCTCACACTGGGCCGGTCCAGCAGATGCACCAACGCCAAGCTCTCCGTCGAGGGCGCCGCGATCGGCGCCGGTGGCGTGTTGATCATGATCTCGAGCTCATCCTCCGAATGCACTCGGTCACTCACTATTCCTGAGGTGGTGTTCGAACTGGTGCTCGATATCACCGATATCCGCTGGTCGTTCTTATTCTTATATGGCAAATGAAGGCTCCGGGAGTAGATGTAGCACGCGTGCAGGCAGTTGCTCTCCTCCTCCTCGCGCTTGATCACCTCCTTGAGGCGGGCGGCGATCTTCATGCTGAACTGGTGGGTCTCCTTGCACAGCGTCAGCAGCATCTTGTTCTTCTCGTCGCTGGTCGCGTACAGCGTGATCTTGCTGTCCCCCGAGCGGATCTCGAACTTCTTCCGTTCGAAGCTAAGCTTCGTGATATTCGGCCACAGGAAGGTGGTCTGCTGGGTGTTGTCCCCGCAGATCTTGATGCCCTTGGCGTACACCACGAACCACGAGTTGCCGGGGCCGCTCTCGCTCTTTGCCATCTTCATGCGATACATGTGCGCGTTGATGCCCTCGTGCATGCACGCCTGCTGGATGTAATGCAGTTCCGCGTTAGCCGGCGACATTCCACGGTTCTCGCGGTGGCACGCACGCAACGCATTCACTGCACGCGCTGTCCGCAAACTGGGCGGCAGGTATTCATCCACACGGAAGTAATCTGGAACATTGATCGACGACGATGAGGATGCGGCTGACAGCGATGTCGCCGCCACAATGCCCGGTGCCAGCTTATCAGTGATTGCCTTCATTTTGTGACCAGAATTATTAATTACCGATGGCGATGGGCTCTTAACCGTTGACAGGCCAGCCGCTGCTGTTGTTGGTCCTGCCGTGCTTATATTGCTATCACTGCTGCCGCTTCCTGTGCCACCACAGCCTGCCGACGATATCGCCGAGTCTGTGACCTCATCCTCTGGACAATCACCCAAGTCGGCTTGCAGGGCGAGTCCCGCAAGCAGAATCATTGATTGTTCAGAATAGTCCCTAGGAACATCGCATCGATTAAGGGCATTAGCTTTTAACTGGAGATAGTAGTTGTGACGTGAGGTCTCATCTTTCAACATGAACGGACTCTCGATGTAGAATTGCACTCGGAAGTGTAACTCTAAGAGAGGTCGACCATTCGCATCGAGACCCTGTAAAGAGAGAGAAATAGGCGGAGCATTACATATAAGAGATTCCAGTTGAATGGGTGCGAGGGACTTACGTGAGTATGGGACGAACGCCAGCTTTTCGGGCCATACTTTGAGAGTTTGCTCTCTGGGTCGGCAAACATGTATTCGCCATCTGAAAGGAGAAGAAAACACAGTTTATTAGTTTGCGGTTTGAGTGGAGGAAAGGGAAGTTTTGTATACGGTACGAGATCAGCGGAGACTCACACCTCAGGAGGCACAAGAAAAAGTCAACACGACAAGAGGATGTCCGCAAGGAGGAGTCTTATCTGCTCTAGTTGTGGAGAGGTTCTAGATATACTGGCAAACCATGGGATCAGATGTCTGGACAAGCTGGAGGATGCCCTATGTGTCAATACCAAATGGGGACCAATGATAAATAAGGTAAGCTGACGTTAAGGAAGGCGAGTGTACACTCGGAGGCCTAAGGGCCCATTGTGAATCCCTTCATTTGTGGAGTACACATTAGAAGAGCCGATACATCCGCATTCGCTGAGTCCGCAGTCACTGTGAAGAATCTTTGTCCCAGCGAAGCTAGGCGAAGATTCTGGAGAGACACAGGAACTTCACCAACTGCGACATAGCAATAGTGTGAGACAGTCGTGCCGCTATCCTGGCACTAGACTCCTTTATCATCAAATCCAAGCTTGGAATGCCTACAGAAGCTAAAGAAGCTGAGCAGGAGTAACAGAGTACAGGGGTAGTAGGCAATGAAATGGTCGACTCCCTCGCTGGAGTAGGAGCATCGGAACCCTATTATGTGCCCCGAACAATTCTTTGCTGTAGGAGACCATGTCTTAAGAGAAGAAGTCAGGGAATTAGAAAGAAGGAACCGGACAGATGCCAGGAAACTCTTGGGTCAACATAACCAGAAGAGGTTTGAAGCTTGTATCAAGCTGAGCAAGATCAACTTCCGTGTCCTAACAGGCCTTCTAACAGGGCACTGCATACTCAGGGAGTACCTAGGGATACTAGGAGAAGGTCTGCAGATTCTGCGGAGAATCTAATCAAATTCTAGAACGCGAGGCACTAGACCACAAATCGACTGGATGGCGCAGTTGGTAGAGTGCCTGCCCCTGGTTAGCGCTTTTATCTGATTTTCAAATCTGGTCCAGCCACCATTTGCCGTTGGGATCAAATTAACGGCACTATCAATGGGGAAGTCAATCCGTGGAAATAGTCTGACTATGGATCACAATGAACCAACATGGCGGCCCCCTACCTAACCTAACCTAGTCCACAAATGATATCTGTGGAAGCACCCAATATCAGGGGAAGAAATGAAATCACTAGAACCAGTCATTATAAAGCCAGGAAATTGCCTTAGAGAGAATTCTCTAGAATAAATCTCTTCCACCTTCGCGCTACAGGAGTCCATAACCGTCAACACAACTCTGAAAAGAACTGCAAGTGAGGGAAATTCTTAAGAAATCAAAGTTATGAAAAGGGGGCACAGTAGATCTCAACAATAATAATAAATTACATTCATATTCAGAGATAAAAGCTTAGCCAGCAAGGCTCTGGGAGTTCCGGAGAGGTCTTGAAGTCGCGTGTCTTTCTCCGCCGTCCGTCTCAAACTAACAAGCTCACTCTTGCGTACTTGCACTCTTACAATCAGCAAGAAGAGAGTTCGCTTCTTTGACACCGTCGCACTTTCCATCAACAGAACAGAAAGAAGTGATTCAGCGCCCATTCACCCCCATTCCCCACAAAGCCAGGCAGGCAGGCATTCGATTAAACAAAACGCTGCACAAAGTGTCCAATTAACCTAGACCGCATCGTCAAGCGATTCCGTTTAACTTTTCAACACCCAAAGGGACACTGCTCCCGCGCTCATCAATAAACTTCAACGGCATGCGGTGTCAATGCGGGCGAACCTTAATAAATTTCCCATTAAATCACTATCTGTCTAGACGAGAGACTGCAGTGAAAAGCAAATAAAATTATAAAATATGTAAAGATTTGCAAACGCAAATTCCAAGTCATTACCGTCAAGTCACGTTTTCCAGTCAACTCTCGGCGCTGAACTATATTTTGATGTCCCAATGTGTCAAAAGCAATCACCATATTCATAAAACATTCATACATGTAACGTGTGCGGCTGCGTGTGTGCAGCGGAAAGCCCGCCATTGCCATTATCCGGTCTTGAGATGCGAATATACGATGAATGCATCGCCATAACTCGCGTGTACTTCCAAACGTCAACGTCACACATGAATGCATTTTCGCCGTAACTGTGTGCATTGGCATTGCATTCCTTTTGACATTCCACAATTCAGTTATACACACGTATTCACATGGGCGCATGTGTTCGAAACGGAAACCGCTGAATGGGCGCACTCAAGCTGTGGAACGGCGGTGGAGCGACAGTGTGAGAAGGAGTGTGCGTGTGTTTTTACTGAAACATAAAAATTAATTGGAATTAATTTCAAGCCCACAGAGTCCATCGGAAATGAGGAGCGCTTGGAATGTTGTTGCATTTGATTAATCTTCGTCGATGATTCGATATCGTGAACTGAACTCTGGCGAGAAGGCATTTAATCATTTTGGAAAGAATTTTTGTGTTTTTTTTGTTTGCATTTAATTTGAACCCATTCGGTAGCTGTTTGTCTTGTTGCTCTCTCTCTCTCTCTCTCTCTCTCTCTCTCTCTCTCTCTCACTCTCCCATAGAGATTGGTATCGTTTCTTGAAAATTTGCTTTTATAGGTGATTCTGAAGGTGATTTTATCTCGGGAAGATGACATTTTCGTGTTTACCTCTCTTGGATGTCAGTGGGTCAAATGTTAATTGTTTCTGCTGTCAAAGTGACAGCATTGAATTTGATTAAGATGAATGTGATGGATGACAAACTTTGATACGGTGATTTTTCTTTTTTAAGTTTATGCAGAAAAACTTGATTACGAAATCAAAACGACGAATGAGAACACACGTGGCCGCGGTGAAATGTGTCACTGAAGACATTTGTCATTCAGCGTGTCAATTTTTGAAGGGTTTCTTATTCGACTGGGTGAAACTTTGTTCGCAAAGTTGTGAGCAGAAATGAAGTATTACCGAGTTGGCCGACCTCTTGCCCATTGACGAATTTGACATTGTCTCCTTTTGACAGTTATTCATGAAATTTTTACGGCTGTTCACAAAGTAATGTGAAGCAACGATAAAAAAAACGATATAAAAAAATAAGTTGTCAAACATTCTTAGGGACAGGGAGGTAGAAGTTGGACATGTCGGTAATACAGTGGACCCCTCCTAGAGGGGAGTTTGACTTAGAGCGGATGTTTTGTGTTAAGAATGAGGGAAAAGTGTGGAAAATATTCGAGTTACAGAGAGTTTTGACTTGGGAGAGTTCGACTTAGGGAGCGTCCGACTTAGGGAGAGTCCACTGTACTTTATTTCTGGTAGTGAGGTTCCATGTTTCGAAAGGCCGTTCAGATGATTTTGCTTGGCAACACTTTTATTTTGACAGTTCAACGGGATGTCAAGAGAAATGTAGAAAAGTGTAACCTATCCTTAGGAATCGAAACGAGTTTTGTCTTTTTGCTTTCGTGTGCGAAAATATTTTTGAGGCAGAGACCCAGGAAACGAGTACAATTTGACAGCTGATAATCCCCTTGTCCGCCGACAAGACACAAGTTTGCTGTCAACGTGAATAGCAGATAGCGGTACACTTAAAAATAGAACTTGTGTTGTCATAATGTATGAGTCTGCAGAAAACAAGCCGCACAGTGACATCTGTCAGAATATTTGAACACAAATCTGCAGGCAGCTGCCTTCAATACAAAATATTTGTCAATCACAGTCCCCTGACCAGAGACTACAGGCTCTGAACAGTCTGAAAAATATCTAGACCAGATTGACAGGAAACCCTGTCACTTTGTTGACAAATGTCATACGTCAACCATATCACTCTTCGACACTCCACAAACGTCATAAATGACAGCCAAGAATGAAATTCGATTCAAATGACTTGACAAGCAAATAAACAAAAAAAGAAAAAAAAACCTCGCATCACTATTCTAGATTACATAACAGAAATAAAGCAATTCATTCAGCGCGGCCAAACCAGTTACAATTTGAATCCGAGAGCCTTCGGCAACGTTGCGTCCCTCTCCTGGGCCACAGGAATTTCCTTCGATGTTTTCTTGACATGTGCACCCGGCAGAAGAGGTTTATTTTGAAGCAAAAAAAAATTCATACAAATATTCTACATAGACAGGCTTGATCGCACATAAGACCGCTCTCTTCAGTCTTCGATCTACCTGTTGCACCTCGGATCGAAGTGAAGAAGGAAACGGAAAACAGAAAACAGAAAACCCCAAAATTCGATAAATAAAGATGAATGTTGTTTGATGAATGTAGTCTTCCTTAATTTGCTTCCAAAATTCCATCAGCAAAGTGCTTCAACACAACATCATCAGAAGAAGATCATATCCTCACCGTCCGTCTTCGTTCTCGTTGTCGTTTACTTCTTCTTCATCGTTGTCGTCGTCGTGGTCGTCATCGTTGTCTGGCTCCACCTGCACATCTCTCCTGGATGTGTTCTGTTTTTTTTCTTTCTTCGCCTTTCGGAGACCCTCATCACACACAAACACACACACGCAATTTCAGTGCTCTTATGTGAGCATCGAAAAAGGCTGCTTGTCTCATCGCCAACAACGGCTCAAGGGCATTACGATGTCTCCTGCAAACATGGGGTCTCCAGAATCTCTGAACAATCAACACACTACTCCTTTCGTTTGCATCGTTTTCGTTCTTTTTTTTTTTGGTTGAGTTTGAGTTTGAGTTCTTCTTCGTTGTCTTCCCTCGCTCTTCGTGTTTGTTACGTTCAATTCTTTTGTTTAAGTATTTCTTTTTGTTCGTCTTTTTCGTTTGCGATCGTTGTTGTTGTTGTTGTTGGCTGGCTGGTTGGTTGGTTGCGCATCGAATTCCTGATTTATGTACACGAACAGGTACGTCTTGTATATAACACAAGGGCTAAGAGAGCAGGTGAGATGTTTTGCTTTAAATAGATTCGAGGAAAAATGAAAAACAATGTTCGGCGGGAGGCGAACCGAAAGGAATTTGAAGAAGAATAAGATTATGATTTGGGTTGGAATTGGAATGTTGTTCGTCTTCGTTTTGAAGTGGCTTCTGGTAAAGGATGACAGTCCAGTTCAGTCCAGCTGCAGATGTTCTACAGCGGGAGTGCCTGGATTTTTGAAGAACTTAACCGCAAGGGGAGTGGTCTGCAAACAATTTTGCTCCATCAGATTTGAACAGATGAAGGATATTTTTGAACTTGAACGTGTCCACGTAAGATCAGAGATGTGGAAGGGTTTTCCGGGGAATTTTCGACCAGATCTGGTGGAGAGATGTTCGGTAGGTTTGTCTCAGGTTTCTTCAACAGCTTCCAGTAGCCTGGTTAATGGTTCAACTTTGGAGTTTGAACAAAGAACTGTGTACACGTGTTGTCCAAGTTTTATGGAGAGCAGCGGGGAATCAAACTGAAGGCAAGTGGCAATTTGCAACGTAAACTGGTCTCAAGAGTTCAGTTGGTCCTTGCAAAGAAGACTGCTCAAATGCAGTATCTTACAGGCGGACAGCGATCGTCGCAGCACTTTAGTCCGGCTAAACTCCCTTATGTCTATTCATGGGAATTCAATTCAAGATCCACATTCGTCAGAAATTGTCCGCTCAAGGGGATTGTCCGCCTAAGAGAGCGCTTAGCTTTCACTGTATTTTGATTTAAAGACAGCTGTGTGCAGACTTGACAGACGGAGCGCGGCTCTTTTTCTAGAGAGTTATTTTCGCCAGCTCTGAATGCACGATACAAAGTTCTTGAAAGGAACAACGTACGTACACGACATACATACGTACAGTCTGTCAATTAATTAAGAAGTGCGTCGTGACTATGCTGGCCGCTTCGCTAACATTCGTTAGGTTTCGTTAACTTTTGCTTCCTAAAGTGCGAGCGATTTGCTTAGATGTCAGTTGGCCTCGGAGTTTTGCTTATGTTTCCAAATGGCAAATGTAGGCTCTGTGGAAATTCGTCATTCTCCTGATCACATTTGGTTCTGTTTTAACATAAGCTCAAGCTTGCTTAAGGGGCAGCTATAATAGGCCAGAGATCTGCTATCGGAGTCGGAATCTGAACAAGAAGCTGAAATCCAGAGCTGACTCTTGATGCCTTCCAAAAGAAAAGTTCCACGTCAAATATTTGGTCGCGTCTGCGAAGAATGTGGAATGGAGGAGAAAATAGGACCGCGAACTCTACAAGCTGTGCTAAGAAGTGGAAGGAAAAAAATCGTCGTCGTCGTCGACCATATCGTATGCAAGAACACCAATGCATCAAATAGGAGGGTTTTTGAATCCGAACCTCCTGGTTAGAGAATGAGATGTAGACCGAATCTGGGGTATAAAGACCAAGCCATCGCTGACTGAAAGCAAAGTGTCCAGGACCGTCAACGATGGAAAACAGCAGTTCTCAGGCTCGTACCATAAGCCTACAGTCCATGCGTCAAAGGCCTACTAAGTTATTATGTAAATATTTGTCGGACAGAACAAAATCTCAAAAGTCACCCAACAAATCAGACAGGTATTTTTTTCCCTGTGTTTCGAGGGTCAGATTTTAGTATATTTGACAAAGTCTGTTCAACTTCTCTAACTCCCTTTTCAAAGTAAATAACTATCGAAATAAACACAAGATATTTCCAGTTGAAATTTGAACTTTTGAAATGACAGTCATAAGACAGCAGTGTCCTTTCTGTCCGCACAATTGAGTGAATCGTAGAATTTTATAAAAAAAAAATGTCACGCCAGAATGAACGACTCCTGATGCGCCTTAATTTGACAGACTGGACATTCAAGAGCACATGGACAACACTACTCCAACCCGAAGGGTCTTCGACTCCGAAACAGTTGCACAACGCAATAGAGGATGCCCACGGAACCGAGGGCGCACACAAGTGGAGAAGGACCTCAACCAACTTGGCGTGCGAAATTGGATGCAGCTGGCTAAAGATCGTATCAGCTGGCGAGGCTTGTTGGCTGAGGCCCAGGTAGACCCTGGACTGTACTGGACCCTGGACTGGCATTCTATGTATTCCTTTTCTATGATGGACAGGTGATTGAACCCTCAACTCTGAATAATTAACGAAACGACCAATTTTCTGCACATATAAACAAAAATGAATACTTCGTGATATGCAAACAGATGAGGATTGAATTATCGCGTTTTCTTATCGCCTAAAATCCCAACAATAATTAGTTTAAGTGTTCTTATTAACGATTTTAATTTATTTTTCTCCACGAATCAATCATTTTCTTTGCAAACTGTCAAGCTGAGTTCGCAATAACCAAGAGAGACAAACGCGATCCACAAAATTTAGGAACCAAAAATTCGCGATGAAGTGTCTCTCTACGAATGAGAAAAATTAATATGAATGAAGAGTCACAGTTTCGTAGCTCGCGATTCGTAGTGCGAATGACCCTTAAGAAATTGCGAACAGAGCTCTTAAGCGCGCGGTACACATGTGCAACGAGAAGAGTCCCACAAAATGTACTAATCACGAAATTTTTAAATTTCATTCGTTGGTCACGGGTACACACTATTTTTCCGCCGACTAATAACAGTGAAGTTTCAAAGTTCTGAGAATAGAGAAATCGCGATTATTTTGAATCGCAAATTTTGTGGAACGTCACTGTGGATCGCGGTTTCAGTGTGACAAGCCAAGGAAATGTGTCTAAGTCATGGAAGAAAACTTAGAAATGTTTAGTCAGTTTTCTAAAAAAATTTGACTCGACTTAACTCGGGGGCCTTCGATGAGCAATAGAACGGAGCCAGTGGAGAAGAGTAGACTGCATGTCAAAGCCGGTACATACAATGAGCTTAACTCGCGATTGGGAGATGTTGAAGTTGGAAGTGTTGATCACCAGCAATCACCATAAGCGATCGCTTGACCTGATTAGTCTAAGCAGGCCTAATCTGAGATCTCTCATTGGCGTTCTAACAGGGCATTGTGATATAGGATCTCACGCCTCCTAACTGGGCCTGCCATACAGTGACTTCTGCAGAAGCTGCGTGAACGAGGATGAGGAAGAAACCATTGAACACCTGCTATATACATAGTTGCAGTGCTCTCTCATCGCGTAGATTCAGAATCCTGGGGGCCAACTGGGGGACGGGTGGCTTTATCAAATGCACTACGTTTTTTGCGGAATGGGTATCCATAGATCTGCGGGGTAACACAATGGGCCTAAGTCTGGCTACTATCCTTCTGCACAGCAGTCAGCCACTCTAACCGAACCTAACCTAACAGCGGATATCATTTTATTGGGACACGTCGGGCTAAGATCGTTTGTCGCAATTAGGCGGCTGTTCCAAAAATATGACAGCACGAAGAGAAAGGCCAGTCCTCACGCTTCCCGCCGAATATGGCTTCAAACCCTTGAAACCGGCAGAAATGAAGGCTTAAACATTTTGTGTCCACTTCGTACTAAGGTAAGGTTCTGTTATTTTTAATTTGTCCCACTTAAGCAGCTGTCCCAAAAAAAAAGCGTAATCCACAGTATGTGCTAATAATGAGATCATTCACAAAAACCTACGATCGCAGGTCGTCTCGTTGAAATACATAAAAATGTGACTGATACGCCGAAATGGATCATTCCTAGTTTCCCATTTGATTGAACAGCAAGACCTTCAGTGTGGTCCCGCAAGCCCTGCCCAACACCGCGGTTCTAATTCAATGCTGTGATGTCATAAATTCAACTCATCTCCTAATATCCCACCGCATCCACTTACACAGATGCCCATCGCAACAACACCCATTCTTCAGTGATCGTTCGGGCTTCTGGAATTTACTGGATCCATTAACATTGGTACCATTTATAACACCACAGCCGTGCTCGCGGCCATAAAACCAACAGGAAAGATTCCTCTCTCTCTGTCTCCCCCAAGTGCATACATTCATTAGGTACCTATCTATCCTGTCAAGTCTCCTTCGCTCATTCCGGCTAGAATAGCGAATACCTCTCTGCCGCGCCGTGCTCGCAGGGAACAGACAAGAAGGACCAACGCAACACTGTTTGTTTGTCGAGGGCAATAAAACCGGGTAGGATAACGCAGAGCTCCTTCGTCGGCCGACAATCCCCGAAGAATCCGCACACACATTCATGGCGTGACTCCGAAGTCGCTGCCTCTTATGCCATGACCATCATCATCATCATTTTTCGCTTCGCATGCCCCCATCATCAAATGTATCTTCACGAAAAATCATCAAATAAAATAAAGTATGCTGTAGCACGTACACGACACACACAGCCACACCGCGGACGAGCGGGACGAGCGGTACGAGCGAGATCCAGGCTAACAGCGCAACACCCTCCAACCGAAAGGGCCACATGCCAGAACAAGAAGATTCCTCAAAGATAACAATCGTCAAATCGTTCTCCTTCGTCTATAAGTCCCCGTGTTGCCTGTGCAAGAAGATATTGGCTACCTTTTTTTTTTTTTTTCTCATTCTGCATTTGTTTGCTTGTATCCTTCATCCTGTCGCTGGGCGTGAGCGACACACTGGGGCAGGGGCGAGGAACGACGGCGAAAGAGAATCCTCCAGACCTTGTATGGCGTGTATCTTTCGTATTTTATGACGAGATATCTTGAATAAACTTCACCATCATCATGTGTCTTGGTATTCCTTGTCTTCTCTGTTCATTCTTTTGTGTGGTTCCTTTTGCTTTTTCATCTGAAATTCTTCTTCTTTCTTTCTGCAGAAAAAGAGGATCCTCCGAACTATTACCACCTATTGTCGCCCGTCTGCGCTGCAGAGGCTCACGAGTTCGGGGGAGATGGAGTGTCATGATTTCGGTGTTTCTTAAATATGAAAATGTAATTCTTTTGATGGCACGAAGAAGTCGGTGTCTGTGGGTACACAGCGAGCTGCTGAGTCTGACGACTAGCGAACCGATGCTGTTTGAACGAAGCTGTTGTGACGCGAAACAGATCACGAGGAAGCGTGTGGATTCTGTTTTTGATATTGCTCTAGTCCATTAATGGGGCGGTGGCACAACACGCTGGGGTGTCAGTGGAACGTCTGCCTGTGATCTTCTGCTGTCATGAACAGCACAGATCTTGTGCAAGCTTTATCGTGAGATGGTCTGTTCTGGACTGAGACCGAGCCTGGCGAACAGTTTCAAAGAATATGCAGACATTTCTACTTTCAAGTTCATTTAGACGACCGTGCAAGATCAATGTGAGATTCGCGATCATCCATAAGTCATTTCAGTTGCTAGCCTACGCAGAGGACATTGAAGTTCTGTCAAACGCTGCAAGTCGTCATTGGGGAGATTGCTGGCATTTGAGTTAAATCTGGTGAATTTGTGGTGAATAAGGGAAAAATAAATTACATGCAACATCGACGTCTTGCATGAAGTGTCAGAATGGTAGAATGAACAGCTCCTCGGTGTTGTCAGGTCCGGTTCATGTCCGGGCTAGGGACATTTAAGTTGGACGCGACCTTTGCTGCGCAGGGAATGGTGCAAGCATCGACGCAGAATAACTCTTGCCAATCGCTGAATTTATTGGACTCTAGGGACAATTGAGAAATGGAGCCGTCTCTTGAAGAACCAAGTTAACTTTGTACAGGCACTGGTCAGTCCAATCCTGCTCTCCGGTGAGGGTATACACGGAGAATTTCAGAAACATTCCGCATACAATTTTTACGCTTTGCGATCTTCTGGAGGTGAAGATGCTGGCACGACTTATTCGCGCTGTACAGGGATATTACCCTAGCCAGGCGTTAACGGAACTAATATCTAAGGCGGTTAGGTCATGAAGAGCGTACCTGGTCGACTAACAGAGCGCCATTAGAAAAAATAATAAAAAAATAAAAATAAATTTTGTTGTTTAAAAAAAATGATAAAATGTAATTTTTTTTTTGGAATGGAAAACAAAAATATGGTCTTGATACCACAATTTGCTTGAAGGGTATTATAGGAGCACCCAAGACGATGAACGCAGTGAACGTTCAAAAGAGACTGAAGAAAACATCAAAAAATCCACAAAAAATGTTTTTCAATAATAATCAATCATGTTTATTTCGTTCACAAGTTTACAAAGCGACCCACGGCACAATTTGCAATTCAGAGATTTGATATATTATACAGGGTGGGTCATAGATTCTTGAAAATAGCAACACTTGATTTCTTAAAACCCGTTAAATGGAGGGATGTGCTTGTGGAGGGGAATGTTGCGTAATCGTTGTAAAACAATCTCACAAAAACGAATAACTGTTCCTGTGACTTAACGATGCAGAGGTGATATCCCTCTCTCTTGTGAGGATACCTGAAAAGTTATAAACTGACGACGATATCCCAAATTAAAAGAATACAGCCAGGAGGAGATTGCCACGACACCTCGCAGCATATGCCAGCGAGTTTTCATGTCGATTGCAGGAGTACCAATGACGAAACAGGAAAACAGAGGAAGAACAGCAAAAACCTTTTATTAAAAAAAAAAAAAACAATTTAATTTTGGATGACCGCAACGTCAAGTTGATCGAGATAGCTGACACTCTAATGATATCAAATGATCTTATTGGATATATCCTTCATGATTATTTGGGTATGCGAAAGCTCTGTGCAAAGTGGGTGCCCGCCGAGCGGACAATCAAGACAATGCACCATGCCACATATCAATGAAAACGATTGATTTAGAAATTTGTCGCCGATGAAGAGTTAATCGCCGAGACTGAGACTTAATATTATCGACATGTTGGAACATCATATCGGGATCATATCGATGGCAACTATGTTGTATAATAAAATGGTATTTTTTTTTCCAAAAAGAAGTGTGTTTTTTTTTCTTTGCAGCAAAACCAATGTTTCATTTCAGCCGAACTGTTATATACGGCTAAGTTCTGACCCGAAGACCGAGTGGCCTATTCGGAAACGCAACCAACCACGTTTTAGGTGGCGAACACAAGTGAAAGACCTCAACCAACTCGGTATGCGCATTTGGCGGCAGTCGACTGAAGTGGCTTGTTGACAAGAAACTTATTTGCAGAAGGAGCCAAGCCGACTTCAAGACACTGATCATGACTGTCTTGTCTCAGTCGAGTCATAGGCGTCTTCTTATACTGATATTTATGATTTTCTGGTAATTAGTTGCCGTAATGTGGTGTTGTGAGTCTCTTCCTCGACTCCTACAAACTTGAATCCACGGTGTCTAGGTTCGATTCCCGGTACGACAAAAATCATTTTCAAGGCCCCCACCTCTTTCGAGTCAGAGGGTATAACTGTCTAGAAAACGCATCTCGAGTTTGGCCATTAGGAGTCGCCATTAAAGCGTAGTGCCCTTCTCGTGAGAGAACAACAGCACGCACAACACGAGTGGTTGTTGTAAAAGCTAGGCCCTGGCCCTCTACGGGCTGTCGCGCCACCTATACTATTATTATTAAAGTGTCGTCGATTCCTACGAACAAGATGGATTCTGACTCGATTCAGTGCTACATGGTGTCCAAGTGACAGCTGCAGCTTCCTGACAGTTCTTTTAGAAAACTTCAAATGGGTGTCAGGGAAGTCATCAAATTTTTTTTATATTTTGTAATGTAATGATCTTCATGGGAATTACCGATTTACAACTATTAAACGGGTCCATGCTAATGAACACTCCACGATCAAAGTTCCACGCTTCAACCGAGTCTTTGTGGATTTCAAGGCTGCTCCGAGACAAAGAATATAGGTTGAGTTTGATTTTGAGATCTCCGCAAGAACTCCTTAGTTTTCGAATTCTGCTGATGGTCAGGTTCAACGGCGTTGCATTTTACGGCAGGAGACGATAGGATAAACAAGCTAACTCAGTTGACCAGTCACACGTATGGCAGTACGGGCCCGTTGTGGAACACAGGACGATAAAGTCAGGTTGGTAGGCACAGACAGAGGATACCTTCAGTTGGCGTAGCTCCCTCCCTGAAGACCGATGTTCTCGAAACTTACTTAGCTTCCGACATTTACTTCGTCTCTGGTTTAAAGCCAACGATTCGTCGGCTTTGTCTCTGGTTTATAGCAAACAATGCTCAAGTGAGCTTGCCAATTTTAATTCTTCAACTCCACGAATTCACCTACAATACTTTTCTCGAAGGTAAGGCAGGTCACTTCACCCTCAACTATAATAGACATCATGTGTCTACCTCTCCTGTCACTTTAAGATTTTTTGACAGCTTTTCTTTTTATAGCGAAGACGAACAAACAAAGAATGTCATTTTGACATGACGTCTGTCAAAAAATTACTACAATTCGTGGACGAACAAGGGGATTTTGTGCCCTCTAACCTGCCACTCACCACAACCCACAGACAAGTCTAATTAATTACTCTCAAGACGCCAGCCGAGTGTCAGATCGATTGGAACAAGAAAATTCACCAAAAACTGTCTGAAGTGGTTACCCATTCATGCACACATTCAAAATAACTGGTCACCCCTCAAACTCGTTATACCTCATAATTCCAAGAGCAATCAATTAAAAGCAACAATTCTCATTAAAGGTCATTCAAAATAGAACGAATCTCCTCAAAAAAGAAAAAAACCCGCCATGATTAACGTAATCCACCTCAGTGACTGCAGTCACTGCGAACACACCCCGAACCAGCATCTGTCAAATGTTTCGTAAGTACATTCCATTAACATTGTTTCCGTAATTTCAGTTTCCTCTTGACTTCCTTCACTTGAATTTTGTGGACGAAAACAACGACAACGACAACCAAAAAAAATATCCACAAAACCAAAAGTCAAAAGGCCAACCGAGCAAAAGCGACAACAAAACCACGAGAGCAAAACAACGAAAACAAAATCTCCATGCAATCACATTCCACGCGAGGTTTTGTATTACAAAATCCCGTGCACCTTAGAACGAACGCATTCACTGCCAAAGTGCGGATGTGGGGCGGCGAGAAGAGGAACGAGAAAAAACCGCGAAGGAGGAGGGTGAACGAAGCAATCCATCGTCCTTCCATTTTATTTGTTTATAGCTTCAAGTTGCTTCATCTTGGTTGTTTTTTTTTTTTTTTTTTTGATTTCGTTATCGTTCTTTTCTGCTGGCTGCTGGCAGACCTCCAAAACAATTGATCAAGGTTGGGTCTTGAGTGTCTTAAATGAGTATCTACTACGGCATGCCTCGGGGCATGGCATAGCATCTGACATTCCATTGCAGCGGCGAATCGGAGCTGGGGCTCGAGTTCACTCCATTCTCCATTCTCGCCATCATCCGACATCGTCATCGTCATCGTTGTCATTATGATGATCATCCGCGTGCTTTCAGTCTTCTCTTGAATGTATCTCCTCCAGCGGCTACATTCGAAAGGTTACGTGCAAAACTCCAACAACAATGATGTTCGAAAAGGAGAGAGAGAGAGAGAGAGAAAAAAAACGTCAAAAATTCTTGACCAAAGAAAAAGAAGCAGAGGCGGAGAGGTAGAAAATAAAACCGGATATTCCTCTTGGAGTGATGTTTCATTTGGGAGTTTCACGAGAGAGCCCGAGATGATAATGATGGGTGATGGACCAAGCACGGCTTGCCGGAGCGGACCAGAGGAAGAGGGCCGGCTGGCAGAGGGTAACCCAACCAGTTGACCGGTGAGTGTGTGTAAATCGCCGTCGCTGTGCTTCTCGGCCGGAAAAATGAGAGAGAATGGACAGCAAAGACGGCCAAAACGGACGGCCAGCGGCAATTTGGTTACATTCCACCCAAGTTGGCCGCTTAAGCGATAGTCGAGTTCACCTCATTCCTCCCCTTCCCCGGCAGCCGGTCGTCGACGATCGCTTTTGGGATCTTTTGGAATTTTTTGTTCGGAAATCGAAAAACGATTTTTTATTGATGCCCGACCACAGAGTGGTGCTGGCTGACGCGCCGAGCAAAGCTGCTCGATGATGCTGGTTTTGGAATTTTGCGCGCGTAAACTTCAGGGAAACTTTTACCGGTTATCACAGATGCACACATACACACACAGGAGCGCGTGGATGTGTGTGAGTTTGAGCGCGCACGCTTCGGAGCTATTTGTGGCGTGTCCCCGGCTTGGTTTTTTCCCTGAATTCTTTTCTAATTTTAACATTTTTACGATCAACGAGCAACGATCGTCGTGATGATCTTGGGCATAATGACGACGACGGTGATCGTGATGATTTGAAATGATTAAGTGACTTTGAATTGGAGTTGAATATGGAACATCAATCATTGGACCGAGTGGCCGAGGGTGGAGCTTGGTTGGATTTGTCAAGAAAAAAAGTGTGGTTTACTCAGTTAGTTGATTCTGTTCCTGATGAGTGAACCTGAGGGCGATCGCGAGCTTTGTTCGATTCAAAGTAAGTTCTGATGAACTGCTAATCAATCTTGGTGCGGGACATTCGGGATGAATGACTGACTTTTTGCTCTCGGTTGGAGCCGCCTAGGCTGGTCCACTTAGGATGTTAAATATTTTGACAGGCATGGCATTAATCATTGGGACGACTTGTGGCAGGCTGATTGGGGAAGAAGGCGTGTTTTTGAAATTGGTGAAGACGATTCAATTCATTATTAAGGGGCAGTGCCGTAAATAGCTCCAGGAGGACTCAAAAATTACCAGGATTAACTTAATTTTGTTGGCACCGGGCTCATAAGAACCTAGTTACGCCATTGTTTAGGGGTACGTTAGACTGGCAAGATGAGCATTGTTAAAGATGGTGGGTCAAGATTGGTCTAGTTGTTTTTTCTTACTGAGCTCCTAGGAAGGTCTTATTGGTCTAGATTGTCCTTTTCTTTATTTGGCGCTACAGAGCGGGGAAAACAACTGGTCCTCAACCAAGAGGACTCACCAAATAGCCCCTGATCGGGAGGGCTATTGTGTGTCTCTTAAAGCGTTGTAGGATCAATAAAGATCTTGTGGCCCTCGAAATTCACTAAAGCTGAAACGACTTTACTCTTTACTCAAAAAAGAGTTCATATTGCCACAGTCTGTGGGGCATGGGAAAAAAGTGTTCATAGAAAGGACTGTCAGAAGGAACTTCTCTTTAAGCGAACACCAATCGGTAATTCTTCCAATCACAAGAACGGTAAAATAACTTGGTGACTGAATTTGGGAGAATACAGGCCCAAGCCCATATAATCCACGTGCGTTTCGTCCTGTCAAAAAAGTGAGAACTCATACGGCCTGCTGAGATGGAGAGAGACAGAAAATTGAAGTCCACAAATAGAATTCACCACGACGGGCGGAATTGTCAACTCTTAGCTTTTTGTGCGTTTGACAGATGTCATGGAAATTCATTCTGGTGCTCTTTATGTGATTGTTTTATTTTATGAATGAAGGAATACATTTTGTTTTCTTTAAAATTGTCTTCTAATAATTGCTAATAGTACAGGAATTCAGAATTTCATAGATTTATATAAGAGCGGATTATACATGCAACACACGTTATTGGACACCTCTTTGTTATCCGGCAACTACGATTTTTGGGGATTTCAGAAGCGGCGTTCAGACACAAGAATTCGTTGTGAGGATTTGCTTAGCAACCGTGATTGACGGGCCAAATCGTCAATGTGAACGCTCGTTACAACAGAACGGCAGAATTGTTTTGCGATAGACAAAGCATTTTGACTTTTCAGCTTCACCAAATTGTCACAACAAATTTGTTGTGTCTGAACGTACGCAACGGATTCTATAGGCTTGGACCTTATGACTCTGATTGCGAAAAATGACTGGAAAAAGTTAAGGAAACTTCCAGGATCAGAAAATTGGTGTATAAACATAGGCGCAGCCAATAACAATGACAATGCAGTCTTATAAGCACTTTTGACGATAAGAGACGTCGTAAAATGGAAGTCAGCAGACTTGAAATGGAGTTGTGGACAAGATTACAATGCAGTTCTAACAGCTGGACACAGGGTGAGACAGTTCAACAAAGCCGAAGATGTTCAGCACGTCCCGTAATCATATCGCTGCAATGAACATAGAATGAAATGAGTGCACTATATACCACTCCAAGCTTCTTAAACTCACGGTTTCAGTCCAAGATTTAAGTCGTCCGTTATTGTGACACTTTGACGTAAGGCTTGGCGGCTAGGTCACTCCAACCTCCTTAAACTCCGGGATTCAGTCCAAACTTTAAGTCGTCCGTTATTGTGACACTTTGACGTAAGGCTTGGCGGCTAGGCCGCTCCAACCTCCTTAAACTCCGGGATTCAGTCCAAACTTTAAGTCGTCCGTTATTGTGACACTTTGACGTAAGGCTTGGCGGCTTGGCCACTCCAACCTTTTTAACCTTCTGATTTCAGTCTAAATTGAAAGTTGCCCGCGACCAAAACAGTTTGACGTAAGGCTTGCTGCTTTTTCAAGAATTATAGACCATGACACAAGACTGAACCTGTAAGCCATTAGCACATGCCCCAAAATAACAAAATCCGCTTGTACATTTATGACCTCCTTTTGATTCTCGATGAAAGTGACATTCGATTTCGTTGTGAAAAACCAACCACTCACTTTCTCTAAGCCGCGAGCCTCGACAATAGTCGACAATTATCCCAGAACCAATGCGAATTGTAATCCAATCAATGTAACACATCTCCTAAGCCCCAGAAGCAGAAAATTCGCTTAAATTGTATTTCCTTTCAATTGACATCGCTCCCTCGCCAGACTTAATTTAGACAATTCCCTCTAATTCCATAGAACGTTCGCACATGCGCAACGAAATTGCCCCATCCACGGACGGAGGCGCACACCAACCAACCGCTGTCAAGTCAATTCAAAATCCATTATCTATCAATTGATGAGAACCCCGACATCGCATTATTTACTCATGATCCGAATATAATGTCATATCAGATTACATTCCAGGCACAATTGGCTAATTGGTCAACAATCGAAAGTTGTCTCCAAATTGAACATGAGAGTCATCAGAAACCGAGACGACTTAAGACTTCGTAGAATTCCATTTGTGGCGAATGACGCGACGAATGTGTTATGGCAAGAATTCGATTTCGAAAAAGTGTGTCACATTGGGTCGAATTGCAAGCGATTTCCTTTTTGACATACACCATCACCAGACGAACAGAGAGACATCATACAGCATATGAACGTGGACGCATAGCGGCAGCGGTGCCAGTGAAACACGAAATTACTTTCATTTGGTCCGTGAGTGGTGAGTGATTATGATTAAGTGGCCATCGAGGCGGATACTGGTAGCTCTAATCACAGCCGCCACCAGTCCAGCTGACAGAGAAAGAGAATGCGCCATGAGGTTGATTATCATTGCAAAAGCATCGTCGAAATGGTGGCGCCAAGTTAGGCAGAGATTTCTGAAGTCATTACGGGAGATGCTGCTGTTGATGATGACTTTATCTCTAATTGATGTGTGCTTCATCTCACCGCCCGCCCTCTGCAAAAAAAAAATAAACTAGGATAGTCCACTTGTTGCTAATTGAAGAGAAATCTGATATATCGAACGACTATTTGGTGAGAAGTTGCCGTCAGTGTTGCGTTGCCGGGAATGGTTTCTCCTTTTTGACAGATTAGGACAGGCGGTGGTTATCTGCGTGAATCTTTTTTTGGTGGTTTGGAGGTCTCTCTAATAAATGTCAATTTTGATGATCACTCATTTTTCGAATGAAAATATTAGTCTTGTGGCGAAATGATATCTTTTCACGAAACTTCAGATGACAGATCATAGATTTCTGAAACATGTTTGAAATAATCCATCGGTAGGAAGCAGTGAGCAACAAAGTGCCGAAATTATGTGGCAAGCTTGATTTTGACATCGTTCCCCGTCCGTCAAACTGAACTGTCAAACAAACCGCCCTCCAAAGTTAATTAAAACGCCAATCGCTGTGTTTGTCAAAAAGTGACATATCAACAAAGCTGTTTCCATCACCTCGCGCACACCAGGAAAGAAATCAAAAATTCCACAAGTGATTCATTTCCGAACACACCCCAACGCAACGCAACCAAGACGAGACATTCCTGTCAAAACGAAATGTGTTCACGAATCACACAGAACGTCATAATCGTAATTTGTTTTGATATGTATATTCAATTTCGAAATTCAATCCCATCAAGATTGTAGTATGTGCTGTCATGAGGAGTAATTAAAAACCATTGACAGGCAGTGTTTTAATTAAAGACAAAGAAAATGAACCTTCACCAGGCCTCAATTTGTTTGTTTTTGTTTTTGTTACCAAAGCCATAGCCATAGCCCATACACATACACAGTCAATGTGTCTCTCTATCCAATTGAAATAATTACAAATTCATGCTGTGCAAGCGGTTAATTCAATTTAAAACACTAAATCCATTTGTTGCTGCTGTTGTTGTGTTATATCGTGCTGCTGGGCCTCTGTGCACACACACAAAAGGTTCTCAAATTAATTCCGGACAGCCTTAGGTGGTAACAATAATAGAAATTTAAATCGGGGAAATCATAAAAAAAAAAACAAAACAATAATTATCAAGAGAAAGTTTTTTTTTCTTCGCTTGTCTTGCTGTGATGCGGTGTGTTTCTTTGTTTTGGTTTTCTTTTTGCAGTTTAATTGCTTAATCTATTGTTTTGTTGCTTCATTGGCATGATGGGTGAACAAATTATTGCGGCCAATTGAGAGTTTGACAAGTGACAATGAGCTATTGGGGGGGAGGGTAATTGTGATTTATGTACATTAATTTGATTATCAGAAGATGCGATGAGCATTTTTTTATGATTTATGGACATTTAACAGCCTGATGGATTGACGAGTGAATGTGTCAGATTGACAGATGTCACTTGGAAGTTAAATGTGGAACAATGTGCCTTCGCAGTGGAATTTAAGACCTCTGTTTGACCTGTTAGTTTTGACACAGAGCTTCACCAGGTCTTTGACAGATTTCAAGCATCCAGAGGCGGCTGCAGCCTAAGACGAAACGAGGTTGGTTGTGAATAGTAAAGTTTCAGATTGACAGGTGTCACTGAGAAATGCTGTCGAATTGTACCTTTCCACTGGAATTTATTCCCATTGTTACGTAAATTAATGAAAAATGGCCTTTTAATTTTTGACAGCAACATGACAGGTTAGGAATTAGGAACAATTTGGATGTTAAAACGGACACACAGTCGTCGGTCTCATCGTAGAAGAGCCCGCTTAGTTCATTAAAGCACAAACAAACACTCATTACGAGGATCAAGTTGGCAAATGTCACTTGAGAGCTCAAAAAATGCAAGCTGTTATGTTCATAGGAAACCGTAAGTGTGTCAGATTGACAGATGTCACTCGGAAATAGTATTTAAATGTGGAACATTGCGCATTCACAATGATATTTACCCTTTTACCCTATTATGCCGTTTTGTCAAAGTCGACAGATTCAAATTTTTGCCATTCACAGTAGATGACATAAGCAGTTGTGCCACAAAGCTTCATCTGGTCTTTGACAGATTGAAAGTATCCACAGATGGCTGCATCGCAAGATAACAGAGAAGATGTTGATTGTGAATATATAGTAAGCTGTCAGATTGACAGGTGTCACTGCGAAATGCTGTCGAATTGTACCCTTCCACTGGAATTTCTTCCAATTGCAACAGAAATTAATGAATGGCGGGGGTTTTATTGTTGTTTTTTTTTTTTACAGCAACATGACAGGTTAAGAATTAGGCTCAATTTGGATGTTCAGACCCATATACAGTCGGAGAGACCGCTTCATTTTATAGAGCACAGATAAACATACACTGCGTGGCTCAAGTTGACAAATGTCACTTGAAAGCTCAAAATGAGATAGTCGACTTCACAGCTGATTGCCCCTTTGTCTATCGACGAAGTTGAGTGCGTTTTTGACAGATATTCACGAATTTTTTACGGTTGTTCACGAAATAACGTAAGTGCCGTCCTCTGATTGGTCAGTTTGATTGATGAACACGTTATAACAAACAGTTGTTAAACATTTTAAGGGGGATAGGTTGAAGTCGGGCGTCTCTGTAAATCTTCATTTCTGCTCAAAATGTGCAAACTGTCATGTTCATAGTAAACTGGAAGCTAGGCTGACAGATGTCACGTTCGACTTCAAAGAACTGTCATAGTTCAAGGAAATTGGAGTTGTACACGTTCCATTCCTTTATAAGAAGGTGGCTGTCAAATAAAAACGAACCTTTGACAGGACAGTAATCCAAACTCTGTTCAACTCCTCGAACTGATCCCCCTTCCAGATTAGAAAATGGGTTTGAAAGAAGCACACTAGAGTTTAAGAGCTCTGGGCTAAGGAATCCATTTGAAGACAAATTATAAACTGCGCAGCCTCGGCCCATCATCATCATCCACTAATTGCTTTTGGCTACCACAAAATACACACGTATACCCTTCTTAACCCAGCATTCTCGCCAGCTTCGCCATCACAACTTGAGGATCATTAATTTAAGAACCAAAGAACACAGAGAAAGATTGTGAATGCAAGAAAGAGAGAAGAAGAACTCGAACCTTTTTACATAATCTTTCATTCTTCTCGGTGATTTAAAGGCCCATCCCCCTCCTCGCCTTCCACTCGCCCAGTCGGTCCTTAACTCAACCAAGTCATTCGTTCGCTTATGACAACTTCACCCCACCGACAGCCGAAACATCTGCCACGCAACCGCGTCGTCGTCGTCGAGATCCACCATCCTCGCATTCCACATGTATCCGTGTATACATTTATTTTTTAATTTGCCTCATAACAAAACTCTACATCTCGAATAAAAGTGGTATCCACAGATTCACAGAAGAGGAAAAACAAAAAAAAGGAAAAAAATAATAATAAACCAGCAGATACTTCCAAAACCGACCGCATTCCATCGGAAATTCCATGCCTCTCGGCTCTTGGCTGGACCCAACATACGATGAGCTGCAGAGAGGAGAACAAAACAAAAAAAAAAAAAAACAAGAAACAAAGACCAAGGCACTAAGCAGAGGCCAAGTTGATCTCTGTTGGTCCCGTTCCACAGGCGAACCCGGCCTCTCCTCTCGTAATAATAATAATTTCATTCTAAAGCCATAAAATCATAAAATTATGATTAGAATAGAAGAGGAATGCCTAAAGGCCTCGTGTTGTTGTTTCTTTTCTTATTTTTTTGAGAAGAAGAATGACGTGGACATGAACATGGCATCAGGCAGTATTAGCAGCAGCAAGAAGCAGCAGCAGCACCACCATCAGGCAAAATATACTTGTAGCAACAGCAGAAGCAAAGCAACAGTGAAAGATACATCCCATGCCAACGGATGCGCGACTGCCGGTGACTGCGAATGTCGGTGGAGGCGGCGAGGTGGCGTGGTGGCGCGGTGGTGCGGCGGCGGCGGCCGGCAGGAGTGGAGATGTGGAATTCCTTAAGTAATATCGGTACGGCTACCTGAATTACTGAACACGCGTCTTATGTCTTCCAATCTCCCCTTCATGGCTCCATGACTGGTTTATTTATTATTATTTTTTTCCCTCGATGTGTTCTTTTTTTTTCTCTCTCTCTTTGTGTGGATGTGTGTTTCGGTTGATGTGGATGGAGAGGTTCTCTTTTCGAGGGTTTTTCTTTTATGCTTTGTTGTTGGTTTGTGTGCAGCGTATGCTGTACGGATGGATGTATCTATAAATATTTTACCAAAGGCTTCGTTTGTCGTTTTTTTCATTTCTGTGTGGATTGGATCTCCTCTTGTCGCTTTCCCTGTTGGGATGGATGTTTTTTTTAATAGGGCAGTGTTGTTGTTATTTTTAGAGCTCTTTGAAAGAGTTCTTGGCTATGGTGGATCGTCCGATTCGATGCCACTGCAACTGTGCCAATGTGTTGGAGAGTGCCAGCATTTTTTTTCCACGAGGTTTTGAAATCTTAAGATGGTATGCCGCTGAGACCTTGACTGGGTTTCGTGGAGTTGGTGGTTTGAATAGACTCAATTCGACCGAGTTGTGGATCCGAGTTGGTTCAACAGTGACTGATCTTGAACTCGTCCAGACAAGGCACAACAAAGCTTGCAGTTCCAACCTGCTCACCAGAACTAACAGCGTTCAGCCGTGCCCCAACTTGAATTCGTCGAAACGAATCGAAAGAATACCTCACTATTACAAGAAATCAAGTTCTTCAACAAGATAAAGAAGAGCTAGCGTTTTTAGTTTAACCCGTCGAACCTATTCAGCAGCCTACAAAGTTCCGCAGCCCTGATATTGAATACCTCATCTCATCAAAGAAACAAGCTCATAAACAAGACAGATCAGTGTTCCATGTTGTTGACTATAAACCTTGACATTTGGGAGAGTTGCGTAATCCTATGTTCCCAACGAACCGAAATCGCGTGATTTGGATGAGTTATTATTGAAACCTCAACAAGCCGTTACCACCGAGATTGAAGTCTTTTCAAATGTCATTAGATGTCAGTTTGGAAGTAGCCGGAAAAATAGCTGTCTGTTGGCAAGAAATTATAGTGAGGAAAATTATACAGAGAACACCAGATGAAAGAGAGAGCGATGAAAAATGAGAAATTAAACTGAAACTGAATTTCACGGTGAGGGCTTTTACGGTTTGTCAACATCTCCCGGGCGGATGGAGTCAAGAGGGTATCAGCTAGCTTTCGCCGAAAACGCGAGGTTTCGAAACCCCGAAAATGTGTGACAAAACCCACTAGATTTCGAGAAATTTGATAAAATGTCGCGATTTCATTTCGTGGAAACGCACCAGATTGCTTTATCCAGTTCAATAAGGCGCTTCATAAACTGAGCCCTTTCTTAAATTGATGTACAGCCCAAAATCTTTCGATGGGAATAACTGAAATTGATTCAAATGAAGGCGAAGTAGGTTGCAAATTGTACCTTAATCCGATTTTAGGACATGGAGGCACTATCAAAATACGCAGTTAAATGGTTGCTCTGACCAATTCTTTTCGACGAGCAAAGCTATTCAACAACAACGTTCCTCTGTTCCAGATGCGTATGACTCATATAACGTTCAAGGAGTTACACGCAAACTGGCTAGTTTCAACTTTAGATAAAGCAAGCCTCTTAAGTTATAACTCGAATCCTACAAGCTGTAAGGCTGTCCAAGATCAAGGAAACAAGCATGGGTCCAAGGCCCCAAGTCCAGTCCTACGGTTGTATTTAGTTCCACTTTGTGTGACAGTTGTGGAGAGAGCACAGTATCAGACTAGTGGAGCAGACGACTTCCAGCCCTCACAGCCGACTCCTCAACTGTCAAAGAGACTGAAAATCCAGTTCGTATGCACAAAAAGTTGAGTAAGTGCCAAAGATTCGAGATGTGTCATAAACTGACGAACTAACTCTTTGCACCGATTATGGAATTGAATATTAACGGTGTCAGTGTAGCCTTTACCGATGGTTGTACAGAGTTAGACCATGTTTCCACCAACGAAGTCGAAATCAAGAGATTTCATCAAATTTCTCTAAATCTCTTAGTTTTCGACTTACGTTATACGGGGTTTCGATTTCTTCGCGATTTCGATCGTCAAGTTATCCGTCCGTATGAGGTTGTCAAACAGAACAAGCCTACAACGTGAAATTCAGTTTATTTCAGTCATTTGATGTTCATTTTCTAATTTTATCTCTCTCTTTTCGGGTATTCTCAACACTATATATTGTTAATAAACGGGTATATTGTCGGCCAGTTCCAAATTGACAGCTGGTAACGTCTTTCTGAGGTTTCAATCAGAATTCACCAAATCACGCGATTTCGGTTCCGTAGGAACAGGCAAGAAGGATAGACAAATTCATCCCCTTCAGGCAACAACAGAACAGTTCTCGTACCAGTTTCAGAAATGAAGTATTACAGAGATGCCCAACTCCTACCTCTTAACATTTTTGACAACTGTTTTTTATAACGTGTTCATAAACCAAATCGACCAATCAGAGGACGGCATTTAGGTTATTTCGTGAATAACCGTCAAAAATTCATGAATATCTGTTAAAAAGTACTCAAATTTGTCGATGGACTAGATGGCAATCAGCTGTGAAGTCGGCTATCTCTGTAATAGTTCAATTCTGACCAGTTCTTCATTTGTGTCACTCTGACAGTTGAAATCCAATCAATCGTCCCCGAAATTCCCTCAAATCTCATCGCCTGCCAGCAAACAAATCAAGTAATAGGCATCCAGCAAGAGGCACGACAATTCATTAACAAGTCATGTATTTAGGTTTGCTTTGTTGAATCGTTTGGGATTTCCGTTTTCCTCCCATTGCAAGGAGAACTCGCATTTTTTGCCGCGAAGGTAACGCGAAAAAAAGCCCCGCACACACATTGCCATTGCAGAACACTCGCTCTGGCCGTCATTGCACTCCAGGGGATACACCAGCTCCACCACACAGATGTACAGTGGGTACTGTGTGCATGCATCCCTCTTTCGATGCACGCGCGCTGAAAGTTTGTTGTTTTTTTTTTGTTCCTTGAAGCCGTGAAGATTGGAGCAATAACAGAAGAATCTGCTCTCGTCTTCCATTCGCAGACACCAGCACTCGAGAGGATCACTGCCGCCAGATTAGGGTATACTCGTGTACTCCTCTTGTTGTTGTTCCTTTTGCGAATGTTTTTGTAGGTTCCACCTCGAGGTTGTCGTACCTTTCTGGCCCCGCCGAACACACATACCTTTAATTTATTCAATTCTTTTTCGTTTGCAATTTTATTTGGTCTCCTCGCCTATCCTCCTGATCTTGGAGGTTTGTTTTTTTTTTTGTTTGGTTCCTCTGTGGAACATTCAGTCTGCTCGGCAGATGCCTGGCGTGCTCTGGCGGTTGGTTGGTTATGAGTTGAGGTTTGAATTGTGTTTTATTTCCTTTTGCACGCGTGCGCGCGCGCGCCCACATTGTGCGCCGTGAGATCATTCTTATTCTTATGGAAAACGAGAAAAAGAGAGAGAATCACAGATTCCAAATGTATCTCGCGGACATATTCGCAAGACACACACACGACCGCCGGTGAGTATATGTGCACATGGTGGATTTAATGAATGGATTCGAATGAAATGAACGACTGTGTGTGCTGGCGTGGATCAATGGGAATATAAATTGGAATTCCACATTCTCTCTTTCGGCACTGGCCACGGTCGCGCCGTTGCGATGGGGGCTATTGACGCCGCCGCCATCGCCATCGCCATCGCCATCGCCATCGCCACCGCCGCTGCTGCTACTGGTGCTTATGAGATAGGCATAGCGAGAGAAAGTCCCGATATGCATGAATTACACATTTCTACACCGTGTCAGCTTTGGAACGATGGCTTTTCGAGACTGATCTGTGAACTCAAATCTTCTTATCAGCTTTGTCTGCGTGCCATTGAAGACACGGCGAGTGAGAGGTCTTCGAAACCATTCGCATACCTTTCCGCCCCCATAATCTCGGGTTGGACAGCGCTCGGCGTCATCTCTCCAACGCATTCTCAGAAAATTCCCGTCGTGAACTAGTTACGTGATGCGGGTCATTGAGGGAAGATTAAGGGATTTTAAGCCGATTGTAAGACAATTAATGCGGGAACATTTGAACGATTCCCTGAATTTAATCTGCCTGTCATACACGAGCTGGTTGTTCAGTCAAATCGCTTGTCGAAGAGAAGCATTTGTCGTGTGCCGTTTAATCTTGGATTAAATCAGAACAGCAAGTTTGTTGAAGTGTCTCATGGGATTAAGGACGTAATTATGAGGGACATGAGGAAACCAATGTCAACTTAAACAATAGAGAGAAGACAAGGGAATGATGCACAGTCAGAATAAGCACGTAGTTCAGTTTCGTTGAGTTTCGTTAATTTTCGTTTTCGAGAGAAGACTAGGGAATGGTGTACAACCACAGGAACCAATTCCTTCAGTTTCTTTGAGTTACGTTCAGTTTCATTAAGTTTCGTTAAATAATCGAGTGAATACAAGGAAATGATGCACAGCCTGAATAAGCTCTTCGTTTCGAAAAGTAAACGAGTGAATACAAGGAAATGAACCACAGCCACAATTATCACTTCCTTCAGTTTCGTTGAGTTTTGTTCAGTTTCGTTAATTTTCGTTTTCGAGAGAAGACTAGGGAATGGTGTACAACCACAGGAACCAATTCCTTCAGTTTCTTCGTTCAGTTTCATTAAGTTTCGTTAAATAATCGAGTGAATACGAAGAAATGATGCACAGCCAGAATAAGCACTTCCTTCAGTTTCGTTAATTTTTCTTAAATAGTACTTCCTTCAATTTCGTTGAGTTTCGTCAACATTCGCTTACGTAAGTGGGGAGCAATACCTATAGCCCTAAAAGTTGGCCTTCATTTCAAATTTGACCACGATTCGTCTCATCGTTTCGTTGGAGGTTATGTAGATAGTCCTTGAGTAATTCGTCATCATCGTGAGCCAAGGAAGAGGGTGACTTGAAGTCGTGTGATGAGTAATGACGCCCGATTTAGAAGAAATTTCTGAATCATATATGAAGGAGTCACCACGAAATCGGACTCGAACTAATTGTTTTGGGCGAAATTTTGCCAATTTAGCAAAGCTATTGTGAAATTTTTCTTCAATAGTTGCTGTTCCGTCTGATCTGCCACGAATGTCGAAGTTTGAGAGGATGGTCCTTGAAGGGACAGGTCACTAAGCGACTATTGAGACGGTCAGCACTTAAGACAGTCATTGGGTAGGTAGTAGGGTCGCGGATTGAGTTGAGAAAGTAAAATTCCGTAAATTGCCATTTGTATAGCAGCTAATAAATAAACCATCTACAAGTCGGTGGCTGCTGTAGTCTATAGCTGTAGTCAGCTGTAATCTATACTCAGCAGTTTTCAGAGAGGTTAGGTTGTATGCAGTTGGCTGGGCGCATGAAAGAGGCACACTTACGGCAGTATAAGCCCATAGTGCTGCAACAATGTTGTTGCTTTGAAGAGTTTCCTGAGCAGATTTTTTGTAAGTGTGACGTTTATGAAGGCACCCAAACTTCATTAAATGGTCCTAAACTCCAAAGATCTATCAGGCTGTCATTCATCTGTAGAGAAGATGCCTGATCAGCTTAAACCTCGACTGGACTGGGTATCGGACTGCCCAGACTGTGAACCGGACAAACTTGCGGAGCTATCAACGACCATGCCCTCTATACGTAGATCACGAGTAGGGTAGACTGGGTACGGTTGAAACAACTCAGAGGCCGTTCACGCAATGCTTATGAGTTCTGAGAGGGAACTAAGCAGAAATCAGTCAACTAACGATATTTGATCTTACTTTGATCGTCGCGCTGCTTGCTTGTGAAGGAGTCATTGCGGAATGCGACAGAGAATCAAGGAATGAATCAATGATCTCTGTTAAGATTCATCCGAAGGAAAGCACCAGTGCGCCATGGGATACGAAGACCAAGAAAAGGAGCTACCAAAATTTCATTTCCAAGCCAAATTTTTAAGAGACGCGCCCATTGGAGCTTAGCTGGAGCTGAGAACGCTTTTGGACATACAAATGCTTCCACATCACGGACACTTTTATTTATCCTACCCAACCAACCATATCAATTTCCTGATTCTTGCAAGGAGATCAACATTGTGCTTCTTCCACTCCATTGTTCGCACAAACTTCAGCCGCCTGATCGTTCCGCTTATGGCCTACTCAATAAAGCAGTGCAGAGAACCCATGACGACTTGATATATTAATTAAAAGAATACTATGCACTAAAAAAAAACATTGTACACTGCAGCTATCGCTCACGCTCGGACCCTGCATGGGTCGTCAGCCTGATAAGTAAGTAAGTAGGTAAGTATACCATCCCAAACTTACGTAGCCGAGGGTACTAGATACATAGCGACCTTAATTGTAACGACATGCATTGAGGAGTAACGTTTCGTTATATGGTACTTCATTGAATACTCGTGAAACCCATGTTGGCGCGTACCCCGTATTATCGATTACCGGATACCCGGTAGCAGGCATAGAGTACGAAATGCATTTGAATTCATTGTAAGTTGGAGATTAATTTCGTCTAAAAACAACGGGTATACGAAATACCGTACGATTACCTAATACTGGTACCCGGCTACTCGGGTGGGCTCCCGGGGTTGCGGGTATCAAGAGCTCTAGTCCTAAGCGCTGACCGTCTCAACAGGCAATGCGCCGGGACCTGTTCTTCAGACGCTGCTCTTCGTTTGCAATTAAATGCCACGAGCTTCTCAGACCCACTTAAACCCACTGACGTCCAAATGTGTGATAAAAAAATTGATATAAAATTCTCATTGACGTCATTTCTGACGAAAACAAAAAAAAACGTGAAAAACATCACGTCTACGTGCAACGCATTCCATTCCACCACTGTGTGGTGAGCCATCAGCTAGATTAAGAATTCTCTCTCTACCAGTTCCGTTTCTATTTCTGATGTATAACAGTTCATAATTCGCATTTCAATTAACCAGCAACGGTGTCTCAAGGTCTTTCCACGTCTTTCCAAGAGAAACCGTGTCCACACTCTCGGGCAGGGTCCACTCTCCCCACAATTGCAGTGAAAGATTTCTTTCGTGTGAAAATCATGCCAGAGAGAGAGAGGGAGAGCAAACAGACCATCAAGCGGTTTACGTTCAATTCGCATCGATTCGCACGATTTTAATGAGAAATCATCACGAAGCGAATCGCGAAAGAGGCGACGGGGTCGTCCCCAAGAGCACATTGTTACCACCGAAAAATGGCAAACTGTTAAAGGGACTGTATGTGTGTGTGTGTGCTTAGGGCCAGCCACTGATGAGCGATTCGAAAAACGCATAATATCGAAACTAGTTTAAACGAATGCATTCAGGCGAACACACATTAAATTGCAATAAAAACGAATAAACAAACAATTAAAGTTATTTACTGGCATGTTTCACTTCTTGGCCAAGCGCGTCGCGGTCGGCGCAAGACCAAAAGCGGCAGCAGCCCCCTCGTAAAACACAAATTAGGTTAGGCTAGGCGAAATTTCGAAACGTCCGCATCGTCGGTCGTCTGTCGTCGGACGTACGTTTTTTGGTGAAATCTCAGGTTAAATAATTAAGCAAAAAAAGGCCATAAAGTGAAGCCCATAAAAAATTCTCGAAGAAAAAAGCTTGCTGAATTTCATTTAACTCCACCTAGAGGTGGCTCGAAACGGCCGCCGGTCACCCGCTCGCTGTCTCTCAGCCGCCCACAGCCATTAGCCCCAATAAAATATGCAGATAATTTCCACTTAGTACATCCGCTCATAACTCGTTACACACACAGGCGCGCACGCATCCGATGTTGCGGCTGTATATGCAAACCACACGTCGTCGCCAGTCAGTCAGCCGCGATCGATGTGTCGATGTGTGCGCGATTTTAACATAAAAGTGACCGATAACGACGCGACGCGGTTTGGTGAGGCAATGTCGATTCGAAATTAAACACAGAAAGAAACACAAAAACAAAACGAAAGAGTTCAACGACGAACTCGACTCGACTCGACTCGACTCGAATAGACGCCTCAATCGTAGGCATTCGGCATGTCGCGCTCCTCATCAGTTGTCATCGTCGTCGCCGTCTTCGTCACCATCGCCCTGGTGGGGGGATTGTGTGTGAAACTTTGAAACTTTCTCCGGTCATTTCCTCTCTCGTGTCGGTTAATTATTTTACGTTCCTCACACACGCACGCACGACACATGATCATGTCTCGATGTCATGTCATCTCGCAGTGCCCACCAATGTTAATTAATTAAATTATGTGTGCTGCTGCTGCCAGCTGGGACAATGAAGGGTTTTTCTTATTTTCTGCGCATCGACTCACTCACCTATTAGAACTGCTAAACCGAAGAGCTCGGTGTCTAGCATTCCTTGCGTCGCAAAATGTAGGCATGTTTGTGTGTACACTTCTCTGACTCGACTCTTGGCATCGACTAGGAAGTATAGTGTTCTGGGTTGTTGCGTTCCTAATAATCTGAAAGAGAAAAACAAAAGTTCGAAATGAAATTACATTGGGGGCGTATGATGGGGAGTGGAGGGGTCTTACCTTAGGGCTAAAAATCGGGAGCCCGGTGATAGCTGTTCGGCTGATGACGCGCATACTTCTAGTGGCGCGCTGACGGTACAAAAAGCTCGCATGCTGCATCATTACTAACTGCGAATTGCTGTCGGAAATATTTTCTGAAAGTAAATAAAAGAATACAAGTTAAATTTCCGTCACAATTTTGAAAGCAAAAAATAGAAAACAAATTTCAACAATTTTCTTGATTTTCACCCATCTCGTCACCGACAACTTCGAGAAACATTCGACGTGTGAAGTGTGGATTTTGGGGACATTGAAAGATTGTCATCCCGTATGTTTGTTCTTCCCTTAAAAATATGTCCCTAGTCTAATCCTTCTAGGCCCTGTCTAGATGCATCGTCTCCTATGCGACGTGCCTACGTTAAACTCCCGACACTAACAACATTCATAGCCCGCGTCGCTACTGGTCTCGAGACGCTGACAATACTCTGAGATTATATCACTTCATTAAAGTGTCTCAAACTTGACCACTCGGAGGCAGCACTCTGTAAGCAGCCTTCCACTCATGAGAGAATCAAGCACGCACCAGTGGTTCCTATAAAATCCAGGTCCTCCTCGAGTTGTAGAGCACAATCCTTAATCGAATCCAAGCTATCTCTGAACCAAATTTGGAACAAGCTTAGTCTTAAATAGCCGCTCTGTTTAAGTTCCCTGTCGACGGAAAGTCAGACTTTAGCCTTCCTTTCAATAAAACTTCTCTTAAAGTACACCTCTCAATAACGGACACCTATCTTTACAGACAATTCGTCAAGGTCCCGGCATGATGGTAATCGAGTTTTCAAACACTTAAGAACGGACACCCCTGCAAATCGGACAATCAGGACGCTCCGGTATAGAGAATGATCCCACTGCTGTCCACTATAAACAACTTACATTGTACAGTGAACCTTCTCTATAGCGGACAGCAGAGGGGCCTGTTCGGTGCTTGGCATGCCGGGATCACGACGAATTTGCCCGTAAAATTAGGTGTCCGTTATAGAGGGGTGTCAAAAAGGTAAGGAAAAATTGCACTGTACAACTGTAGACCGCATGAGACCGGCTTGGAAATTTACGAAACTCACGCCTGGTGAATCCAGCCCCAGCTTATTGCTGAGAAAGAAATCATCAGCAATCGCAGGATCTTTCAACAGTTAGTCATCCAGAGAAAACGACTGGATGGCGCAGTTGTTTGAGTGCCTGCCCCTCGTTAGCGGGGTCCCCGGTTCAAATCCCAGTGAAAGCAAAGTTAAAACGCTTTTATCTGCTTTTCAAATCAGGTTCTGTCGCCATTTGTCGTTGGGATCAAATTAACGGTCACAGTCTAAGTGTGCTGGTGAATTCACTAGCAGCCTAACCTAACCTAGTCATCATGAGAGCCGGAAGAGCCCGTTCCATTTTCTCAGCAGTGGTCTCCGATATAAGGGCATCCGTGTGAAGGTTTATGAAAGCCTTGGGGAATGAAACTGTGGTCTGTAAGAGGGAGAGACACATGTTAAGCCCGACTCAAAGGCAACGTTTTAAACTTCATTTCCCTTCAACTAGAGCCTGCACTTCAACTGTTGGGTTGGGAATATGATTGGAATTGAGGTCTCTATCGAAGGACCAAGCTGACTTTACACCAGACGTTGATCATCAAATGGGGGATGAAGAAGTCCTCGCTTGCGACCGATCTTTGCGTTCAGATCATCGGGAGATGAGGATTCAATCTTGAATTGTACCAGCGGCATGAGTCTAGCCAGGTGTCTACGAGTCCAACGAGGATTAAGGTAGAGTACATTTAGAGCTCGAATAGTTTTCGACTTCGACTGTGGAACAACGCAACACAGCACGCCCGCCTATAAGCCAGCGAACACAATTGGAGAAGGCATGCATTGACGTGCGAAATTGGAGAGATCTAGAAGCAATGAATCATCCTAGGTAGGAAGATAGGTGGTGGAGTTATGGTGGCTGATTGAATGCACTAAGACTTGACTGCTTCTTGTAAAGGTTTGATTTGTAAACAAGCTGGAGGTAAGGACGAAGCGAAGACAATCTAAATAGGTATCCCACTCAAATCACTCAAGTCGTGGAAAACTTCACTGATCGTGCCCGGCTCTCGTGTCCCGCAGAAGTAAATCCATGGGAGCTCAGCCATGACCAGTGAAATTTGCAGGTGGCGTTTACATGCCTATTGAAGTTAGTTCAGTGATAAGGTGGACAGAGACACAGTCGCCGGCAATGTCTGTGGCATGTGACCAAAAACAAGTGATCTTCTCAGCTTCATTTTCTGCTGATGAAGATCATGCCTGCTAACTGGAGAGTCTTTTTGATCGAAGCCTGGTCTAATTTGGACTGTAACACCAACACACACTATGTGAAAGAAGAATATGGCTTAAATTCAACAAATTTTTACTCCAATAAATTCTTTGGTGTTCTGTACCTGACTGCACTTGAAAGTAGTAATGAGCATATTCGAATGATTTTAAGAATCGAGACTTTAGTAATCGAGATATTTTAATAATGGAATGATCACTCGAGATGGGAGCATTCGAACCGACAACATCTCGATTCTCAAAATGAATTGGATGAAAACTAACTAACTACTAATTACTAACACAAGAGAACTCGATAAATGTCTCAGTGGAGAAATATATGAGCTCATTTCCTTCATACTGGTGATGTTCCTGATTAGTAGCTCTGGACGAGTACTTCTTGTTCTCGTGCTGAAGTGAGACATTTATCGAGTTCTCTTGAGTTAGTAACTATTGCTTGGTTAGTAGTCATTCGAATGATTTTGAAAATGGAGATGTTCTCGAGATGTTGAATGAATCGATTATGACTCGAATTATCATTCGAATGTGCCCATAACTACTTCTTGCGTGCTAGCAATGCTGTAAGTAGATAGGTTAAGTCGAAAGACATAGTTAAGATTTTTAAGTTTAGCAAGGGGCCAGTAAGTTAGATCCAATAAGTAAGTTAAGTTAGATTTAGTCATTTTTGTCTAGAACGTAAGAGTTTAAAGAAAAAAGAATAAATAAAAATAAAAAAAAACACTACTTCAGAGTCTATATTATTGACATTTTTGGCGATTTTAGGGAGGTGCCTATCGGGCGTTTGCTTACAAACTTTTGAATGGCTTCCCAAGAATGCAACATTTTGTGGATTGGCGTGGGAGCACGACGGCTCCATTTTAGTCTAAATTCCTTTCCTCTAAGAGTCGATTGTCAAGCGTGTAGTATGACCTTGAAGTTTTAAGGCCTAATACGATAGAGAGTGAAAGAAAAGAAAGGCATGCTGGTTAAATAAGACAATCAGAACGAATCCATTGCTGACACATTTGTCGACACCATGTGCTGCACTCCCTTTCTGTTGGAATATTTTGAACTTTTAAACCCTTGATAGGAACGCGGTCGGGATCATAGTTTCGTCTGTCGGAAATAAAGAGCTGTAAGTCAATGAAGCAAAGGTGCAACAGTAATATTGACGAAGGGAGATCGAAGCCAACGCAACCGATCGAATGTACAGACATCATACAATTCCGTTAGATAGATACGTAGGAAGGTGGGACTCTTAGACCATGTTGGTCCATTGTGATATTGGTGGCAGACCAACAACCACTAATTGACCACTCCAGTGATAATGGCGTTGATTTCATCCCATCGGCAAATGGTGACTGAACCAGATTAAAGCGTATTAACTTGAATTTCACTGGGATTCGAACCGGGGACCCTACTAACCATGGTAGACACTTAACCAACTGCACCATCCAGTCGTGCAACAATTTCGTTAAGTTTCGTTAAATTCAGTGAGAGGGACACCACGTACAAAAATGACAGCCAGATCAGAAAGTACGTCCAAACTTACATTTTGATTGAAACGAAAAATGACTCCTTGCAGCTGGACTTTGCGCAGGTTTCCAGAAGCTGGGTACGATGGTTCTCACACAAGTTTAAATTTGTGGGACTTAGATTAGTTAACTTCGTCGCCATGGCGTAGTGGGTTAGTGCGTCGAGTCTGACGCAGAGGGTGCCAGGTTCGATACCCGAATTGGCCGATTTTCACAAATCACGGGTCCACCTCTTTTGACAAAGCTAAAGGTATTCCTGTCTAGAAAAGGCTTCTCAACTTCCCAGTTCGGAGTCAGCATTAAACTGTAGAAACAATTTTACTACTCCCTTGATTAGCGTTACCAGACGTCCCAGTTTTGCTGAGACTTCCCGGTTTTCATATATAGATTCAACAGTCGCGCCGGGACGAGTAATTTCAGAGTAAGCACGTGTATTTAAAATATTACTTTTTCAGTAAAGCTGTAGAAGCTGTAGAAGGGCCCAGGTCCGCCTCGGACTGTCGCGGCAACCAAATTTTTATTATTATTAGCCGTGTTTTTTTCAACGCTATAGATAGTGAAGTGAAGTAAGATTCAGAAAAACGATTCGCAGTGGCTTTGATTTTTATCTGTCAAAATATATGAAAAAGAAATTTATTTGTCCGAAAAAAAATTCGAAGTCGAATTTTTATCGGCAGCCACTTTTCACTGCCGATATTATAGGCTGTAGGTTGTTGAATGTGTTTTACGTGCAAAACCTTACTTCACTATTTATAGATTTCTAAAAAAAAACACTACTAGCTGGACTTTGTACAAGTTTCCAGAAGCAATTATGGCCACATTGAAAGTGTGCGATGGTTCTGACAAAAGCTCAAGTTTAATAAACACAGTTTTGGTATGCCTTTGCTTATTTCATTGAAAACAAAAAAAAGTTCTTAGGCAACTTGTCAATAGTGCTCATATCCATCCACCCGGCGAGCAACTAGCGAGTGATCGTGCTCGCGAAGCGGATTGCCAGGTGAATTCAGGCTTATTATTGACAGTGACGACGGTCTTCGTGAATGTTGCGATTCGGTGAAAGTCTAAAGTGACTTCATTTAATGCTTTCCGAGTAACAAAATTTCGACAAGAAGTTTACACGACTTCTTCTCGGAATTCAGACAATCGAACGTGACGCTGGTTATGAGTCGATGGATAGGCTTTGAAATGTCAACTCGCTTGAGTTCGGATAAGGATGGATTAAATCACGCCACTGAAGCATCGGAAACCCCTAGCAGAGCCTTAAGCCTCAAAAATCAAAGCAACACGGCCTATTAACCCAGCAGAAGCAACGTTCCACATTCTTTTCTTAAAAAAAAGAAAACAATAAAAACCCCTTTAAACGAACGAAATACAATTTGAACTTCAAGATACGAATTTATAACGACGAACAATCTGGCCACAATCTCAGCCGCAGGTGGGTGATATAAACAAATATTCAAAATAAAAGCCACAAACTTGCAAAATTCTTTGCCAGTGGCAATCAAAAAGACGTTTAATAGGTTTACCAGTTGTCGCCATCATAAAACCCACAAGTGGACGCCGAATAACCAAGCGAAACGACAGCACACAAAACCCGTCCTGTGATCCGGTCAAATGAATTCCAATCACATCAAAACAAACATAAAACTGTGCCCATAAACGGAAATGGATGCATCAACCCACAACCACCACCACACTCATCATCAGCAGCAGCAAATGCAAGACTCGATCAATTTAAAATTAAAATAATCCCCAACGCACTCTCCCCCCGTCCGTGCGACATGTTGTGACATCTTTCACTTAAATTCGGCTAATTAATGCTTAATTATTTTTACAACCTTCTTCCCACCGCCAAATGTCAAAAGTGATATCTCTCCCTGTGCGTCGCGTCGTACACGTGGTCGGTGGGGTGGCAAGCACACCTAACCACTGCGCATTCAAAGATGGTGGCTACATTTTAACGTCAATATAAAAATGCATTTTGACAGTTAGGTGTCAAGAAGATTTAATGTCTTCTTCTGTTCGGTGCTAATGACTCACACCGCGGAATGTCAGGCATTTCTATCTCAATTAGCATATTTATAAAACGGGCACAGTCCACTAGTCCTCAATCCCGGGCGCACAACGGAAATCTCTCCACTCCACTGAGATGAAACTCGCTTAAAATCAATTGACCATAAATGCCATAATTAATCTTCGCGTTGAACAAAAGCATTCTCGTCGAATGCCACGCCATCTGTACTCTGTGTGTGTGCGTGTGGTGCTGCTGGTGAGATATGAGCGACGCGAGAGCACACACAAAGTTTCCAAGTCACCTTTCAGACTGCTGGAGCGCTTTGAAAACTCATCAAGCATGGCAAGAGATACGGATTTTATTCCTCCTTCCGAACGCGGTCCGCGCTTCGCGTGGTCGGTTTGGTGAATAGAAAAACTTAATTTATTAATTGCTGTACTCAATTATAACCTCCACACTTAATCTCCAACAAAGTCGCGGACCCTCCTCGCGTGCGACTGGCGAGTGCATCCGCGGACCTAGAATATCTCATACAACAAAGTGAACCGAACCGAAGGAGGAGAACCTTGAATAAATTAATTTTGATCTATCTGATGGAATTCATGGAATTCCACTTAATGTATCTCGAGAAATGCAGCCGCACACAGCACCGTCGATCCGATGGTCTTGAGACTCGGCGCACTGCGGCGGTCCCAAGGCGTCATCGATCAATATTTGGGTCGTAGATAGAGTCTCTAGCTTGCGCGTTGAGCTCAAGATAAGCATCTCATAAAAAATAACGTTGAATGGAGGAAAAAACCGAAAAAGAATGTTTTCGGCGACTACCTAATAAATTGAAAATCTCAATATTTAGCTGTACGTGGTTTTATGGGTGGTTTCTTCGACGCGGCCATGCGGACTTTGAACCGCAACCACAGGGTGAGCCAAAATTAAGACCATGATAATGTCTTCGAAATGTAAATTTGAAGTTTTCGATCTTGATCATGTGTTGAACTTGGGGAGCGTCAACTCATTTTCATATAAATTTTCTTAACGTTGACTCAAGCAGCGATAAGATGAGTTTGAAGGAAAGACCTACCCTATATCAAACTTAAGCTTAGCAGCCTGTAGCGTCGCCAAATTTCAAAGCATCCACAAGTTCATTGCATCCACACCTTCTGACAGAACGGTTGAGTCCTTATGTAAATAAATGTGAACGAAACTTAACGAAACGGTGTTACAATGCTCAAAGTGAACAACTTCTGTGATTGCGCAAGATTAAATTTAGTTGGACCCTGAGGAAATACTAGTTGTTCAGAGCCATGTCAAAGTCTAAAATTCGAGTTCTGTCACAGGGTCTCTTCATGTCCTGTCAAAAATATTGTTGAATTTTGTAAAACTTCACTTCCGATAATGTTTGCCTGCCGAGATCTTTCGTCCATCGAAAAAGGAGAAACGCCAGCTATCGTTGAACTATAAGTTTCGAGGAAGCCGCTATAATTCGAATATGTCAAAACCTAATCTGACAGACGTCAAAAGAAACCGCCTCAGCGAGATCATACAAATGTGGTAATTTAAATTGAATACTTGTTTGTTGTAACCAAAGTCAAAGAGGCCCCCATTTGACGTTAAAAACGTCAAAAAATGATGACAGATTGGAAAATTTGACAATCGCCACACATAACAAAATATTGTGAGTGTAGTGTCGTCTCACCAGCACGTCCGAACTTGTCGGTGGTCATATCGCAACAACTCTGATACAAGAATGAACATACACGCAAGATAGCAAAGATAAGATCTACGATGCATGTCGTGAGTATTATGACACATAGAAGAGCACCTCGCACGCTCTCGCGCTCAACCGTAGTGTTGGCAATACACTACAGTGCCCAATTGAGAATCAATCTTTGTCGTTACAACATTAAGGTAACATCAAAATGTCAGACTATAATTCCTGACGTTTAAGGCTGTCGCTATCACAAGTCAACAAAAAGCCTACAGACTTCAAAAATGTATCAACTGTCATTAAATAATCAATGAATAATGAGGACTTTTCTTACACCAAAGTCAAAGTGACACCCGAATGACAAGGTGTAACATTTGATTTTTGGAGCTGTCACTGGCAAAAATGATAAACACATTCTTTAAAAATTTCACAACTGTCACTAATGAGCTCAATGTGGCGCCAGAATGGACAACAATTTTTTGATAAAGTCAAAGTGACATTAAAATGTCGCTTATAGCATTCGCTGTCACAAGTGAAAAACAAAACAAGATTGAAGACCAGAAATGAAATATTACAGAGATGCGAGACTTCTACCTCTCGTGCCCCTTAAAATGTTTGATAACTGTTTTTTATAACGTTTTCTAAAACCAAATTGACCAATCAGAGGACGACATTTACGTTATTTCCTGAATATCTGTCAAAAAGGCACTCAAATTCGTCGATGAACTAGGAGGCAGCTAGCTGTGAAGTCGGCTATCTCTGTAATCCTTCATTTCTGTTAAAGACTATAGAAACGTCACTGCTGTCACAAAATCATCAAAATTCGAGGACAAAAAGACGGTGAAATTTAATTTCCGACATTCTAAGACGTCGCAGTCAGGCCTAGAGAGTTCGTCTTTCTTAATTTGCTTTGGAATGGAGGTCGAAGCTAAATTTGACAGATGTCAATTCTACTGACCAAATATTAACAGTGATGGGTGCCAGAAAATAGGGCACCCAGATCATCATCATCTGAGTTCGACCTTAACTTTGAAGAATTTTGACAAGAAGCTTCATTGTCATTTTAAAATAAAACGAGGATGAGGACCGCAGTGATTGATTTCCTGTCAAATAATCACATTCGTTGAATTACTCGCACATGCCAAACAAAGATAACAGCTTTCGAGGAACGCATTGATCACTCTTCATCCAACAGACAGACCACTTGATCGGATTTCCCAAACAGAGACAATCAGTGACAGAGAGACAAAGGAACTTTGATTAATCACAAGAAGTCAACCACCTCGTGACACCCTGTTGCACATGAAGCAGAAATATAACAATTTTCGACTAGAAAAAAAAAAAAAACAAGGTCAGTAAAAGTTGCTACCTATCTTTTCCATCCAAAAAGCCATTTTTGGAACGGCCAACGACGACGCCAACTTCATTAGACAAGTCAAGACGCCAGCTCCACACCACCACGCAGCAGCAGCAGCGACAACAACAAAAAGTAGTTAAACTATCGAATTCGAAATTAATTAAGGAATAATGTTAATGAGCCCAGAAGGCAAAGGCAAGCATAGCCATAGTCTGCAACTGTGTGCTGCCGCAGAGATATGCATAACTGCACCGTCCCGGGCGACAAGATTTCACATGACTCACTGTATGTGGCTGTGGTCCACAAATTGACAAGTGTCTTACAACTGAAAACGAAACGAAACAAATTGCAGACAAACAGAAAATGTATCGTTTACAGAGGTTTGTTTTGTTTTTCTGTATTTTTTTTCTGTACCGTTCTTTTCTTTTTTTCATTAACGATTTCGCGTTGTAAACTTTACCACAAGTCGAACGCTGAATACCTCGCAATCAGACTGTGACCGCAGAGCATGGCACCGAGCATGAGTTAAGTGCAATGGCATGCGTGCGACTTTCTTGTTATGATTAATGGCTGTGCGATATTTTCTTCTCTTTCTCTCTCTCTCTCTCTCTCTCTCTCTCGCTCTCTGACGTTAGCTGCCGCGCCGCGCCGCGCCGTACTTACGATTGGTATGCATGGTTTATGTAAGTGCAAACGACGAGGTGATTGTTTTTTTATTCGAAACAAAACAAAAAAAATAAATAAAAGATTGTTTAGTGAGCTCTCGATGGAGCGAGTTTGGTTTTTATGGAATTTTAACCGCGTTAAGGTCGCTCCATAGAGTTGTCGATTGACGGTGACTCCACACGACAAATATGCAGGATCGACGACGACACGACGACGACGACGACACGACGGATGAACGTTGCCAGCCAACGATGGGGTTGACGATTGAAGACCTGATTGAATTTTAAGAAGTGTGATGAAATGTATCGTTTCATCAGAATTAAAAGGCTGTTAAGACGATTCTTTAAGACCGCTTCACTTTGGAATGTTAAACGATTAAGCAAACAATGATACAACGTAAATAAATGGCCATCTTGTGGCTGTGTGTTGTGACACATGTGTTTGCCAAACCAGACGAAGATAAGATTAATTTTATTTTTTGTGTTTCGAGTGAGAGATCTTTACAAAAATTTAGCAGCATTTGTGGTGGAATTTTTCGCTGTTGACATGTGGAATGTGGGCGCCCAAGAAAATACCTTTTGAGTGAAAATTTAAGCCTCGATGTGTCAGGGGCTGGATTTATTTTCTGTTTTCGGTGTGGTTTTGTTTGTGCTTGCAAATGTGACAGGTGACAGTTGGTGTGGCTGTCAACAGGGAATGTTTGTTTTAAGTCAAATCTTGTGTGAGTGCGTGAAGTGTTTGTCAGTTTAAGGGTAGATGTGTGGTGAACTGTTTGTCCCATCGGACTGAAATCTCTAGCTTTGGATGAACTTTTACTGAAACCTCAATAGGCCGTTTCCACTGAGCTTGGAGTGGTTTTCAAATGTCATTAGCTGTCAATCTGGAAGTAGCCGGCAAAAAAGCTGATTCTTGACAGGAAATTCGTGTTGAGATTATCAGAAAAGAGAGAGAGAGTAAATGAACACCAGAATTACCAAAATAAACAGAAGTTCACTCTGTAGGCTAAGTCGGTTTGACAACCTTTAACGGACGGATGAACTCAATGGGGGTTCCAAACAGTTTTCGTCGCTATCGCGAGGTTTCGAAACCCACAAAATTATGTGACGAAAACTTCGAGGTTTGGAGAAATTTGATGAAACCCCGCGATTTCGTGAAAACATCGATTTGAATAAGTGGTTGCCGAAGGAGTCAGATAGCCACGTTGAAGAACTTTCCAGCCCTCGGAGTGGACGAGTTCCTGGGTTGGTTTTGCCGTATGTGTCCGGCGATTGTCATGCAGTACCTGGGTTGGTTTGTCTATATGTCATTGTCATACATTAAGCTCACATTTCTCAATCCATGGCGCAGAGATGCTCATTTTTCCACCAGAACAAGACTTAATTTGACAATTTGCGATAGATAGCGGACGTTTCGCTTAATTATATCGTGTGCAGAGGTTTATTTAGTCTTTCTATTTTGGGAATGCATTTTAACTAAAGAAGTTCACCATCTGCCAAACCTTCTGCTACCGCACCTGAACATGGTTCTTCCACAAGGGAAAACTTCTCATGCCGCAACTTTTTGAACCAATTTCTAGCAACAGAATAATCTTCCCAAGCCAGGTTAATTTTCTACATTTCAACGACTTCAGAAGATTTTTCTCAGCTTCTTCAGGCGGAGAAGATATGTGGCCTGGGACGGCCTTCTGTCCGCGGGTGACAAAAGAGAGTGATTCTAGCCGAGTAAAATTTAACGGAGGAATTGGCATTGATTTGGACGGAGTACCATAAATTGGACAAATTGCGTGTCGTGTCATTTTATATTTTTCGCTAAACGTGAGACCGGCTGGAGTTCTAAAACCAACTAAATTCTCGAGTGAATCCTAGGCGGTTTTTGAAAAGAACACCGCTTAAGTCCTCTAGCTGTGAGTCGCCGTGACGTAGTACGTTAGTGCGCCGGTTACAGGTTCGAATTCCCAATCTACCAACTTTCATAATTCACGGCTTCCACCTCTTTCAAGTCACTGACAATGCTCAAAGAGTATTCCTGTCTAGAAAAGACTTCTCAACTTCGCTTTTTCGGAGTCGGACTTAAACTGTAGGTCCCTTCCACTCGTGAAAGAACAATAACACGCACAACACGAGTGGTTGTTGAGAAGCTAGGCCCAGGTCCGCCTCAGACTGTCGCGCCACCAATATTATATTATTACTATAAGTCCTCTAGCTCTAAGAAGATGTGTTTTCATAGAAAATGCCTTCTTTTCATTGCTAGGGCTGGACATTCGCAGAGCAGATGTTGGAAAGGTTATGTTTCTTCCTTGTTGCTTACCTATGGCACAGTGCCTTGTAAGGCACGACTGCCTTACGATGTTGACCTCTTCTCTGGTCAGCTTCGGCCATGGGATCCTTGCTGTAGATGAAGGCTTAGCCAGCGACTACTGGCTTTGTCCTGGGCTTCCTCTTCTAGCTTTTTCTTTATGGATCTGGGAGCCGTCTGGAGTTATCAGAGATTCTCCCAGATCCCAGCCTTTCCTTAGAAAACTTTCCGCCTTGGATTCCAGTGTGTCCCGGTAACCAGAAGAGGGTCACCGCATTCTGCAAGGATATCTCGTTGACTCTCTGTCAGCAAAGCCCAAAAAGACTGATGCTATATGGCCTAAGAAGTAGGACAAGCTCTGGCACTCTTAAATTCTGCCTTGTAACTTATATTTCTTATGAAATTGGCACACACTAAAAAACAACGTCCAAGCGAGCAAATACTCTGCTGGCTATCTAGAAAATGGTCGGTTGGTTGCGTTTAAGTTTACTTTCTTAAGCCCTCAACTTCCCTTTTTGCCCTCGATACCTCAAGGCAATGTGCCTAAAACTGTCAAAATGGCAGATCGGCTTTATGTCAGACCTCACTGTCAACTCGGCCTTACGTCAGACCTCCAATCTCGTCGATGTGCTCAGAACTGTCAAAATGGCAAGTCAAGTCGGCCTTAGCCCAGACCTCCCATCCACTCGAGACAGGTTGTGCACGAACCACCAATTCCCGTTGATCAAGTTCAACTTCCGAATAAAACGAATGCCTTTTAGAAAGTTTCGAAGTACACTTCTGTAATTACTGATCGTACGCACTGCCGATCATCGCATAGATCACTTGAATGCTTACGTTGAACACTCATTTGGCCTTCATTAAGGGGACCTTGATAAAATGACTGTTGCTTGGCAGTGGTATTATCTCCTTCACAATGAGTTTCGTTTTTATTTTACACTAGCTGTTCCCAGTGACTTCGTTCAAGTGAATATCAGTTATCGCTAATTACATTTATAACAAATCTGATTGCCAAAAGGTTTTAGTGAGTCAATCTTACAAGATAGACAAACGCTGTCAAGGGCTTTTTTATAGAATTTTTAATAAGGAACAATTCCGTCATACATGATTTTTGCGCACCTTAAGCCGTTTACACAGCGCACGCTACAGAAGCTGTCAAAAAGGAATCATTTTCACGTTTTTGAAACAGTTTTTATTGATGTTTCGTTCCTATTGGTCGAAGCGTGATCTTAGAAAGCCTAAAGCGTTTCTCGATAAATTAACTATCCAACACACAAAGAATTTTTCATATCAAACGAGTAGTTCATGCAATTAGCCAGCAAGCTCTTACTTCTTCTTTACTTGGACTGGGGTGGACCTGGGCCTCAACCAACAAGCCTCTCCAACTAGCACGGTCTCTCGCTAGATGCCTCCAGTGTCGCACGCCAAGTTGGTTGAGGTAATTCTCCACCTGGGTGCGCAACCTTAAATGCGGACGTCCTCTGTTACGTTGTCCCACGGGTTCGGAGTCGAAGACAACAAAACAAAATCGTCAGCTTTTATAATATTTATCAAAGTATAGATTACTTTCGAGAAACTGATGATCCAGCAGTTCTTTGACAGATCTGTCAATTTCTGACATCGAGTGAATTGCTGTCATTAACCGTCATGTCTGATCACTTTAAAGAACCAGCACTGTTCAGTTTAAGATTTTTGGTGATGTCTTCAAACGAACCTTATGCAGGGAAACATCTCCAGTATCGACCCGCGATTTATTCGCAACAAGGCTTGAAAGGAGAGCATAAACATTTACCATAGGAGAAGGAACACATGATCCGCAGGCCGTCTTAACGATGAATGGAGTTCCAAGGAGGAACGATTTAGGAACTTTTTGATCGAACATCAAGGCTTGTGGTCCTAGGACTAGACTTCAGGCAGAGGCAGCTGCTAAACGAAAATTTAAGCACCGTCTGACAACCCTGACAGAACCTTCAGATTAGACGTTTGTCAACGCGCCTCTGTGCCTAAACTGACAGATGTTTCAGAAAAGGACATTTTAAAACTGAAAAAAGTTCAAGAAGCCCACAAACCTCTCCGCATTTGGCCTCTAGACCTCTAAAAATCAATTCAAAGGTTTGACGAGAAGGAAAATCGTGACAATACTGCGTGACAGGAACCCCACCTTTCATCTGTCACAAACATCAGATCTGACAACCCAGGCTTGTCAATAAACTCAAGAATCGCAGGCCGCTACTAGAAGTCTCAAAATCAAGTCTGACAGAAGAGCCCAAACAATCAACAGCACATCGGAGTTTCGTCAACAAACACAACCCCCTCTCGCGAGAACTTCTAAAAATACTTCAACGATCAACCGATCACCGTTAAATATAGAACCGTATCGATCCACTTTTGACATGCTCAAGCACAAGTGCGTGCAATCGAGGCAAGGCCATCGCTGCGGTCTTATCTAAGTCGACCGTCTCATGGCAAGTTATCTGCGTCAAGCCACCACCGCAAAAAGAAAGCCCCTCGCGATCACTTTCTTTCGATATAAAAAGCCTGTGAATTCCAAGAAGCAATCTCAATCCATTATTTAGCTTGCGATTCATTGTCTACACCGTTATCGCTAATGGCCCGCAATTCAGCTGAATGCGTCAGCCAAGTTGGGGAAACAAAGAAATTGGCTGACACACAAAATTTGACAGCTCATCTTGACACCCTGCGACTGTCATCGACGCGGGGCTCATTTGAATATCTGGCCGAAGTTTCAGAGAACCTCCTAAGACTCCCACACACGCTGGTTGGGTGCTCTTGGAACAGAAAAGCCACAAAACTGGCAGCTTGTCGATGGAGGAATGAAAAGAAAAAACGTACGGCGAGCTCTACTTGCGATACGCTCTGCTTGTGCCCACTCTAGCGGCGGCATAGGATCGACATGACACACCTTTGTGACCGCATTGTCATTCGTTCGCTGGTAATCAATTAGAGAGTCGAGTCGAGTTGAGTCGAGGAGTGAGACAGGCGGTGAAAAAATGCGGTTCCCTAGAGTCAGCTAGTCCGCGCCGCCATTAGAAGCTCGACAAAGAGGCTCCGAGGTGTCAGCAGAGTATACCCAGCTGGAGTATGTGTGTGCGAATAAAGTCGTTTTGTTTTGATCGTTTTTTCTCATGTTCGCCGTTCGATTTGTTGCTGCTTTTACTGTTCTCAATCGAGTTAGACACCGTAAATGATAGCATTCGCTAAAAATAGTTAACTGAGTCGGTTGGCTGGGTTAGAAGCAAGTTCTTTGCTGATTACTGGCTGAACTTGTGGCCAGCGCTGATGGCGGGGCGAACGGTGCGGGGGGCGCGATTTATGTGACACGCAATAATTACACAAAGTTGGACTTTGTTTGCCCGCAACAAGTGGCCCGTGAGTGAATCATGGGCTGGAGTTGGATTTTATGTCGTTCAGGAATTTGTTTGTCTCCTCGGATTTGTCGGGTCAGGGTCTGTGGTGTTTGTTGAGGGTGGTTCGTCGAGTGTGTGTTGTTTTCAGCGCTGATGGAGGTTACGTAAGCAACGTGGTGTGGGGTGATGAAGTCGGTTCTAGAAGCCGGTCAGGGTTGGTGCCGAAGGAGCTTTTGGATTGAGAGTGTGACAATGATTGACAGTTTTTAGAGATGTCAATTGGGGAGTGAATTTGATGAAGTTAGACGAAGCAGCCGTTGAGGAAGGAGCTATGAATCGTAGAAATCGCTGGTCCTTCGAAGGATTGTGTGAAATCCTAGAGAAGCACGTTCATCATCATCTGAAGACTCGGACACTTCGGACGGATCCAATGGCTCAGAGATCAGTCTACATTTGCAATCCTAATGGCAACGAACTATATTGTGAAGAACAGGTGGAAGTGCCGAAGTATTTGAGTCAGTAAGCGATAGAAGAGCTGTGCTTCAGGCCTTGCTCAACCCTTTAACCACTCCCAGGAGAGTTCAGGAATGCAAGGTATCGACTAAGGGTTGTCTAAGATAGTCCCTGGTTGTCCCTGGATCGCTGGAAATGACATTCGCGATGAAGTAGCTAGACAAGGATCAGAGGAGACATTCTCAGGACCTGAATCTGCACTGGGACTTACATCTTTGATTTGGGGCTTCCATCGACGGTCGGGCCTCTCGAGAGCACTATCGGAAATGGCATGACTCTTCAAGTTACAGACAGACCAAGCGCATGCACCCAAACGTCTGCAAGAAATCCGCGGCACTCTTTATGTTATCCCTTGAGAGAAAGTACTGGTAACCGGCGTAATAACGGGTCAATACACCTTCGTCAAACACCAAGAGTTCTTGGCGACGAAACCCTCTGCAGAAAACGGTGACACTGAAGAGCACTTTCTCTGTCATTGTCCTGCCGTTGCCCGGGTCTGGTGGCAGGTTTTCGGTGCCGGTTTATGAGAGCTAATGATTAAGGCTTCACATCACAGCTCCTCCGGAAGACCAAGGGAAATGTAGTTTGCCAGCAATGGACCAGTTTTTGAATCTCTACTCCACTAAAAGCCAATAATAAGTATTTTTTTAATTTGCATGTAAAATACACTAACAACAAGTCCTATATCCGTCCTATATAAACGCGGATAAAAACAATGCTTCCAACCAGTATTTTTCTGTGTGTTATCGATAATTCATTCATTCATTGGGTTGATGTACATATTCCCAACATTTTGCGCCTAAAAGCATTTTTTCCTGTATTTTTGAACATTTTTTAGAGGTGGTTGATGCATTAAATAATTTTTAAATGATTTTGCATCCATAAGTATGCAACTTTTGCTATACTCAGCGTGTCTGGGCTATGTTTCGTAATCGATTCTTTGCATTGTTTCAAAATGTGTTTAAATTGATAAAAAATTTAGTATTTTTTTCATTTAAAGATTGTTAAAGATTGTGACCATTAACGATCAACCATCACCTTAAACGAGTCCACCCTTGACTGCCACAAATGTCATTACGTCGTTGGTGGTGCCAAGTTTTTATGATAAATTATTAAGCGCCGATGATCGTTTTTTTGTGCACATATCATTTCAGCGTACCTACGCTTGCAACAAAAGACACCTTATATCAAAATATTCATATTCTCGCATAGTCAAGCGGTTCTTAAAGCACTGAGGAGTGACGCATTTAACTCTGAGCCTATCTGGGAATATCAGAAAACACTTAAGATCCTGGCGGAAAATAACAGATTAAAGTTGATTTGGGTGCCAGGACATGAAGAGCATGTAGGTAATGGAAAGACAAGCCACGGCAGGTGCTCAGGCACCCTTCATTGGGCCCTCCCCTTTTTATGAATTCAAAAATACGCAGACTAACCTTTACCTACAGAAATGGATCATTAAAAAAATTAAGTATTGGAACAGCCAAGAGGGTCTTAAGCACTCTAGGAAGTTCATTGAACAAAACTAAATCCGAAACGAGCCAAAGACGCTCTAGAACAAGCTAACAAAAGAGTACAGGACACGAAGCATGTGACTAGCACCTCCACAAACTGGATCGTACAGATATCTGTAGGCACTGTGGCCAGTCGATAGAGACTATAGGACACCTATTAGTCGACCGCCCAAGCTTTGGCCGAGAAAGATTCAGAATAATAAACAGAACATCCGTAACAAGGAGGTACTTTCAGGAGAGCCGTAAAATGTCTGAAGGCAGCACTTACATCCTGGACCAAAAGTAAGGGGTACTAGTGTTTGGATGACACAACCCAAGTTCGTGAATTCAATTCTGGTCAAGCCAAGACATCAAGCTCTTCTGTAGTCTAGGTTAGGTTAGATGGTGATCTTTGTCAGACAGGGCTCTATGAAAACCGAGGTGATAGTCTGGAGCTCATGAATGTTCGCCGCTGAAATGGTTAACAAATGAGGCAATCGACAACTCCCTCTAGTTGGTATGATCTCTGACTATCTGTCAACGGTTTCGCGCACCAATTTGTGTGACACCTTCAGCACTATAGTCTTTTGCAGCCGAGTCAGCGAAAGTTGGTTGCACTTGCAACAAAGGTTATATAATGTTGAAAAGATCTTTGAAGCGGTTGGACCCAAACTGACAAAGACTGGGAGCCTGGCAGAGCCAATGGTGGTTATCCTCTGGTTCCACTTCGTCCCCTCAGACACCGAATATATTTTTAGACTTCAATCCAAAACGCTGAGGCCTGTATGTTGCTTTTATTGGATGCCATACCCACCACTTGGCATCATTCTCACCGGACTTAACTTTTTTCTTCTTCTTCTCCAGCTGTCAAACTTATGTGGTCTTCTGCGAATTAAAGACGAGTTTTCCAGCGCTTTTTGGTAAGGGTTTTCCTGCGGCGTTACTCTGAGACTTCTTCCGAAGAAATGTTGTTCTTCAAGTCTTTTGTTGTATTGTTGGCGAGTAGACTGGGAAGTTTAATTCAACCATAATCTCTGCAACTGTCTTGGATGTTTTTTAACTACTGGTCTTATTGTGTTGCCCGCAACTGTTTGTATAATCGATGGTAAGTCCCATTTTCATGGGCAGTCAGAGCGCAACTGTCACCCCTGTACTTAAGGAGCTTGGTGGTTTTAACACAAGAGAACTGCATGGTTCTTCTTCTCTCAATCGTACACCACCCTAGTGGTGTCCAACACAAACGGGATCTGGATCCAGGATGTTCGTACTTCGCAGATCACGGACACTAGGATCGCGTCATTAGCCTCCTTCCGGAACATCTGCAAATGGTGGCCGGATTGGAGCCCCTTTCCCAGGAAGTTCATCATCCACTGGTGAGTATGGCTAGTCTTTAGTGGCTTACAACAGAAGACAGTCACTCGTAAGTCAAAGTAGGTGATAACACGGGGACTGATTTCACCTAACAGTGGACACTCCCTAAGTCGAACTCTCCTTTAGTCGAAACTCTCCCTTACTCGAACTTTTTCGCCATATTTTACATACATTTCCCTCAACTTTCCATACAAAAACCTCTCTCTAAGTCAAACTCTCTCTAAATCGAACAAATTTTGGTATCCCGTGACAATTCGACTTAGGGGGAGTCCACTGTAGTAGGCCCCGAGGTGCTGGTACCTTCGACTTGGCAGAGCGCTACACGAGCAGGAGAGGTGATCTGTGGTTTCCAGTCCCTCTTCATTGGTACAGGTTCTGCAGAAATCATTTTAAGGGACACCCGTTCTGCGGCCATGGATGTCAATTGTGTCCGGTTATGACGACGATGAGTGTCCTGAGTGTCCAAGCAGTTTGAGCAAATTGAGCGATCGTTTGAGATGAAGTAATGGCCACATTTCTATTGTTTTAAGGCACGTGATGCCTTCTAGCCATTTACGATTGGTAGTATTGACTGTATGTACCTAGAGTTGATGCTAGGCTGTAGCGATTAGTGTGGAAGGTGGAACTCCTCCTAGTGTCAGAGAGGAGGATGTTCCAAACCTAGTGAGTTCATCGGCCTTGCATTTGCCCGGTAGGTCACAATGTCCGGGCACTCACATGAGGTGTATGTTTAAATGCTCGACCATCGCATTAAGAGACAGAACTTTATTGCAATCTGACTGTCCGAACAGATGGGGGATGTCCCTTTTGGATATTATACTGTTCTTGAGACAGGACAGTGTCTATGACCAATTCTTCGCTACGACATGTGACAAACCTGGATTTGATTTCTATTATCTTTAATGGCCGATTGACTCTCCGACTGAGAGTGAGAATGTCTATGAAACTGTAACTCCGCTTGAGAAACAATGCAATCGTAAACGACTAGAGAAAAATTCGGGACGAAGTCTGCAACTTAAGATCTGACTAACTTTTTAGACAACCCCCTCTTTGTGGGTCCAACCAGACTCTTCTTCTTCTTCTGGTGTGGACCTTGGCCTCAACCAACAAGCCTCTCCAGCTGGCACGATCTTTAGCCAGCTATCTGCAACTGCGCACGCCAAGTTGATTGAGGTCCTTCTTCACCTGTGTGCGCCATCGGTTCCGTAGGCGTCCTCTATTTCGTTGTCCCACTGGTTCGGATTCGAAGACTCTTCGGGCTGCAGCAGTGTTGTCCATGCGCTCTAGATGGCCTAGCCAACCAGACCCAGCTCAAACAATTTGCCTTCTCCGGTCACCACAGACAATCTCTGGCTTTTTTGATATTAGGTCCACGTCTCCACTTCCCCGTCGTCCAGCCGAGCTAAGCAAATGGACCCTAATCAATAAGCTTCTCTCGAGTTGTGTCACAAACCATACTTCGCACACACTGTACATCGCCGCATCAACGATCAAGTGCCCAATTGACTGCTGCCACCAGCAGCTTGATCATTGAGGGTTGGCAGTCAGCAATTCAAGAACGCATTTCCTTCTTACTCTAAGGCCATCGACTCTGGCAGTTGCCTGGGCTAAGGCTACCTTCCATTCCTTGATGGGCTCTTGTCACTCTCCTAGTCTTCTCGAAGCAGTGGGCTTGGAATAGTAGATCCCCTTAGCTTGAACGTGAATGCTGGATCCAGTGAAATCGACAGACTTTGACATTCCGGATTCCATTCGCGTCTTTGCACAGCTCTTAGAGTAGCTCAGATACCCCGAGATACCATTCAACATGTCGGGAAATCCCCTCTGAACAAGATCCCCCCGCCCACAGATCTAGTCCGTAGAACATTAAGTCCAAAAACGAATATCCACTATCTGCAAACTTTATTGCGACGCGACGCTCACTGATTTGTTAAATTCCTCCGACGACAGCTGTCATTCGCCATCTGTCAGGCGACAGCTATCACAACAGCGACTCATTTAAGAAACATTCACTCTTTCCGCTGCGTGAACAGAGATAAGATGTTGCGGTCGCATTGCGTGTATCTGAGCATGTAGACGCTTTCAGTCAAGTGAAATCAGTTTCAAATTTGTCAAGGAAGTGATTCATCCACTGACAAAATTTTTATTTAGTATTTTTTTCATTTAAAGATTGTTAAAGATTGTGACCATTAACGATCAACCATCACCTTAAACGAGTCCACCCTTGACTGCCACAAATGTCATTACGTCGTTGGTGGTGCCAAGTTTTTATGATAAATTATTAAGCGCCGATGATCGTTTTTTTGTGCACATATCATTTCAGCGTACCTACGCTTGCAACAAAAGACACCTTATATCAAAATATTCATATTCTCGCATAGTCAAGCGGTTCTTAAAGCACTGAGGAGTGACGCATTTAACTCTGAGCCTATCTGGGAATATCAGAAAACACTTAAGATCCTGGCGGAAAATAACAGATTAAAGTTGATTTGGGTGCCAGGACATGAAGAGCATGTAGGTAATGGAAAGACAAGCCACGGCAGGTGCTCAGGCACCCTTCATTGGGCCCTCCCCTTTTTATGAATTCAAAAATACGCAGACTAACCTTTACCTACAGAAATGGATCATTAAAAAAATTAAGTATTGGAACAGCCAAGAGGGTCTTAAGCACTCTAGGAAGTTCATTGAACAAAACTAAATCCGAAACGAGCCAAAGACGCTCTAGAACAAGCTAACAAAAGAGTACAGGACACGAAGCATGTGACTAGCACCTCCACAAACTGGATCGTACAGATATCTGTAGGCACTGTGGCCAGTCGATAGAGACTATAGGACACCTATTAGTCGACCGCCCAAGCTTTGGCCGAGAAAGATTCAGAATAATAAACAGAACATCCGTAACAAGGAGGTACTTTCAGGAGAGCCGTAAAATGTCTGAAGGCAGCACTTACATCCTGGACCAAAAGTAAGGGGTACTAGTGTTTGGATGACACAACCCAAGTTCGTGAATTCAATTCTGGTCAAGCCAAGACATCAAGCTCTTCTGTAGTCTAGGTTAGGTTAGATGGTGATCTTTGTCAGACAGGGCTCTATGAAAACCGAGGTGATAGTCTGGAGCTCATGAATGTTCGCCGCTGAAATGGTTAACAAATGAGGCAATCGACAACTCCCTCTAGTTGGTATGATCTCTGACTATCTGTCAACGGTTTCGCGCACCAATTTGTGTGACACCTTCAGCACTATAGTCTTTTGCAGCCGAGTCAGCGAAAGTTGGTTGCACTTGCAACAAAGGTTATATAATGTTGAAAAGATCTTTGAAGCGGTTGGACCCAAACTGACAAAGACTGGGAGCCTGGCAGAGCCAATGGTGGTTATCCTCTGGTTCCACTTCGTCCCCTCAGACACCGAATATATTTTTAGACTTCAATCCAAAACGCTGAGGCCTGTATGTTGCTTTTATTGGATGCCATACCCACCACTTGGCATCATTCTCACCGGACTTAACTTTTTTCTTCTTCTTCTCCAGCTGTCAAACTTATGTGGTCTTCTGCGAATTAAAGACGAGTTTTCCAGCGCTTTTTGGTAAGGGTTTTCCTGCGGCGTTACTCTGAGACTTCTTCCGAAGAAATGTTGTTCTTCAAGTCTTTTGTTGTATTGTTGGCGAGTAGACTGGGAAGTTTAATTCAACCATAATCTCTGCAACTGTCTTGGATGTTTTTTAACTACTGGTCTTATTGTGTTGCCCGCAACTGTTTGTATAATCGATGGTAAGTCCCATTTTCATGGGCAGTCAGAGCGCAACTGTCACCCCTGTACTTAAGGAGCTTGGTGGTTTTAACACAAGAGAACTGCATGGTTCTTCTTCTCTCAATCGTACACCACCCTAGTGGTGTCCAACACAAACGGGATCTGGATCCAGGATGTTCGTACTTCGCAGATCACGGACACTAGGATCGCGTCATTAGCCTCCTTCCGGAACATCTGCAAATGGTGGCCGGATTGGAGCCCCTTTCCCAGGAAGTTCATCATCCACTGGTGAGTATGGCTAGTCTTTAGTGGCTTACAACAGAAGACAGTCACTCGTAAGTCAAAGTAGGTGATAACACGGGGACTGATTTCACCTAACAGTGGACACTCCCTAAGTCGAACTCTCCTTTAGTCGAAACTCTCCCTTACTCGAACTTTTTCGCCATATTTTACATACATTTCCCTCAACTTTCCATACAAAAACCTCTCTCTAAGTCAAACTCTCTCTAAATCGAACAAATTTTGGTATCCCGTGACAATTCGACTTAGGGGGAGTCCACTGTAGTAGGCCCCGAGGTGCTGGTACCTTCGACTTGGCAGAGCGCTACACGAGCAGGAGAGGTGATCTGTGGTTTCCAGTCCCTCTTCATTGGTACAGGTTCTGCAGAAATCATTTTAAGGGACACCCGTTCTGCGGCCATGGATGTCAATTGTGTCCGGTTATGACGACGATGAGTGTCCTGAGTGTCCAAGCAGTTTGAGCAAATTGAGCGATCGTTTGAGATGAAGTAATGGCCACATTTCTATTGTTTTAAGGCACGTGATGCCTTCTAGCCATTTACGATTGGTAGTATTGACTGTATGTACCTAGAGTTGATGCTAGGCTGTAGCGATTAGTGTGGAAGGTGGAACTCCTCCTAGTGTCAGAGAGGAGGATGTTCCAAACCTAGTGAGTTCATCGGCCTTGCATTTGCCCGGTAGGTCACAATGTCCGGGCACTCACATGAGGTGTATGTTTAAATGCTCGACCATCGCATTAAGAGACAGAACTTTATTGCAATCTGACTGTCCGAACAGATGGGGGATGTCCCTTTTGGATATTATACTGTTCTTGAGACAGGACAGTGTCTATGACCAATTCTTCGCTACGACATGTGACAAACCTGGATTTGATTTCTATTATCTTTAATGGCCGATTGACTCTCCGACTGAGAGTGAGAATGTCTATGAAACTGTAACTCCGCTTGAGAAACAATGCAATCGTAAACGACTAGAGAAAAATTCGGGACGAAGTCTGCAACTTAAGATCTGACTAACTTTTTAGACAACCCCCTCTTTGTGGGTCCAACCAGACTCTTCTTCTTCTTCTGGTGTGGACCTTGGCCTCAACCAACAAGCCTCTCCAGCTGGCACGATCTTTAGCCAGCTATCTGCAACTGCGCACGCCAAGTTGATTGAGGTCCTTCTTCACCTGTGTGCGCCATCGGTTCCGTAGGCGTCCTCTATTTCGTTGTCCCACTGGTTCGGATTCGAAGACTCTTCGGGCTGCAGCAGTGTTGTCCATGCGCTCTAGATGGCCTAGCCAACCAGACCCAGCTCAAACAATTTGCCTTCTCCGGTCACCACAGACAATCTCTGGCTTTTTTGATATTAGGTCCACGTCTCCACTTCCCCGTCGTCCAGCCGAGCTAAGCAAATGGACCCTAATCAATAAGCTTCTCTCGAGTTGTGTCACAAACCATACTTCGCACACACTGTACATCGCCGCATCAACGATCAAGTGCCCAATTGACTGCTGCCACCAGCAGCTTGATCATTGAGGGTTGGCAGTCAGCAATTCAAGAACGCATTTCCTTCTTACTCTAAGGCCATCGACTCTGGCAGTTGCCTGGGCTAAGGCTACCTTCCATTCCTTGATGGGCTCTTGTCACTCTCCTAGTCTTCTCGAAGCAGTGGGCTTGGAATAGTAGATCCCCTTAGCTTGAACGTGAATGCTGGATCCAGTGAAATCGACAGACTTTGACATTCCGGATTCCATTCGCGTCTTTGCACAGCTCTTAGAGTAGCTCAGATACCCCGAGATACCATTCAACATGTCGGGAAATCCCCTCTGAACAAGATCCCCCCGCCCACAGATCTAGTCCGTAGAACATTAAGTCCAAAAACGAATATCCACTATCTGCAAACTTTATTGCGACGCGACGCTCACTGATTTGTTAAATTCCTCCGACGACAGCTGTCATTCGCCATCTGTCAGGCGACAGCTATCACAACAGCGACTCATTTAAGAAACATTCACTCTTTCCGCTGCGTGAACAGAGATAAGATGTTGCGGTCGCATTGCGTGTATCTGAGCATGTAGACGCTTTCAGTCAAGTGAAATCAGTTTCAAATTTGTCAAGGAAGTGATTCATCCACTGACAGCGGGGCATGGAGTCAGACTGTGGAGCGATCATTGAAAGATAATTTTCTTGCAGTGGTCATCATCATCATCATCTGGATCGATTGGATGGTTTGGCCAGATGTGACTTGAGTTGGGGGTCAGTTCAGCAGTTGAAGAGCCGGGCGGTGTTCACTATGTCAATAATTTGGGAGGAAGCGTAGAACTCAGGCCAAGGACACCTAAGGACCGGAAAATGGCAACAAGATTGGACATCACCTGATAGTCGGTTAACTTAAAGTAGCTCAGTTTTCTTTTTTGGGCTAACTAGCATGTAAGTTGGTTTGGCAGCACTGATTGTCCCATAGCATGTACGTATATCTGGCAGCACTGAGTGTCCCGTAGCGTGTAAGTAGAGAGCGATGGCAGCACTGAATGTCCCGTGCTGCCCCTTTTAATGTGCCAATGGCAGCAGAATTCCTTTGTTTTCTTATGGAATAAAGTGAGTGCTTAAAACAACTGCTCACGTCATCCTTTGGCATGATCTATTGCAATCGGATGGTGTTCTGTCTAATTTGAAACGTCAAAATATTTAGGTTTTTTTTTTTCAATACATCAAACAGAATCACCCTTGTTCTCTTTGTCGTGTCACATGTCACTGTGACAAATTTGTACTGTTTTAGTCACGTTATGAGACATTTAAGTGACTAACTGAATACAAATCTGTCACAGTGATATGCGACACAATTGTGAGAATAAGGGTGAATGTGTCGGACATTGAGGATAACAACGTTATTTTGTCCATTTTGACAGGGTTTGGCACAGTGACAAATTTTGCACGTTTGACGTTTTGACAGAATCGTGAAGGCCCAGCTTAGTCGAACTCCCTCCAATCCTAGTTGGATCGTCAATTTCAAAGCCTACAGCGATGCCATGACACACACAGTCTCCACTCACTTCTGATGCCTTCACAACTTCCGTGAACAGTCATTTCCAGTGAAATTCCATTACAGTCTGCGAACATCGTGCAAACATTCCCAGCTTCCCGTGTAAAGGAATTCCAAGCGACTTGCTCACGTCCGATTAACTTATGCTTCAATTAACATACAGGAAATGGATTACACGTGATTCACGTTAGACGACCAGAATCACCACGTCAGTGCAGATCCCAAACCGCTATCAGTTGGCAATCGACAGAATGAAAATCCCAAAAACCGAACACGTCAAACGCATGTGTGAATTTAAATCCCATCCCGTGGCTTGGCATTTGGAAACATGCCGCAAAAGGAATCCAGCTGGTGTGAGATGAATAAATTACCCTCATTTCGGCTGCTGGTGTCAATGGAGAGATTTAAGATCAAGTTTTTTACCCGCTGTGGCGGAGGCTTTAGACCCTCATTTGGACTGATAGAAGACGATTGTGAAAAGGATACACGATTTGAGAGTAAATCATCAAACGGAGCGATGAAACGCAAAACGCAAATTCGGAGAACTGACAGAAATACATGATGGATTACATGGCGTGAGAACTGGTTTCTTGGTGACCTGTAAAGACGCGATGTAGTCGTGGCTTGACACTTGAATGATGACAGGAGCAGAATTCAAGCAAGATGTTCGAGTTTCATGATGGCGAGGGCAGAAAAGACGTTGACGACTGAATGCTTTGAACGGATTCTAGTGCTTAAGCATATTCTTTCTCAATACCCAAGCATAATTGACTTATGCAAGTAAATCTATGCCAGAACTGAACGAAAAGTGGCCAGGGAAAAATTCTGAAGTGTCTAAAATCGTTTCTAGAAACTAAAACCCAACTGAAACTGGTTTGATTACGTTGAAAATAGAAGAATTTCACTCCCACTTCATAAAACAAAACTTAACGAAACTGAACGAAACTTAACGAAGTGGTTATTATGGTCGCATTGCGTTATTACTTGGCATTCACTAAGATTAAGAAGAACCTTCAGTTTAATCTCTCACAGAAAACCAGACATATTTTGAAGAGTTTATAATTGTTTCTAAAAACTCCAACACAACGAAAATTAGATTAAATACGCTGAGAAGAGCAGAATTTCACTCCCACTTCAGGAAAGATAACTTAACGAAACTTATCGAAACTGAACGAAACTTAACGAAGTGGTTATTATGGTCGCATTGCATTATTACTTGGCATTCACCAAGATTAAGAAGAAACTTCAGTTTAATCTCTCACAGAAAAGTTGAAGAGTTTATAATTGTTTCTAAAAACTCCACCACAACGAAACTTAGATTAAATACGCTGAGAAGAGCAGAATTTCGCTCCCACTTCAGGAAAGAGAACTTAACGAAACTTAACGAAGTGGTTATTATGGTCGCATTGCATTATTACTTGACATTCACTAAGATTAAGAAGAACCTTCAGTTTAATCTCTCACAGAAAACCAGACATATTTTGAAGAGTTTATAATTGTTTCTAAAAACTCCAACACAACGAAAATTAGATTAAATACGCTGAGAAGAGCAGAATTTCACTCCCACTTCAGGAAAGATAACTTAACGAAACTTATCGAAACTGAACGAATCTTAACGAAGTGGTTATTATGGTCGCATTGCATTATTACTTGGCATTCACTAAGTTTACGAAATACCTTCAGCTTAATCTCGCACAGAAAACCCTAAATGGGCTGGTCTAAATTGACGAGCATAGATACATTTTAAAGTTGGTTCCAAAAAAGAGAGATCTGTTGCTGGGAATACCCTCCAATCCAGGAAATTGATTTTGTGCTGGTTTTTAACATCTGTCAAATTGTGTACTTTGATGATTGTACCATTGATTTGAATCTTTAGACGCACAAATGAGGAATGATTAGTCTTGTTCAAAACTAGACAAACCACAAATTTCGACTTAACGATCCTCGCGAACTCACCCACAATTGCACACTCCTTCCTACATTCTCGCTGAATTGACATCTCGAGTATTTATTTCCTTTTTTCTTCCACAACTCAGTGGCACTCATGTCATTGCCATTTTGGGACTGTCGATTCGGACCAAACAAAGGAGTGAACCACAAGCAACCACAACCACCACCAGATCTGACTCACAAGAGCATAAACCACATTTTGCTCATAATGACCTCGCTGTGCAGAAATTCACTTCAACTTGTTCACAGCGCACACTCCAACTAGACATGTGTCAGTCTATCAATCAAATTCGCTTGAGCGATTCGAAAAAAATGCCAAAGATGAGAGAACACCTTTTAAGAGCTCCCTCCGGCATGCCGCCCTATCCATTTGCTAGATGTGAAGTTTCAATCAAGGCTTCGCAAATTGAAGAGAGTTCAATTTGAAACGCCCATAGAAACAGAAATCCCATGTGAATTACTCAAGCCGAATGCCCGAAGTCCAGAAGTCCACTGGGCGTATAATTATCTCAGTAATTACATTCGCAACAGGTTGTAGCGCACACGCAAACTCTTTGCAGACACACTGAACAATCTCATGCGTGGAATTGTGGATTTGTAGAATTGTATCTGAATTTTTTGTTTGCTGTTGTTCTGTTTTCTTCCGTGTTCTTGTGATTTTTTTGGCAGTCCGGAGGGGGAAGATATTAAATTTAATTTCTTTAGTTTTTTTTTAATCGCAATTGAGTGATAAATACTTAGGGATGACAGTGGTACGTTCGGCTGAGAAGAGAAACTAAGTTTGCTGCGACTGTCGGCACCACGGCCCCTCTAAGGCCCTGAATTGTCGACAAAAGCATAAGCTGGCGGTACCAATTGAAGGGTCACATTAAGATGAAGGGATCTGTTTCCATGTAAAAAAGTTGCCAGCACAAAACCTATTTTCAACCTTCTTCCGTAATTGTGTATGAACGTCAAATCAACGAGCCAAGTGTCAGAAATAAGATGACAGTACAAAAAAATACACTACATGCACTCAATTGGTTCACTGAGCAAAATGTACTAAATAAAAAATTAAGCGCATGTCACATCACCGAAAGGCCCTTCTTGCGAATCCGAGTCCATTGCTGAGGTTGTAAAATACAGGCAGAGTATGCATATGTCAAAAATAAGTCTATCAAAATATATTCTATAATATATATTCTTGCGTCGACGAGCTTCCATTTCAGCTTATTTCTGAATGCAAATACTTCTTGACTACTACTTAAATGCTTTAGTACCAGTTCCCAGTGAAATGTCAAACTTTCAGAAACCACTGAACCTTCGCCATAACCAACAGGACGATAGGATGAACAAATAATCTTATGGCTTGATAGGAACAAGCCGAAAGCGAGACATTTCAAGGGAAAAATTCTTCATGTGGAACATAAGCCTTTTAGCGCGACGGTCGCACATTAAATGGGACGTCTGGCATCCCTAATAAAGCTCCGTCAGCAGCCTCCAAGACAACTGCTTTGTCTCTCAATAAGTCCCCTTTCATGCTTATTTTAATTGCAGAACAGAATAAATCGACAAGACAATATCCGAGCTGTGCCTTCGAGTGTCACAAGGTAGTTGATCCAAGAAAACTGATCCCACTGTAGGAGGCGATGAAGAAGAAGTCAGTTCAATTCCAAAGAACTCGAATTATATACCAATAACAATATTTAGGAATTTACGCACTGGAAAAAGTGGAAGAATCAAAGGCGGAGGTATGTAGATTTTTTAGGCGTTTTGCACGTCCTTCGAAAAGTCTCCTACGGCCATGAGACTCATTTGTCTTTCGATTTAGATTTGAGTGGCTGTCGATGTCGTTCACCAAATAAGCCAAACTCTGAGATTACCAGACCTTTACTTCCGAGATCTTAAATGCACACCTGGCGACGAAGTTTCTGATGTAAATTTCAACAAATTGAACCCAAACCTGAACTTAAGTTGTCATCTTGAAACATTTCCTCAAGTCCAAGTTCAAGTAAGTAACTGACACAAACTGACAACGCAAGGTCATGTATTGTGCTTGTGGCTTAAGGCTCAGCTCTTAGATTTATGAATTATGAAGACTTTAGAGGCTATTACCCTCCTTGAAAAGCTACAAATATCGTCGATGAGTGTCGAATATCCGAGCGCCATTTTAACAGGCAAGAAACAAGAGATCTGCATGGGGACTCGGGAGTATGGTCTTTCTACAGACATGAGCTATCGTTTGTGAATTCGTTGAGGCCTCAATTTAATCAAAAAGTTGTCAATGAGAGTCATGCGTTCTTAAGATGACATTAAGAAAAACCATCACGAGTTTATTTAAGAACACAGGCAAGAGCTTTGCCAAGATGCTAACTAAGGAAGTGTGGCAAACTGACAGAACCGTAAAAGCCCATTGTCATGAAGAGTATTTTAGTCTTCAATGGAGTTCGACAATGCTTAGTATTCTCTCACTCCAAAGCTTAGTTTCGTGTCTCCACATCTTGCTATTTTCTATCGCTGCCTGGGTTTGGTTCCCGACACGAACAAAACAATTTTTCACAACCGCACCTCTTTCGAGTCAAAGAGTAATAACTGTCTAGAAAATCCGTTCGTAGTCGGCATAAAACTGTAGTTTCCCTACACTCGTGAGAGAATAAGAATATAGGCCCTGGTCCTCTACGGGTTGTAGGGGTACCCCTATAGTATATTGCTAACATTTGTTAAATTTGGCTTTGTTTTGCATGAGAATTTGGGTAAATTTTGACACGAAAAATTGACTTATATAATCACAAATCGTTGTACTAAAATTTAGTACACATATAAAGTGAAGTAGAAAATTTAGCTTTGTTTCGCATGAGCAATGAACTAAATTTTGAAATGAAAGATCGACTTATGTAATCATTAATAGCTTGTACTAAAATTTAGTACACATATAAAGTGAAGTAGAAATTTAAGCTTTGTTTCGCATGAGCACTTAACTAAATTTTGAAATGAAAAATCGACTTATGTAATCATTAATAGCTTGTACTAAAATTTAGTACACATATAAAGTGAAGTAGAAATTTAAGCTTTGTTTCGCATGAGCACTTAACTAAATTTTGAAATGAAAAATCGACTTATGTAATCATTAATAGCTTGTACTAAAATTTAGTACACATATAAAGTGATGTAGAAAATTTAGCTTTGTTTTGCATGAGCATTTGGCTAAATTTTGACATGAAAGATCGTCTTATGTAATCATTAATCGCTTGTACTAAAATTGATTACGCACATAAAGTGAAGTACCACAAAAACTTGGTCGAAATTTGATTCGGGCTATTTTGCAGCGATTGTATTCACTTTGAGGGCGTTCGCAAGGCCCGGGCATTCGATCGTGATTTTGAATTTTGTTGACTTTTTCGCCTGTGAAAAGCAAAATTGAAATTAAAGTCTCACACTTTTAGCTCTAAATTTGTTCTGAAAACGATGCCAAAAAAACTTAAATTCTACCTTTCGTAGATCAAGCAAAATTTGGCTTATATTTGGGGAACTATAAGACTCGTTGATTGGCAGTAGACTATTGCTGCATTGCGAGCCTAAAATTGGTACCAAAATATGCAAGATTTTTAATCTAAATGGAATAGAACTCCATTATTTCCACTCCAATATTTATAAAACTCCAAATTGGGAAAACTCGGTCTAAATTTTTTTTAGTAAATGACATATTTTCGGTACAAATTTGCGGTCAAAAATTCAGTCTACCGGTTGGTTTGGTCTAAGTGTGGCTTCCATATTTCTGTACAGCAGTCAGACATTTCAACCTGACCTAACCAGTCTACCTGATTATTCTAAATTTGTTTGGTATTCATTTTAAGGGCGTCAGAAATTCTCCAAAAAATTATTGAGTGCTTCAAAAATCAGAATATTGATAATGTACAGATAAATAAATTTTGACTTTATTCACTTTGAAGGCCTTCGATCCTGAGACCCTGCTTTTTGATAGTTTTTTGACTTTTTTGCAAGACAAGTTTCTGCCCGAATTGCAGAATGATGACATTCCCATGTAAGAAAGCAAAAGATTTCAGCTCCAAAAAAAAAAAAGAACACAATTCACGGTCGGAACATAATTCAAAAGAATTCTCTCAAGCTGAATGCACCTGTTTCCATCAAACTGAGGCGATGTGCGCTTGACGCTGCGTTTCCGAGAAGTCCAAGCCCTCAAAAAGACACCGTCTAACGTCGTACAAGCAACACACAAAAGCTAAACACGGCTCAGACTTGTCACATATTCCACCGAACTATGAAATTCATAAGAACCCAGGCAACACTCGGTACCGAGAAAATGACATTCCATCCAAGCCGAGTCGAGTCCAATCTACATGTGATTTCCCTTTCGAAATTCCACACACAAGGTCAAGAAAAACTAATATCGCTCTCAACCTTTAGAACTCTCTAGCAGTCGCACAACAAGCCAGCTCACAATTATCACAACTATTTTGAATTCCATAATTTACCTGCGCACAGTGCTAACACATTGTGTCCATATGTTAGTCCATATGTGTGTCTCTCTCCTGTGGTTAATCCGTGAGATACAAAATTCAACAAAAAGAATGTATATGAATTTGTTTTTCTTTTGATTCTTGTACGACGAAATAAATTGTTTTAATAAAAATCCGCCAGCGAACAGCAGAAAACGATACTCGATGAATAAATTCCCCGATTGGTGACGGTCACACACTGCACACACTGCACTTTTATGCTTCGAGCAGAAAATATTTCACATGCATATGTGGATGCAAGATATTTATTTCTTTTTTATTTTTTTATTTTTTCAACACTCTCGTGCATATATTTACACTTATTTCACACGTGATAACAGAACGAATGCACAAATAGCAAAAGATAAGTGAATCGCTGGTGGTGTGGTGGTTGCTGGTGGTAGTGGCTGCCTTGAGCTGGTGGCTAGCGATCACAAGAAACCTCCCGAAGAAACGAAAAAAAAACAACACAAACCCGACAAGAACTCGCGATCACTGATCAACCGAAACAGAGGAAAAGAGCAAATATTTAAATTTGATTATTTTTTTTTTATTTATTTTTTTTCGTATTTCTCCGTTTTCTTCTGAAGTCGAAGAAGTAAATTTCTCCAAACACTTTTTCTCACTGATTCAAGATTCAGATTGTAGATACTCGTATCTTTGACCAAGCCGAACGGGTAAAAACGGATAAATTGGAATTCACTTATGGATAGCTCGCATGGATTGCAATTTGCAAAACAGAAACAAAATTGTTCACTCGATCATCGGCACTTTTCAATTGGAAAAAAATAAAAATAAAAACACACACGATCTGTACCTATTGTCGGTTGACGAATCAATTCTTCTTGTATTTATTTTTTTTTTTCTTCTCTTCTTTCAGTAAAATATTTGACCTCTCTAGACCTGATCGTGCTGCATTCCAACGAGTTCGAAAATATTTCTTCGGTTTTTTTTTTTTTGTTGTGTACTCTCGATCGAACTAACACAAATGTAAACAGAAGTAGTGTTACTAGATACGCGAAGTATTTCTCTCGGTTATTATATGAAATTCGTTTCTTAAATTTTTTTTTTGTTTTTCCTTCGAGTATCTTTTATTATTATTTCATACAAACGAACAAAAATCCATCGTCGTCGTTGAAATCCATAGATACGCGAGAACGAGAGCGAGCGACGATCGTGAGCTACACTGAGAGAGTGAGAGAAAGAGAGAGGGAATGAGAGCGACACCGAATTGCGTGCGGAGTGGACAGGGCGAGAGTGAGCGAAAGGAGCGTGTATAGAGCGGTATGCAGGTAAATCCAATCCAATCCAATCCAATCCAATCCAATCCGTGTAGCCAAACCGATCGACAATGAAGACTGGCAAACGACGAAGCGGCGACAACGACGACTAGCTACGACCACGGAACGACAATGACGATCGTGTTTGGTATGTAGTGTAGTGTAGTGTAGTTTGATGGCAGAGCGAGAGATACACTTTTGTATTGTATTGTATCTTTCAGATACAATATCTTTCCAGTAGATCTTCAATAGATTAAAAACAAAAACAAAAATCAAACACACACGCACAACACCAAGCTAAATTACAAACTCGTCACTGTGAATGGTTTGGTGTGTAGTGAAATTCCAAGCTACACTATGAAAAATTGTTTGGTCATTTGTATCTTTTCGTACCACGATCACTTCTCACTGCAAGGCGCGATCGTTTTGTTTTGTTTTTTCTTTTCTTTCTTTTTATGCAAAAATTTAAATTTTCCAAGCAGCCGCGTTCGTATTGAAATTTATAAGAATTAAAACAAAAAATAAAAATCAAATGTTTTCTCCTTGGCTGTGGTTCGCGCTCGTTTATCGCGTCTGAGTACGGGGCGCGCACACGCTGCGCTTCGGATGTGAGAGAGAAAATTATTATTGAAATGCTGTGCGTTGTGTTGCGCTGTGTTGCGGGAGCCAACACTGCGGAATGCTCAGCACCGAAAACCAAACTAACTAGAAATCGTAATCGAAAAGTGAGCACCCGTAGATACTTGTCGTTTTCTTTCACACACCATCGCTGAGGCGAACCAATACGATTACAAAATCACTGCCACACCAATACCGTGACAGTGGATTGGAATGTGACCAACACTTGGAAGAGATTGGGTGAGTGGAGCTTAATCGGTACGCTGCTGTGGTGTGTGCCAGGCCAGCTAGCTGGATGGTAGTTGATGAAGCCTCAGCGGGATGGCGTTGCCAGGTGCTCGCGTGTTTGGAGCGATGGGCGTTTTGTTGAGCATTGCAGCTGCGTGGGAGAGAGACAGGCAAACCGCGATTGGCCGCGGGGTTGAGGGTAATTTGAATTGACGTACGCTGATGCATTGGAATGAATGCGACGACAAGGGGGGCATAAATAATGTGATGATCGCTGGGATGGAGCTCCTGGCAGGTCTGCATGGCGTGGGTTTTGAGTCTTTGGAAAATTATGCGCACAATGGAAATCCTCCAACGGAGGCAAATATGAACGCCAGCGAGGCTAACATAAGCCAAGATCACTCTTAGCCATTCTTAGCTTTGTTACTCAATGGGCCTTCGCTTGGCCTAAGTGTGTCTGCTGTCCTTCCGCGTGACAGTCAGCCACCTCAACCTAGCCAAGTTCACTTTCACAACTCTTACAAGACTCCATGCTTTTCCTTTTTTTCAATTCAATTCATTTTTATTTTCAGATAATATGTTACAGTGGTTAATTCTTTTCGCGAAGCCTTATAAAAGTTTTTCTGCTGAAAATCGGGTCTCAAAATTTTATAGTTAACTTTATGTAGCAAGCTTAGCTTAAATTTTATTATTTGAAAACAATTCGAACAAAAATTAATTAACATTTACGAAAAATAAAATAAAATACAGAATTAGATTTAGTTTAGATTAAGATTTGCGATGTTCTTACATCTACATGTTCTTACTCTACACTCCGGGAGCCGCTCAAAAACTTGAAAATATCCTCACCCAGTATAAGGCGGATATTACTGCGATCCAGGAAAAACGCTGGATAGGACAAGGAACCTTCAAAAAGAAAGAGTGCGACATATATTACAGCTGCCACAAAAGGTTGCACATATTTGGATGCGGATTAGTTGTGGGAAAACGGTTAAGGTCGAAGGTCCTAGACTTTAAACCGATAAGTGATCGCCTGGCTGTGATCCGCATCCAAGACAGATTTTACAACATCAGCCTCATATGTGCACACGACCCTACCGACGAGGCTGAAGACTCTGTCAAAGAGGACCTCTTTATGGTGCCAACGGAGCCTGTCTGAAGTACGATGTAAAGATCGTGCTCAGAGACTTCAATGCCAAAATCGGTAGGGAAAACATCTTTGGCGGAGTGATCAGAAAGCACAGCCTCCACGGCACGACGACAGACCACGGCTTCCGACTCACAGACTTTGCGGCGGCACGTAATATGGTCATAAGCAGCACAAGGTTCCCTCGCAAAAGTACCCACACAGCCACTTGGCGACCCACAGACGGTCGAACCGCCAACCAAATCGACCATGTGCTCAATGACGCAAGGCTTGCGTCAAATATCCTGGATGTGCGAACAATAGGGGAGGCAAACGTCGACTCTGGCCATTTCCTCTGCTGCACCAGCCAATAAAGAGGAGTTTTGACATTGGGCGCCTGAGCACACCCGAGATTGCCAGAGCCGAGAGTGAGAGACTCGGTCGCATTGCCGCTCGGCCATCAAAGAGGTGGCCGAAACCACCTTAGTCTACCTACCACCTCCGACGAGGAACCCGTGGTATGATGGCGAGTGTGAGCAGAAGAAACATGAGACTGAAGAAGCATACCAAAAGGCAACGAAAAACTAGGGCAGCGCAGTACCGGACTAGAAGAAGGGAGGAGCAAAAGCTTCTACGCCTGAAGAAGAGTTCTCTCGCAACCACCCAGCTCAAGGATATCGAAGAGTCTAGGGACAAGCATAAAATACGGGCCTTCAACAAAAAAAGCCAAAAGTCTTGCCGCTTGGTTTAGGAGACCCAACCAGGCTCTTTGAAACTGTGAGGGTAACCTGGTTACTGACCCGCAGGGAATAGTGGATGTGTTTAAGAAGCACTTCCAACAGCTGCTTAACGAACCTGACCAAGAGAGTGTGATAGGGAATCAAGAAATCCCAACTCCAGTCCATAAAGGTCCTCCCACCTAGCTTTGAAGAAGACATCACAGCCATCGAAAGGCTGAAGAACAACAAAGCCGCAAGCTCAGATGGCCTACCACCAGAGCTCTTCAAGGCCGGTGGCGATCATTGGGAGGACGAAAGCATGCCCGACGACTGGAATTTCAGCTCCATATGCCCCATTCACAAAAAGGCGATCCTACCTCTTGCAACAACTATAGGCGTATATCCCTGCTCGACGTCGTCTACAAGATACTGTCCAGCGTACTGTGTGAACGTCTAAAGCTGTTTGGCGCCGCACTAATATGCACGTACCAGTGCGTCTTCCGGCCCTGCAAATCGACAATAGACCAAATCTTCACAATAAGGCAAATCCTGGAAAAAAGACCAGCGAGTTTCAAATCGATAAGCACCACCTTTTTATCGATTTTAAAGCCGCACACGACAGCATTCATTGACGCGATGGTCGAATTCGGGATCCCGGGAAAACTGTTCCGGTTGTGTCGCACTACGCTAACATATACGCGATGCACCGTGCAGTTCGGCTCGAGCACTTCCGAGCCTTTTGAAACCTGCACCGGATTTCGACAAGGAGATGCGCTGTGGTGTGATTTCTTCAATTTGGTACTGGAGACGATAGTCCGGCGGGCAATATCTTCTACAAGTCAGTCCAACTGTTGGGATATGCAGACGACATCGACATCGTCACGCGTCCCCAACGTGCCGTAGTGGAAGCAGTTAAGGCATAAAGTATATGCTGTCGACCAAAAAACGATCCGTCACACACCACCTAGGACACAATATCACAATCGACAGTTATTGTAATTCGAGGTAGTAAAGGAGTTTCTCTACCTCGGGGTAAACGTAGACTCCACAAACGACATCCGTCGGATCTCCGACGTAGAACCGACTTTGGCAACCGGTGGTACTTCGGTTTGTCAAAACAACTGGCGTCACAACCCCTGACTCGAAGGACTAAGGTCAGGCTCTACAAAACCCTTATTTAGCCAGTCCTGCTATATGGAGCCGAAAGCTGGACGAGGAGCTTATTCTTTGTGCCTTCGAAAGAGAAATTCTACGTCGGATATATGGTGCTATCTGCGAGGAAGGCGAATGGAGGAGAAGACACAATCGCGAACTCTACGAGCTGTACCAGGACGTGGATGTAGTCCGGAAGGCAAAGATCCGTCGACTGAACTGGCTCGGCCACATCGAGCGCATGCACAACAATGCTCCAGCTAAGAGGGTCTTCGAATCCGAGCCTCCTGGTTCGAGAAGGAGAGGGAGATCGAATCTCCGGAATCGCGGATGCAAGACAGCTTAGTCCTGATGACTGGAAGCAGCTTGCCCAGGACCGTCAGGAATGGAAAGCATCTATCGTCAGGCTCGGACCCTGAATGTGTCGTCAGCCTGATAAGTAAATAAGCCATCTTCACTGGGACACATCAGTTGAGGCAAGAATTTCGGCTATCCTGTGAACTAAAAAGGGCTTATAGCGTTGGTTTATGAACGGTTCCACTTGATCACTTGACAAACGAGTTCCAAGAACGGCAGCTTGGGTTTCAAGGCGTGGCATATTCGTTGGTTTTAGCGGTGCGCATTGGGTTTTAGCCCAAACGACAGCTACTTTTTCCATCCATGCTTTTAGATCGTTCAGATCTTCACTTACGCTAGTGCGGCGAATGCTTCCTTGCTCGCATCGACAAAGATATGAACCTGGAGCAGCTTCGGCAGAGTGTTGAGGAAGTAATACTGTGGGACCTAAATTCCGACTAGGGTAAACTGTTGGGCCAAAATAAAATAAGCTTGTTATTTTTATGTAGAATCCTTTATTAATTTGTTCCTGTTACAAACTACACGTCTCTTCGCGCTTAGGACTGAAAGAAGCAAACAAAAGAGTTATAATAACTTAACGAAGAAGGAACGAAATGTACATATGTTAATTCATTTTTGTATCTCTTTTAAATCAACGTCTTCTTGCGTTGTTTCCATGTTGAATTGGTGTGATGATTCATCAAAAATGTCATCTAGTGGAAGAACTTTAACCCTCTCTTGTTGAACTACATTTCGCCGATTATCTACACTTATCCTTTTTAATGCTATGTTTTGCAGTTTCTTAAGCTTGCTTATGTGTCTTGAAGATGCGCAAGTAGTCCATACCTCAATTTCGATTCCACTAGGGCATAGTAAACTTGTCTCAACACAGACGTTGTGGCATGGCCTTTAGATGGGTAAGTGCATATAGAGCTTTTTTTAAGGCTCACGCGTAACTCATCGATAAGCGTGTCCCACAGAAAGTTGCTGTCGATGGTGACTCCAAGATATTTGTGTCTCTCCACTTTCTCAATCGGGCAGCTGCTTGAGCTACGGCAGGAAATCATTTCTACAATTAATTTGTTGATGAGTAACTTTGAACTGCGGATTTCGTATGTGCATCATTTTTGTTTTAGTGCGTTGATCGTTAGACCGTGATCATGACACCATTTCACCGCATTATCAAACTCCTCCGGCATAATCGTTGTTGCTGTGTGCAAAGATCTATGGCGTACCACCGCCGTATCGTCAGCATACGCGAATGGCATGGCCTGTTTGAAAATCCTCGGAGCTCGTTGGTATACAAAATAAAGAGGATCGGGCCCAAATTTGATCCCTAAGGGACTCCATACTGCACGCGTTCCTTTTGTCTATACGTCTGGTTGATTTTGACACAGAATTGTCTAATCTGTCAGACGTCTTACGCCAATTCTTTCCAGTGCTTCCATTAGCTTATCATGGTTCAGTGTGTCAAAAGCCTTGCTGAAATCCACGAACAGCACATGGTAGCTTTTGTTTAGGCCTTCGTTGATACAATTGGCAAATCCCCTGAAGAGTTTACCCGTACTTTTATTTTTTTGCAAGCCGTACTGGCTTTTGTGTGTGATCGAATTCTTAGCTATGAAATCCTGAAGCCTATTTGTTACGACCTCTTCAAGGCACTTTTCAACTATCGGGTAATTGTTGATCTCGCTTTTTGTGCCTCCATTATAAACACATAGTCAAAAAAGTCTCCGTACACCACTAATATCATTCTCAATTTTGGGATAAACTCTTTAATTTGGCTTGAAAATACTTAAAGACTACATGAAAATAAGCATCCAATCCGTCCCTTAAATTTAAACACAAAACAAAACATATTTCATTGAACAAAAAAAAATTAAACTTATTCGAAGCACAAAAGTTGACAAGAACGTAGCAAGAAATTTGTTGATTTTCTTAAAACTAAAAGCAAAACAGTAACGAAAGAGTGAAAAAAAAACAATAAAGACAAATAAATAACTTAACAAAATCAATATTTGGTCGGGCCTCCTTTGTACCTTTCAACCTATTCTTTATCGAATGCACCAGTTTCGAAGTCGTGGCTGGAGAAATCTTGTTCCACTCACCAATCAAGATGGCCTTCAAGTCAGTCTTACTTGAAATTGATCGTTCTCGGATCTTTCTTTCTAAGTGCTCCCACAGATACACAATTGGGTTTAAGTCTGGTGACTGAGCAGGGTGATTGATCTGTTAAGAAAAGATGTGCTTTTAGAAGTTATTGAAAATATTGCCGAGACCCAGTTTTCTTTAAGAATATACAAGTATCCATATTTGTTCATAGTTGATTCAATAAGAACTAAGATTTCCAATGCCGGAAGAGGCCATACATCCCCACACCATTACATTGCCTCCGCCATGCTTTACTGGCTTTATTTTAGGGATTAAGTTTTTTGGATTAAGAGCAGTGCCTGGCTTCCTCCACACCATCCGTCGTTCAATTTGCTCTCATCAGTAAATATCACTTGATCCCAGAAAGATATATCTTTTTTCAAACGTTCACTAGCATACTGCACCGTCGTCTTCGTATTGGCTTGTATCCATTTCTTTTTAAGATATTTCTTACTGCCTAAGGAGTTCACATCTATTCCATCAATTACAGGAGCACTTTGCCGAGGATCTTCCTCGACACTTCTGACTAATCGCCTCTCCGTACGACTGTCTATTTTTCGGCCCGATCTTGGCTTGTTGGCAATGGTTTTTGTTTCTTCAATTTTTTATTCCAAAACGTACTGAATAGAAGAACGGGGTCTCTTAACAATTTTTGAAATTCCTCCCATCGTCTTTCCTTCATTTCTCAGTTCAATTATAACTTTTTTGTTGGCTAAAGGGACTTGCTTATGTTTACACTCCATTTCATCTTCTTAAAAAAAAAAACCAACGAAATAATTATTGAAGTACAAATAAAAATGTTGAAACTTACCAAAAAACCAAATAATCCTGGATCACACACTTTGCACTGCCAAATGAAACACAATAATGACATCTATACGGAAACTTTTTTGACTCGTCTAACTGATGGCAGAGAAGGATTCTTGTCATAACGGTACACATAGGCGACGCTAATTCCTGGAATGTGATTTATTTTGAAAGGGAGTCAATCCATCTTCCTTTTCTGTGTTTTCTTTTCTTCTTTATTTGGCGCTACAGTCCGGGGTGGACCTGGGCCTCAACCAACAAGCCTCTCCAACTAGCACGGTCTCTGGCTAGCTGTCTCCAGTGTCACACGCAAAGTTGGTTGGGGGCCTTCTCCACCTGGGTGCGCCACCTTAAACGCGGACGTCCTCTGTTGCGTTGTCCCACGGGTTCGGAGTCGAAGACTCTTCGGGCTGGAGCTGAGTTGTCCATACGCTCTACATGGCCCAGCCATCTTAGGCGTTGGATCCGAAGACGCCTGACTAGACTCATGTCGCTGTACAGCCTGTACAGTTCGTGGTTGAATCTTCTTCTCCAATAACCATTAACGCAGACAGGACCAAAGATTGGACGCAGAACTTTTCTCTCGAAAAGACCAAGTGCTTCTACATCCGCTTTTGAGATTGTCCATGCCTCCGCGCAGTACAGCAGGACTGGGATCATCAAAGTCTTTTATAAAGTCAGCTTGATCCTTCGAGAGATGGCTTTACAACTCAATTGCCTCTTGAGCCCATAGAAACAACGGTTGGCAAGAGTTACTCTGCGTTTGATCTCGGTACTGACGTTGTTTGTACTATTTACTACTACTTACTGCGGAGCCGAGGTAGACGAAGTCCTTGACTACCTCGAAGTTATAGCTGCCCATTGTGACGCTCTGTCCAAGACGTCGATGTTATGCGTCCTTTCTTGATGATAGCATATACTTCGTTTTGCCCTCATTCACGCTAGACCCATTTTAGCCGCTTCCTCCTCAATGCCAGCAAACGCCTCATTGACGGCCTGCTGTGTTCGACCAATAACGTCAATGTCATCCGCATATGCTAGCATTTGTACGGACTTCTGGAAGATCGTGCCTCTAGTGTTCGAGTGTTAGTCTTGCACGATCTTTTCCAGGATGATGTTAAAGAAATCACATGACAGCGCGTCGCCTTGTCTAAAACTGTGAGTCCGTTTCGGTGAGTTCGTTATCGACCTTGATGGAGCAGCGAGAATTCTCCATCATCATCCTGCACAACCTGACGAGGTTGGCAGGAATGTCAAAACTAGTCATGGCGTTGTATAACTCGTCTCTATGCACGCTGTCATATGCGGCATTGAAATCGACGAATAGGTGGTGGGTGTCGATCTGCATCTCTTGGGCCTTTTCCAGGATCTGCCGTAGTGTGAAAATCTGGTCGATGGTGGACTTCCCTGGCCTGAAGCCACACTGATATGGACCTATCAGGTTATTTATAAATGGCTTCAGGCGAGTACACAAAGCGGCAGAGAAGATCTTGTATGCGATGTTTGTCCTTTGACTGACCAAAGGAGTCTCCTTTCTTGTGGATCGGGCTAACGATACTGAGATTCCACTCGTCGCGCGTGCTTTCCTCCGACCATATCTTACAGATGAGCTGGTGCATGCGCCCAACCAGATCATCTCCAGCTGCCTTAAAGATTTCAGCGGACAGTCCGTCCACACCGGCAGCTTTGTTAGACTTCAGTCTTGATATTGCTATTTTGACCTCGTCTAAGTCGGGGGGACGGAATTCTCGTCGATCATCGTCCATATTGAGTGGAACATTCTGCCTAACAGCGGTTTTGGTGTCATCATCGCCGTTTAGCAGTCTGCAGAAGTGGTTCTTCCAAATTCTCAGTATCGACTGCGACTATACAATTAGTTGTCCATTCTCGTCCCGGCAGGTTTCTGTCCGAACCTTATATCCACTGGATAACTGTTTCACCTTCTGTTAAACTTTCGGACATCGTTCCTGCCGTAGCACATCTCCATCACCTCGATCGCGCGCTTCTCGTGCTCTTTCTTCTTTCTCCTGAGAAGCCGGGTCTCGTCCCTTCGTCTGTGTTCATAGAGCTCACGAACAGCTCTCGTCGTTCGTTGCAGCGTTGCTTTGTAGGCTTCCAGCTTCGCTGCATGTGCCAGCCTGCACTCGTTGTCAAACCATTTTTTCTAGGTGGTGCCGTAAAAGCCAGCACATCACTGGCAGCATCTTTGATGGCTTCTTGACAACGCCTCCAATCTTCTTCGATTGCTTGCGCAGGTGGTGACGATCTTAGAGAGAGATTACGGGAGACTCGATCGGCACAGATCCTAGCAGTCCGTTGTGATTGTAGCTTTCGACCTCAAACCGTGGTGTCCTTTCTCGACTCCGTTGATCTCTTGATATCCGAGTTCTTACCTTGGCTACAACAAGGAAATGGTCCGAGTCGATGTTGGCTCCTCGGAATGTTCGGACATCAAGTATGCTGGAGGAGTGCCTGACGTCGAATGCAACATGATCAATCTGGTTGACGGTTGATTGATCAGGGGACCGCCAGGTCCCTTTATGGATGTTGAGGTGTAGGAACCGCGTGCTAGCTACAAAGAGATTACGTCCAGTGACAAAGTCCACCAGCCTGAGTCCGTTATCAGATGTGTGTCGTGCAGGCTGTGTTTCCCAATGACTTTGGCAAAGGTGTCTTCTTTACCCAGTTTTGCATTGAAATCTCCTAGATCGATCTTGGTGTCGAAGCTGGGGCACTGATCGTGAGTCCTTTCTACGAGATTATAGAACTCATCCTTGCTGTTGTCATCTTTGTCCTCTGTCGGGGCGTGGGCGCAAATCAGGCCGATGTTCCCGAATTTAGCCTTGATGCGGATTGTTATGAGGCGTTCGTTTTTACAGACAAAGCTTAAGACTTTTTGCCTAAGTCTGCCTGGAACAACAAATCCACATCCAAATAAGCGCCTCCCTCTGTTGCAATCACCGTAGTAGATGTCGCAGTTTGTCATCCTCTTTTTGCCCGGCCCATTCCACCGCACTCCCTGGATTGCGGTAATGTCTGCTTTGTCCAGGGCCTCCTCGAGTTCTTCGGCTGCACGTGGTCTGTGAAGGGACCTAACATTCCACGTGCAGAACCGAAAATCGTTGTCCTTGTATCGTTTGCTGGGGTCGTCAACATTAATTCCGTCCGTATCCGAGGCAGTTGGTTGTCTCTGAACCATAGTAGTTCGATAGTGACTCACAATTAATATCATGAATTATGGTTGGACCACCCTTTACAAGGACTTGGTATGAGATTGACTTCAGTCGATTGTTACTAAGCCACCGACTTTTTGCCGTCATCAAACGAGCAAAATACTCGAGGCACAAATTCAGTAATTTTCGTAGTTGTCGGTCTGTCTTTTAGGAAAACGTGCTGGGAAGGTCGAACGGACTATGTATGGTGATGGTGTAAGGTCGGTCCTCTCCAGTAGTTGGCCGCCCCGGCCTGGCCTGGTGTAAAATCTCGGGCCGACTACTAAGTAAAGACTACTCAAAAATGAGGTTTTCGTTAAGATTTTTGTAAATAATTTATTTTAGGCAGTAAATACACTAAGACTGCCTTGAATTTCATAATTTACACATTCCAATTAATCAGAAATACTGAATATTATATTATTTATTTCAATAACGGATACGGAATTTGTAGAGCAATTTAAACGCAAGCAAAAAGGCTTAGGGCTGACTACTGGCTCCATTAACCTATGTAAGTGCTTTCGAATTTGTTTGGCCCCTGACTCTGGCAGGCAACGCTGCTAAGCGTGAACTTCCGGACGATGAAATAGGAAACATTGTCTAACATTAGTAGAACACTGATAGGTCACAAAATAAGAGTTAATCTTAAATAAAACACAAATAAATGTTTTCCAATTGAAAATCCGAGGAAGAGGAGGAAGAATTAATCTTATGCCTTAATTGGATACAAGATCAACGGACCAAAAGCCTAGCAGAAGGTGTCAGGCTGTGGTCAGCTGCAGTCCGGCCAATGCACATAGTCAAAAAAGTCTCCGTACAGCGGATTAATTGTACATTTTTGGTCAAAAATTTAGCTTATTTTGGTAGGAATTTATACAAATTTTAAAAAGAAAACGATACTCTCAGTATCGTTAGCCCGATCCACAAGAAAGGATACCCCTTTGACTGCGCCAACTACTGAGATACAAGCTTACAAGATCTTCTCTGCCGTTTTGTGTACTCGCCTGAAGCCATTTATAAATAACCTGATAGGTCCATATCAGTGTGGCTTCAGGCCAGGGAAGTCTACCATAGACCAGATTTCCACACTACGGCAGATCCTGGAAAAGACCCAAGAGATGCAGATCGACACCCACCACCTATTCGTCGAATTCAAGGCCGCATATGACAGCGTGCTTAGGGACGAGCTACACAACGCCATGTCTAGTTTTGACATTCCTGCCAAACTCGTCGGGTTGAGCAGGATGATGAGGATGTCGCTGCTCCAACAAGGTCGGGTAAAGAACTCACCGAGAACTTCAATGTCAAGAAAGGTTTTAGACAAGGCGACACGCTGGAATGGGACTTTTTCAATATTATTCGTTAGAAGATCGTGCAGAACTCACACGCTAACGCAAGAGGCACGATCTTCCAAAAGACCGTACAACTGCTAGCATACGCGGATGACACTGACGTTATTGGTCGAACACAGCAGGCCGTCAATGAGGCGTTTGCTGGCATTGAGGCGGAAGCGGCTAAAATGGTTCTAGCGGTGAATGAGGGCAAAACGAAGTATATGCTGTCATAGAGAAACAACACACAACATCGACGTCTTGGACAGAGCGTCACAATGGGCAGCTATAACTTCGAGGTAGTCAAGGACTTCGTCTACCTCGGCTCCGCAGTAAGTAGTAGTAAATAGTACAAACAACGTCAGTACCGAGATGAAACGCAGAGTAACTCTTGCCAACCGCTGTTTCTATGGGCTCAAGAGGCAATTGAGTAGTAGAGCCATCTCTCGAAGGACCAAGCTGACCCTATACAAGACCTTGATCATCCCAGTCCTGCTGTACGGCGCGGAGGCATGGACAATCTCAAAAGCGGATGAAGAAGCACTTGGTCTCTTCGATAGAAAAGCTCTGCGTGCGATCTTTGGTCCTGTCTGCGTTAATGGTTATTGGAGAAGAAGATTCAACCACGAACTGTACGGGCTGTACAGCGGCATGAGCCTAGTCAGGCGTCTAGGGATTCAACGTCTTTGAAGGCTGGGCCATGTAGAGCGCATGGACAACCCTGCTCCAGCCCGAAGAGTCTTCGATTCCGAACCAGTGGGACAACGCAATAAAGGACGCCCACGGAACCGATGGCGCACCCAGGAGGAGAAGGACCTCAATGAACTTGGTATGCGTAGTTGGAGACAGCTAGCCAAAGATCGTGCCGGCTGGAGAGGCTTACGGATTGAGGACCAGGTCCACCCGGACTGTAGCGCCATCAGAAGAAGAAGAAGAACGAAATCGAAAAAGCACTAGAGGAAAAAAAGGTTTGCTCCAGCGTTTTCCTCGACGTATCCCAGGCCTTTGGCAAGGGTTGGCACGACGGCTTGAAATACAAACTTAGTAGGATATTTCCGAAAAATCAATATTGCATCTTAGAATCCTACCACAAAAGTTATATATATCGGCATTTAAAGACATCGCCGTCGGGGTCCCGCAAGGGAGTGCCCTTGGCCCTACTCTATTTTTGTTATATACCCGGGACATACCACAAACTGAGGGCACAATAGTAGCTACGTTCGCAGACGATACGGCTATTCTGGCTGCGGAAAGCACAATTAAGTCCGCTACCGTAAAACTGCAGCACGCTGTAAATAAAACTTGCGATTGGACAAAACTCTGGCGCGTTGCCCTAAATGAAACCACAAAACCTACAAAAACATAGACAATATACCTGTCTTCATTAACTCGGTACAAATACCAAAATGAAGCCAAATATCTCGGGATGACGTTGGATGCTAAGCTCAAGTGGAAGGCGCGCGTTAAGAAAAAACGTGACGAACTTGAGAATCGGACGACATTCCAAGTTAAGCGCGTATAACAAACTGCTTGAATATAAGCAAGTGCTAAAGCCTGTGTGGACCTACGGAATACAACTTTGGGGTTGCACTAAGGCAGGGAACAGAGAATTCATACAATCATTCCAAAACAAAGTTATAAGGGCTGTCGTGAATGCCCCCTGGTATCTACGAAATAATGATATACAAAGAGATCTAGGGATCGCAACCGTGGACGAAGAAATAAAAAACTTCGCGAGGAAGTTAAGACCTCGACTTCATGGTCATTGTAACCATAACATACTCCAAACACTGGACACGAGAAACCTTCCACCGTTCGATTTAGCGCAATGAGCACAGGTTGCTATAAACGGTTCCAGCTGGTGATCTTATCGAAAATCTACCTGCCTCACGCGTACAAATAATTAAATTACAACTACTGGATAGGGAAACCTAGTTGTGGTAAACAGCTAAAAACAATGGCAAGGGTGTGTTTAGTCAGTAAAAATCTGACACTACTATGAATACACGGATACGAAGATTCACACCAGCCTACGAAAAAAAAAAGAAGATAAATCTGCCACATTGCCAGATCAACTGTAGATGGACGACTCAACCACGACCGCTCCGACGCACAACGAGCTGAGGAGGGTCTCGTCCAGTTCAGTACGGCGGTATCCAGGCGGCACATTTGGGAAGTTGCTAGGCAGCATCAAAAGTTCTGGTGGCTGGGAAGCGAGGGAACTCCCTCGTCGAATCCTTTAGACCACGGTTAGAAATGTTGGTTCAGACTATTAAACGGCGATGACGACTCAAATGCCGCTGTCAGACAGAATGTTCCACTCCGCACAAGGGACGATGATCGACGAGAATTCCGACACTCGAACTAGACGAGGTCAAGATAGCGCGATGCGGAAGAGATCTATTCTACAGTATTCTCTTTAAGACGGTTTCCTTTAGGAGTCGGAGGATGAGAGCTGGTTGTAGTGACTTTGAATTCTTCCTCTGATATTAGGTGCTTCCCTAGATATCATTTGAGGACTAGTGCCTCGCGTTCTAGAATTTCTTTAGATTCTCCGCAGAATCTGCAGACCTCCCTCGGAAGACCCTAGTTTCCTAAGGTGCTCCCTGAGTATGCAGGGCCCTATTAGAGGAGCCTGTTAGGATACTGAGGTTGTTCTTGCTCGTCCTTGATACATGCCTCAAACCTCTTCCGGTTATGTTGACCCTCTTTCTTGGCCTGCTTCATGCCATGAGCATTGTTCCAGGCATCTGCCCGGGTCTTTATTTCTAGTTCCCTGAAGTCTTCCTTAAGTCTAGTCTAGTCTTCCTTCCTCCTAGTATGCAAGTTTATTATGAGTTGAAAATTAAAAATGATTTAAAAAAACGTGTGTTTGACAAATTCAACCATGGAGAGGTACACAATTGAGCAGCGCGTTAAGATTGTTGAAGCCTTTTACGAAAATGGGCGCTCAAGTCAAAATGCATTTCGTGCACTTCGTTCGTTCTGCTAAAACCGTGCAAAAGAGCACACATCCTCGACTTGTCGCCGTGCCCAACAATTGAACATCGCAAGAACATCACTGATGCCAATTTTTAAAGAAAAAGTGTACGTCAATAAGCCAAGAACACTTCAAGAGCTAAAGGAAACTCTGGAGGTTTAGTACGCCGACACCAACGTTCGAGACCGTTCAATTTGGCGCAAAGTAATAAACCATCCTAACGATAATTATGGCAGGTGATTTTACCGACCCACCCAAGCGAAGAAATGTTCGCTTACCGTGGACCTACCGGCTGAGGCTACCGGGACATTTATTGGTCCTTTTATGAAAAGATATAAGACTGGTCAAGATCATAGTAGAGTCGAACCCCCTTAACTTGTAAGCCATTAGCGCACTGCATTCGAACTTTGTGTCCCTTTTTCGTCCAAGGCAGCCTTAAATATCCGTCGCCCGCCTCCACAATCGCCTAAACCCCAAGATCCAAGACCCCCTCCTAATCAAAGGACCAGCAAGTAAGCCTTCATTTTCATCCACTTCGCACACCTGGCAACACTCCAGTCGCGAATCACATAATATTCTCGTCTCTCACGTTAATTGTATGTGAAATTCAAGCACACACACACACACGCAGCACGGTGAAGCAGAATCGAAAGCAAACGAAGAAAGACTCGTCGTCGTAAAAACAAAAATAAAACTCCGGCGACTGCGAACGATTTAACTAACCTGCACCAGCTTAGCAGCTTGGAGGGCGCATTCCAGAGTGTTTACTGGGCCCGATACACGATTGTTCTTCGCTCGACGAAGCGGTGGACAGCGGCACGGCTTGTCCACTCTGTGCTGCACCCACCCGCTCGCCACGACCGAATGACTGACATCCCAAAGTTATCACAGTCACAGCAGCGCACCATCCACCGTCGGAGAGCGCGTGCGCGCGCCCCATCGCACACGCTTGCGCTCTCTCAATCACTCTCTCGGCTCCACTCAGCGCAAAAGTATTCACGCGTCGCGTTGTTGCTGCTGCCCATTGAAGGGGTCTTATGAGATGTAAGCAAAACGAAAAGGTCCGAGCGGCTGTCAAGGCAAGAATTCAGCGCGGTGCAAGGAATTTTAAGGCTGAGCGACGTAGCGTACATGTGACTGGACGAGAACTCCTTGCCACCACCACCGCCACTGCCGTCGCCGTCGCCGCTGTATTTTTGGGGTCTCTGGGCTCTATCAGGTATTTCTGGTTTCCCCAAGCGCGGCATGTACGCGCGAGCATTGCAAAAAGGAGCAAGCGACACGAAACAAACAAAACAAAAAAAAAAAATGAGAAATGAGAGGAAAAAATGAGGGAAAAAATACCAGTCCACCAGCACCAGTACACACACGGCCACACGGCGAAATCGGGAAAAAAAAAGAACGCCGCGCCGGAGAACACAAGAATTTATTATTATATGGTGGCATGGGCTCCAGTTGAGGCCCCCAACAACAACAACAACAGCAGCAGCAGCAACAAAAGAAGCAACAATGCTGAAATTCCATGCCAGGGTCCAGCGAAGAAGAGTCAACTCTGTGGCCAGAAATGCTGATGGTGGTGGTGGTGGAGCAGAAAACAAAAAAAAAATGGAGCTCAACATGAAAAGAACAATCTGAGGAGCCCCCTTGTTGTTGTTGTTGTCGTGGCTGAAGATGAAGATGATTTTTCTCTCATTTTTTGAGGAATTTTTGTAAGTTAAGCATTCAACAGCGACACCGAATCACCATGGCGGCGGTGGCGGTGGCGGTGGACCATCAACATCGCCATCAACATCATCATTGTCATCATCGCGGGCCGCGTGAGCGTCATGATGACGATCGTCAGTTGTTGGCGGCGCAGCTCGGCTGGCTGCGCGGGCTCCGCTGGAATTTGTGAGCTTTCTTTTTCGCATTGCTGAGATGCAGTGAAGATAGCAGTAGATAGGCATGTCGCTTAAATGTGGCACCACAGGTACGCTAAAAACAGACTCTGCGACAAGAAAGTTGATTGTTCTGCGCGCGAATGGAATTCCGTAAGAGTAGGAGATTGGTTGGCATTTGTGGCGAAGAGGGCTCAGCAAGCAGAGCACCCTCTGCGCAGACTGCAAGCGAAAGTATCTCTTCAAGACCATTTAAAATACAGTGGACCTCGCCCTAAATCGAATTGTCACGGTATGCCATAATTTGGTCGAGTTAGGGAGAGTTGGCCCAACACGGGCACCACAGTCCGAGGTGGACCTGGGCCTCAGCCAACAAGCCTCTCCAGCTGGCTCGATCTTTAGCCAGCCAGTCAATTTCCCACACCAAGTTGGTGGAGGTCCGTCTCCACTTGTGTGCGCCATCGGTTCCGTGGGCGTCCTCTATTCCCACTGGTTCGGATTCGAAGACTCTTCAGGCTGGAGCAGTGTTGTCCATGCGCTCTACATGGCCCAGCCTTCATAGACGTTGAATCCGTAGACGCCTGACTAGGCTCATGCCGCTGTACAGCCCGTACAGTTCGTGGTTGAATCTTCTTCTCCAATAACCATTAACGCAGACAGGACCAAAGATCGCACGCAGAGCTTTTCTATCGAAGAGACCAAGTGCTTCTTCATCCGCTTTTGAGATTGTCCATGCCTCCGCGCCGTACAGCAGGACTGGGATGATCAAGGTCTTGTATAGGGTCAGCTTGGTCCTTCGAGAGATGGCTCTACTACTCAATTGCCTCTTGAGCCCATAGAAACAGCGGTTGGCAAGAGTTACTCTGCGTTTCATCTCGGTACTGCCGTTGTTTCTACTATTTTCTGCGGAGCCGAGGAAGACGAAGTCCTTGACTACCTCGAAGTTAAAGCTGCCCATTGTGAAGCTCTGTCCAAGTCGTCGATGTTGTGTGTCCTTTCTTGGTGACAGCATATACTTCGTTTTGCCCTCGTTCACCGCTAAACCCATTTTGGCCGCTTCCGCTTCAATACCAGCGCTTCATTGACGGCTCGCTGTATTCGACCAATTAAGTCAATGTCATCCGCGTATGCTAGCAGTTGTACGGACTTCTGGAAGATCGTGCCTCTAGTGTTGGCGTGGTAGTCTTGCACGATCTTTTCTAGGATGATGTTAAAGAAATCACATGACCGCGCGTCGCCTTGTCTAAAACTGTGAGTCTGTCTCGGTGAGTTCGTTACCGACCTTGATGGAGCAGCGACAATTCTCCATCGTCATCCTGCACAACCCAACGAGTTTGGCAGGAATGTCAAAACTAGACATGGCGTTGTATAGCTCGTCCCTATGCACGGTGTCATATGCGGCCTTGAAATCGACAAAACGGTGGTGGGTGTCGTTCTGCATCTCATGGGTCTTTTCCAAGATCTGCCGTAATGTGAAAATCTGGTCGATGGTGGACTTCCCCGGCCTGAAACCGCACTGACAAGGACCTATCAGGGTGTTGACGAATGGATTCAGGCGCTCACACAAACGGCAGACAGGATCTTACAGGCGATGTTGAGGAGATTTATCCCTCGGTAGTTGGCGCGGTTGAAGGGGTCTCCTTTCTTGTGGACCCCAAAATGTCTTGGGAAGTCTTTTCATCAATAGGTTTGTGGATGAAAGCTAAATGGTGCTTATCGGGCACTTTGCCACAGCTACACATGCGATGCCTCAGAATAAACCGCACATCGACTTTTACAAAAGCTGGAAAGACGAGGAAGAAACATAGAATCTATGCAATATCTGCTCTGCGAGTGCCTAGCCCTAGCAAGGGAAAGGAGGGAATTTCTAGGAAAGCACCACATCATAGAGCTTGAGGGCTTAAGCGGTGTCGAACTGAAAAACCTTCTAGGATTCACACATGCATCTAGCTGGTTTTAGGGCTACAGTAGGTCCCACGGTAGCTTAACAGACCCTAGCATGGGCACAATGGACACAACGCGTTGGTATAAGTGATCCGTCAGGGTACCCATTTACCTACCTACACGCCATCCCATTGGCAGGCGACTCAATTTAGGTCACTACTTGATGTCTAAAGACCATCAAAACTAATGTGGACTCCACTAAATTACTTTCTGGATTGAAGAGAAACATCAGTGGCTTCACACCTTGTTTGCAGATCGCACGTGGCAGGAAGACAAACGCTCAGACAGGAGGCAATCAGTTGTCTGTGATCACCAGTATAACCAACGCTTCGGACTCGACTGTTTTGTTGAAAGGAGCATGGATGCAAGATGTGGACAACACTGCTCCAGCCCGAATAGTCTTCGACTCCGAACTAGAGTGTCAACGCAATAGAGGACCAATGGAACCGATGTTGCACCCAGTTGGAAAAGGACCTCAATCGACGTGGCGTGCGCAGTTGGAGACAGTTGGCTAAAGATCGTGCCGGCTGGAGAGGATTACTAGTGGAGGCCCAGGTCCGGGGTGGACCACCAGAAGAGGACATTATGGTGAAACTAAAACATTCTACGTTTATCTTCAGGTATATCGTTTGTAATTGAAAGATTAACAATTTCAATTAGTTTACGTAATTCTATTTATTTGTTAACTTCAGTTAAGTTTTTTTTGTAACTTGTAATTAGTCGCTCTCATAGTCCTCTTGCAGTTCTTAGGGAGTCCTTAGCAGGGCAATACTTCCATGAGGTAGGGTATTCCTTCGCCAGGAAGCGCGGTGCTGCGACTCGAAAGATAAGGATCTTTTGAAATTAGAAACCTGTTTAATATTTACATACTAAGCTGCTGGGTCACGCTTTTGCAATGAAGACTATTCAGTTTTGTATTAACCATCAGCAAAAAAGTTTTCTCCGGGGAATCCCGGAAATTATAGGTGGTGAGTTTTTTTTTTCAGATTGGAACTAAATGCGACCTCCTTTACCTACCAATTTTTTCTGTAGAGACTTGTGCAGCAATAGCTATTACAGCCGTCATTTTCGGATATATAAAAAAAAAAACGGATAATTCTTAGGGCTTCAAGCAAAGCGTTACTTTTTACCATTTGCTCAGGTCACACAAGCTTCAAACGTACCTCAAAGATTTTGTAAATAACAGGCAAGACACAAAAATAGAAGGACAGCGTAGGAAGGGTCGGAAAAAGAGGCAGTGACACGCAAATTGCACACTGTGGTCGTCTGCCAACATAAGGATACATAAACGGATTGCGCTGTGGCGGAAATTGACGTCGAAAGGCAAATAGATAAGTAAGTTTACATTATTCTAGGGTACCTGCGAAGGGTCAGCAGGATAGATTTTAAGAACTTGAATTGCTTAGATATTAAGATAGACAATCATTCTTGTCTACTTTTAAGAATCACGAATTTAAAAATAAAAATGAATTTTAAAGTTAAAAACGAAGCGGCGGAAATAATTCTGTAAAATCAAAATCACTGTAATCGGTACAGCATGAGTTAATGAAACATAGTACGAATGCGAAGGGACCTACAGTTTAACGCCGACTCCGAACGGCGAAGTTGAGAAGCCTTTTCTAGACAGGAAATACTTTTTGAGCATTGTCAGTGACTCGAAAGAGGTGGAGCCGTGAAATACGATACGTGGTAAGTTCGGGTATCGAACCTGACACCCTCTGCTTAGGAGTCGACGCACTAACCCACTACGCCACGGCGACCCACCTTATTTAATCTCATTTATGATATGGAATTAAGTCTTTAAGTTAGGTTAGGTTGAAGTGGCTGACTGCCGCGCATACGGACAGCAGACACACTTAGGCCCATTGTATTACCACGTGGATCTTAGGCTACCTATTCCGCAAACCAATCTGTGCTGTGCTGCTTAGTTCAGCCAGATTAACAAAGAAAAGGGCCCCCAGAAGTCTGAATCTACGCGATGAGAGAGCATTGCAGTTATATACTAACCGTTCGATGGTTTCTTCCTCATCCTCGTCCAAGCAGCTTCTACAGAAATCATTATAGGAAGGGCCAAGTCTAGAGGCGTGAGTTCCGATGGCACAACGCCCCTGATCGTTTGGGATCTACCATAGGCCAGAGTTGTTTGGTAATGAGGCATCCTGTGCCAGATGTCCATCCGCGGTTTGTTTGAGCAAGCTTTTAAAGCTTTAGCAGATGTTTTGTAGTAGCGATAGGCATGGAGGGTGGACCCCGCTTTGCAATTCTCTGGAATGTCACAGTGTCCCGGCACCCACATCAATTGGATGCTAAAATACTTGGTCATCTCGTTAAGAGATAGGCGGCAATTAAGGGAAGTCTTGGAATTGAAGGTGATTGAATCCAAAGATTTGATCGCTGTCTGGCTATCGGACCAGATGACGATATCTGTGCGCGATATTACATTCTCTTTCAGCCAGGACAGGGCTTCTGTAATCGCTACACTTTCAGCCTGAAAGACGCAACAGTGATTAGGTAGTCGAAAAGATGGAAGGAAATTTAGATCCTTGCAATAGACACCGGCACCCACACCTGCATCCATCTTCGATCCATCTGTGAAGATACGCAGTGGACTATCCAGCGTCTGGTGTTCAGACTCCCAGTAAGATCTGGGCGGTATGCTGGTTGAGAAATTCTTCTCGAAGAGGAGTTTAGGTAACGTGAGGTCTGTATCTATGGGTACCTCCTCTCCCTTTCTCCCTCTATACCTACGGCCCGTGCTGTGTCTTGACCCCGAACACATGAGGGTATTAGCAATCCCTTGAGCACGCGCAAATTATAAAAAAAAATAGAGGCATACCTGCGTAGGATCGTTGAATGTCCAGACTGAAGTTCTTTCCAGCTGCTCAGCGCCTGTCTGTCTGTCTGCCAATTAGTTCTATCGGAGGCAGGTTTAGGAGTATGTTTAAAGCTTCGGCGGATGAAGTCCTTAGCGCCCCGCTAATGCATATGCATGCCATCCTCTGCACTCTAGCGAGTGGGGTGATGTTGATTATCTTGTCGAGTGCAGTTCACCAAATTGCGACACCATATAGCAGTATGGGTCTGACTACGGATATAAATAGCCAGTGAACCATTCGGGGTAATTAAGTCTTTAAAATGATTCAAAATGAAAAGTACATATTTAATCTACATCTTACATAGATTTTGTTTTTATTTTTCAAAAAATTATTTTATATATATTTTGTATTAAATCAATCTAATAATAATAAGCCTTATTGTTTAGTGGAAGAGAATCTTATGTCCTTGATTTCGTCCTTGAAACCTATAAGCATGTGTACATCCTTGTGACTAAAGCCGATCAATGATTCATGCTCAGAATCGGCTATGGACCCCTTGCTGTAGCTCCGATACGCAAGCCAGCGAGTACTGGCCCTGTACAGGGCTTCGTCTCCTAGATTTTTCCTTATGGAGTTGAGCTGCGTGTACGAATACGGGATTGAACTATCAAGGGCATACCCTCCTTCATTCTGATTCATCGGTTCTTTCGTTGCTCAGCTTGTGCCCAGGGCCTGATCACAGCGTTCCATTTCCATCTGACCACTCTTCCAGCATTCCAGCTGATTCATCGGTTCTTTCGTTGCTCGGAATATCCTTGTGCCCAGGGACTGATCACAGCGTTCCATTTCCATCTGACTACTCTTCCAGCATTCCAGCCGATTCATCGATTCTTTAGTTGCTCGGAATATCCTTGTGCCCAGGGACTGATCACAGCGTTCCATTTCCATCTGACCACTCTTCCAGCATTCCAGCTGATTCATCGGTTCTTTCGTTGCTCGGAATATCCTTGTGCCCAGGGACTGATCACAGCGTTCCATTTCCATCTGACCACTCTTCCAGCGTTCCAGCTGATTCATCGGTTCTTTCGTTGCTCGGAATATCCTTGTACCCAGGCCTGATCATAGCGTTTCATTTCTATCTGACCACTCTTCCAGCATTCCGGCTGATTCATCGGTTCTTTCGTTGCTCGCAATATCCTTGTGCCCAGGGACTGATTATAGCGCTCCATTTCCATCTGACTACTCTTCCAGCATTCCAGCTGATTCATCGGCTCTTTCGTTGCTCGGAATATCCTTATGCCCAGGGCCTGATCACAGCGTTCCATTTCCATCTGACCACTCTTCCAGCATTCCAGCTGATTCATCGGTTCTTTCGTTGCTCGGAATATCCTTGTGCCCAGGGCCTGATCATAGCGTTCCATTTCCATCTGACCACTCTTCCAGCATTCCAGCTGATTCATCGGTTCTTTCGTTGCTCGGAATATCCTTGTGCCCAGGGCCTGATCATAGCGTTCCATTTCCATCTGACCACTCTTCCAGCATTCCAGCTGATTCATCGGTTCTTTCGTTGCTCGGAATATCCTCTTGCCCAGGGCCTGATCATAGCGCTCCATTCCCATTTGACCACTCTTCCAGCGTTCCAGCTGATTCATCGGTTCTTTAGTTGCTCGAAATATCCTTCTGCCCAGTGACTGATCATAGCGTTCCATTTCCATCTGACTACTCTTCCAGCATTCCAGCTGATTCATCGGTTCTTTCGTTGCTCGGAATATCCTTGTGCCCAGGGACTTATCACAGCGTTCCATTTCCATCTGACTGCTCTTCCAGCATTCCAGCTGATTCATCGGTTCTTTCGTTGCTCGGAATATCCTTATGCCAAGGGCCTGATCATAGCGTTCCATTTCCATCTGACCACTCTTCCAGCATTCCAGCTGATTCATCGGTTCTTTCGTTGCTCGGAATATCCTTGTGCCCAGGGCCTGATCATAGCGTTTCATTTCTATCTGACCACTCTTCCAGCATTCCGGCTGATTCATCGGTTCTTTAGTTGCTCGAAATATCTTTCTGCCCAGTGACTGATCATAGCGTTCCATTTCCATCTGACTACTCTTCCAGCATTCCAGCTGATTCATCGGTTCTTTCGTTGCTCGGAATATCCTTGTGCCCAGGGACTTATCACAGCGTTCCATTTCCATCTGACTGCTCTTCCAGCATTCCAGCTGATTCATCGGTTCTTTCGTTGCTCGGAATATCCTCTTGCCCAGGGCCTGATCATAGCGCTCCATTCCCATTTGACCACTCTTCCAGCGTTCCAGCTGATTCATCGGTTCTTTAGTTGCTCGAAATATCCTTCTGCCCAGTGACTGATCATAGCGTTCCATTTCCATCTGACTACTCTTCCAGCATTCCAGCTGATTCATCGGTTCTTTCGTTGCTCGGAATATCCTTGTGCCCAGGGACTTATCACAGCGTTCCATTTCCATCTGACTGCTCTTCCAGCATTCCAGCTGATTCATCGGTTCTTTCGTTGCTCGGAATATCCTTGTGCCCAAGGCCTGATCATAGCGTTCCATTTCCATCTGTCTACTCTTCCAGCATTCCAGCCGATTCATCGGTTCTTTAGGTGCTCGGAATATCCTTGTGCCCAGGGACTGATCATAGCGCTCCATTTCCATCTGACTGCTCTTCCAGCATTTCAGCTGATTCATCGGTTCTTTCGTTGCTCGAAATACCCTTGTGCCCAGGGACTGATCACAGCGTTCCATTTCCATCTGACTGCTCTTCCAGCATTCCAGCTGATTCATCGGTTCTTTCGTTGCTCGGAATATCCTTGTGCCCAGGGTCTGATCACAGCGTTCCATTTCCATCTGACCACTCTTCCAGCATTCCAGCTGATTCATCGGTTCTTTCGTTGCTCGGAATATCCTTGTGCCCAGGGCCTCATCATAGCGTTCCACTTCCATCTGACCACTCTTCCAGCATTCCAGCTCATTCATCGGTTCTTTCGTTGCTCGGAATATCCTTGTGCCCAGGGACTGATCACAGCGTTCCATTTCCATCTGACCACTCTTCCAGCATTCCAGCCGATTCATCGGTTCTTTCGTTGCTCAGCTTGTGCCCAGGGCCTGATCATAGCGTTCCACTTCCATCTGACCACTCTTCACCTCAAGAGACAGTTCTTCAGATCTTGATTTCTCCCATCATAGGATTTAATTAATGGCGTGTGCAGAGCCAGAGAGTGTAACTAACCATTTCTCGTCTATCGGATTCATTCATGGTCAACCCGTCTTAAAATAAAAGGCTTCTAGTTCTGCCGGAAATAGACTGCCGGCGGCGGAACGGAGAAGTCTCTGGTGACATGTGCAAGAGTCCTTAGGATGTGCCTGCACCCGTTTTAGAACCGTTCGTCTAGTTTTCAAAAGCAGTACCCTTCCAGACGTGGTCGTTATCCACACTTGCCGTGCTCGGGATTACTGTTGATTCGAAGTTCTTGAAGCCATCTAAATGATCTACAGTGAACTCTCTCTTAAGTGGACAGCTTTTTGCCCGCATAAAGAGATAGTCCCCTTAAGCCAACCATTACAGTACAGCACATCTTATCCGCCCAAGAGAGTTTTCCACTTAAGAGGATGTCCATTAAGAAGGAGTTTACTGTACTTGTGTAAACATTTTAAATGAAGCCTCCTCCGATTACCGTACTCACCCCTCGCTCAACCAAAAAATCGAAATTTTCAGTTGAAACTCCGCCGAACGCCTTTCTTTTCATTCACACTGTTGCCAAAGAATTACTGTCACATACCGCGGACTCTCGGAGCAGGAGGATCCCGATCTTGGCCTCTCGGCTAATGCTTGACTATCTTCTGGGTATAACCTGTATGTAAGTGCATACGACGGTGACGCCGACACCGGAGCACAAGCAGAGCGATCAACGAGTGGTCGGTCGCCTCGCCGATCGGCGCGGTGGTGGCGTGAGGTAGTTGCGGCGAGGGAGAGAGAGAGAGAGAGCTCACTGTTGGAGGTGGTTATGTTGCATGACGGCTACCGTATTGCCCATGCCATGCGATTGAATTTGTTTTCTCCTTTTTCGCCGTCATCCTCGGTCGCGGCAGTCCGGTGCGCGGTCGATTCCTTGGATTCCAGCACGAGGGGCTCCACCGTCCACCATCTGCACCCAATTGAATTCTGAAGTGTGTGTAATCTAGCGTTCGATTAGAGCAGTGACAGAGCGATGGTATGGTGTTGCTCCGCTGTGCGTCTTCCCGCAGCGCGCCTGTCGTTCTCCCGACTCCGCTCTTATGCATATCGGCAATTTAAACGTGAAAAAAATGCACACAAGCACACACCAGCACGCAAAAAAGAGCCTCGCATCCGAAGAGCTGGAGCCGAAGTGAAACAAATGGAATCGAAGAAATCGGACAGCTGAATCGAGTGAAAGTAGGGTAGGTATGCACGTTCGGTTGGATCTCGGCTCGTTGGTGTCGCTTTTTTGACTGTTTTTTTGCCTTTGCGTGAGTTTTACGCAAGCCCGGCCGCGCCGGCGATGGGCGGAGGAGATGAAACCAAAGCGTGCGATGGAATTCCTCGGCTTGGATGGCGTGCTTTCTTGCTGGAGCTCGCGTCTGCGCGTCTGCGTGTGTGTGTGAGTGCGTTACTTTGTTGTTTTTTTGTTCGCCTTGCTGCGGGCCGGGTTTTGTTTGTTCCCAAATTGGCATGACAAAATTTTTGCGGTATTCGCAGGAATTTTTGCTCATTCTTGGACCGCAGCTTCGTGGTGGGGGGAGGGGCATACGACCGTGCGATGGAGGCTTGTGTATGCAGATATGTTGTTCTGGCTTTTGGGGAGACAGGAGCATGTAGGACTCCTCTTAATGGCGGGCATAAATTCTGGACCGGGCTTGAGCGTGGCTTAGGGTGAAGGAGGCTTGGAATTTGCTGCTCGGTTCGGATCGTTGTAACGGTCTCTTCATTGACCTTAAGCGTGCTGAGTTATGAGTGGGGCTCTGGGGGAATGCGATGAACGCACGCGTCGCTGTCTTGTATTTTTGGGCCGATGTCTGGGAGGCTGGATGTATTTCGGTAATCTGAAGCGATGAAAGTTGAGACTCGCCGAGGGGTTACGGCGGCAGAAGACTGGAGATCTTTCTGTGCTGCCTTCTTTGAGGGGATGAGATGGAGGTTGGTTTAGGTTGGAGTGGCTGAGTGCTGGTTCAAATCTTCACATTACGGCAGATCCTAGAAAAGACCCAAGAGATGCAGAACGACACCCACCACCTTTTCGTCGATTTCACGGCCGCATATGACAGCGTGCATAGGGACGAGCTATACAACGCCATGTCTAGTTTTGACATTCCTGCCAAACTCGTCGGGTTGAGCAGGATGATGAGGATGTCGCTGCTCCAACAAGGTCGGGTAAAGAACTCACCGAGAACTTCAATGTAAAGAAAGGTTTTAGACAAGGCGACGCGCTGGAATGGGACTTTTTCAACATTATTCTTGAGAAGATTGTGCAGAACTCACACAAGACTTAACACAAGAGACACGATCTTCCAGAAGTCCGTACAACTGTGAGCATAGGTGGATATTATTGACGTGATTGGCTGAACACAGCGAGCCGTCAATGAGGCCTTTGCTGGTATTGAAGCGGAGGCGGCCAAAATGGGTCTAGCGGTGAATGAGGGCAAAACGAAGTATATGCTGTCATCAAGAAAGGACGCAAAACATCGACGTCTTGGACAGAGCGTCACAATGGGCAGCTATAATTTCGAGGTAGTCAAGGACTTCGTCTTCCTCGGCTCCGCAGAAAATAGTACAAGCAACGGCAGTATCGAGATGAAACGCAGAGTAACTCTTGCCAACCGCTGTTTCTATGGGCTCAAATGGCAATTGAGTAGTAGAGTCCTCTCTCGAAGGACCAAGCTGACTCTATACAAGACCTTGATCATCCCAGTCCTGATGTACGGAGCGGAGGCATGGACAATCTCAAAAGCGGATGAAGAAGCACTTGGTCTCTTCGATAGAAAAGCTCTGCATGCGATCTTTGGTGCTGTCGGCGTTGATGGTTATTGGAGAAGAAGATTCAACCGTGAACTGTACGGGCTGTACAGCGGCATGAGCCTAGTCAAGCGTCTACGGATTCAACGTCCAAGATGGCTGGGCCATGTAGAGCGCATGAACAACACTGCTCCAGCCCGAAGAGTCTTCGAATCCGAACCAGTGGGGCAACGCAATAGAGGACGCCCACGGAACCGATGGCGCACCCAGGAAAAGGACCTCAATCGAAGTGGTGTGCGCAGTTGGAGACAGCTGTCTAAAGATCGTGCCGGCTGGGGAGGCTTACTAGTTGAGGCCCAGGTCCACCCGGACTGTAGCGCCACCAGAAGAAGAAGAAGAAGTAAGTAAGTACAGAGAGATAGAAACGACTGAACGATTTTAATAAGGAAGAAGAAAGAAGTCTGTGGGAGTGGTCGGAATTTTCGAACATTGTGTTAAGACCCCCTGGAAGTGGTTAATATGTAAACTATTTTGCTTAATAATGCACTGAATAATGCACATTATCCGGAGCATTGGAAACTGCGATTGTGCAACCCATATCCAAGAGAAGATCCTTCAAATCCTTGCAACCTCTGGTCAATAAGTCTCCTTCCGAACATCAGCAAGGTATTCGAGAAGGTGATCAATAGAACTCTGATCAACTGGACTAAGGACAAAAATATAATTCCGGATAACCAATTCGGTTTCAAAGCGGGGCATGACACTATTCAGGCCGCGTCGAAACTGGTGTCGGATATCCAATGGAACAAGAGCCAGAAACAATGTACGGGTGCCTGCTTGATCGATCAGGAGAAGGCCTTTGACACCGTATGGTTAGAAGGTCTTTTTTACAAGCTCAATCGGCTAGGCATAAGCAAACCACTGCTGTACCTACTGTGTAACATGCTTACCGGTGGACGGTTCGTAGTCAAGAATGGCAACGTGACCTCGACAGGTGTATTCCAAGTTAAAAATGGTCTCCAACAGGGTGCCGTTAATTCGCCGATCCTGTTCAACATTTACTTGAGCGATCTGTTAAGTTCTCTTCCTCATGCAATTGCGTATGCCGATGACTTGATCGTGTACAGATCAGGCAAAAAGATCGAGGAAATCACTTCTCTCACGCAGGGTGACTTCGATTCATTCATGAGAAGTTGCGATGAGTGGAAGTCGGAAACCATTCTGTTCAGGACGCCGTTGTATAAGGCCTCGGCGGACACGAAAAAGAATTGGCGACAGTTCTCAATCGTTGGACGACACGGGGAACCACTGGCGCAGAGGACTGTAGTCAGATACCTGGGGATCTGGCTAGATCAGTATCTATATTTTAACAAACATGTAGATGCTGCTCTGGGCAGGGCCCGAGGCGCTTTTGCCCTTACAAAGAGACTGTTTTACAACAGCCAACTCGATGCGAGGGTGAAGGTTATCTGCTGCACGGCTCTCATCCGGCCAATGCTCACTTATGGCTGTCCCGTGTGGTTCAACGTGAGTGCACGCTTAATGGAAAAGATGCGGTTGTTCGAGAGGACTTGTCTTAGGGCTTGCCTTGACCTTTATCGAACTCCAGAGCCCCAGTACATAAAATTATATTCCAACGACGTCTTATGCAACAGGACTAACCCTAAATTGTCACGGCATGCCATAATTTGTTCGAATTAGAGAGAGTTTGACTCAGGGAGAGTTCGCCCAATACGATGGAAATGTCACGCACGCTTCTTCTTCTCTAAGGGCACTACAGTCCAAGGTGAACGTGGACCTCAGCCAACAAGCCTCTCCAGCTGGCTCGATCTTTAGCCAGCTGCCTCCAATGTCTCACGTTAAGTTGGTGGAGGTCCGTCTCCACTTGTGTGCGCCATCGGTTCCGTGGGCGTCCTCTATTGCGTTGTCCCACTGGTTCAGAGTCGAAGACTTTCCGGGCCGGAGCTGAGTAGTCCATGCGCTCTACATGCCCTATTATTATTGTTGAGGGTATGTTGCACCGCGACCTTTAGATCTATTGTGCCCCCTATTCACACCTTTGCTGTCTTAAGCAGCTCCCCCTCCCATACAGATCCTTCCAGAGTTGTATTGAGGGTTAGGTTAGGCTAGGAAGGGGGCTGCTAGTGCATTCACCAACACACTTAGACCATGTTGGTCCATTGTGATACCCACAGTCACAGTACTACCACTGATTGAGCACAACAAAATAATTTTGCTTTCGCTGGAATTCGAACTGGGGACCCCACTAACCAAGGGCAGGCACTCAACCAACTGCGCCATCCTGCAGGTAAGTCCCAAGTTTCCCCGGTCTGATACTGAAAATCGGGAAAGATCACTTCTGTAGACTATTAAACGGCGATGACGACCGAAATGCCGCTGTCAGGCAGATTGTTCCACTCCGCACAAAGGACGATGATCGACGAGAATTCCGACCCTGAACTAGACGAGGTCAAGATAGCGCCAGGTGGAAGAGATCTATTCTACAGTATACTATTTAAGCCGGTTTCCTTTAGAAGTCTGAGGATGAGAGCTGATCTTCCTCTGATATTAGGTGCTTCCCCAGATATCATTTGAGGACTAGTGCCTCACGTTCTAGAATTTCTTTAGATTCTCCGCAGAATCTGCAGACCTTCCTCGGATGCCCCTAGTTTCCTAAGGTGCTCCCTGAGTCTGCAGGGCCCTATTAGAAAAGCCTGTTAGGATACTGAGGTTGTTCCTGCTCGCCTTGATACATGCCTCAAACCTCTTCCGGTTATGTTGACCCAAGGGTTTCTTGGCCTGTCCGGTTCTTTATTTCTAGCTCCCTGCACTCTTCATTAAGGACATGATCTCATAAAACGCAGAATAGTTCGGGGCCTATAAAAGGATTCGATGCTCCTCCGATACAACGTGTCACCAGATCAACTGTGGTTGGGCGACTCAACCACGATCGTTCCGTCGCACAACGAGCTGAGGAGGGTCTCCTTCAGTTCAGTACGGCGGTATCCTGGCGGCACATTCGGTAAGTTGCTAGGCAGCACCAAAAGCTCTGGTGGCTGGGAAGCAAGGGGACACCCTCGTCAAGTCCTTTAGACCACGGTTAGAAATGTTAGTTCAGACCCCCGCATGCGAATCAGTCCATGTCTTGCAGTGTATTGATTTGAAAATATTTATATCTATTAGCTGCAACCTATGGCCGACGCACTTAGAATAGGGTAATCTTTTTTTTTTTAAGGCAGAATAAGCTGTAAATACTCCTACGCAGAGGGTGCCAGGTTCGATACCCGAATTTACCACCTTTCATATTTCACGGCTCCACCTCTTTCGAGTCACTGACAATGCTCAAAGAGTATTTCCTGTCTAGAAAGAGCTTCTCAACTTCGCCGTTCGGAGTCGGCATTAAGCTGTAGGTCCCTTCCACTCGTGAGAGAGCACGCACAACACGAGTCGTTGCTGAGAAGCTAGGCCCAGGTCCGCCACGGACTGTAGCGCCACCCATATTATTATTATTAAGCTGTAAATAGAAAAAACAAGAATGGATATGTGTGTACATGTATACATTGTGTATAATAAGGATATACGCCTATACACATGTGTATAGGGGCATAGACATATATACGTAGGTTAGCTAAAGTTGGTTTCTATGTTTTATTTTAAGGTAGAGAGAGTGGAAGTTAGCTTGTAAGTTTTTCTGAAAACTGTCCAGTCATTGAGTTTTCCAATTTTTCCTTAAAATTAAGTTGTTCCTTTTAAGTTTCCATTTATATTTTACTCTGCTAGGGAAGGTTGAAAGACGTAGATTAAGATTAAGTTTGGCTTAGACTGCCCGCATATAGGGTCAGTAAGTTAGAAATAAAAAAAATTGTTCGTCTAACTAGTTTTAAGCATTTTTGTCTAGTATGAAAGTTTGTTATGAATTTGAAATAAAAATGAATAAAAAAAAAAGACCAAGTAGATTCGCACTTTTTCCGGGTTTTAAAATGGATGAGGGAAATATCCCAGCCTGAGGCACTTATTGAAGATGTCTTGCAAATGTTTGATGGCAGATACGGGTAGATTTTTAAGGAAAACATCATTGATTCCATCACAACCGGATAACTTCCTAGCCCTTAACTTATGTATCATGCCTTTTAGCTCACTTAGGGGCATCGAATTGGGATTGCTCACCAGTGGGTGTGAACTGACGAAATTGACAGACTGCTGGACTGAGTGTCTAACATGCATGGTTGGGATAATGTTACTAGCAATTGAATGATTATTCAAAAAACTAATTGCTAGAGCGTTAGCTTTATCACATGGGGAATGAAGGACAGAGTTGTCCAAAATGCTTTGGAACCTTTATCTAACGGCAGAAGTCTATCGTTCCAAGATTGGTTTCTATTGTTTGCAATTGCAAATTTCAGCAGAACATTAATTTTCTTGTATTCCGTGAGGTAGAATTATTTTTTTTTACGTCTCCATCTAGATCTGCAGGTGTTTCTTAACTTGATTATGTCAAGGATGAACTGCGAAAGGGTATTTTCCTCATGTCTATACACCGTCTTCTTAGGAACCGACTGTTCAACGCTTTCAATAACGGTTGACTAATGTTTGGCTCAAATGCGTTTTCAAGTTTTTCTCGAATTAGTCCTCTGAATAGGTTCCAGTCAGCATTTGAAGTCAAAAAATTGGTTTGTGCACGATATTAGAGAAATAATGACACCACATTTTACTAACAAGTGGTCGGAACTAAGCTCGTTAATGGTAACTGGAGGAGTAAAAAGATATTAGTGAGAAACAGATCTAAAGTTGAAGGATTTCTATTCCTGCTCGATGGGACGAGAGAAGGCTTGGGAGGGTAGAGTATTTCAAAAGAGTGTCTTGAGTTAAGATCTGCAAGAATATTACCTCTTTCATTAGCCCGGAGACAATCCCAAGACCTATGTCTGCAGTTGAAATCACCACCGATTAGAAATACTACTATACTAGAACTAGTTAAAAAAAATTGTATGCGTTTTTGAGGAGTGGGTGCTCTTTTCGGAAAATAGGCCCAAAATACTTTTAGTGAGAGACCATTCTCAAAAGGAACTTCGATACCAATAGCCTATTACATTTGGACTTGTAAAAGGAAGTACTTCATGTCTTACAGATTGGCACAAATTTTCACGATGTAACTTTCCAGCTTGAACGCATTTTCTGCCAACTTAAACCGACAGCATCGTTGGGGGCTTAGAAATGTAGTCACCATCCATATGCAAAACCTTAGAATACATAGGTTAGCCTAGGTTTGGGCTCCGTCTGTGATTCAACTCAAACTGTGCTCCACTTCCGAACTTAAATCTCGACCTCTTGCCTTAGCTTCACCTGTCTCAAGCTCAAACTTTCCTTGTAGTTTACCGCGAAGACTTGTCTCTAAATTGTCAGCCACTTCTGACCTTGGCCCGCACCTCAGATTCTGTCGTGAGACATTCGAAAGTCAAACTAAAGCTGAGCAGCTTCTATTCCCCCGTATCTGCGCCAATATCTAGTTCAGATTCGATCCGGACCGTGTCAAGCCACTCGAAGCACACTTCTCCTTCGCTGCGCTTTAGCTCCAGTGTTCACTTCCGCGTCTGGGCCTGGCCACTGCCGCTGTCGCCGGGCAATAAATCCGAAATGTGTGAAAATCTGCTCTTGCAATCGAAGAAACCGGACCGCGGCCTTGTTTGCAGCCACTACTAGCCTAGTTTCGACCAGAAATAACGAGTTGACTCCGCCGATGTGGCTTTCTTCCAACTCTTTGCTGATAAGGTCTGCATTTTTGGCTTCATTTTGAAAACAACCTCATCGGTGTCTCTGCAATTCTGAACTCTCCACGGTTCTAGATTACGCCAGAAACACATGACATAATAATCCGCTTGACTCAGATGCACGCGCTCGCGCTCAAGTGACCTTGGCTACTTCCAAGAGATAAAAACTCTTCATCACTCCCGATAAGGCGTCCAAACAAAGCCACTCACACACACACGAATCAGTTCCGAGCAATTGTTCGTTCGCTTACCAAGAAACCCTTCCGCTCCGACATGACAAATCACAAGGAATTCCTCCAAAAGACGAAAAAGACAAACGAACGAATGGAAGAAAAAAAAAACCGGCCCACTCAAATGTATCCGCTAAGGGCTACACCGCCGTCAAACCGGTCCGGTCCCACATACCTCCGCAAGTCATTCACTCGAGAATTCTGCCCACGTCTTCTGAAAACCTAACCCAATAGTGAACGCTTGGCGAATTCTTCCACCGAGCGGCACCGGCAGCGGCGTCGGTGACGGTGCCCGTGACTGGGCCACACTATCTCCCATTACGATTAGTCAGCTCTGGGACTGAGGCCTCGGCGATCTGACGCTCTGTTCCATTATTCAAGTGATTCCGAACGCGCTGCCCCGATCGAAATCGAACGGAACGGCAATTTGAGACCCACCGAAACGCCGAGACCGCAGATAGTTTGCCCAGCCGACGAGGAGGAAAATTCCCCTTTTCGGCCCCCCGCGACCAGCTTCACCGTGAGTCGACATTCAAATTCGAACAAAAAAACACGAGAACAACAACAATGCTCGTAACATAATACTTTCATTGAAATTTCAAAAGAACACATTTCACAATTGGCCAATCCCATTTTGTAAATAGACTCGTATCTAACCCAAGATAGGCACCCAATTCCACTGACGACGGCAGCGTCAACGACGACGACCGGTACTGCTGAATGCCCGCGATAGATACTCGGCTTGGATACGACCGTGTGGATACGTGTAGATATCCCTCGGTTCATGCGTCAACACATGTTGGGTCGCGCTCGGCGAGAACAGTTAATGGAATGGATGTGCGGACTATGAAATGTATTTAGCGCGCTTTTGGCACGTTTGCCTCGCTGAAGCTGCCTGAGGAGCTTCGGCTTTGATTTCAGGGATACGATGGGTGTGGAAAGTTTCAACTCACCTAACAGACTGCGTTCGTTGCCTGGGAAGCGTGGACTGGCACAGGGGGTTCGTCAAGCAAGCTAGGAGTGAAGACGTCATATTTTCTAAAGAAAAGGGGGGTTTGAGCTGACGGTCTTAGGTGAATAATCAGATTGTCAGGAGGCGGGACACGGGAATGTTGAACGGCACGGCCAGAGTAGATATCCAGTAAAGTCATGTATTTGTGAGTTGTGTTCTGCATTCTCACTCACTTTGGACCGTCATGATCAGCGTTTCTGGGAATGTAGTCGGAGGTCGTGTTAGTCAGAGCATTCTCGATCTGCTAACCATGATCAATGTACCTACTGTCCATTAGATGTAGCGGTTTACGGGGTACCTCGATTCTCTACTAGGCTCTGGAGTATTGTTCTTGTCCTTTCTACAGAGTCGAAAAAAAGTCGTTATATACAGCAGACAGTAGTCGCTTGACATCGGGCTTGTCAGATGTTACTGATGGCAACTGGTGTACCGCAAGTGTCTACACTTGGGCCCGTTTCATTAACAAGAAGATATCCATTATTTGTGCACTCAATTTAAGGCTGGAACAGATGGTAACCACTTGGTGCATTAGGATCTCCCAACCTTACTACTAACTAACTTATCAAGCTGACGACCCATGCAGGGTCCGAGCCCGAGCGATAGCTGCTTTCCATTCCTGACGGTCTTGGGCACGATGCTTCCAGTCATCAGGACTAAGCTGTCTTGCATCCGCGATTCCGTAGATTCGATCTTCCTCTCCTTCTCGAACCAGGAGGCTCGGATTCGAAGACCCTCTTAGCTGGAGCATTGTTGCCCATGCGCTCGATGTGGCCGAGCCAGTGCAGTTGACGGATCTTTGCCTTCCGGACTACATCCACATCCTGGTACAGCTCGTGGAGTTCGCGGTTGTGTCTCTTCCTCCATTCGCCTTCCTCGCAGATCCGACCATATATCCGACGTAGAATTTCTCTTTCGAAGGCACCAAAAATCAGCTGCGCAGTTTTGCTTATCCTCCAGCTTTCGGCTCCATATAGCAGGACTGGCTAAATAAGGGTTTTGTAGAGCTTGACCTTAGTCCTTCGAGTCAGGAGTTTTGACAAACCGAAGTACCACCGTTTGTCAAAGTCGGTTCTACGTCAGAGATCCGACGGATGTCGTTTGTGGAGTCTATGTTTGCCCCGAGGTAGAGAAACTCCTTTGCTACCTCGAAATTGGAGCTGTCGATTGTGATATTTTGTCCTAGGTGGTGTGTGACGGATCGTTTTTTGGTCGACAGCATATACTTAGTTGTATCCTCATTGACCTTAATACCAGCTCGCTTCGCCTCTTCTTCAATTGCCGTAAATGCTTCGACTATGGCACGTTGGGAACGCGCGACGATGTCGATGTAGTCTGCATATCCCAACCGTTGGACTGACTTGTAGAAGATAGTGCCCGCCGGACTATCGTCTCCAGTACCAAATTGAAGAAATCACACGACAGCGCATCTCCTTGTCGAAATCCGGTGCAGGTTTCAAAAGGCTCGGAAGTGCTCGAGCCGAACTGCACGGTGCATCGCGTATATGTTAGCGTACAACCGGATCAGTTTTTCCCGGGATCCCGAATTCGGCCATCGCGTCGAATAACTCCTTGCGGTGAAAGCTGTCGTATGCGGCTTTAAAATCGGTAAAAAGGTGGTGTGGTAAGTCTTGTGTGAGTTCTGCACGATCTTCTCGAGAATAATGTTGAAAAAGTCCCATTCCAGCGCGTCGCCTTGTCTAAATCCTTTCTTGACATTGAAGGTCTCGGTGAGTTCGTTACCGACCTTGATGGAGCAGCGACAATTCTCCATCGTCATCCTGCACAACCCGACGAGTTTGGCAGGAATGTCAAAACTAGACATGGCGTTGTGTAGCTCGTCCCTAAGCACACTGTCATATGCGGCCGTGAAATCGACGAATAGGTGGTGGGTGTCGTTCTGCATCTCTTGGGTCTTTTCCAGGATCTGCCGTAGTGTCAAAATCTGGTCGATGGTGGATTTCCCCGGCCTGAAACCGCACTGACAAGGACCTATCAGGGTGTTGACGAATGGTTTCAGGCGCTCACACAAACGGCAGACAGGATCTTACAGGCGATGTTGAGGAGATTTATCCCTCGGTAGTTGGCGCGGTTGAAGGGGTCTCCTTTCTTGTGGACCCCAAAATGTCTTGGGAAGTCTTTTCATCAATAGGTTGGTGGATGAAAGTTAAATGGTGCTTATCGGGCACTTTGCCACAGCTACACATGCGATGCCTCAGAATAAACCGCAAATCGACTTTTACAAAAGCTGGAAAGACGAGGAAGAAACATAGAATCTATGCAATATCTGCTCTGCGAGTGCCTAGCCCTAGCAAGGGAAAGGAGGGAGTTTCGAGGAAAGCACTTCTTTATAGAGCTGGAGGGCTTAAGCGGTGTCGAACTGAAAAACCTTCTAAGATTCACACATGCATCTAGCTGGTTTTAGGGCTACAGTAGGTCCCACGGTAGCTTAACAGAGCCTAGCATGGGCACAATGGACACAACGCGTTGGTATACGTGATCCGTCAGGGTACCCATTTACCTACCTACACGCCATGCCATTGGTAGGCGACTCAATTTAGGTCACTACTTGATGTCTAAAGGCCATCAAAACTAATGTGGACTCCACTAAATTACTTTCTGGATTGAAGAGAAACATCAGTGGCTTCACACCTTGTTTGCAGATCGCACGTGGCAGGAAGACAAACGCTCAGACAGGAAGCAATCAGTTGTCTGTGATCACCAGTATAACACTTACCAACGCTTCGGACTCGACTGTTTTGTTGAAAGGAGCATGGATGCAAGATGTGGACAACACTGCTCCAGCCCGAATAGTCTTCGACTCCGAACTAGAGTGTCAACGCAATAGAGGACCAATGGAACCGATGATGCACCCAGTTGGAAAAGGACCTCAATCGACGTGGTGTGCCCAGTTGGAGACAGCTGGCTAAAGATCGTGCCGGCTGGAGAGGCTTACTAGTGGAGGCCCAGGTCCACCCCGGGCTGCAGCGCCACCAGAAAAAGTAGAAGAAGGATGCAAGATGTGCAAGAGGAGGAGACAACTATTGGTGCAGCTAGTAAGCGGAGTGGGGTATTCAGTTTTAGAGTACAGGAGGGGCAATTTGTTACAAAAATAAACACTATTTAATAGTCTTCAACTGAGACTGAGCTGACGGTCCTGGGCATGCTGCTTACTTCTTCTCCTCCTCGGACTACATCCACATATTGGCACAGCTCGAAGAGTTCGCGGTTATGTCTCCTCCTCCTTTCACCTTCCTCGCAGACGGAACCATATATCCGACGTAGAATATTTCTATCGAAGGCACCAAAAATCAGCTCTGTCCAGCTTTCATCGCCATATAGCAGGACTGGCAAACTGGAGAGCATGATTTTGGTCCTTCGAGCCCATTTGTGTCGACAAACCGCAGTAGCTCTGGTTGCCATGAACGATTCTACTTCGGATCTCCACTATGATATCGTTTGTGGAGTCCACAGTAGACAAACTCCTTAATTACCTCAACCGAATCAGCGGGTTGGAAGGATCGGCAATCATTAAGCTTCTCCATACTTTGTTTCCATGCCACTTTTTAGGTTGTTGTCCTTCTCGCATTTACATGCTTCCGTAGGTTATTACTGGTCTTATGAGTTGCTTGTAGATAAGCACCTTAGTCTTGTAGTCCTACTCCGGAGCAGTGGATGTACCGGAGTAGGGGAAAAGCTGCTCGTTTGAGGATAGCATCCGTGTGGTTCTTGAATCTGAACCTTTCGTTGAACAAAATTCCCAGATATTTCGTGTTCTGCGTTGGGGATATCGTTGTGTTGTCTGGAAGAGTTATTTTAAGATTTTTGCATCTTCTGACCAGTATCCTGCCTCGTGCCTCCTCGGATGTCTGAAGCACACGAGTATAGACTTGTCGCTGTTCATTTTCAGTCCACACTTGGGGTTGAAGTCCCATCATTGGCTGTCCCTTGTGACTGTCCCTAGAGTCAGCGGCATCAAGAGTGTATTGCTTCCACTTACGTTGGTTGGTCCTGTCCTCGATCCTTGTGGTACTCCCGCGTTGATATACTTCACTGACAGTGTTTACCTGAACAAAGTAGATTCTATTAGTGAGCAGATATATGAGTCTTACCAGGTGAGTAGTAAGCTTGAAGCTTGAAGACGAGTCCTTTGATTCAAACCGTGTCGGTTTGTGCCTTGCTCGCACTTCTGGAGGTTTTTTGGAGGAGCACATCCTTTTATAGGCCCCGAACCATTCTGCGCTATAGGAGATCACGTCCTCAGGGAAGAGTTCAGGAAACTAGAGAGAAGCAACCGGGCATATGCCCGGAACAACGCTTATGGCATGCAGCAGGCGAAAAAACCCTTGGGTCAACATAACCAGAAGAGGTTTGAGGCATGTATCAAGGCGAGCAAGAACAACCTCAGTATCCTAACAGGCTCCTCTAACAGACTCAGGGAGCACCTTAGGAAATTAGGGGCTTCCGAGGAAGGTCTGCAGATTCTGCGGAGAATCTAAAGAAATTCTAGAACGTGAGGCACTAGTCCTCAAATGATATCTGGGGAAGCACCTAATATCAGAGGAAGATCAGCTTTCATCCTCAGACTTCTAAAGGAAACCGGCTTAAAGAGAATACTGTAGAATAGATCTCTTCCACCTGGCGCTATCTTGACCTCGTCTAGTTCGGTGGTCGGAATTCTCGTCGATCAGCGTCCTTTGTGCGGAGTGGAACAATCTGCTTGACAGCGGCATTTCGGTCGTCATCGCCGTTTAATAGTCTACAGAAGTGATCTTTCCCGATTTTCAGTATCAGACCGGGGAAACTTGGGACTGCAGTTGGTTGAGTTGGTTAGAATCCCAGCGAAAGCAAAATTATTTTCAAATTGAGTCCAGTCACCATTTGCCGTTGCGATGAAATTATCGTAACTATCACTGGAGTGGTCGATCAGTGGTAGTAGTCTCACTGTGATTATCACAATGGACCAAAATGGTCTAAGGGTCTTGCCGACTTCACTAGCAGCTCCTCCTTCCTGGGACTTACCAATCACGCCTCTTCAGCTAGGGTGATCACTACCTCCAGTTGCGAGCACACAGTTCGTTCATGCACCTCTCCCCTTGTCGACTCTGGGGCGTTGTGCTACAGGCTCGGAGTCGAAGACAGTGGGCAGATGGTCCACCTTAGCTACTACCGTACACGCCTAGCGAAATTCAATAAGCCTTAGTTCGTGCTTGTAGCTTCTCCTCGAGATCAAAATCGTACGCACAACTTTTCCCTCGAAGAGACCATCCGCTTTTCGAGATTGCCCACGGCTCAGCGTTGTATAGCAGGACTATGATGCATCAATGGCTTGTATATTGCCAGCTTGGTTCTTGTTCCTGGTTGCCTCCTGAGCCCAAAGAAACAGCGATGATTACAGCAGTTCTGCGTTTAATTTAGGAAAAGTCGGTTCCCATACCATCCCAAGCCATCGATGTTGTCTGGAAGACAGGTAGAAGTGGTGGGTAGATGAGAACCACAGCCCAGACTGAGGTATTTAGGAAGGACATAATTTCTTTAATATCCTTCGCTGAAATCTCATCAATTGAGCTGAAAAACTGTCGAGCACATGCTCGCTGCCTGGCTCTAGCAGGAGTCGAACAGGCGCAGAAGATATGCGTTAGAGTCTCCCACTCAATTGTCCAAGTGCGGCAGCGACAATGTGAGTTGTTTGGGCATGATCTCCAATCGGCCAGTGTCCTCTACAGACATCCACTTGTCTTACAATATCAGGTCGCCGAAGGAGATCTTCAGTTTTGGATTGTTTGTATTCAGGCCCTGTTTTTCTTGATGTTGCACAGTTCGTCAGTCTGGCCCATCTAAGGTTTGCTGTTACACGGAAGGGTGAGGATACAATTAGCTTCAACTGCTTGTAGTGAGATGAACACCTCCTTTGCAAGCGAAGGACAGACTGGAACCCATAAAAGGGGAAATGAGCAGGCCCTCTAACGACGCTGTCTCAGCTCGGCATTCTTGTACTAATTCTGAATGTGAAGCAATAGCTTTGATGACTGCTTGACTATCAATACTTAACATTTGTGTATTTACTTCCCTTTTCCCTCGTCCAGAGGCTGTTGTAACCACTTCCGTTCCAATGCCTCTCTCCGAGTTGGGATCGTTTTGCTACTTATTCGGTTCTGACACAAGTCTGTGATCTCAACTTCAGTCAATTATTTTTGTTGACTCTCTTAAGGCTTCGGGAAGATAAGTCGATGATCTGGACCGCTGATCAGCTGGCGCGATTTCTGCAAACTTCTTAGAATGACTTCAAAAATATGTAGTTTTTATCTGATTTTCGAACATTTTATTTGGACCATAATCGGAGACCGTATCTCAGCCGCATTCGCGCCTCCGTCAAAGAATATTTGCTTCAACGTCAATTCTTCAGAACAAAGCCAATATTTGTCGCGCCAAGCCCACCAAACATCATGAAACCTAAAAAAGAAAAAAAAAACTTCACACTTTATGCAAAACTTTTCATCAACACTGTGACTTCGCCCGAAAACCCATACCGCTGCTGATCACACCGCTCACGGTGTCGGTGCTCTCTGTGTCAATCATTATTATTCCCACCTGAATACAATCGATCGCAATATTCGCGCGTTGAGGTATTCACTCGCTCGTTGCGGCTGTCTCAGTACAGTCGGGCACAGGGAGAGTTCCAAAATAGCCCAGCATACAAACGACTTCAATTATGCAATCCCAAAGGCGATAGCCGTGGTGGCACTGAACGTAGCGGGCACATTGCGGCGGCGCAGCTCGGCGCACGGCTCAGAAAGCGATCTGTGACGAAGGCGCGTGCGTTTTGCGTGCCGTACCTATCGCTGCCCTGGCCGCGAGTTGCTGCCAAAAACAAAGCAACATCAGAAGACCCACCGAGCGCACATCGAAACCTGACCACACTTATTGACTTATCGCGGCACGGACGTGTGATGCTCCTTCTTTTGGGACGTGACACACGCACACATTCCGGAGCGGTGTCGAAAATTGTTTTGTTTTGACATTTGGCTCGGTGAACTTGTTGAGCGGATTAACTGACGCCGAAAGTCATCCAAAGATGGATTCGTTTCGGGTTTTTGGAACACAGCTGGCCTTTGTTCGTTCGAGCGTGTCGAGAGCGTGGTAGGTGTGGGTTGTCGCCTCTCCATTGTGACACAACGTGATTGATTGTCAGTGTCAAGTTGACATTTAAGGAGAGAAGATTAATCTGTCTCGGTTTTGTTATGTGCCTAAACGCTTGATTCAGTTTTTAGTTGATTCATCTTTCAGTTGCTATTGTCTGTCGGTTGCTCATCGAGGATGGGGGCAGTGTGTAATTTAAGCCTTGGCACATTGGCTTATGTCAAAACTTGGATCACACTTGATGCAATCTGTGTGTTGTTGCAAAATTGAAGTGCCTTTGAAATTCACGGTTGAAAGTGTTGACTCTTACTCCGGCCGGCGGTTGGTTTGGAAAGTCTTGTAACGCAGTTGTTCTCGAATCAAATGGTATGGTTGGCAGTTTTTGTTAGAATTTCTCGTGACTGCTCGTAGATATGGCTCTTCTCGTGGACATTGGCTTTAGGCCAATCCGATAAATTTGTTTGCTTGAGAATTGGAAGAAACGGCTGAGTGGCTGTCTTCGATCGAGTCAAAATTTAAAAAATGCCAAAATGCTTTCCATTGAATCGCCTGCGATCAGACTGATGACTGACCAGTTTAAATTCATTCGCTGTAGTAACGAAGATGTGGTGGAGGCCTTGCTATCCATAAGATCGAATGCAATGGGTCTGGATGGTATCCACCCTAAGTTTCTAAAACTTATTTTGCCATACGTTCTCCAATATATTACCCATATATTTAATGCCATTCTAATGCCCAGCGAATATACCAATGAATGGAAACGTGCCAACATTCTACCCATTCTAAAAAAAGGTGACAGTAGATCCGTGTAATACCGTCCCGTACCACTGTTTTTGTCTGAGGTCTTCGAAAAGGTTATTCTTAAGGTATATATACGTATCATACTTCTTCTGGTCAGTCATACCTTACTGGAAGGTCGACTGGTGGTTTGAATGTTACGAGAGGAGTTCCACATGGCGCAATTCTCGGGCCTTTACTTTTCTCACTATACGTTAATGGAATTACTAGAATACTCGAGCACTGCTCCTGCCACAGGTACGCCGCTGACATCCAACTCTCCTTTAGCTGTCCAGTCTCCAATAAAGAAATTGCTGTTAGTGGCTTAAATGACGAACTAAAAAAGGTTGATGGGAAGTAACATCAATTTATGTCTAAATCCCGATAAATTAAGAACGCTCGTCATTTCCAAAAAAAACTCTTCGATACAGATGTTTTCCCGCGTGTAAGACTAGGCAATGTAGACCTAGATTATGTAAGACCAGCAAGAAGTCCATCTAATCATCCATATTTCCTAGATATTTCATTCACATCCATCCGAGACACGACACTGCCTTATCTACGAGTGAACCTGTGGAACTCATTACCCATCGAATAACGAAGAATCAGAAACACAAAATACTTTAAAAGTGCTCTCGTTAGACGTCTCATTACTTTTTCTTTTCTCTCTATCTGAATATTTTTTCTGTTTCTATAGCTTAACTGAAAATTGTTGTGTCTAAGAAGCCTCCGAAGGGCAGGGTCGTGCATAAGAAAAGTTGAGAATAAAATCGTCAACGAAGGAGTGAATTGGATTAGAAGTAAATGGTGACCGGACAGCAATGATAGTCCTTCCATTTGATGTGTTTCAGCATCTGCCAAAGCTACCAATTGCACTCAGTTGACAAAACATTCAGTAAGGCTTGCCATTTCATCATCCATCGTTTGACACTTGAGCTCGGTCGTTATCATCACTTCGGTGGGTGGGCAATTCGTCACGCCGTGGAAAAGTTGAAGCGTGTGTACACTTTTTTTTTTTTAACAACAAAACAGAGATTATTGGGAAAGACTCAGAGATGTAGTTTCGGCGCCAATCAACAGAATGGGGCATCGCCAAAGGTCAAGCCGGCTTATTTTGCAGTTTGATTTGTACCCACATATGTTCATAAGTTCGTGCTGACAAAAGGATTGAAGTTCTCTAATTGGGTGCTGAAAATAATGGCCGGAGATCCAAATTTTGGGTGCTGAAAAAAGGATCTTCTCGGGCGAGGTTCAGGGTTCGGATCAGCGCCTCTGCCAACAAGCAAAATGTTTCTTATTGCACAACTTATGACCACAATCCACACGTGCTCCACCAATCATCAGTGCATCCACAAAGGTTGGAAGGATAAGGTCACCCTATTTCCCTCGTAATGAGAAGGTAGGCACCGATATATTCAATGGATTGAGGAAGGGAAGCTAACCGATCCTCAGAATCCACAAGGTAAGTGGAGGTTCCAAACAAAGTTACGGGCGACTTGAACACGGTAGTTGCTCGCACAGGTAGTGCTCGTATTTGCCTTTTTTCGAAACTTTGAAACCAGGGGCACAAGGAATTGAAGAAAATCTAAGAATATTGGGCTAAACAATGAACTCCACAGACGTTGTCCATTTTGCGATCCACAGAATTCACTGTGAACTAAATTATTTTGTTAATAATACGGCAAGTTCTTACGAAAAACAGGGCATGTTCTGAGGCATGGCACCTGAACTATACGGACGACATCTGCCTACTGTCCCACAAATATGCTCATACAACTTCCCACAAGAAGGCAGCTAGTCACAAGGGCAGCACAAGGGCAATGAAAACAAAGATGATGTGCAACACAAACGTCTCTCAAAACTTTCACATTTGCGACTGTAACTTCAAAGCAGTGGACGAATTTTGTTACCCTTGCAACATTATCACTAAAAATGGCGGCGCAACAGCCAATATAAGGAACCGAATATCAAAGGGTCTCGTCGCCTTCGGTATTATGGACAAGGTGTGGAGATCATATCGCATATCCAATCGCACGAAGCTCGCGAGGAACACGACCCCGCGAGAATCACAAGCGCAACAAGTGCTGATCAACCGTAGCCTCCGAAGTATAGTGGCCAAACACTCCTTAAGCTCCATGATGACATCACAAATCGAGCTCTAGATCGAAATCCACGATCGGCAGACCTTCCAACACGTGACAGCGGCTAATTGAAGCAGAAGCGCTACAAGCAGGACGCTCATGGCGACAGATAAAATCCCTAGCTTTAGATACACCCCATTACATACAATTTTTTTTGAGGCCCTATGTTCCACCTTGGAACCACGGGAAATATATAAACAGTGGACTCCCCCTAAGTCGAACTGTCGCGGGATACCAGAATTTGTTCGAGTTCGAGAGAGTTTGACTTCAGACAATTTAGGGAAATGTATGTAAAATCTGGCTAAGAAGTTCGAGTTGGAGATAGTTTCGACTTAGGGAGAGTCCAATGTATTTGTATACATTAAAGCTTTTCCAATAAGTACTTGTCAACTTTATTTAAATAAAACGCAAACCATTTGAGATATTTCAAAAGCTTTATTATCGGCTTTAAGTACAATCAAAACATTTATGAATGGAACTCGACTTCCTTCATATGGCCACCGCCGGCACGTTTGTAGCGGTCGATTCGTTGGACCCAATTTTTAACGACTACGCCACACATTTCGGCCAAAAAGGCCGCTATTTCGCGTTCAATGTTGGCTCTGAATCGTCGGCTTGTTGGCATAAACCAATGACTTGACGTAGCCCGCCCCTCAGAAAATAGTCAAGTGGCGTTAAATCGCACGAACGAGGAAGCCAGTCGACTCGCCCACTTCTTAAGGTAACCCGATTGTATCATGTGCTCTGTGGCTTGAGTTGAAACGACATGTCGCCCAAGTCCACGTCTTCCAATTCGGGCCACAAAAATAATCGCTAATCATGGCGCGATTACGCTGACCATTCACAGTAACGTGACGATCGTTATCGTCGACGAAAAAATATGGCCCAATAACGCCGCAAACCGTACCAAACAGTTACTTTTCTGGATGAAGTGGTTGTTCATCAATAACGTATATTTTACTTATTGACGAACCCATTCAGCCAAAAATGAGCTTCGTCGAAAATTGGAGTTAACGCTCTTAAAATGTGGTCACGGACTTTTTATAATTTGCAGACGTTGCTCGTTCGTGTACTTTACCGTGATGGAAATGTTGACTATACTGAATAAATTGACAGTGACAGTTTGATGATTAGTGAACGAGTGCGTTCATCCAAAGTTGTCAAGTCCATCTTGGAACGCCCTTTAAGTTTGGTTAGGTAGATATGCCATATTTGTCCATTGTGATACCCCTAGTCAGACTACTACCACTGATTGAGGAAAACCCTTTACAATTATTGTGAATCACAGCTTCTTTCGTGACGGAATCTTCTCAAAACTTGAACAGTCTTAAAAAACGGCATAACTGCTGACGACAGAACTCCTTTCGAGTTTGCGGTTTCTTCGTTTTCAAGTAAATCGCTACTCGTCACTAATCTATTTCACGGAATTCAAAGCGCATGATTCACAATAGAAGGTACCACTTTTTCTGACATTTCATCGAATCGGTCACAAATGCTGACGAAAAAAAAAACCACGCGGACGCTAAACGATGAGCTAAGAGTTTACTCAGAATCTGCAGCCAAGCGCGTTCGATATCCCCCCAAGGAGCCGCGTACACGCATCGATCCACCAGAGAGTTGCGTAACTAAGCCAAGCCGAGCACGTGAAAATCCCTCGTTTCGCATTCAAATCGCAACCAATCGTCCATGTGCTCGCTGCCGTCTGATGGGTATGTTTTTTTGTTGTCTTCAGTTTTTGTGCTCCAAATTCCCAGAACTCCCGACCAGTCTCGCGTATCGCGCAATACAATCAGCCAGAGCTGAACTCAGCTCAGCTCAGGTCTGTGCCGATTTCCTTGTTAGGAAACCCCATCAGTTTCTTCACCTTTGCTCCGATGGCGTTCGTCTTCGACGATGTCTTGATTAGGCAATTAATTAACGGGAAGACTTTAATTTTGATTTGCGGCAGACAGTTGAGAGACCACAGCCGCCGCCGCGCCGCGCCACCGCTGAGCTGAATAACGATGTAACCCGCTAATTGGAACAGTCAAAGACTCAGCACCAATTCAGCGAAATCATTCGACGAGCGGCGAGTTGCCAAACTGACTGACTGCTGAACTGTGTCCCTAATCTGTTCAGGAATGTGCCGGGTTCAACGGAATATCTCTAACAAAAGATCGAGAGAGAGAGAGAGAGGGAGAGGGAGACAGTCATGTCCCCCCAGCTGTGTATGCCCTTTGATTTGGTTGTTTGTTGTCGATCCGATAAGATACGTCAATACAATATCTATTTGGAACGAGAAAGGCAAACACAACACAAATGGGTGTACCCTTTTTTGGAGGGGGACCGGGGAACGGACACCGTTTCGAAAAGGGTCGCGGTCGAACCGAAACCGAACCCGAAACTCCAGATAACATACGCGAGGGCACGGCGGGCGTGGTGACAATGGTGCGCGTTGTTGGTGACGCTGTGTCTGGTCGCGGAGGCAGGCACATTCTCGAGAGGGCTACCAGCTTACGCACAGGCGGTGTCGGTGTCGGTGTCAGCGTCGAGGTCGGTGCCGCCGCGCCGGTAGGAGTTCGGAGGAAGCGCACATGGCCATGGGAACCGACACAATGGAGGCATTCGGTGCGCGATTAGAGTTAAATATTTTCCCTAGTACTTAGATGAAAGATAAATGTTTGCCTAATGAATTCGAGATGATGATGGGGTTCTGTTTCCCGTCTCGTTTCGGGGAATCGCGTTGGAATGCGGGCTTGGGATAGGTCACCTCCGGTGTGTGTGGAGGATGGATGTGCCTTGGGGATTTCCTGTGGGAAATTCGATTCGTCGCAGAGGGGCGTGTAGGAGGCGAGTCATTGTCTTATCGTCAGACTCTGTCGAAATGATTTCTGTCGACGTACGTGACGACCCGTGGTCCTCGGATTCGAAAGTCACTCAGCACTCGATGAGCGATCCGTGAAGACGTGGATAATGTCGACGCGAATGTGGTTAACATCTGGCTTCTAAGTGATCGCTAGACGATGTGGGACTTGATGGATCTTTTCGATGGAAATTGTTTGCCCATGAGTAATGAGCTGGAGAATATGGGGTTTGTGGCGACTGGCGAGAGTGCGCGATGCTTCGTGGAATGTAATGACAAAGGCGTGGATGAGGCAATAAAGTGCCTTTGTTTTGTGCTTTTTTTGTGTGCAGAAGGGGAACGAAAGTCGAAGGTGGCAGTGCCATTGGAATGCGCATTGGTTCCCAGTGCTCGGTTCAAGTTAACACGAAGGTCATGCGCCTTCGTTTTGTTTGGTGCTACAAACGGACGTCGGAAAGCTGTGACTGGAGTGGAGACAAACGGCGGCAAGCGTTTTGTGATTGGTCTTGGTGTTGGAGCGACGATACATTTGGTCACCGAAACTGATAGCCGAAACTGTTCAAAAGCGGCGAGCTACACCGCGGACTTAGCGAGGGGTTGCTAGTCCTTTGTTAGGGGATCAATGAAAATGGGATCGGAGTGCATGTGTTTTACATTTAGTAAGTTATTTTCACGATGTAATGTGTATTACTTTGATTCAATCAAACCATGTTTATGTGACTCATACACCACAGGCATGCAGCACTGTTTTAAGCAACTCTTCAAAGGGATCTAATTTGTCATTCAATACTTGTACCGCAATGCGACTATCGACGCACTCCACCAACGTAAAAGTAGACTCCTGTCAAGATTAAAAACCTTGTACAGGCGGCTTACTGACAGACGAGACGAGGAAGTTAGGACACTGAAATCGCTCATTAAGAATATTCAAACATTAATTGTCCAGAATTACAGGCTTTCTGTTAATTCGTACTGGAATGACAAGATTCGGGCTGTAAGATCTAACTATCCGAGCATGTTCCCGCAAATTAACAAATTCTTTTGAAGGAAATATAGCGATTTTCCGTGTCTTAAGCTTTCCAGAACGACGGACAACGAACAAGTACTGACTACAGCAGGTATTGATCTAGATAACGCCGTACGCGACGATAACTTCTTTTTGGTCGAAGATCCGCAAAAAAATATGGAGGTACTAGGCGCGGTCTTCCAAGAAGTGTACAAGGTGAATGAGAGCGTTCGCCCGAACCACGACTTGGATAACCGCGTAATGGCTAGCAACTCTCAACTTCTGCAACTAGAACTCTGATCAACTGGACTAAGGACAAAAATATAATTCCGGATAACCAATTCGGTTTCAAAGCGGGGCATGACACTATTCAGGCCGCGTCGAAACTGGTGTCGGATATCCAATGGAACAAGAGCCAGAAACAATGTACGGGTGCCTGCTTGATCGATCAGGAGAAGGCCTTTGACACCGTATGGTTAGAAGGACTTTTATACAAGCTCAATCGGCTAGGCATTAGCAAACCACTGCTGTACCTACTGTGTAACATGCTTACCGGTGGACGGTTCGTAGTCAAGAATGGCAACGTGACCTCGACAGGTGTATTCCAAGTTAAAAATGGTCTCCAACAGGGTGCCGTTAATTCGCCGATCCTGTTCAACATTTACTTGAGCGATCTGTTAAGTTCTCTTCCTCATGCAATTGCGTACGCCGATGACTTGATCGTGTACAGATCAGGCAAAAAGATCGAGGAAATCACTACTCTCACGCAGGGTGACTTCGATTCATTCATGAGAAGTTGCGATGACTGGAAGTTGAGTATCAACTTCCGGAAGTCGGAAACCATTCTGTTCAGGACGCCGTTGTATAAGGCCTCGGCGGATACGAAAAAGAATTGGCGAAAATTCTCAATCGTTGGAAGACACGGGGAACCTCTGGCGCAAAGGACTGTAGTCAGATACCTGGGGATCTGGCCTGGACCTCTGGATGCTGCTCTGGCCAGGGCCCGAGGCGCATTTGCCCTTACAAAGAGACTGTTTTACAACAGCCAACTCGATGCGAGGGTGAAGGTTATCTGCTGCACGGCTCTCATCCGGCCAATGATCACCTATGGCTGTCCCGTGTGGTTCAACGTGAGTGCAAGCTTGATGGAAAAGATTCGGTTGTTCGAGAGGGCTTGTCTTAGAGCTTGCCTTCGCCTTTATCGAACTCCAGAGTCCCAGTACATAAAATACTATTCCAATGAGGCCTTATACAACAGGGCAAACCTGATAAGAGTAGACAATTTCATGTTGAAGTTGATTCGAGGTCATACTGCTAGAGCGATGAACTCGGTCAGTAACTTGATCTCGGGGGCTTACTACCCCAATTCACAATACCATGAAAGGGTACGGCACAATGGCTTCGTCCCCCCAGAAGCTTTTCTCCATTTAGACAAGAACGGACTGTTACAAAATCTAAATGCGGTACCGCTCATCTTCCACATAGTCCGTTCAACTGTGGTTGAGCGACTCAACCACGACCGTTCCGTCGCACAACGAGCTGAGGAGGGTCTCCTCCGGTTCAGTACGGCGGTATCAAGGAGAGATGTTCGGGATATTGCATTGCAACATCGAAAATTCTGGTGGCTGGGGAGAGAGGGAACTCCCTCATCGAACCCTTTAGACCCGGGGTAGAAAGGGTAGTACGTATCCCCGAATGGGGGATCAGTCGGTCACTGTCTTGCAGCAATTAGATGCAAATCTATAAGCTGCAACCTATGGCCGGCCTACATAGCCTAGGGTAGTTTTTAAGGTAGTTATAAGATGTAAATAAGAAGAAAAAAAAAAACAGTATTCACATGCGTACAACACTGTGTACCAATTTGTATACACTGTATATACTACTACATCTATATACATGTGTGTATATATTCATATATACATATGTATATGTATGTAGTTTAGCTTAAGTTAGTTAAAGTTATTTTTAAGGTAGTGTGTAAGTTAGTATATAAGTTTTAAATAAACCCAGTTCAGTAATTAAGTTTTTTGTTTAAATTTTTCTTAATATTAAGTTGTACAGATAAAGTAATTATTCTTTAAATGCATGGATTATTAGTTCAAGTCGAAAGACATAGGATAAGATTAAGTTTAGCTTAGAGTGCCCGCCGAGGGCCAGTAAGTTACTTATATATATAGTAATACTGTTCGTCCAACTAGTTTTAAGCATTTTTGTCTAGTATGTAAGTTGGCTATGAATTTGAAATAAAAATGAATTAAAAAAAAAATGTGTCATTCAATAGAGATGTGATGGATATCCGATAAGTATTCGGTATCCGGACTATCCGGCCGCCTTTATCCGGGCGGAGAGGAATAATAATTTTACATCAGGCAGAATAGCGGATAGGGTAACGGCACTAGTAGTGGTCGGCCACTTCCCCCGCTTTTTGCCCTGTAATATAAGAACCAGAGATAATGGATGATAAAGATACCCAACTTCGGCCATTTTTACCCCTAGCCCACAACGAAGATGTAGTGGCAATCCCTTGTATTTCACTCATACATTTATAACGCTCGTTAATTCACCACAATATGGCGGCCGATTCGTGAATTTTGTGTGAAATCGCGTCAGATTCATGAATTTAGTGGGATAATGGCAGCTGATTCGTGAATTTTGCCCACAATCCATGTACGATCCATGTAACGTACATGGGTATGTTGTTCGGAGGGTGTTCAAATGTTAACTCGTATTTTTAAGGGAATTTTCTTACATTGTAATATGGACTTTCGTGAATAAAAATGTATTGCAACGCCTATTCAACTGGAAATATTTGATCTCAAATTAATTCTTAAGTAAATATACAGCTTATTCATAAATCATACATGGGAAATTAACTCAAAAAATGAAGTCCGATGTATACGTTTAATTCATGAATTCAATTTAAACAACTTGATAAGAACAATCGCCAGATATTGCAACTATTACAAATGCATAAAAATGATTGTCAACACTTCTTATTTGTGATTCACGCTTTGATAATATTTTTATTATTGGTTAACTGAACGTGTGAAAGTATTATTAATTTTTATTCAAACGCAAAAATTCACACTAAGTTGTACATTCATTAATTAAGTCCTAGTTTCTCAGATTGTAACTTCCCCAAAGTTTTAGTGAATCGACTTCATGAACATAAGCTATGGTCGTTCGTTTACCCCTCCATACTGTGTTGAAAATTTAACACCGAAATTTGAAAAATCGTTCAAAAAACTACCGAATTTTCAAATAAGATCCCTGGTTCACCCCACTACTAAGGTGGGGAAGGGTATCAGCTGTTCCACAGCTGTTCTCAAGAGCTCACACGTATTCACAGACACGGGACAAAAAGCGTAGTTGGATATCTCTATTATATGTTATCTCTGATAAGAACCGTTAGACATTTTTCGAATGCGACTGCGCCTATAGAAACAGCAACGTGTTCTACACATTTACCCACAAATTCAATGATATTGCGTTGAAAGAAAGTGGCGATTGCGTATTTTTTTTATTGGTGTTGCGTGTTTATAAAAATTAAAGTTTTGGCAGTATTTTTTTTTTTTTTTTGAAATATAACACTAATGAAAAGTTTTTCAAAACATAACCTAAATTTATTGTGAGTCGCCGTGGTGTAGTAGGTTACTCCATCGACTGACGTGCGAACTCTGCAAGACCAGCGGGCACCCTGCAAACTATCGGGGATGTCCTAATATCCAAGAAATCAGGAAAATAATAGAGGCCAAATGAAAAGGAAAAATGGTAGAAGCGAGGCCAATGCCTCGTGCTCCAGCTACCACTGTTACACCGGCAGTCTCCTGTGTCAAAATGGCATCGGTTACAGTGTAACGGACATAGTGTAAGGTAGTTTAAGTTTTATTAGGTTTAGGGTTTAGTGTTAGAGCTTAGGTTTGGTTAGTGTTTTGGTCTGTGCATTTTGTCTAGCCACGACTGTCTAGAAAAAAAAAATGTATATATACCAGTGGACTAACTACAGGCTTGGGTGCATTGTCCTCCACGATCGGGCCATGTATCACACGATTTGTCGGGCAACCGATCGTACCATGTTTTGTTAAATAGACTGCCGCAATGCTGTCCCATATGCCCAGTGAAGCAGATGACTGATGGCAGTGGCAGAACAACTTCACTTGTGATCGGGATCGTGAACGCTGTGGACATACCCACTGATTAAAACCTTATTTTTTTTTGTTTTCTCATTTTTTCAAATAAAATACTAAATAATTAAACATTGATTGTCGTGTTGTTTTCTTCGATCACATTACTGGCTTGTCGGTCTACAGAACGTTCTTCGTAAAACAGTTAGTTTTAAGAAAATTTAAAAAAAAAGTCTAGAGCGCCAAATTCTTTCTAAGTTTTCCTGGCTAGTAAGAACAAAAAATAAAGATTGTCCATATGTACTGGAAAAAAAAACAGATATTATTAGTAGTAGACTCCGAGAGGGAAATAGATTAGTAAGCTTAGATTATTTTAGAGTACCTGCGAAGGGTCAGTAGGATAGATTTTAAGAACATGCATTTTTTAGATTTGAAGATAGATTTAATCATTTTTGTCTAGTTTTAAGAATCACGAATTTAAAAATAAAAATAAATCTTAAAGTTAGAAAAAAGCTGAACGCACAACGCTCGCACAATTTTCGTTAAAGATCGGTGGGAACAGGGTTCGAATCCCGATAAAGACAACCATTCATATTATTTGCGATCTCTGTAAATTATGCAATGTAGTTTTAAGATAAATGCACTTTTTAGCTACAATTAAGAATCAATCAATCAATCAGACAACCATTCGTTTTTTTGTTGATTCTTGCGTTTTGATACCTTATTATTTTTCTGCCTGAAATATTGCATTTTTTTTGCCTTCGATGTTAGTTTTTAGTTAGTTTAAGCAAAAATTTTATAAGTTGTTAGTGAAGAAAATTAAAAAGCGGACTACCAAGAGGTGGTGGATCGTGCGGGAGGTCAATCGCGTGGCGCCCATATAAAAATATAACCAACAACAAGACCACGACCTTTCTCCACGGGTGGTCATGCACCCTCCCGAACGAGGTTGTTTAAGGTAGTTTAAGCAGAAAAATGTACAAGAAATAAAAATAAAAAAACTGTATATATTCACACAAAAACAACTTAAACAAAAAAAATTAATAAAGGGGTCATCAGGGCGTGTGCATTGCCTATGTTACGCATATGCATTGACACACGCCCTGAAGCACGCGCGTCCCTAAGTTGCGGGCATAGTTAAGATAGCTTAAGTTTTATAAGGGTTTTTAAAGGGTAGGTTAAGTAATTTAAGTATTATTAATAGTCTTAGAAGAGCCAAGTCCATAAGAAAGGAGATATCTTTGACTGCGCCAACTATAGAGGGATAAGTCTCCTGAACATCGCCTACAAGATCTTCTCTGCTGTTTTGTGTACTCGCCTGAAGCCGTTTATAAATAACCTGATAGGTCCATATCAGTGTGGCTTCAGGCCAGGGAAGTCCACCATCGACCAGACGGCATATCCCAAGAAATGCAAAAGACCCAAGAAATGCAAATCGACACCCACCACCTTTTTGTCGATTTCAAGGCCGCATATGACAGCGTGCTTAGGGACGAGCTATACAACGCCATGTCTAGTTTTGACATTCCTGCCAAACTCGTCAGGTTAAGCAGGATGACAATGGAGAATTCTCGCTGCTCCATCAAGGTAAGTGCGTCGACTCCTACGCAGAGGGTGACAGGTTCGATACCCGAATTTACCACCTTTGATGGTTCACGGCTCCACCTCTTTCGAGTCACTGACAATGCTCAAAGAGTATTCTTGTCTAGAAAAAGCTTCTTAACTTCGCCGTTCGGAGTCGGCATTAAACTGTAGGCCCCTTCCACTCGTGAAAGAACAATAGCACGCACAACACACGTGGTTGCTGAGAAGCTAGGCCCTGGCCCTCTACGGGCTGTAGCGCCATCCATATTATTATTATTATGTCTTGTTGATTACTTTTAAGAATATTCAAGAACACGAATTTATCCATTATGGATTCAATAAAAACTAGGTTTCCAACCTCCGCCACTGACATAAAACCACACACGAGAGCGCCTCCACCTCCATGCTTCACTGTACCAACGGGGTTTGATTTCTCCAGCGCGGTATTGGGCTTACGCCATATTCTCACTTTACCGTCATTGTTGTAAATATCCAATTTGCACTCATCGCCGAATATAACCTTTCGCTAGAATTCATTTGCATGATTTTGGTGGAATTTACACTAATAAAGGGATTTTTTCTGGCCACTCATCTCCGAAAACCTTTTCTTTTGAGAACTTTCCGAACAGTATTTGCATCACAAGATTTACCTGTTTCCTCCATCAACTCAACTTTTATTTCCGATGCGGTTATTTTAGGATTTTTGCACACTTTCGTTTCTTTAAGACTCTCTTCACGATTGGTAAATATTTTCGGGCGTCCAGATCGGGGCTTAGTATTAATGCCTGAAACACAATAGTGCGCTGCGCCAGCCGACTTAATGTTACGATGACGCACTGCGTTGAAATAAACACTCAATTTATCAGCTGTTCTCTCTCTCATCTACTAGATGAAAAATATTGCCGCCTTTCTGCATGCACTCATTTGAAATGACTTTTGTCGTTAAATTATTTTTAATCAGCTGTTTTCGTTTCTTAAATGACAGTTTATACAAAATACTCTCAATTTGGAAGAAAACTCTCAATCTGGGAGAAAATCTCTCTCATCTCGCACCCGTCTGTCAAAAAATATCCAACATGTTGAATAATGACGTGCGATGGACTACGTTTAACGTTTTATTACGATCCTCTCAATCTCTCTCATTATTCACTGACGCAGGTCGACGCTGTATTTTTTGCTTGGCCATTGAATTATGCGTGTTGAAGCCAACGCCAGCGCAAACGCACTATTGTGTTTCAGGCATTAGAGTCGATAGCCAAGGATCGTGTCAACTTAAGATGTCTCGTGCGTGCTTTGCCCCGCGGATCATGTGGGCCACTGAAAATGCTGATGAAGAGGGTTGCCTCCTAAGTTAAACCCTGGCTTATTAAGAAGATCTGGAGTCGAAAGGAAGATGAGGGAGGGAGATGATTGAATGGGAATGTACACAGAGAGGGCACAACGGGCGTGGGAAGAATTAGAAGGATTCTTAGACAAGGAAGACAATTCATCCAAGGAAGAACACAGCGAATTCGGTTTAATTATTTTTTATTTTATTAAGACATTACGTGTATAAAGGTAGAAAAAATACAAAACTAGGCTTCTCGGGAATCCTCGATTGGAACTTGAGAGTCTTTGACAAGATAACGTTCATCCACATAGCAGTACGCCGACGACGGCATTCGATGCACTTCAATAGGGCCAGTTGCCATTCGCGGAGAATGATGGAACCTAAGGACGGAGTCCTGAGAGAAGCAGTAATAGTTTTCTCGATCACCTCCTCGGGATCCAGATGGCTGGGAGAAGTTACGCTGGTTAATCCATTCTTGTTCTCGGTCCATGATGAAATTCAAGTCTATGTGATATAGCTGCGGTCTGCGATTTTAATTGACGCTGGATCGCGTGGCGGGACTTCGTGTTGTGCTGAACTGACGAATACTACAAAGTTTGTCAGCTTTTATACCAGACCTTCAGTCATTAGCAAGCGATCGCCGCCATTTTGGCAATTAATAATCTGCCTGCGAAATAGGGATGAATTTGCACTTTATTCCCTTAATCCTTTTATGAGAGAGGTTTATTACCTTAATTACATTTTCTGGATAAACGAAAGGTGATGTTCGGAGTGTATAAACAGGCGCACATTTCTAAGAAAGTCTTTTGCGCCAGTGATTCCCCGCGTCTTCCAACGATTGAGAACTTTCGCCAATTCTTTTTCGAATCCGCCGAGGCCTTATACGGCGTCCTGAACAGAATGGTTTCCGACTTCAGGAAGGATGGAACTCAGTTCTCTTATCAACTGTGTAGTATTTCACTGCATTTTCACCTCTTCAGAGTACAACCGACGCTTTGCATAACGACTGTCACCCGAAGTACTTGGAATCAAATCACAAATTGTCTTGGCTGACCAGCGACATTGATCCAAAATTATACTCTGACCCTGTGAGACAAATCAGACCTCGCTTAAATTTGCGCTCACGTGTGGAGAAGGACTTTAATCATTTTAGTGCACGCACCTTCAGAGGCTTGTGTCGTTCGCCACCTCCAAGTGTCGAAGCCTCGAGGCTGCACTGCGAATCAGTACTCCTCTCCATGAGCCGCTGGAGGGTCTTATCGCAGATTCACGTTTCGTCCCCTCTCAAGCGCCATGTCAAAAATGTAATCCACTCCCACACTCCCACATATTCGTGAATAGTTTTGGGCAGGTTTAGATTCTGATGGCTTCCAAATCTTGCGACCGGTGACTCTTTCAACCTTAAACCTGGATGCACCTCCGTCTGTCCGGGCATGACGTCTGTCGCCGACAATCGCCACGTCGATTTCTCTGGATCTTCGGCAGTCAATGAGAATGCTCTTGGAGGGCCGTCTTCCAGAGGATAGCTTTCAGATGCTACCCGGGTGGAACACAACTGCCTCGTTGAAGTCTGGTGACAGATCTTTATTCGGTGTGCCAATGACTACTTGCTTATGCTGTCAGCTCACTCGGACCATGATAGTCTGCAAATGGAACGAGATCTCCAAAGTGGACTCAGCAGCTTGCATTTAGGTACACCAATATTTAACGAGAATTCCGCATGCATCGTCACTTGGCGCTTAATGATCAACCGCTAGTGAAGCTCCTCCAAGTCTTTCCACATAATGACATGAGCACAGACTCAAGATAGTCAAAGAGTGGCATGAACTCCATTGGGGCCCAAATTGTCCGCCCTTGCGAAAGTTGCCCTCGATCGAAGTTTGGACTAACTAAATGCCAATCTCCCTAAGTTCGCCCAATCACTCTCTGTTGGTTGTTTTTCTTCGACAAGGATTTCTTCTGTGGATTCCCTAGTAGTGCACACCACTCTCTACCCCTGCCGCCAAAAAAATTCCGTCTTCAGGGAGTCTTCCATCAATCAGGAGCCTTATGCCATCAGCAACAGAACCCCGCAACAAAAGTCACTCGAAAAAACAGAAAACAAAATTGCAAATGCAAATTTCCAGCATAACTGCGTCAAATGCCCATGCTTCGCGGGTTCACTGCCGCAGATGCGAATCCATCTGCGAGGATCTCCTCTTCGGTCTTCCCTACGGGCTACCCAACCAACAAGCCCCCGAGCTCCCCACGCCTTCTTGACAAGCAAACAAAACAAAGCCAACCGAGGAAGACGTGCCTTAAAGTGTGCACACACATACACCCAACAGAGGGCAAAAAAATGAAGGCCATGCGGTAGGACCAGAATCGTCACCAGCCAACACAAGGAACGGCCACGGCAGCAAGCAACGAACACACAAAATCTGGCTGCCATGTGAGTTGCAACGAAATTCACGTACTCACCCCAGAGTTCCTTTAGCTGCCACTGTGCACTGCGCTACCGCGTACGAGTCCGATTGCAATGTGAATGCGCCTCCTCCCCGCCCGCCTCGGCTCGTCCACCGAGTAGAAGACAACAGAATTTCGACAAAAAAAAAGAACCGAGGTTTTTCTTTTCATATTTTTCTGAACGTTGTCGTCGGTAGGCGACTGTCGTCCGTCTTCAGTGCGCGACGACGGCCAGGAGCCCCCCGCGCATCCAGCGAAGGATACCACACATACTGGTGCGTGCGTCCTATCTGTGAACTCGGGAGGAATTCCAAAACATAAAAAACAACGAACACCGCCGCGGGAACATGTTTTTGCGCTCATGCGTTGTTTATACTCTCGATGGATTTTAGAAATTCCTGAGATTGTAGCGCGCCGAGATGCGCGGCTGCCTGGCGGAGCGGATTATCGGTTCGAAGTCAGCCAGCGACAAAGTCAAGGAATGTGAACGGGAATCCGGTGTGGCTTATGGCTCTGCTGACATGGGGTCAGGAGGAAGTTCATCGTTGTTTGTCAGAAGAGATGTGCCAAGCCAAGATGTTCTCCGGTGTTGGATTTGCTTTTCATTTTGATACTGGTGATGTGGGAATTTTGACGGGATTGGTGCAGTGACAAGTCAGATGGTGGATGAATTTTGGATCACAAGAAGTGGGATTGCTGGAGGTAATAGGGATTGGTTAGAAATTTGCTCTTTTTGAAGGATGTCTATCGGACGAAAAGAAGATTACATTTAAAGTCTCCTTCCAAGGGAACGCAAGTCCACCCGCTTAGGAACGAGCAAAGCGAACAAGTTCTAAATTTAATATCATCCCCGATGTCTTTTATGGCCTGTGACGATGAAATGTTTTTGTATACGAAATGAACATTGACTCTCCAAAACCATTTGACGCACCAATTGAACTTGGCAGCTATTTGACAAGTGACACAGTCTAATACCACGTTTCCACCTAACGAAACCGTGAGGTTTCATCAATTTTCTCCGAACCCACCACATTACAGGATCTACAAACCCCGCGGTTTCTGAGAAACCTCGTTGCAGCCCCCTTGAATTAATCCGTCCATTAGAGGTTGTCAAACCGAACATGCCTATAGAGTGAATTTCAGTTTGTTTTGGTCGTTCTATCTCCTTCTATCTGCTGGTGTTCTCACACAATTATCAGACTGTCATCAGACTGGCTGTTCAGGCGGCCATTTTAAAATTCAGAGCGAGTGACATTTGTTTTGGCGGGCACTTATACATTGAGTGTGAATGACTCGAAAATTGAGAGCGAAACCATTTCAACCTCGGTGGGAACGGCCTATTGAGGTTTCAGCAAAAGGTCATCCGAACCGGTTCGGTGGAAACGTGGTACAATACTATGTTCCCACCGAGCAGAATTCCCGTGGTTTGGATGAACTTTTACTGAAACCTCAATAGGCCGAGTTGAGGTGTTTTCAAATGTCATCAGCTGTCAATTTTGAAGTGGCCGGAAAAACAGTTGATTCTTTACTGGAAATAATAGTGTTAAGAAGAGTGGATGAGTAGTGTAATAACAACAGGAGTAAGAAGAGCTTCTCAAAGAGTCGCATATAAAGGAAAGAAAACGGCGTAACTTGTTGAACGTTCAGATTGGCAAGTAGTTTGGTAAAGAATAAAATACGAAATACAGTGATGTCTCGATTATTGCTGCACTCGATTTTTGCAAACCAATGTAATAGACTTAAATATTTTTGCAACATTGAAATTATACTGCTCAAAATATGCGTGGTTTTACTATGGAATGTAACAGCAGGACATTCCGTGCAGAAATGGAGTACTATAGAGATGGCCAACTTCACAGCTGATTGTCCTCTTGCCTATCGACGATTTTGAGTGACTTTTTGACGGTTATTTCCGAAATACTATTCGTCTCTGATTTTTTTTTCATGGAAAGAGCTTAAAGGAGGGTTTAAAGTTGGAAAAACGTTATCAGAACTCCTGATTATTGTGAGGAACTGTGTTCCCTTGCTTTTAATTCGGGATCAAATTTTGTCGGAAAAATCTGTTTCTAATATATGGGCAGCGATGACACCTCTGACTAGCTCTCCAAGGATCTAACAAAACGTAGAAGCCCGAGAAGAACAAGTTTTAAATGATAGTGAGGAAATAGCAGTTATTGACAGCACAAGTGAAATTAGAAGCCGAAGAAAATGCTCTATCATATACTCGCAGTGGGCAGAACAAATTGACCTAATCATTGAAAAAAATGCAACCGAAAAATTTGCGCGATAAAGCTGCTGCCGAGAGACGTTCGGCAAAGTAACTGCTGGGTTTGACATATTATGTAAATTAATTTGTTTTTTTTTTTTTTTTAAATAGGGATTCAGGGTATTTTATTTGTGCATTAAATAGTATATGACGTAAGCTTTTTTATGTGATTTTTATGCTTTTTCATGTGATTTCCTTAACATCATCCTGGAGAAGATCGTGCAAGACTCACACGCCAACACTAGAGGCACGATCTTCCAGAAGTCCGTACAACTGCTAGCATACGCGGATGACATTGACGTGATTGGCAGAACACAGCGAGCCGTCAATGAGGCGTTTGCTGGCATTGAGGCGGAGGCGGCTAAAATGGGTCTAGCGGTGAATGAGGGCAAAACGAAGTATATGCTGTCTTGGACAGAGCGTCACAATGCGCAGCTATAACTTCGAGGTAGTCAAGGACTTCGTCTACTCGGCTCCGCAGTAAACAGTACAAACAACATCAGTACCGAGATCAAACGCAGAGTAACTCTTGCCAACCGCTGTTTCTATGGGCTCAAGAGGCAATTGAGTAGTAGAGCCATCTTTCGAAGGACCAAGCTGACTCTATACAAGACCTTGATCATCCCAGTCCTGCTGTACTGCGCGGAGGCAGGGACAATCTCAAAAGCGGATAAGGAAGTCCTTGGTCTCTTCGAGAGAAAAGCTCTGTGTGCGATCTTTGGTCCTGTTTGCGTTGACGGTTTCTGGAGGAGAAGATTCAACCACGAACTGTACGGGCTGTACAGCGACATGAGTCTAGTCAGGCGTCCTCGGATCCAACGCCTAAGATGGCTAGGCCATGTAGAGCGTATGGACAACTCAGCTCCGGCCCGGAGAGTCTTCGACTCCGAACCCGTGGGACAACGCAACAGAGGACGCCCGCGTTTAAAGTGGCGCATCCAGTTGAAGAACTTGGCGTGCGACACTGGAGACAGCTAGCCAGAGACCGTGCTAGCTGGAGAGGCTTGTTGGTTGAGGCCCAGGTCCACCCCGGACTGTAGCGCCAAATGAAGAAGAAGAATAAGCTTTTTTATAGTATTTAAAATATCTGTTCGATTATTTCAACAGGTCATGTTTTTATTAGTTGTATTATCCGAAATTACATTATATACATAAATTGCCTAAGTTTTCTTGATATAATAATTTGTTGTGGTTAAGGGAGCATGTTTATAGATTTTGACATCAAAAATTGAACACCATAATAAACTGGAGTTTATGCTGTAGGCTTGACAACTTTTCACGAACGGATGAACTCAAGGGGGTTTCAACTGGATTTCGCCGAAATCGCGAGGTTTCGAAAAGCCGAAAATGTATGGCAAAACCTCGAAGCTTTGGAAAAAATTTGATGAACCCTCGCGACTTTGGTTGTGTTTAATGATGGAATTTGCAAATGAATGTAAGAAGCTAGATATATAGACGCACTGACAAATTTACGGCCGTAGCTCACATAGACCAACGTACCCTCTAAGTTATTTATTTCTAAAACCAGTTTGTGTACAGCATAATGGTGCCTGCATTCTCGCCAAAACAATTTGTCAAACGGGACTCCAAGAAAAACGTTAAATGCAGTTTTCTAAGGTAGATAATTTGGTAATGCACATAAAGCTATGTACAGTCAGTGCAAAAAGTCTGCGTACAAAGCATGAAACTTTCATTAAAATAAAAAAAAACGAACAAATCGATCACACAAATAAAATCTTTTTTTGTTGAGTTCATTTAAGACAATAGTAATTAAGTAATTCAAAAATAACTGACTCAGTTTTCGTAAAATGCGGATTCAAGCAACCCACGGTCAAAAAATATGGAAATATCCCAACAAATTATAGACACAGTGAATCCTAAACCAAAATATTAACCGAAATTCGAATCGCAAAAGTGAGTGTACAATCACATAATCGGCAAACGCTAAAAGCGTTTGGAAACAAAGCAACGTTTTTTGGTTTATGTGTCCGTATAGTTTTTGAGATATCCACATATTTTGTATAAATACAAGAACTAATTGCTTTGGAAGACTGCATTTAAGAATTTTGTTCTTTGAGGTCTGTTTGAATTAAATTTTAATTCAAACGCAGAACACCTATATGCTGTACACTCCCTTTTTTTCAGGTCAGAGTCATTAGCATAAAAACTTTCTTGCGACTGATCAATGATTATGATCTCGTTTTGCTCAACTGCGTCAAGCCTTGTAATTCTGGCTCTGTCCAGAGCGGCGTCTTCCAGCATTTTGCTTATGCAGCTAAGCACCGTGAATGTCTAAGGGATTGCCGTTGAGAAAACATCGCAAGTACGTGAAAAGTGGTCACAGAAAGATCCTTTTAACTGATGAAACAGTACTCACCATTGAAGAGTCGTTCAACAAACAGAGTTATATGGTTTGTGATCCGTCTTCGTGGAGTTTTGTGTCTGTGCATCGACTCCTACGCAACTAAACCTAACAACCTAACTTCGTTTCCCGGTACGACAAAATAAACATTTTTGAGGGCCTACACCTTTCAAGTCAGTGACAATGCTGTTGTTGTTACTCCAACTGTCTAGAAAGAGCTTCTCAGTCTTGGCCATTCGGAGTCGACCGGCATAAAACTGTAGGTCCCTTCAACTCAATAGCGCTCGCAAGACAAGTTGTTGTGGTAGAAGCTAGGCCCTGTCCTCACAGGGCTGTACCGCCACCATGACGACTACATTGTGAAAATACTCACAAGGCTAAGACGAAACAAACATGACTAAAAATTTACGCTTGTGGAAACCACAAACAAGAACCCTTTGGACTATAAAGTTTGAGGGACAATGCCTTCTGCTAGGCGACACTCGTGATTGTCTCTGCTCGTATAGTTCTTAAGCTGTACGAATTCATATTTAGGGGCCTGATTTTCCAACAACCTCAGAGTAATGAATGGTGCCAGCTAAGACTTGGCTTTGTCTTCCTGGCTAGAAATCGAAGACTTTTCGGGCCGGAGTCAAGTTGTCAATGCGCTCTATATTGCTTCAAGTCTAAACTCATGTCGCTTAACAATTCGAGGTCAGACTCCCAATCTTCAGATGTCATTAACGCTAACATGCCCACAAATCGGACGCGAAACTTTTCTCTCTAAGCGAAGAAAGACGTCTTCATCCGCGGCTTGCTGGATAGACATAGGCGAACAGCCTAGGCGCCTGGGTAGCATCAGGAAAAGTTGGCCAAGCATAACACCAACCCTGTATTTCTTGAAAGAGGTCCGACTTGTCTTGGATCTATTTACAGGTTTCGCATGTGATACCGGCAATTTGTTTGATCAGCAGTTTGCAAGTTTTGTACCAACATTGGTGGCTAGTGGTCGGTATTTGGTACCTCTTGGTTGGCGGCCGGTAGATGGATCCTGATGTCTCGTGGCTAGTGGCTGGAGACTGATAGGCTATGAGTGTTGTCTGGTGGCTGTTGGCTGGTGTCCAGTGCCCGGTGGCTGGTTGCTAAGTGGCTAGTAGCTGGTGGATGGCTCGTGGCTGTTGGTTGGTGGCTGGTGCCTTGTGACTGATGGCCGGTGGCTTGCGACTGCTGGCCGGTGGCTGGTGGCTGGTGGCCAGTGCCCGGTGGCTGGTTGCTTAGTGGCTAGAAGCTGGTGGATGGCTCGTGGCTGTTGGTTGGTGGCTGGTGCCTTGTGACTGATGACCGGTGGCTTGCGACTGCTGGCCGGTGGCTGGTGGCTAGTGACTTGTGGCTAGTGGATTGCTGGTGTCTAGTGGCTGGTGGTTGGTGGCAGGTATTTGGTGGTGGCTGGTGGCTGGTGGATAGATGCTTGAGTGGATGACGTGTCTTCTGATTTAGAATGGAGAGTTTTGATTCGCCTCCACCATATTCCAGAGTCCAAAAGACATTGATTTCAAAAAACAGCCGACTGCCTGTACCGACATTCTGAAACATCGATCCTAGGTCAGAAAAAAACCCACCATGCGTGGTCAATTATCCATGACGTTTTTGAATGCGTAAACTGCCCACAATCTCATCAACGAAGCCCAATTAAATATCTAAAGATAAAACAAACGATTTATTTGCAATTTCAGACGCACACATTCCTGATACTTTCCAGTGGACGGCCTAGTGATAGTCGTTCCGCATTGACTTCTGCGATGACTCCGCTTCGACTGGCACACCCAGAAACCTTCATGAGCCCCATCTGTCTAAGCTAAGCCGCCAAGCCGTACGCGTGTATCATCATTATTTTCAACAAACTCAGCGATTCAACGAAAAACAGTCGCCGATTCATAATTTGCTCATAATCCACAATCGAAATCATGGAAAACCCGATCGACATTCGCAGATAAGTCAGCACTTTGTTGAGATATCGTTTTTATTTCCTCTTGCGCGGGGAGCGAGGCGGAGACTCTGTCAACCTTGGTTCGCGGAATGCTCTCTGACGTAGATGCAGATCATATTTCTGTGTTTGCATGTCGACTCTATCGGGCATTCGCGCATCGCACGCTTTCTGCGGGGCTTTGTGTGTGCTTCCTCCGCCCGAGATGTGTTTACTGAAGGAAATGCCAAAAGATAGGAATCATCACCACGCCACCACGCCACTACGGCACGATAAAGCGACCTAATCACTGGGCAAACACCAGAAAATGGTTGGCCACCACAATGACTTGGGGGGCTGACGGTTGTGGCTCAAGAGCTGCGTGTGTGTGTGGTTTTTTTTTGTGAGTTCCTCTGTGTGCCTAGAGCTCGAACGAACGAATTGCCAGCTTGCCTGACTGCCACCGAATCTTGCGTGGTTGTCGATCGTTTTTGGAGCGCGATCAGCGACTGCGACGATGACGATGGGGGCAAGGCAACAGCGGCAGTGGCTACGAAGACGACGACAACAGCGTCGTCGACGACGACTGGGACGCCGACACGAAAAGGTGCGTGGCGGCGCGGGTGAGTGTGCCGCTCTGGAATGCGATCAGGCCAGCATGTGTCTATAAATCCGAATGAATATTTGAATAATAAATTGGATATTATGCGGTTTTTTCGTCTGTGATCGTTCGATGTGTCGGATAATGTATGACGATCGGTTCTGTTTTATTTTCTTTATTTTGGGGGGAGTTGCGGCTGAAATGTACTGTTAAATGGGTTGGCGGCAGGGAATGGTAAAACGATCGCGTGCTATTAAGGTCAAAATGTTTTGCCCTCGGCTTGGCGGCGTTTAACAAGAGTTTTCAAGGTTTGAACTCTGGATTTGGGAGGCTTATAACCTCTGCGAGCGCTTGAATGTGTGTCAGGAACGTTTCTAAATTGTGGTGGCATTTTAATGGTTTTCTAGTTTAATGGAGAACGAGTCGCGATTTGGTGGGAATTTAGTGTGTCCTGGTGCTACTGGCTATTTGCAGCCGAATTGCGTTCGAAATTATTTTTTGGAGAAAAGCTGTGCGGATCTTTTTATTCGCATAGGAAATAGACTAGAAGACAAATTGTGGCAAATCTTGGATGTGAAGCATTAAATCGGGCGTGTAGTGGCTTTTTTTATTCAAAACTGTGCGATTTTCTAGCTTAAGAGTAGATAGGACGAAATTACAATCATACGCTGGAAATAGAAGGGATTGACTAGTGGCAGCCGAATTGCGTTCGAAATTATTTTTTGGAGAAAAGCTGTGCGGATCTTTTTATTCGCATAGGAAATAGACTAGAAGACAAATTGTGGCAAATCTTGGATGTGAAGCATTAAATCGGGCGTGTAGTGGCTTTTTTTATTCAAAACTGTGCGATTTTCTAGCTTAAGAGTAGATAGGACGAAATTACAATCATACGCTGGAAATAGAAGGGATTGACTAGTGGCAGCCGAATTGCGTTCGAAATTATTTTTTGGAGAAAAGCTGTGCGGATCTTTTTATTCGCATAGGAAATAGACTAGAAGACAAATTGTGGCAAATCTTGGATGTGAAGCATTAAATCGGGCGTGTAGTGGCTTTTTTTATTCAAAACTGTGCGATTTTCTAGCTTAAGAGTAGATAGGACGAAATTACAATCATACGCTGGAAATAGAAGGGATTGACGGTAGCGGAAGTAGTACAGTAAGTGAGCATTGTCCACCCGCTTGCTTGGCCGATTGGCCAAGCTCATCTTAAAAGAAAACTAAAATATAACGAAAATTGTAGGAAACAGACTAGAAGAAATAGACTACCACAGGTGTTCGCGACCTGTGGTACAACACAACAGAGGAAGCCCATGTTCGTGGCGCCCCACGACTTGACGCAGAATAGTAGTTGGCAACCGCAACCTTTTAAAATTTCTGCAGATAGTTTTCGACAGGTGCACCGGTACACCGGTCTTCTTCTTCCCTGCCTTCCAGCCCGCCATCACAACCAATACTCTAAGGATCATTTTGTTCACTGTTGCTTAACTTTCCGGAAACCTGGGAGTTGATCAACTTCGGAGTTGGTCTCAACTCGTGATTTAACCAAAGAGTTGAAAATTGGTTTTGTTCACTATTTCAACTCTCAGTCTGAAACTTAAAACCCAGATGTTGTCCAACTATCAGTTGTTAAATTTCCCCTTTCACACATACAATGCCATTTTCAACTTTGAATTTACGGCGTGTGCTGTTCGTGTGCGCTGTGAGAAGCTATTGAGAGCTATTGAGGGCGAACGTTTTCAGAAGAGATTTTCGCGTGCGCAAGGGATTGCTAATACCCTTAAGTGTCCGGGGTCAAGACACAGCACGGCCCGAAGGTATAGAGGGAGAAAGGGAGAGGAGGTACATATGCACTCTGGTCTTAAATACCTGCCGGTTGTAGTCTGTGGGAAATATTAGGCTGGGAAGTGCATACCATATTCGTACAGTGTGGCTGAAGAACGAGTCTCTGAATTTAACTGACCATCCGAAAATAGGCGTAGACGGGTATTGCGGGTGAATTCATGGAGAGGAGGAATGCATGGAATGGCTAACTCACTTGAGCATCGTCTGTTGAAATAACCATAAGACACGGACAAAGAAGAGGCGGTACGTCGATGTTCGAGAGAGTCTGCGATATAGTTCAGTTTTATCACTCGATTTTGGATTCTATCAAGTAGGTCCAGGGTGGTCTTGGGGGCACAAGACCAGATATGAGCGTTGTACTCAAGCTTGGGTCGGATGTAAGCCTCATAAATTAAAGCCAAGTCAGAAGGGGTGAAATATTTCTTGCATCGATTAAGGCAACGTATACACTTCGCACCATTTTTGGCGACCTCAAATATGTGATCGTTCCAACTAAGTGTTGTGTTGATACACATACCGAGGATGTAAAGTTATCCGGTCTCATCGACACAAGCGCCATTCATGGATAATGGCTGATTAACAAGTGTTCGCTTGAGTGACAGCAGACAGCATTGAGTTTTTGAAGCATTGAATTCCACTCTATTTTGTTTTTGCCCAGTTAATAATGCTGTCAAGCTTAACATACGCTGCCATTCCGTGAGTCTTGTGACGAATATGAAAAGCTGATGGTGCTGTCATCAGCGAAGGAATGGATTGGATTAGAAGCAGCAGACAAGAGATCATTTAAAGAAATGAGAAAGAGTGCGGGAGACGGGACTGAGCCTTGGGGAACACCAGCATTTATTTCGTAGATACCCATCCAAAACAATTTGAATTGAACGGTTCGAGGGCTAATTTTTAAAATCTATAGAAGAAGAGATTCATCGATACCATGCACACGCATTTTCGACAAGAGAGCTTGATGCCAAACTCTGTCAAATGCCTTAGAAATGTCAAGCGCAACGATCTTGCTTTCGCCTGCATTGTGCAAAGACTGGTTTCACTTTTCGGTGAGATAAGCTATCAGATCACCAGTCAACCTGCCGCTGCGGAAACCATATTGAGGGTCATTAAGAAGCTTCCGCGATTCAAGATATTTCATAAGCTGACGATTTATCAGCGTTTCCATGACCTTAGAAAGAAGGGACGTAAGTGCTCTGAGTCGGTACGAGGTGGGTGACGAAGATTCGCCCTTTTTAGGGACGGGTTTGACAAATGCTGTTTTCCATCTGCTCGGTAAGAGACCTAAAGAGTAGGATAGACGATATCTCTATCCTCCATTATCGCTGGTTTTCAGTTGCTGCCGGTGTGTTATGGAGAACAGCTCGAGCGACTATGTACATTCGTAATTCTTGCACTAATAAAGTCTGTATTCTCTTACCGAATTGATCCGAGCGCATAATCTTGTAAAACGGTTGGTCAGTGTGTAGCCGGCCGTAATTCACGGGGTATGTTAACAAATGAAAAGGAATCTATCAAATACTTTATTATTTCAAATCAAATTGAAGGGGCCAGTACCGTCTCCGTTTCACGGCAATGAATTCTGTATTGGTTTGATCACCATTATGTTTGTCCGCTTTCAGAGGCGAAAAAGATAAATGACACACTCAATCATTCCATCTTGCGTACACACGTGAGCAGGCAACTACTAAAGTGGAAGAAAGGAGAAAGAGAGCAATATCCCCGATTTCATCCCTTAACTTCTGCTATTTCCGTAAGTTGAGAAATGGAGGAGTTGTTAAACTCACGAGTTGAAATTTGAAAGTTGAAACCATTAAATTTGACTGATTGAAGGCAAATCCAGTTGAAGAGCAGAGTCCCAAAGTTGTGTTTAACTTGTAGTGAACAAAATGACCCGAACTTTAGACTGGTCACAAGGCATACGATTTTTAACAAGGCTTACAGATTCCTTCCCAGCTACACTGACCGCAGTGGAAGTTTGATACTGGAGACCTACATACTTCGTCGGAAATCTGAGCAAGCTGACGAATGTCAGGATCACCTCTTCTTAGCAATCAATAAGTAATTCACAAAAGTTGTGCCTCGGATCAGTAAGGATTCGGCACCCCAAACCAAACAGTGTCTTGTATTTAATGTATCACTAGACGAAAAGACATAAGCGATTGTGCTTCCGTATGTATGTATGGTCGAGCAAGGAAGACATACCAGCTCACGACAAAAAAACAAATATCACCGATCACCGTCCGTCCAGAAATTAGTCACTGAATAATGAGGACCATCTGATGAATGAAAACGAAAGAATGAAGACGTTAAAGAATGATTGCAAAGGAATTGTTTTTCGGGGGAAGACATCGTGAAGTAATTCGCCGAAAGCAATGATCGCCAACGAGCCGTGGTCATTCCACAGAGCGAAAACCACTCAACCGTCGTTAAAAAAAAACACAGTTTACTGGCGTTTACATCTCAAGATAATTGGTCAACTCGCATTCCATCAGGTCATAGCCCTAAGCAGAGTCTTTGACCCGAGCATTTGTCCTAGCAGTGGACGGTGGCTAGTTATGGATGACGTTGAGTGTATACGAACGAACATCAAGCTCTCTTGTCGAAAATGCGTGTGCATGGTATCGATGAATCTCTTCTTCTATGGATTTGAAATTACCCTTCGAACCGTTCAATTCAAATTGTGTTGGATGGGTATCGACGAAATAAATGCTCGTGTTCCCCAAGGCTCAGTTCTGTCTCCGACACTCTTTCTCATTTCTTTAAATGATCTGTTGTCTGCTGCTTCTAATCCAATCCATTCCTTCGCTGATGACAGCACCCTCAGCTTTACATATTCGTCACAAGACTCACGGAACGGCAGCGTATGTTAAGCTTGACAGCATAATTAACTGGGCAAAAACAAAATAGAGTGGAATTCAATGCTTCAAAAACTCAATGCTGTCTGCTGTCACTCAAGCGAACCCTTGTTAATCAGCCATTATTTATGAATGGCGCTTGTGTCGATGAGGCCGGATAACTTAACATCCTTGGTATGTGTATCAACACAACACTTTGTTGGAACGATCACATATTTGAGGTCGCCAAAAATGGTGCTAAGTGTATACGTTGCCTTAATCGATGCAAGAAATATTTCACCCCTTCTGACTTGGCTTTAATTTATGAGGCTTACATCCGACCCAAGCTTGAGTACAACGCTCATATCTGGTCTTGTGCCCCCAAGACCACCCTGGACCTACTTGATAGAATCCAAAATCGAGTGATAAAACTGAACTATATCGCAGACTCTCTCGAACATCGACGTACCGCCTCTTCTTTGTCCGTGTCTTATGGTTATTTCAACAGACGATGCTCAAGTGAGTTAGCCATTCCATGCATTCCTCCTCTCCATGAATTCACCCGCAATACCCGTCTACGCCTATTTTCGGATGGTCAGTTAAATTCAGAGACTCGTTCTTCAGCCACACTGTACGAATATGGTATGCACTTCCCAGCCTAATATTTCCCACAGACTACAACCCGCAGATATTTAAGACCAAAGTGCATATGTACCTCCTCTCCCTTTCTCCCTCTATACCTTCGGGCCGTGCTGTGCCTTGACCCCGGACACTTAAGGGTATTAGCAATCCCTTGAGCACGCGAAAATCTCTTCTGAAAACGTTCGCTCTCAATAGCTCTCAATAGCTTCTCACAGCGCACACGAACAGCACACGCCGTAAATTCAAAGTTGAAAATGGCATTGTATGTGTGAAAGGGGAAATTTAACAACTGATAGTTGGACAACATCTGGGTTTTAAGTTTCAGACTGAGAGTTGAAATAGTGAACAAAACCAATTGTCAATTTTTCGGCTAAATCACGAGTTGAGACCAATTCCGACGTTGATCAACTCCCAGGTTTCCGTCAAGTTGGGCAATATTGAACAAAACAACGAAGTGCAATGATTTTCTGCTGACCAACGCATCCACATTGGCAAACGTTGAATGAAACTGTGTGGGCCTTCCATATTCCAACCAGCCTTCACCCAACCACCCAGTTCAATAACACTCCATTATCCTTCCCACAGTGCCAGCCAATTCCCGGTCTTGCAGCCATCAAAACCCCACCCACTTCAATAAATTTCACCTCTCTTCCAGAGCGTTTAACGGCCGACCTCCTGAGGACTCACCCAAAACCGAAGAGCACCACTTAAGCCGAATTAGACGGCAGACATTCCACAAGAACGATGCAACTCCGGAGGATTATCTTGGATTATTCCATTTATCTATCGCACCCCCTATCCACAGCACTCGGCCAATCTCCCATTTCAAATCGAAGAAACAAAAACATTCCACCGAGGCCAGGTGTTACCCTTCAAGAGATGCTCCTCCCTCTGGCTCCGCTCCAGACGCACAGCACAAGCGGCTCGGCGCGGCACGGCACAGCGGCGCGAGAATGTATGCGTTAAAGGTCGACAATCTGTCAAAAATAATGAGAAACGCATCTATTGTGACCGCAGGACATAAAAGATTAATGATTTCAGAGTCCTTCAACCCGGCATTCACTTCAGCGAGCGCGCGGGCATCTCGGGTATTTGAACAAACCCCACTTAAGTGCGCACATACCACAATCAGATACGATTGAGGCTGTGTGTATGCACGCACGCACACCAGCCCAGGCGCAGCAGAGGGAATTCGTTTTTTCTGATGCAATCTTGCGTATGGCATTCCAAGGCGCTCAACCTGAATGCCTTTCATGGTTCCTGTTTTCTGCGGCCCGGCCGGGAGAGATATACGCGCGACCGCACATATATACCACACCTATCGAGGAATGCGCAGAACACTTGAGCGGCGGCATACATACGTACGTGCGGGTCCACTTGAGGGGCGTACATATGTATGTACGTGTCCCAAAGGACGAATATCCAAAGCAAAGATGCGAAACGAAACTCTGAATGATTCCAGCTTGGGGCCGATAAGCGGTGCAGCGCTGTGGCGCGGCGGCGGCGTCCACTCCCCATCCTGCGCCGTCGCACTGCCATGTCGTCAACCACATCGTTGTTGCATTCCACCTCGTGGAGTAGAACCTTCTGCCTGGTCGTCCGTCCATTGCCTGTGGAAAATCAAAAGTATAAAGCGAACCCCTTGCCACCGCCCAGTTCCGCGAGGAGTGAACCGCCTTGAAAAACGACGAAAAATAGACGCATTCCGGGACCGACGACGACGACGAAGAACAAACGGAGTAACAAACTGATCCCGGTGCTGCCACAGTGCCGCCCTCCGAAAAGACCAGCAGCAGCAGTTAATAACAACCGGCTCTGGCAACGTTTTTCGGAGGGAGACACCAAACACTGAACGGTGCGGCGACGGCAGCCAGGGACCCGAGACCAGAGACCGGAGACCAGCGACCAGAGACCGAAGATCGGAGATCGGAGACCGGAGCACTCTTGGATTATGCGGGAATGCGGTAAGGTGCTTGGAATTCCTTTTTTATGTTTTCTTTTGGGATTTTTCCTCATTCGCCTCGTTCTTCTTTTTTTTTTTTCGTCCTAACTTTATCTTGAGTTCGTTTTTTGTCAAATTTTTTCGCTTCTTTTTTCGTGGCCAGGCCTTATCGCTCGAGTCTCTCGGCGAGGGAAGAGACCAAGCCAGGCCCGAGCAAGGGGACTGGGAAATATTTTGTTTGTGCTGCATTTCGCTTCGGTTTCTCAGTTTTTTTTTGGGATCCGAGTGATTCCTTGACCATCTGGCAGGAGGAGGCTGCACGCAGCATCCATAGCCGCGAGTGCTGTGGTAGCAGATGCTTATTGGAATAATTTCCTTCACCTTGGAGGCGTGCAGAATGCCGTGGAATGCGTGTTTCGGGAACACGCAAACAAAAAAAAGACAAATTTTGGGTGGGTTCTTAAATTCCTCTTAGCAGACTGACAGTGCGTTGAATTCAAAATTGAAGATGGGACTTGAGAGCTTGACGTGCAGTAGATTTGATGGAGAAAATGTGTGGCAGAGCGGACATTGCTCGCAATCAACTTGAATTAGAGTAAATACCATGTTCATACCGAATGACATCGCGGGGTTTCGTCAAATTGCTCTAAACTAAATCTCCGATGTTTCATCATACATTATTGAGGTTTCGACTACCTTTCGATTTCGGCGAAATCTAGTTGAAACCTCCTCGCGTCTATGAGACGCGTATGACGGTATTGACAGAGGAGAGCAATACAGCGCATTGTCTTGTCTTGGCGTCTCTGCGAAACTCGTACGAGAATGCACTCGATGGAGAATGCCCACTCCTCCGTCGAGGTCAATAAAGATTTTACGGACACCTTTGCTGTCAAAAAGGGTTTTAGACAAGGCGAGGCACCGTCTTCATTAACATCATTCTCGTGAAGAGCGTAACACTAAAGTCAACACCAGAGGCATGCTCTTCCACAAATCAGTGCAACTTTTCGCATGACATTGACATCGCCCGAAGACCTCAACGGGCTGTCAGTGGAGCGTTTCTGAGCATCGAGAAGGATGCGGCTAAGACGTGTCTTGCGATAAGTTCACTACAAATAAAGGTCCACCACCGACGCCATGAACAGAGCGTCAATATAGGCGTCTAGTCTCCGAAGTTAACGCAAGCAACGCCACCACCGCGGAGATAAAAGGATCACCTTTGCCAATCGCTGTGTTTTTTTAGGCTTGGAAAGCAAATGAGAAATATAGCCCTCTCTCGAAGGATCAAGATATGCCTATGCAAGACCTTGTTAGTACCAGTCCTACTGTATAGCGCGGAAGCATGGTCACTAATCAAAGCGAACGAAAATATTCTTGGATGCATCGAGGGGGAAGTCCTTCGTATTACCTTTGGTCCGCGACTGAACGACGAACTGTATGGAATGTTCGGGCTGTACGGTTACCTATCAAGAATTCACTCTTGGGCTGAACGTGAACCCTACAAAAACGGAACTGATGCTGTTTACTACGAAGACTAAGATAACAACCTTTAAGCTTCCTCTACTCAACAGTATCGCTCTCTATCATTCCTCCAGTGCTAGTACCTAGGGCTCATTCTAGATCCCAAGCTCAACTGTAAGTCTAGTAAAGAGAACCGAGTAGTGAAAGCAAGTGAAGCTACCTGTGCATGCAGTAAAACTTTTGGTAGAAGGTGGGGTCCTAAATTCAAAATGACCCTTTTTTTACTTCGTTTTTATTATTGAATTCATAATAACTTACATCCTAGACAAAAATGCTTAAGACTAGTTAGACGAATAATGTTTTATTTCTAACTTACTGGCCCTAGGCGGGCACTCTAAGCTAAACTTATTCTTAATCTATGTCTTTCGACCTAATCTAATGGAGTAAAATATAAATGAAAATTTAGAAAGAACAACTTACTAATTCTACCTTAAAATAAAACCTACATATAACCCTATAAACATGTGTATACGCATATACCCTTAATATACACAATGTATACATGTATCGTCATGTATACACATATACATTCTTGGTTTTTTTTTATAAGTATTATATACAGTGGACCCTCCTTAAGTCGAAACTCTCCCCTACTCGAACTTTTTCGCCATATTTTACATACATTTCCCTCAACTTTCCATACAAAAACCTCTCTCTGAGTCAAACCCTCTCTAACTCGAACAAATTTTGGTATCCCGTGACAATTCGACTTAGGGTGAGTCCACGGCCGTAGATTGCGGCTGATAGATTTCCATCTAATCCGCTGCAAGACAGAGACCGACTGCGCCCCTTAAGGGGGAACGCACTACCCTTTCTACCCCGGATCTAAAGGGTTCGACGCTGGAGTTCCCTCGCTCCGCAGCCACCAGAAAGTTTGGTGCTGCCTACCAACATCCCGAACATCCCGTCTTGAGACCGCCGTACTGAACCGGAGGAGACCCTCCTCAGCTCGTTGTGCGACGGAACGGTCGTGGTTGAGTCGCCACAATTGATCTGGCTATGTGAAAAATGAGTGGTACCGCAATCATATCTTGTAATAGGCCGTGCTTATCTAAATGGAGAACAGCTTCTGGGCGAACGAAGCCTCTGTGGCGTGCCTTTTCGTGGTATTCTGGAATTGAGTAGGAAGCCCTTGAGATCAAGTTATTCGATGAGTTCATCGCTCTAGCAGTGTGACCTCGAATCAACTTCAACAGGAAATTGTCCACTCTTATCAGGTTTGCCCTGTTGTAAAAGAACTCATTGGAATAGAATTTTATGTACTGGGACTCTGGAGTTCGATAAAGTCGAAGGCAAGCCCTAAGACAAACCCTCTATAACAACCGAATCTTTTCCATCAAGTTTGCACTCACGTTGAACCACACGGGACAGCCATAGGTGAGCATTGGCCGGATGAGGGCCATGTAACAGATAACCTTCACCGTCGCATCGAGTTGGCTGTTGTAAAACAGTCTCTTTGTAAGGGCAAAAGCCCCTCGGGCCCTGGCCAGAGCAGCATCTACATGTTTGTTAAAATATAGATACTGGTCTAGCCAGATGCCGAGGTATCTGACTACAGTCCTTTGCCCCAGTGGTTCTCCGTGTCGTCCAACGATTGAGAACTGTCGCCAAATCTTGTTCGTGTCCGCCGAGGCCTTATACAACGGCGTCCTGAACAGAATGGTTTCCGACTTCCGGAAGTTGATACTCAACTTCCAGTCATCGCAACTTCTCATGAATGAATCGAAATCACCCTGCGTGAGGGTAGTGATTTCCTTGATCTTTTTGCCTGATCTGTACACGATCAAGTCATAGGCATACGCAATTGCATGAGGAAGAGAACTTAACAGATCGCTCAAGTAAATGTTGAACAGGATCGGCGAATTAACGGCACCCTGTTGGAGACCATTTTTAACTTGAAATATGCCTGTGGAGGTCACGTTGCCATTCTTGACAACGAACCGTCCACCGTAAGCATGTCACACAGTAGGTACAGCAGTGGTTTGCTAATGCTTAGCCGATCGGAGTAGAAAACTTCTAACCATACGGTATCAAAGGCCTTCTCCAGGTCAATCAAGCAGTCACCCGTACATTGTTTCTGGCTCTCGTTCCATTGGATATCCGACACCAGTTTCGACGCGGCATGAATAGTGTCATGCCCCGCTTTGAAACCGAATTGGTTATCCGGAATTATATTTTTGTCCTTAGTCCAGTTGATCAGAGTTCTATTGATCACCTTCTCGAATACCTTGCTGATGTTCGGAAGGAGACTTATTGACCGGAGGTTGCAAGGATTCGAAGAATCTTTTCCTCTCTTGGATATGGGTTGCACAATAGCCGTTTTCCAATGCTCCGGATAATGTGCATTATTCAGAGCATTGTTAAACAGGATTGTGTACATATTAACCACTTCCAGGGGGAGGTGTCTTAACACAATGTAAGAGATCCCGTCGATTCCAACAGACTTTTTCTTCTTTAATGATTCGAAGACCGCTTGGAGTTCTGTCTTCGATATGAACGGGGGATGAACCCCTTCGTCGGTGATGGCATTATCTGCCATGTTGTCATCATTGAACACGACAAAGCCAGTGTTCTCAGCTCGCCATTGTTGCATGTCTTCTCGAAGTTGAGAGTTGCTAGCCATTACGCGGTTATCCAAGTCGTGATTCGGGCGAACGCTCTCATTCACCTTGTACACTTCTTGGAAGACCGCGCCTAGTACCTCCATATTTTTTTGCGGATCTTCGACTACAAAGAAGTTATCGTCGAGTACGGCGTTATCTGGATCAATACCTGCTGTAGTCAGTATTTGTTCGTTGTCCGTGGTTCTAGGAAGCTTAAGGCACGGAAGATCGCTATTTTTGCTTCGGAAGAATTTATTAATTTGCGGGAACATGCTCGGGTTGCTGGATCTTACAGCCCGAATCTTTTCATTTTAGTACGAATTAACATATCCCTAGCATATTCCTAGTCTTTTCGTATTTTGTCAATAGATGTCGTTGGAGTCGTCTATCTCCAGTGCTACCAACCACATTGTGTCATACCATATGGTGTTGGAAAGGTAACATTCAATCAGCTTCATTTAACCAACGTAGAAGTTGAAAAACAGTAACAACTGTTCAAAAAATAATAATGAAGAAATTCGCTATATTTCGAAATTTTTGTATAAAAAAAGGGAAGAAAAATAGCACAAGAATGGCTCGCTCGCTTCCGTTCTGGAAATTTCGATGTGAAAGATGCACCTCCCTCTGGTCGACCTATCGTTGAAAAAGTCGATGAAATTATGGAAAAGATTGACCAGGATCGTCACATAAGCAGCCATGACATCGCCAAGGAACTAAACATTCATCATCAAACGGTTTTGAACCATTTAAAAAAGGCTGGCTACAAAAAGAAGCTCGATGTTTGGGTACCACATGAATTGTCTGTGAAAAAAGTTCGATTAGAGATACGAAAAGACTTGTTGGACTATCCACTATTATATTGAATTATGCATTAAAATTCAAGAAATATTTGGTCTGTTAAAATCTTAAAATCCCTAGGTCCAAAAAGGTTGTAGCTGGAACAATGCCACCAGTTGTTGAACTTACCAGATCGTTTCCACAAAACACAGTGAATAATGAAGAACTTAATGCAGAGTGGAGGAAATTCAAAGACGGAAGGTAATTGACGCGGCTGCTGGTGACAATGTTCCTTAATGGAATTTATTTCCAATGATTAAAGATGTTACACTTTGCACCAATCATGTTCCAAATTTGTTGTTTACCACATACTAGCGCTGAAAGAAAGTTTTCGCATCCTAAAATGGTAGAAAATGAGAAAAAGAAGAACAAAAATAAACAATATCCCTACTAATATTATAAATGCGAAAGCAACTCTGGCTGTCTGTCTGTCACTGTCCTTTCACGTCTAAGGCAATGAACCGATTTTGATGGAATTTTGTAGAGAGATAGATTTGATCTTGGTGATGTACTTAGTCGACTTATTCCGGGGGAAATGGGGCAAAAACCGCATTTTTTTTCATCTTCACACAGTCCTAGCTCATTAATGGTTTATCGGATTGAAAAACTAAAGAAATACCTTTTAGAAAATTTATCCATTATTCATTTGAGCTATCAACCATCCTTTTGCATGGTCCTGAAGCTGAGAAGTGCTCAAAAGAATGCAACTAATTATCGCTTAAAAATGTCCATCATTAGAGACCATCGGCAACAATCAACCAGCAGTGGCGACTATTGACATGGTGTGTGGTTCTACGCATGCATTAGCATGTATATATATTCGATATCGAAATTCCAGTGTGTTCTCTCTTTTAAATCGTAACAAAAACATAAACCACCCTTCTGCGAAATACTCATACACTACTGTTACTGCGTGCTTCAAACTACACGCTGATTGTTGTCGATAGTCACCAAGGCAGACTGCGGCGTACAGTGGTCCCGTTGTATGGGAGAGTTGGAAATAAATCTGTAACTTTTGAACCCGTGAACCGATCGTAATGAAATTTGAAACATAGTCTTAATGTCTCAATTAATCTTATTATGTTTCAAAAATGGTTGATGAATCTCATAAGCGGAAACGGAGTAATCTTAAGTTAAAAAAATAAATAAAAAAAAACACTTTTTTTGTTTAAATGCATAAAATAATTATTTATTATTGTCTTTGACTCGAAATTGGGACTTAAAGCAAATTTGTAATCACTGTTTATAAATATAAATTCAATTTTACAAGTTTTGGTAACGTACACTTTATTTGGAATTAAAGAAACTAAGCAATTCAGTATAATAAGGCTTGCGCTTCAGTACTAAGTGGCAGCGAATCTTTTGTTTTTGGTTCAGGCCTGAAATACGCAATCCAGGGATCAGATGATACCAATATTTGACGAATAACATCTTCATTTGTTGCCGAACGAGAAAATTTTCTATTATTAATGCGATAGTAGCCATAGTCTTTATTCCGACTTTCCTGCGCCTCCTCTGACAATGATCCGACGGGCAGGGCTGCTGATGATATTATTTCTGCTCCGTGGAACAGAATTTTATGCATTGTTGCTGCCGTATAATACCAGGGATATAAATTTGTAGCCATTGTAGCGGTTTCCAGGGCATAATCTCTAAACTTGAAGGGGTCAATCCAAAAATGTCTGCATATTGTCTCCAGGATAACACTGAATCTTTTTATAAGTTGCACATCCATTTCCGTTATTTCTGCCGTTGATAATAGCTCTTCAAAAAATCTTCTAGATGTGTTCCCATCGTTGGTTGTGCCAAATCCTTGCTTTATTATATCTACTTTAAAACCCATTTTTTGTATGAATTTCTGCTGAATTTGACTCTTCCTTGCCTGGTGTATGGGCTGTGTCGTTTTTGTTGTTCTCCAAGCTTTGAACTCCAAATTGTTGGCTACATGTAGCAAGTATTTCATAAAACGGATGCGAGCGTACAAGGGTGAAATTCCTAATCTTAGAGCTTCCTGATTTCTTGGTTTTGCTCTAAGTAACTTCAAATCATTCATCTCTGATGGTTTCGCGCCACATACAACACATGAACTTGCAGAAGACGTGTTTGTCACAGCCTGTGCTACTTTGCCATCTATCATCGTAAAGTGCAATTCATGCCTTACTTTAATAACGGTCGATTTCACTTTTATAATTGATTCCCGCAAATTCTGAATTTCATTTTCAATTCTTCTCGTATTAGGTACATACTTTCCTTTTTAAGTTTCTTTCTTTTTAAGGCCAGGCTTCACTGGCCTACAGTAACGTATTGAGGAAGGTCCAGGCTTTTTCCAAATTTCACTACTTTCATCCGATTCCGTCAACTGCAGCGGTACCAACGATGTCATGAACAAATATGAATCGGATGACACTGAATCCAAGTTTGAAACCTTTTGTTTGAATTCACTTTGTCCCGAAGATCCATCACTCTTGGAACATTTTTGTTAGAGTCCATCAAACATTGAAATGCCCCTCTCAAAATGTGCCTTTACTTAAAAGCCTGGTTTAAAAAATTGGTGAGCAATATGAAAAAACTGAAAACGCAGTTTGAAAGCAAGATGTATGACCTTTTTAAAAAAAAAATTACTTTAGGTTCCAATGTACATAATTTTAGGAAATGTGGCACATCAAAATTGCTTAAAAAATACGTCAATTTTTGTAATTTTCAAAGTCCCAACTTTGAGCTAACGGTACAGCCAAACGGATGATTCAAAGTCAACAAAATTTTGGCTTTCAGGGTTCTCATATTTGTAGAATCGAAAAACATAAACCATTTGGCCGGGAAAGGAAAAAATATGTATTTATTTCCACTGCGGGACCACTGTGCGGCGTGGTGCAGGTAAATATAATTTTTTTAATGCGGCCTGTAATAATATAGTTTACAATGACGCCTTAACAAAGTTTGGAGATCAAGTGATAGCTATTACTGGAAAAACAATTTTTTTCTGATTTTAGGATGAGCAGACCACAAAGAATTGGGGAAGTAAGTAGGTATTTAATGCGAGAACTAGGTTACAATACTGATTCTTTAAAAAGCCAAATAATGGATGCCGTTCCACTTTTGAACACAGGACAAAGATTAATCTTTGATAAAGTTATTCAAAAAATTGAAAGTGGCGAAGGTGGTTTCTTCTTTTTGGGTAACCCAGGAGGCGTTGGCAAAACTTTTCTTTTAAAATTTACCATTAGCACAAGTCAGGAAAGATAAAAAAATTACTGTTGCATTTGCTTCCTCTGGAATAACTGTCGGTTGAACGTCGCACTCAGTTCTTAAATTGCCTTTGAACTTAGCTCATGAGGAAATGCCAGTTTGTAACCATAGCAAAAAAAAAGTGAGCGATGAAGAATGTTACAAGAGTGTAGATTGTTGGTTTGGGATGAATGTACGTGGTCTCATAAAAGAGTAATCGAAGCACTAGATCGCACTATGAAAGGTATTAAGAGCAACCGGAGTATTATGGGAGGGATGGTGGAACTTGAAGCTACTTTAAGACCCTGCCAGTGATTAATAGGGGCACATCAGCAGATGAAATAAATGCCTGTTTAAAAGCGTCTATATTATGGGTACACGTACAAACGTTCCGTTTGACTATAAATATGTAAGTTCAGCCGCACAATGATGCACAATCAAGGCAATATGAAACTGCTCTTCTAAAAATCGGAAAAGATCGTACGGCGACAGACAGTAGCGGCATGATTACACTTAGCCGTGAATTCTGTCAGTCGATAATAAACATGATTTAAAAAATAATGACCATCCCGATCTGCAAATAAATATGGGCAATCGAGAATGGTTGTGTGAAAGGGCAATGTTAGCGCCGACAAATGAGACAGTGTGGCAGATGAACGAACAAATTATGTCATACGTTGTTTTTTGTCGAGTATCTCTCGGTGGATGTTATGAATACTGAACAAGTAACGTTGTACCCTTTAGGATTTTGGAATTAGTTGAGGTTAAAATTTGGTGTTCCGGTCCTGTTAATGAGAAACCTTGATGCACGGAGGCTATGTAATGGTAGACGGCTACAAGTTACTCAATTGGGACGCAATATTATAAAAGCAATAATTATAACTGGAATGGCAAAAGGACAACATGTTTTAATTCCCCGTATTCCAATAATTGCGACTGATTTTGCCCATTAAGTTTAAAAGAGTGTAGTTTCTCATAAAAGCGCAAGGACAAACGCTTAAAGTACAAGGTATACATTAAGAAGAAACCTGTTTATTCCCATGGGCTCTCTACTACTGCTAACTCTATGTGGCGTACTCACGAGTACCGTCCCCTCAAAATCTTTATGTTTTAACAGAGGAGGGAAAAACAAAAAATGTAGCTTATAAAAATGTGTTAAAATAAGATATTTACAGTAACTCACGGTAGCTTGCAGTTAGTATGTATTGTATTGTATTATTCGGAAAATTAGTATCCTAAAAATAAAAAAGGCTACCCAAAGTAACTATTCCACTCGGACGAAGTCGCGGGTAAAAGCTAGTATAAAATATATACTAAGGGACATAGAATTATTTATGAAAACAGAAACAAAAATGATCTGTGGCGTGCACTGCTCTGCAACAGAAAGTGATTTGAACTGACGAAGCACGAGTTGCAGCGAGAGAAGTCCTGACTCATTCTAGGCTTAAATAAAACTTCTGTTTTTAATGCCCTACAGCCATCAAAAGCTCACATGCCAAACATTGCTGAAAGATGATGGACCAAGTTAAAGGTATCTCCAAGACAAGCCCTTCAAGCTTGTGGTTGAATTAATTTGTGGACTTACTGGTCTACTCTCTAATAATACAAAGAAGCATAAGAAAAACCGTCATAAGTTCGCAGAAGACCCCTTAAGTTTCAAAAAGCAAGGCAAGATAGGTCTTAAATAAGTCTTAAAAAACCACCCGTGGTTTGGTGGTTTTACCGAAGGCTCGATTGCACATATAGAACACCACGTACTCTTTTTTCAAACAGTCCTCCGTGTCTTCTTTCCACGTGTGCTTGGAATCAAGTAGACTCAAGGCGCTCCAGCCAAGAGCGTCTTCGAATCCAAGCCTCCTGGTTCAAGAAGGCGAGGAAGACCACATGCCTGCTGACGCAAACGGGATAACAGGAGGCAGCCTGCCCTGAAAAGCACGGGATTAGACCTTCCACGGGTGATAATTAAGTTAAAAATTCCGTCTTTCAGGAATAAAGCGCCTCGCTTCGATCTGACGAAACTGGTTTATTTCAAAAACACTCCTTTTAGATTGATCTACTATTCGAACAGTTCGTGTCGAAATCGAGATGCCAAAACAACGCCAACCCAACAGAGCCCAAGATTGGACGCGGAACTTTTTACTCTTGATGAGTCCACTGTCTTCTCCATCAACTTTTCAAAACGTCAGTGGCCTTGCTTGCCTTACCTTACATAAGCTTAAGCCTTCAAGAGAGCGCCTTATAAGTCAATTGTCTCTTAAGCCCGCTACAAGGAACTGATATTGGTGGGACTGTTGTCTGCTAAGCCGATGTAGACTAAGTCCATGACTACCTACACTCCGACTCAGTCGACGTCTCCTCCTTTTTGGTCGTCATTTTGTGCGTTTCTTCGCTTACTCACCCCATTATGGGTACAGTCGTGAATAAAACACACTTTTAATATGTCAACAAAAGCACGCCACGATTGACCTTTAACGGAATTCAAGTTTTCTAAAGAACCTCTGTCTGGTGTAACTGATAAATTAACAAAAAGAATAACTCAGTTTTTACTGCCAAACAAGTTAATCGCTGAATAAAATAAATTTACGAGCGAATTAAATAATGGTGGAGTTTATTGCCGCAGCTACTGTGGAAGTCGATGGAATTTGTGTTCCCCCGTGTGTGTGAAAATTGCTTCCGCAATGAAAATGAAACGGTCCTTCAAATCGTTTTATGACTTTATCCGTGGTCATTGTCGTGTGACAGCTTTCAGAATTCCATTTAAGTGGTCATGGGCACAACAATAATAGACCGAGGGAGGCTTAAGTCAAATTGAGGAAACGAGTAGACATAGTGCGACCATCAAAAGATCTTCGTTAAGTTTCGTTAGGTTTCGTGAAGTTTTAATTTCGGATGGGGGACTGAAATTCGATATCAATGGACAAGGGGCGTTGGAATTTAGAACAATTTATGGGCACTTTGTCGATTGGACGATGCTTTTGAAACTTTTCGTTAAGTTTTAACATAAACGCAAATCAATTATGCAGATTTATTTGAAAAAATGGATAAAGTACGACATTGGCATCTACGAAGCCCCCGAATATCTGTCAAAGCGTACAGAAAGAAAACACAGGAGCCAGTGTAAGACCACCCTCCAGCCAAGGAACAGGTAGCTCCTTCAAACGAGCCCTGTTCACATGACTTATACTCCCAACCGAACTGCATGAGTTCCCTGTTCAGTCCGAAGAACACTCCTACCGACAAAGCGCATTAAAATTTGAATAATTTCCCAGCGATCCTCGGGACTCTCTTTCTCTCCCTGGAGTCGGGACTCTGTGATCATTCCAGTTCTCCTATCAAAAAACAATTATTTCCGTCCATCTCGGGCGAGGAGACCTTCCTAGGAATGCCATCAAATAAAAGGCTAATTATAGATCTTTCTCACCGAAAGATACATTTTGTTCGTTGTTGTTTCTCCTCCATTCAGAGATAAGAGGGTCATTAAAAATTTGTATCCGAGGTATTTTGTTAGAACCTAATTACACACTGCCACCGACACACTTAAAAGGGGTCTTCGCTTCTTCGTCCAGCCGCTGCTGGTCAGAGCGTCGCTCCCTCACTGGGGCCCCGGTAATAGATTCGTTTCCTTTTTTCTGTTTGTAATCTGCACTCTTTTGGGAAATTCTCTCTTTCTCCTCGCAGCTCCGCGGATGGTGATGGATTCTTCTTTTCCCAGACAGACACGATCGCGTACTCTTGAATCAACATTTGTCCGATTGATTAGTACCTCCGTGCGGATGGATGGTTTATGAGGCGACGTCAATCGTCCTCGTCTGGTAACTGATAGCGGAAGCTGAAACCGCATGTGGAATGTTAATTGCATTTTTTCGTTTCGGTAAGAATTGGTGGGGGACCGATCTACCTTCGGCGGGGGGTGACGATAAGTAGCGGAATTTACGACTGATCTGGGAAACATCTGTTGTCTGGCATCAAAGAGTTGCTCGTTTATGAGGGCAATTTGAGTGAAAAGGGACGACTACTGGCGATGGGAATCCGGTGGTTGCCACGGCAAGAATTTGCCGATCGATAGTGATCTGCTTGGAGGCAGATCAGCCGATGAAGATCAATTAGAGATTCAGTGAGAAAATGTACACAGACGTGAGATTTATCAATGAAACATGGAATGCTTCAAATTCGACCTTCAATCTTGGGTGTGTTGTTGAGTCAATGGAAGTGTGGTGAATATGGTGGGAAACTGGCCATCGCTTCAATCACTCTTTGCTTGCTGGTTAGGTTAGGTTGTAGTGGCTGACTGCAGAAGGCAGTCACAAGGTAGCTCGTAGTTGATGCTTGTGACGAAGGGCCGTAGCTGGCTAATGCTGACGCCTTTTAGCTTATTTCGATGATTAAATTAGTAGGCCTCTAGATTCAGTTACTTACGACTTGCTGCGAGCAGAGTAGGTGACCTGTGGTTTCCACCTCCTCTTCATCCATACAGGGTCTGCAAAAATCCTTTTAAGGGACACCCATCCTGCGGCCATGGATGTCAATTGCGCATTGTCCGGTTATGATGCCGATGAGCGTCCTGCGTGAGGATCTGCTTAGTCTAAGCAAATTGAGCGATCGTTTGTGATTCAGTGATGGCCTATTTCCTTTGTTTTAAGGCATGTGACGCCTTCTAGCCACTTACGATTGCAGAAGTATTGACTGTATGTACCTTGAGTTGATGCTAGTCTGTAGCGATTAGTGTGGAAGGTGGAATTCCTCCTAGTGTTAGAGAGGAGGATGTTCCAAACCTAGCGAGTTCACCGTCACGATGTCCCGGCACCCAAATGATGAGTACGTTAAAATGCCCGGCCATCTCATAAGAGACAGCCTAGAATTAAGAGATGTTCTTGAGTTAAACATGACATTGTCCAGGAACTTAATTGCGGCCTGATTGTTCGAACGGATGGTGATATCTCTTTTGGATATTACATTGTTCTTCTCAGGATCCGGAAGCTTCAAAGGCAAGGAGCTTCAAGGAGATGGCAAAATTTGGGTCTTTGGAATGTACACCTGCCCCTACTCCTTGGTCCGTCTTCGATTGGCCTGTGAAAATGAGCAGGAGATCAGCCGGCGTCTGGTTATCAGTTAAGCAGTCCGGTGTAGGTGAGTAGCTGACTACGACGACTTTTCCCGATCCCAAGGCTGTTAAGCGCAATCGAGATTGCCTTTCGTTCGAAGTTGCATTCTCGGTGATAGGTCTGATTGGACGGTTAGGTGTACGACTTTGTGTGTCCCCTAATTCGGAAAAAAAAGTTAGCAGCATGCACTGACTTGCTTGAGAAGATCAACCAGAACAGATCGAATAGCACTAGAGGCACGACGCTTAAAGACTCTTGCAGATCAGGTTGATGTAAGATTGCTCACAAAGGGCACGGTTTACCCGGTTTTTTTATTGGTTTTGGATGTGGGAGCGTCTAAAATGAGCTAAGCGATAAGGGGGTCATTTGTAACGAAATCTTGTTTTTCTTTGGCTGGCGCTTCAGTCGGGTGGCCCAACCAAAATGCCTCTCGACGACTGGACGGCACAGTTGGTGGAGTACCTGCCCCTGGTTAGCGGGGTCCCCGGTTCGAACCCCAGTGAGAGCAAAGTCAATACGCTTTTATCCGGTTTTCAAATCTGATCACAATTACCGTTGAGATCAAATTAACGGCACTATCACTGGAGTACTAAATCAGTGGCAGTAGTCTGACTAGGGGTATCACATTGGACCAATATGGTCTAAGTGTGCTGGTGAATGCAGTAGCAGCCCCTATACCAAACCTAACCTAACATGCCCTTCAATCGAGCATGGTCTTGTGCTGATTACTTCCAGCTACACACGTTTAGCTGCTTAGGGTCTCTTTCCAACTGCGTGCGACACCGGAGGCATGGTCTTCTTTTATCGCGTTGTCCCACGGGGTTGGAGTCGAAGACTTTTTGTGCCGACGCTCTACATGCCTTAGCCATCTCCACTCGAACTCGTTTGACCCGATCTATGTCACTGCTGGTTGGTTGGTTTGGCTACCCGATTGGGGTCAATCAGGGTAGCGGGCCGTTTTGATACCACAGTCCACACCTCATAGACCTGGGTTGTCTGGATTAGCTAAATCCAACCTCTGGAGCTTAGAAATTCGATTATGTTTGTTATACTTTGATTAGCGATCTCGGAGATGTCACTAAGGAAGGGTTTGCCGAACGCGATAAGTCTTTGTTTGGCTTGTGCCGGAAAGTCTCAGAGAAGTGGGTCAGACATTCGTCTGATTGAGGGTCGAGGCAACTGTGACAGTGTGGGTTGGGCGGTATTTCGAGTCTACCAGCGTGAATACCTATGAGCCAGTGCCCTGTGCTTACAGCCGCGACTCTACATATGCATACTATTGTTTACCTTGGGACCTACAGTTTAATGCTGACTCCGAACGGCGAAGTTGAGAAGCTTTTTCTAGACAGAAATTCTCTTTTAGCATTGTCAGTGACTCAAAAGAGGTGGAGCCGTGAATTATGAAAGGTGGTAAAATTCGGGTATCAAAACTGGCACCCTCTGCGTAGGAGTCGACGCACTTACCGACTACGCCACGACGACCACATGCTAACCTAGAGAATTTATACATAGATGTCCTCGTCCACGTTCTCCTAGCTAACGACAGGAAGTGTTGGTAGATGATATATTTGAGGTGGTTGATTGGGAGGCCCACCATGTCAGTGGGGCGTTGCCGGAAGCCCCTTGCTTGGCCTGTTCGTTAGTAATCTTATTTTCCTCTATGTTGCTGTGGCCTGGAACCCACAGGAGAGTGATTTTGCACCTGCTACTGGCCTGTTTGAGTTCTGCCTCGCACTGCTGCACCAATTTAGAGGAAGTGATTACTGAGGAGATGGGCCTTATGGCTGCTTGGCTGTCGCTGCGGATAGCTGTGGCCTTACCAGAAGAGCAGTGAAACTTCTCCAAAGTGGACAGCAGTAAGATTGCTCATTATATAGAGGTGTCCATTCTGAAGGGGTTGAAATACATAAATATCTTCATTCCCGGTCCATGACGTGTTGTCCGTTAAGAGAGGTGTCCCTTAGAGAGAGGTGTCCGTAAAGAGAAGTTTCACTGTACTAAGAACTTTACACCCTCCTCAGATCGCTAGGATTTCAGCCTGGAAGTTACTCGAGTGATCTGGGAGACGGTAAGAAATAGATATATTGAAATCCGTCGAGATACACCATGGTTTAGCTGGGACCCGTCTGTGTAGATCAGAAATTGGCATTCCGAGGTAATTGACTGGGTTTTCCAGTCCTCCAGTCCAGTCCTCTCCGGCATTGTGCCAACTTATCGAAGTCTATAGTAGGGGTAGTGTAGTTCGTGGGAGCTGGGGTGGTCTTACGTGCTCAGGCAGGAGTTGCAGATCTCTGATATGGGCGTACGGTCTCGCTGACCAACACTCCGGTTCTCTGAGTCTAATCACACTGAACGTGAGTACATACTTGAAGTAAAGGTCCAGTGGGAGGAGGTGTAGAATCACGTTCAGTGCTCCGGTGGGGCATGATATGATCGCCTGGGAGGTTGCGACTACTGCCGATCTTTGGTCTTTGCTGAGTTTGTCTGAGTCGTATGTTTTTCTTAGAGCGGGCCACCATACTAGTGAGCCGTAGGTGAGAATGGAACTGACAACAGGGTCATTTTGGATGGTTAAAAGGTCTTTTCTACAAGCTCGATCGGCTAGGCATTAGCAAACCCTTGCTGTACCTACTGTGTAACATCCGGTCCGTAACCGGTAGACGGTTCGTTGTCAAGAATGGCAACGTGACCTCCACAGGCATATTTCAAGTTAAAAATGGTCTCCAACAGGGGGCCGTTAATTCGCCGATCCTGTTCAACATTTACTTGAGCGATCTTTTAAGTTCTCTTCCTCATTCAATTGCGTATGCCGATGACTTGATCGTGTACAGATCAGGCAAAAAGATCGAGGAAATCACTACTCTCACGCAGGGTGACTTCGATTCATGAGAAGTTGCGATGACTGGAAGTTGAGTATCAACTTCCAGAAGTCGGAAACCATTCTGTTCAGGACGCCGTTGTATAAGGCCTCGGTGGACACGAAAAAGAATTGGCGACAGTTCTCAATCGTTGGACGACACGGAGAACCACTGGGGCAAAGGACTGTAGTCAGATACCTCGGCATCTGGCTAGACCAGTATCTATATTTTAACAAACATGTAGATGCTGCTCTGGCCAGGGCCCGAGGGGCTTTTGCCCTTACAAAGAGACTGTTTTACAACAGCCAACTCGATGTGAGGGTGAAGGTTATCTGCTGCACGGCTCTCATCCGGCCAATGCTCACCTATGGCTGTCCCGTGTGGTTCAACGTGAGTGCAAGCTTGATGTAAAAGATTCGGTTGTTTGAGAGGGATTGTCTTAAGGCTTGCCTTCGACTTTATCGAACTCCAGAGTCCCAGTACATAAAATTCTATTCTAATGAAGTCTTATACAACAGGACAAACCTGATAAGAGTGGACAATTTCCTGTTGAAGTTGGTTCGAGGTCATACTGCTAGAACGATGAGCTCGGTCAACAGTCTGATCTCTGGGGCATACTACCCCAAACCTCAATACCACGAAAGGGTACGTCACAATGGCTTCGTCCCCCCAGAAGCTTTCCTGCACCTAGACAAAAACGGATTGCTACAAGATATAAATGCGGTACCGCTCATCTACCACATCGCCAGATCAACTGTGTATGAGCGACTCAACCACGACCGTTCCGTCGCACAACGAGCTGAGGGGAATCACCTCCGGTTCAGTACGGCGGTCTCAGGACGGTATGTTCGGGATGTTGGTAGACAGCACCAAACTTTCTGGTGGCAGGGGAGCGAATACTTAAGTGGTAGAAGTTCCAACGCGTCGCATCTCTGTAGAACAACCAAATGGCATTTCGTCGCCATTCGATTACTTGCTGGATTTCCATCGCTCCAACAAATGCCACCAAAAACCCAGCAGCAGGTCAATCTTTGTCGCGCCAAAACTGTTCGCCTCCCGCGTCCTCTTTCACACGCGTCATCTTTTTGTGTTGGGGGCCAGTGTCCACCGGATAGAAGCCGAGTATTCCCCGAGAAAAACCTGCCGGACTTTCTTGATCTCCATCCGCGGAGATTCCGCTCGTATCTCTCCCTCTGAGCCGCGGCAGAGCTCAGTCGCTGGAGCTCCTCAAATGGCGTCCACATCGAATGGAATGTGTGTGTCCACGGCGCATTAAAGGCGCGCAAATCCAAAGATAGGCCAAAACGAAAGTACTCGGCATCTTTCTCTCGCTGAGAGGCGGCCAGTCTCAAGCGCGCCACTCGCCGCTGCTCTGGACAGTCCAAGAGAGATTCACTGGTGGGAGGAATGTGTACCCACTTATCGCGTACTCCACCATCAATTAACCGGTTTTGACTTTGAATAGTAGGTCTACGACGAGTGCGGCGGCCCCGGCGACTGCCTTGTGCGCGATTGATCCCGCCTGCGCGTCCGCAGCCGCCACCAGGGTATTTGCTCGCGCGCTCCCGTATCTCTCCGGTGTTCTCTATTGCCGTCGCCTTTATTGAGCTCTTTTGTGGTCCATTCTTTGTGTAATTGTGTTTTGTTCGGACATTTAAAATAATCTGAAGCAGGAGACGAAGTTCGCTGGCCATACGAATGATTTAATGAAGCACAACAAAACCGCCGAGGAGCTCCATGATCACGGACGATGATGAAAGGCGATGATGACGACAACGACAACGACGATGACGACGATGATGGTGATCGCGTCCAGGTTGCTGTGTGCCATTCGGTTTTGGCCAAGCCGCTGTCTGCGATGATGTTGATGGAAGTGGAAGCATGAAAGCGTAATCCGAGTTCGAGTATGAATCGGAATTTCAAGAGTGTTTTGTTTGCAGATACTTACGCTGTGCCCGGTGTTCCATTCCTTTGGCGAGAGGGTGAATAACAATAGCTTCCAGTTGCCGTCGTGAGTCTGCCTTCGCTCGACTTGAGCTCCTCCACGGGTGCGGTGAACGGGAAGTCCATTCTTAATGTGGTCACATTCCGGGCGATGGGGATTGGAATTTGCCTTTTGACCGAATTTCTTTCTTTCCGCGAATGATTGCCTCGATGTGGGACGCTAAGTTGCGCCAGAGCAAGCTCGTGAACGATGCTCTTCACAGATTAAGATCTTCACTCGAAATACGCCACAAAACTTGTCAGAAAGTGAGCGCCTTTAATCGCACCGTAAGTCGCCCCAACCGCCGCGTCGCGTCGGCCCACGTTAGTCGTTGTATAACAAAACCCGTTCGACCTGCGATGCACCGTAATGAAGCCATCTTCTGGAGTCTCCGAATTCCCGAATATTACATCAAGTCCGGAATCTGGTTCCAATAAAAATTCCAACTGCACGCCGCTGCCGCCGCGACCAATGCGCGTGTCAAAATCACGCATTCAAGTTCGGTAGATGGGCTTCCGACGACAGTGTCACCCACCCCTTATTTCGGAGACAAGTCTAAAGGCCAGCCTTCAGCCGGAAATCCGCTTCGGAATTGCCGTCTCCGAACTTCTGTGCATGCGCGGGTATTACGAAATTCATCACTTGACCCCACGAAGAGGCACACGCCGCCACTGTCGCCACTGTGTGCTTCGCAGTGTCATCGTCGCCGTCGCCATCACCGCCGCCACCGATGCCGCCCACGGTCGCATCGAAATCGAGGCGGTGTGCATACATTTTGTGGGCTAATTCACACACAGGTGCTGTGGCAATCCCTGTCGTTGAACGTTCGGGTTGAGGTCATCCCCGAGGGTCTATGCGGGCATTTGTCGGACAGTCGTGTTCAAGTTTAATGACCAACCGCGTGGAGGTGGAATCGACTGTCTAATCTGCGGCTGTGTGTAGGAACCTGGCCCGTTTGCGGGTCATTAACTGATTAGGGTGACGTTGAAATGGAGAAAAACCCACGCGGTTGTTTCTGTTGTTGTTGTTGTTCCTTTTCGGCACCAAACATGACATGTGACATCAGACATTCCACAGAAAATTTGGTTGTTTGTTCGTTTTGTCTGAAAAGGGGACGGTTTTTCTGGTTGTGTCTTGGACAATTTTGAGGGCGAGGCTGTGTTTACATGCGATTTTGGAATTCGGTTTCCATGTTTGGGCAGGTTGACAGACGACGCGTTTGTGCCCATAAGTGGATCGCCAGATGGACTGTGGGTTGTGAGTTATTTGTCTGATGCTTAAGGTCAATCCAATTAGGGTTCAGTTTATCGCGTGGCTGGCCGCTGGTCAGCGTTGTTCTCGAGTCATACGTCAAGACGTCAGTTTTGTTTTGTGTCAGATTATGGCCAAACAAGTTGTAGACAGTTATGTTCCGAACGTTCACAACAAGTTACATTTTTGTGTACCGTTATCCTAACACGTCAGTCTTAATTGTAAATCTGTTTTTGTTTTTTGTGTTTTCGTGTTTAAGTTAGATCAGTCAGGTCTGCTTGTATTCACTGTGGTTGGACCTATAAGCCACCCAGTCAGTCATGTAGATCATTGATTAGCTCGCTTAGGTATATACATAGGTTGGTAGACAGGCAGGGTTCCACATAGACCTTTATAGTCCATTGTGCCGGCGCTTTTCGGCTCTTGTACCTTCCATTGTCTTGGAAACGTTGGTCATATTAAGGTGCCTTCGGGTAGGGGTTAGAATATACCCGAGGTAAGGCATGCCTGTCGTACGAAGCCACTTAAGCCACAGTTTGTTCTGGGACAAACAAAAAAGTAATAATCATGCAATAAACCAAAACAAAGGAATTAGTGCGCCAGGTGGAATGCCAGTCACACTGGAAAACCCTCACTCTTCGGAGTCAGGCTCTACGGATTCTGTGGAGAGCCAATTATTGCATTTGGGCCGTTTCAAAAAAATGTTCAAGGATAAATAAATCACCACGATCAGGATCTAACACTAAAACCACGAGCGCATCAATGCCAATGAAAACTACTGCGCCTAAAACGGAAGTAATAAAAACCTCAATGAACTTACACGAAGAACAGGCTCCAGAAAGGCTCGAAAGAATGTGGAATTCAGGACTAGACTAGCTTAAATGGAAGACCTCTGTAAAGAACTAACAAATGAACTTAGTCAATTCTTCTTCTTTATTTGGCGCTACAGTCCGGGGTGGACCAGGGCCTCAACCAACAAGCCTCTCCAACTAGCACGGTCTCTGGCTAGCTGTCTCCAGTGTCGCACGCTAAGTTGGTTGATGTCCTTGTCCACCTGGGTGCTCCACCTTAAACGCGGGCGTTCTCTGTTGCGTTGTCCCATGGGTTCGGGCCGGAGCTGAGTTGTCCATATGCTCTACATGGCCTAGCCATCCTAGGCGTTGGATCCGAAGACGCCTGACTAGACTCATGTCGCTGTACAGCCCGTAAAGTTCGTGGTTGAGTCTTCTCCTCCGGAAACCGTCAACGCAAACAGGACCAAAGATCGCATGGAGAGCTTTTCTCTCGAAGAGACCAAGGACTTCCTCATCCGCTTTTGAGACTGTCCCTGCCTCCGCGCCGTACAGCAGGACTGGGATGATCAAGGTCTTGTATAAAGTCAACTTGGTCCTTCGAGAGATGGCTCTACTACTCAATTGCCTCTTGAGCCCATGGAAACAGCGGTTGGCAAGAGTTACTCTGCAATGGCCTTTTTCAACAGCCTTACGAAGCCGATTCTTGGTTGGGAACTTACTTCATCCTTTTGATGTTGTTAAGACCTTCTTCAATGCCTAGAAAATCTGAAAGGGCTTTTTTAATTGTGTCCACCAGCGAGTGAATAGCGTGTTGGCCCTTCGAGCTTCAACTAGATACAACCAATTGCCTCCATGGAAATCGGCACTGAGTCTCAGGGAGTTCGGATATTGCACCAGATGACTTGTGCATTCTCCTAGCTGAAGCGACTGTTGTGAATGAAACAGAACTAGCTACGTTTTCGACCAATTGATTGCCCAGTTGGTAACCGCAACTTGTCAGGCTTTCAAATAAATCTAATTAAAGTAATATTGTTATGGAGGACTTTGAACTGCCAGAATCTCCACCCAACTCTTATGCACGCGGAATTCTAAGAAATAGAGTAGAGAATGAGGCATCGATTGGAGTCAGGGTCATTTGGCATCCAATCAACGACGAGTGCCGGGCGGAACAGGATGAGATCATCTTCAATGGTCAGTCTAATGCTTAGTACAATCACAGTGGAAATTTAAATTCAGCTTTTGGTTTAAGCTTCCGGTCAATAATTTATTCACAGTTTCACAGTTTTGTTCAAACTTTGAACTGAGTTCAATTTTTAGTTGAAGTTAAACGAGAGTATACTGCAGTTTAAACCTCAGTTCTGTACCTCAGCTGCACTTTGTTTCAATCGTTTTGCCAAGTTTCGATATTTGGTTCTCAAAACAACTCAAGTTCGGTAATGGGATCTATTTTTTTGAATTGGCTTGAAATGGGATCCATTTGCGATGAGTTCACGAACCGTAGCTTTTTCTTTTTCGATAACAGCAGAGACGAGAACCAGTTTTCCAAAGGAAAACAAAACCATATAAACTGCAGCAAATACACACACCAAATGAAGAGTGCTGCCATATCTTGTTTTCGATCGCTTTACACAAACGAAGATCAACTTAACTGATATTCAGGTTTCACTGCGAAACAGCACGAAGTAATCCAAAAATTTGAAATCGGTTTGGAGTTTCGCTGAGCTGTCCATTTTTAATGGCAATGAGTTTCCAGTTTTATGTTGAAAAGTCCTATGAGAGGCATATCCATTGATCTGGTTGGTTTTATAAAAAGAAGATATATGGAAATCTTTTCCCCACCAATGGCAGAACCTGGACTACTAAGCGAGTATTGTTAAATTCCTTTGGTTGGTATCAATGCTTCTGGGCCATACAGCAGGACTGGGACTATCAAGGTCTTGTGTAGGCATATCTTGGTTCTTCGAGAGAGGGCTTTATTTCTCAATTGCTTTTCAAGCCCAAAAACAATTTAACTTCGGAGCCTAGGTAGACAAAGTCTTTCACTACTTGGAAGTTATAGCTGTCTATGGTAATGTTTTGTTCAACACGTCGGTGTTGGTGGACCAAGCATATACTTTATCTTTCTTTCGTTGACCGCAAGACCCATCTTCGCCGCTTCCTTCTGGATGCTCACAAACGCCCCCCTGACAGCCCGTTGTTTCCTTCCGATGATGTCAATGCCGTCGGCATATGCGAGCAGTTGCACAGATTTGTGGAAGATCGTGCCTCTGGTGCTGACGTTTGAGTTACGCAAGATCTTCTCAAGTTATGTTAAAAAAATCGCATGACAGTACGTCGCCTTGTCAAAATCCTTTTTTGACATCAGGTCTCGGTAAAATTTTTACCGACCTTGTCAGAGCAATTCGATTTCTCCATCGTCATTCTGCAAAGTCAGACGAGTTGTGCAGGGATGCCAAAACTAGACAATCCGCTCTACAAGTCGTCTCTGTAAATACTGTCATGTGCAGCCCTCTTCTTCTTCTTCGTCTGGTAGCGATACAGTTCGGGGTGGACCTGGACCTCAACTAGTAAGCCTCTCCAGCCGGGACGATATTTAGCCAGCTGTCTCCAACTGCGCACACCAAGTCGATTGGTGTGCTTCTCTTCTGCCACTTCTCCACCTGAGTGCGTCACCTTAAACGCGGGCGACCTCTGTGGCGTTGTTCGGAGTCTAAGACTCTTGGGGCCTAGCCATCTTAGGCATTGGATCCGAAGACGCCTGACTAGACTCATGTCGCTGTACAGCCCGTACAGTTCGTCGTTGAATCTTCTCCTCCGGAAACCGTCAACGCAAACAGGACCAAAGATCGCATGCAGAGCTTTTCTCTCGAAGAGACCAAGGACTTCCTCATCCGCTTTTGAGATTGACCATGCCCCCGCGCGGTACAGCAGGACTGGGATGATCAAGGTCTTGTATAAAGTCAGCTTGGTCCTTCGAGAGATCTACTACTCAATTGCCTCTTGAGCCCAAAGAAACAGCGATTGGCAAGAGTTACTCTGCGTTTAATCCCGGTACTGGTGTTGTTCGTACTGTTCACTTGCGAACCGAGGTAGAAGAAGTCCTTCACTACCTCGAAGTTATAGCTGCCTATGGTGACGTTTTGGCCAAGTTGTCGATGTTGTGCGTCTTTTCATGATGACAGAATATACTTCGTTTTACCCTCGTTCACCGCTAAACCCGTTTTCGCCGCCTCCGCTTCAATGCCAGCAAACGCTTCATAAACGGCTCGCTGTGTTCGACCAATCACGTCAATGTCATCCGCGTATGCTAGCAGTTGTACGGACTTTTGGAAGATCGTGCTTTACGCGGCCTTAAAGTCGATAATGATGGTTAGTATCGACTTGAGACTCCTGAGTCCTTTCCAAGATCTGCCGTAAAGTGAATATTTGGTCAATAATGGATTTTCCTGGCCTGAACGCGCCCTGATATTGACCAATCAGGCTGTTGACGTAGGGTTTCACGCGTTTACACAATACGGCAGAAAAGATCTTATACGATATATTCAGAAGACTTATCCCTTTGTTAGTGGCACAGTTTAGAGGGTCTCCTCCGGGCAAACGATGCTGAGATTCCATCCGTCGGGCATACTTTCATCCGACCAGATTTTACAGATCAGTTGGTGTACGCAACTTTCCAAATCAACGTCAGTTGCTTTAAAAAGTTCGGCAGGCAGTCCATCGGCACCAGCAGCCTTGCTGGACATGATGGTATCACCAACCATTGACTCAAGCACATTGCACTAGACATATTCGAAGTATTAGCCTACATTTTTGAATCAGAGCGTATTAAAGGGAATTTTCCCTGAACAACTTAAGTGTGCCAATGCTCTTGCTGCCTGCTGCCTCTTAATTCTGCTCAATTTGGTTTCAGAGAAGGTCTTTCAACTTGGAATTCTGTTCTTCCATATATAAAGCCTTCTAATAATAATAATATTGGTGGCGCGGCAGTCTGAGGTGGACCTGGGCCTAGCTTCTCAACAACCACTCGTGTTGTGTGTTTCACGAGTGGAAGGGACCTACAGTTTTAGGCCGACTCCCAACGGACAGGAATACTCTTTGAGCGTTGTCAGTAACTCGAAAGAGGTGAAAGCCGTGAATTATGAAAGGTGGTAGATTGGGGATTCGAACCTGGCACCCCCTGCGTAGGAGTCGACGCACTAACCCACTACGCCATGGGTAAAGCCTTAGGCAGCAGAAAATGCTGTGCTGGCCGTTTTGTAGACATTTCTAAGGCTTTTGACATGGTTAATCGTCAGATTCTTCTAAACAAACTACATGCATTGGATTTCGTGGTTTTGTTTACGGCTGGTTTGGGTCGTACCTAAAGTTAGGACCCAGCGAGTCAACATCGGAGAAGTTGACAGCAATCCAGGAACTTTTGGTGTTCCTCAAGGTTCAGTTTTGGGTCCATTTTTTAGTGTTTACAAATTCTCTATTTAGGCAACATTTCCACCTTGGCATTGCATACAATTCAGATAGTCCTCTTATGTTATCTGCTGACATGAACCATGACGTTGCTATTTTGAGAATTTGGTTTGCTGAGCGCCAGCTTGTAAAGCTAAAACAATGCATTTTAGTCTTAAAGAGGGAAATTCGTCTGATTTTAATATCTTCCTTCACTCAAAAGACGGTGCTAAGTTCGCAGTGCGTTCAATGCACTAAAATCTTGCGACGCTCACTGTTTTGAAGTGGAAACGGTTCAAAACTATAAGTGTCTCGGTATGAATGATGAATTCATAAAAATGTGAGCTGGTCGAATCATAGCCTTGCTTTAAGACAGTATTTGGTTCTGCAGCTTTAGTCGAACAGTTCTTGGAAAAGCATTTATTTGCAGATCTGAAGGGCTTTCGAAGTGAATATGGTATAAGTCCCATGGTAGTAAACCATCATCCATCAAGGACACAAGGGACCCAACATGTTGGTCTAAATGAGCCACGGCCGTAAGACCATTTATTAGCCATTTATCTACCTCGGGTAATTTTTTGCCCATTTTGAGAAAGAATTGGTTTTTAAATCAGTATTTGTTCCAAGTTTATGGTCCGAACCAACCCCGTACAGGCTTAACTTCCGCCACCCCTAGTCACATCCAATGCGAAGACAATCCCATTAACAAGGCACAAGCGTGCAACCTTTATCCGGGACTAGTCGCATTCGTAACTGATTTGCAATTCCAAAGCCCAGCCTATCTACTAGTTTTTATACTTCCAATTAAATGCTACCTGCTGTATCTATTGATTTACGGGGCATTTAACGTTCTCTCCTGCATTAAAAAGCTTTTTATTTTCTCATCTAATTTCAAATGACGGTCTAATTGCGGTCTATATGCGAAGTCGTGCAATTTCTGCGATAATTGATGGATTTTGTTGATTTCACTGTAGACTCTGACGTGTCTTTTCATACGGGGTGTGTATGAGCGAAGTGAGAGAGAAGTGAACAGTTAGTTCCGATCGTGTTTTGTGTCAAAATGAAAGTCGTTCCGTTATTTATGTTAATTTTGCTGAATGTGTTGCTGAATCGTGGTGGCCGCGCCATGAACTGTTTGACTTGTCAAGTCGGTTGCAATTCGGAAGTGGATCTGAATCATTGTTTGCAGTATCTGTGTAAAATGTGGTGTCGGAATGAATAGGAGTTCTTAAATAAAGTTTGTGTTTGTAATATGCGGTGCGTTTAAATTGTATGAAATGCATAAAGCAAAGATGTTTAACATGAACCGTTGAATAAATTTTTAACGCATACTAACCCTAGATGGCTAGCAGGTGGCAAATTTCCTAGATTATTTGGTCCTGACTGAATCCTAAACGCCCCTAGGAGCAGCTTTCTTTTACTAGTCTAAAAAGATGGAGGTGGAAATGAATTTGAAATTTATTTGAACCAAAAAACTATACAATTGATCTTAAATTCAAAAGGATTAAACTAGCGGAACTAGTTTGCGGGTCGCCGTGGCGTAGTGGGTTAGTGCGTCGACTCCTACGCAGAGGGTACCAGGTTCGATACCCGAATTTACCACCTTTCATAATTCACGGCTCCACCTCCTTCGAGTCACTGACAATGTTTAAAGAGCATTCCTGTCTAGAAAGAGCTTCTCAACTTCGCCGTTCGGAGTTGGCATTAAACCGTAGGTCCCTTCCACTCGTGAAAGAAGACATACGACATAAGACATAAGACATAAGACATAAGACATAAGACATAAGTCATAAGACATAAGTCATAAGACATAAGCCGTAAGACATAGGACAAGATGATTTTTTGGTCAAAATCCGGATAGCATTTCCGGAGCGCCCACTTAGCGAACTCACGGCGTTCGGTTTCAATTCTAGCATGAACAAAATATCATGCGGATGCGAGCCCACTTCCAGCCATAAAGTAAACTTCCTTGACACTGTGGCGTTGGCCAATTCACATGGTCTTATTCCGTACTGTCAATGAAATCGCTGATATTGGTCCCAAGGCTGATATAATTGCGCCGACGTGATCCTAGAGTCGGCGAACAGAAGGAGGTGCTCTCAATCACTAGGCAGCTTTAGCGTAAGTTCAATAGTGCTAAACTAAGAACAAACCCCTTTAGTTCGATAAAAAGCTGCTAGCGACAGTATTTAGTCAGAGTGATCAGTGAGATCAAGTCTGAGCCTTCTCAGCATTGCCGCAGTGTTTTTCAGTTGAGCAACAGATCACTTCTTCCATGATTTACAAGACAAACTCCTTCAACCTTTCATTCCAGATTTGAAATCGAAGAATCGCGATGGCTGAACATCGCTCAAGAATAATTGGAGCAACGAACGACAACTTTCTTATCAGGCGGCTCGCTGAGAATGATGAAGACGATGAAGAGGGTTTTCTATTTAGTTGTACACTGGATTAATAGAAGAGCAAGAATTGAGCAGAAGATGTGGGCATCCTTGGGCGAATGACTGCAGTCATACGTGAAGGAAGAATAACGCAGAAATGACCATGGTATTGGTAGGATCATCAGAGCAAGATCTAATTGAAGGGAAATAAACCAAATCATCAGAACACAATGTTTTTTTTTCTTGCAAATTTATTAAGACATTACGTGTATAAAGGCAAAAAAATACAAAACTATTCCTAGGCTTCTCGGGAGTCCTCGATTGGAACTTGAGAGTCTTTGACAAGATAACGTTCATCCACATAGCAGTACGCCGACGACGGCATTCGATGCACTTCAATTGGGCCCGTTGCCATTCGCGGAGAATGATGGAACCTAAGGACGGAGTCCTGAGAGAAGCAGTAATAGTTTTCTTGATCACCTCCCCAGGATCCAGGCGGCTGGGAGAAGTTACGCTGGTTAATCCATTCTTGTTCTCGGTCCATGATGAAATTCAAGTCGATGTGATATAGCTGCGGTCTGCGATTTTAATTGACGCTGGATCGCGTGGCGGGACTTCGTGTTGTGCTGAACTGACGAATACTACAAAGTTTGTCAGCTTTTATACCAGACCTTCAGTCATTAGCAAGCGATCGCCGCCATTTTGGCAATTAATAATCTGCCTGTGAAATAGTGCTGAACTTGCACTTTATTGCCTTAATCCTTTTATGAGTGAGGTTTATTACCTTAATTACATTTTCTGGATAAACGAAATGTGAGTTCGGAGTGTGTAAACAGGCGCACATTTCTAGGAAAGCAATTTGAAGACAATCCAAAACTGAACCAGTGGGCGCATAGACCACGTGGCTGTATAGTCTGAGGATGGTGGAACCGCTTTGATTTCGCAACTGTGGCAACACTGGCGAGTCGGGGTTGAAATGAGAGATTTTCACTCTCACGGTTGAGTATGCTCCTCAATGACTAGGTTGTTCTAGTTAAGTGGATAGACGACGTTACACCGAGTTTCCCACTTACGTGCTCCTTCGAACGGAAGGGTGTCCAACCAGCCTTGATCTTGTTGTTGGTAAGTTTATAATATGGGCGAATGACCGTCCGCACGAACAACCACCTCTTGAACCGCAACAATAAGTAAGTAAGTAGATAGTTCCCCCAGGTTAGGTTAGGTAGTTGGGCACACCACCAGCACACTTAGACCATATTGGTCCATTGTGATACCTCTAGTCAGACTATTACCACTGATTGACCACTCCAGTGATAGTGCCGTTAATTTAATCCCAACAGCAAATGGTGACTGGACCAGATTTGAAAAACAGATAAGAGCTTATTAACCCCCGCTAACCAGGTGCAGACACTCTAACAACTGCGCCATCCAGTGGTTATAGTTCCCCTAAGTCGAATTCTTACGGGATACCATAATTTGGTCGTCTTAAAGGGAGTCTGACTTTGAGAGAGGTTCTTGTATGTAAAATATGGCGAGTTAGAGCGACATTCGACTTTGAAAGAGTTCGACTTGGGGGGAGTCCACTGTACTTTCACATATGACATCCGATTCATAGAAAAGGAAAATTCAGTACTCAAAAATAAAAAACGAAAGAAAACAAATGTTCTGTACAAAATGGTCCTCCTTGCCGGGATTTGAACGCTGTCCCCCCCCCCCTTTTTTGGCCTTCAATAAGTCCAAGGTCGCATCTATGCCTTGATGCGCAAGCAAACTGGATTAAGCTGCTGCTCTACAAGCAGCAAAGTTCAAAGTTAAATTTATTTGTAGTTCGATTTGTACAGTCTTAGTTACATCTTCTACTTCTTCTTCTGCCGGTGCCACTACAGTCCGGGGTGGACCTGGGCCTCAACTAGTAAGCCTCTCCAGCCGGCACGATCTTTAGCCAGCTGTCGATTGGTGTGCTTCTCTTCTGCCACTTCTCCACCTTAGTGCGCCACCTTGAACGCGGGCGACCTCTGTGGCGTTGTCCCACAGGTTCGGAGTCTAAGACTCTTCGGGCCTAGCCATATTAGGCGTTGGATCCGAAGACGCCTGACTAGACTCATGTCGCTGTACAGCCCGTACAGTTCGTGGGTGAATCTTCTCCTCCAGCAACCGTCAACGCAAAATGGACCGAAGATCGCACGCAGAGCTTTTCCCTCGAAGAGACTAAGGACTTCCTCATCCGCTTTTGAGATTGTCCATGCCTCCGCGCCGTACAGCAGGACTGGGATGATCAAGGTCTTGTATAAAGTCAGATTGGTCCTTCGAGAGATGGCACTACTACTCAATTGCCTCTTGAGCCCAAAGAAACAGCGATTGGCAAGAGTAAATCTGCGTTTAATCTCGGTACTGGTGTTGTTCGTATTGTTCACTTGCGAACCGAGGTAGTCCTTCACTACCTCGAGGTTATAGCTGCTTATGGTTTGATTTTCTATCTGAAGCATAATAACGGAAACGCATCAAGTGCATACTGAAGAGAAGTTAGCGTGTCCTATGCTAAGATATTGGGTGAGAACAGGGCTGTGTCATCAGCGAATAAAGCTAGGAAAGTGTTACCACTACGTACTGGTATGTCGGACATGAAAATATTAAATAAAATGGGAGCCAATACCGAACTTCGAGGTACCCCAGAGTGAGTGGTACAAAATGATGAACTCTACCAGCTCTACATACCATCCCTACTATGTATCGTGGTGATCACCGAAAGAGATTGCCTCGGGGACGCTCCGCGGCAAGCATCATCATACGGATAGTAATCAATTGATGGTGGTTTCGCTTAATATAGAAGTCCTCTATTGGATTTCATTGACATTATGTACCCTATTGCGAGTGTCGACAATGGACTGTGAATTCTTAAGTTTGGTACTGCGAATGTCGATCTCAGTCGATAATTCCATCGCATCTCTCCCTTGATCCGCTCTACAAGCAGCTTATACGGCCATTCTTAACGTACGGCTTCCCAATATGCCATACCATCTCTAAGACCAGCATTAAGAAGCTTGTAATTTTCGAAATCTACCGGACTCTCCTTCGATAGGGCACGTCAAAGACACGACAAGATCCTTTACGACCATCTTCCCCCCAAAACAGTACATGGTGACACTGTTCAGAAAGTAGTTACTAGACATCAGCAACTGTCCTAATGAGGAAATCAGGAACTTGAGAAACACAATCCAACGCGCTAAATGTGCTAAACGAACAGATCTTGCCAACGACGTCCTACAACGAGCTGTATGGCTTCTACCAGAGCAGAATCCACCACCCTATCCCAAAAGGACCACCATACACGAATTTGAACAATCCGATTCACAGGAGTCCAATAGGCGGAGTAGAAGAGGACAAATTGCTAAAATACGTTTCTGAATAAGCGCCCATATGTCGAAAACGTTGCCCCCGACACAGGACCTATCTTCTAGACATCGATAGAGGAGCCAATGACGAATATTTGCATGCCAGGTTATTGCTACTAGCCCCCCTTACGTCGGTAAGGACTAGACATTGTAAGACATGTACAATGTACATCAGTAGGGCCCCTATTGTTGAGCCAACGCCCTAACCTTTAGTTTGTAAGCATAGTTGTAATCTCAATTGTAAAAATTATTTTTCTGTTCAATAAACATTTTTAAATCGCTTAAAAAATTGCCCTAGGGTAAAATTTGGATAATCAAATTGTGCTGATTGTCAATCGTGTCGAGAGAGCACTTTATTGTCCTTTGAGCCGAAAGAAATGTGGAGCAAGGGTTATTCTGCTTTTGATCTACGGGATAACACCGAACATATTGGGCCGACTGCGAATGAAGTCGAAGTGGTGTTTCGAACGATATGCTATTCAGTACATACTGGCATAAGGGATGTAGATTCAAAAGCTTCGAAAGTCAGAATAAATTGTATACATCACATCGTTGTTAAATTTCTTGTGCTATCGCTCTTATCTTGTCACCCTGTGTACACAGTAGTGCCGCTATTCTTGCTCGCAATGAAAACCGGGCTCGGTGCAAGTTTGAAGGATATTGCCAGTTGTTGCCGAATACTTACTTTTCATGTAAATTATAAAGTCTAAAAAAGCCATTGAACGGTCTAAATTACGTTTAATATAAAGTAGTGGAAAAGGTCTTTTCGTATTTCTAATCAAACCTTTTTCACAGACAATTCATGTGGTACCCAAACATCGAGCTTCTTTTTGTAGCCAGCCTTTTTTAAATGGTTCAAAACCGTTTGATGATGAATGTTTAGTTCCTTGGCGATGTCATGGCTGCTTATATGACGGTCCTGATCAATCTTTTCCATAATTTCATCGACTTTTTCAACGATAGGTCGACCAGGGCGAGGTGCATCTTTCACATCGAAATTTCCAGAACAGAAGCGAGCGAGCCATTAGCTGCGTTTTTTTGCAAGCGTATATACGCTTAATTTTCAATTTGCATGTAAAATACACTAACAACAAGTACTATATCCGCTTAAGTTACTCATCATATCTATCCCGCTTAGGAAATAAGCGCGGATAAAAACAATGCTTCCAATCATTATTTTCTGTGTGTTCATTCCTGAATCTATTCATACATTCTTTAGGTTGCTGTATGTGGCTTACATTTGCAGGTGTGGTTGATGTATTAGATCATTTTTAATTTATTTGGCATCCATAAGTATGCAATTTTTGGTATACACAAAGTGTCACTGCTATACATTCCGTTTTGGCTTCGTAAACGATTCTTTTCATTTGATGAAAATCTTTTTTATTTTATAATTTTTATTTTGTTTTTGCTTTTAAAGTGATAGTCACGCTACACAGTCACAAAACGAAGATTGTGACCATCAAAGATCAACCATCACATTCCACGACTACACCCCTGACTGCTTAGCAAATATCATAAATGTCGTCGGTGCTGCCAAGATTTTATGATGAATCATTAAGCGCCGATGATCGTTTTTTTGTGCACTTCAAAATTAAGCGTATATACGCTTGCAAAAAAAAAACACATATTGTTGTGTTGCACGTGGCTTGCGTGGCATTCTGCCCTTTTTTATACACAAATTTCAAAATATAGCGAATTGCTTGATTATTTTCTCTCAGTTTTGAACAGCTGTAAATTTGTTCAACTTCTCCGAATTGATTTTTTTTTTGGTTAAATGAAGCTTAAAATGTCAAGACCATGTGGTATGACACAATGTGATTGGTAGCACTGGAGACAGACGAATATAACCAATAACAGACCAATATAATGTACATATTATATGGAATAAAAAAAGTTTAAAATTTTGTTTGTTTTGTAAAGACGCGCTTGTTCAGTACCACCTTACTTCTAAGCCTCTGAAGCGCCATGACGTCAGTTTCTTCTTCTCCAGTAACGTCATCATCGATACACAGTTCTTCGTTTAGTGTGGTGGGCGCTGAATTGGGTTCGCTTCTCCATTGTTCGATGTCAGAATGAGCGATTTGCTGCAATGGCTCTATTTCCTGCAGCAAATTTGAAATGGATTCAATTAAGGATGCATCATTAGCAAGCTGCAAACGCAACTCAGAAAGAGGAATGATATCTTCACTATCCCAGTCAGACGGTTTTTCAAACAGTTTTTGAAACGATGAACGAATTGAAGATGGGTTAAGGGCACTCCAAGAAAAGGAGAAAATGTAAAAAAAATATATGTCGCAAGAATCGAGTTGAGCAAGTACCGCATACGTGCAAGAACCGCTGTATTACTGTATTATGAACTGAGAATTCATCGAGAGGGTTGCCATCATCTGCCGACTGTTTATTGGAGTCGGACACGCAAAACAAAGGGCAGACAGTCTCCTGACAACTAGAGGAGTTCCTCAGGTTTCTATTATGGGTCCCCTGCTCTTCTTGGCTGCTCAGCTGTTTAAGAACACTCTTCGGTTCAGTGGCTGCAATTTTTCCAACCAACAAATTACTTATTTTTCGCACATCCACGTTACTCTCGTTCCAAGTCTGTACAACAGTCTTTGACAATGTCACTCTCATGTGTAATCGCTTTCCGAGGACCATGAATTACCAATGAAACAAAAATGTTGTCCAGAGAGCCTCCATTAACAAACATAACGTGAGCTAACCCAAAACGAGCCCAGCGAACTAGCAATGAGTTGTCATCCCACAGACCATTCACACACTGTACGAGTCCTCGAGTGCACCCAACCAGGTTTCTTTCTGTGTTCTGTTGTGGTAGCCTGGTGCTATGGCAACTATTTCTGTTCCTGTCAAAACTGTTATCGTTCAGAAGAAAAACACAGTGCACCACATCATAAGCAGATTTTTCAATTCCCTTTGAACCATCTTTAAGATCTTAGATCCGTGTCAATGGAGTTCCAATACTTCAAGGCAGTCTCGTTGTTTCGCAGGAAATCCTACGAAAAATGCGTTGAAGCTTGCAATGGCATCCTACAAATGGGCCACGACCACAACATGCCAGTGTTTGGCAACGAGGACGACGACAACAAGAGCATGACCAGTCGAAGCAGCAGCAGCAGCTCCAACGAGAACAAGAAGCCTCCAATGCCCACGTGGATGATGGAGGGCATTTGGCAATTGAAAATGCGTGCTCTCACACAGAGGATTTTCATCGATGACCTGGAGACGAACGACGATGTCGGTGCGGGTGAGTGTACGACCGGGATGTGAGTGAAGCACCCTCTCATGGCACCTTCCTCCCGCAGACAACGAGGAAGTCGAATTCGAACGCATTGCGACCGCCGCAAGGCCAGGAACCTCTCTGAAGACTGCGTTTGTCCCTCGGCCAAGCAGCAGCCTGATGGCTGGCACCAGCCTCCGCCCTGCGACGCAGATGGGCTCTCGACCAACGTCGGGTGTGGTAAGTCTGTTAAGCGTCTGCTGGTTCTTGAATTTCATTCAGCAATTTCAGGCACGTCCGGGCACCTCAACAGTGCGACCAGGTTCATCCCTCGGCGGACGTCCGTCCTCGCGATGTGGGACCGCCCGGCGTATACGCGCCACATCAGCGGCCGTCTTCAGCCTGGGCGATGGAACCTCAGCCTTGTATCAGGCTTCACGCATGAATCCCACGATCTACGCCGAGCGACTGAACATAATCAAGGCGCTTTTTCAGTTTCTGTTCTACCACGAGGGCGACGCCAGCAAGGCGTTGAGCCTCTGCGAAGCGGTAGCGGATACTCAGCGACAAAACGTCGACTGGTGGTGGGACCAGCAACGTGGTCGTTGTCTCGTCGTGCTTAACCATCCTCGCAAGGCGGAGGCTTACCTCCTTCGGTCACTCGGCAACCTCGCTCATCCGGACACTCAGCTGTTGCTGTCGAAAATGTACCAGAAACTGGACCAGCCAGAGAAGGCTGTCGGGATGATTACCTCGGCTCTGGAGAAGTGTCCGTATGACACCGCTCTGCTGACCGAACAGGCCCGTGTGCACGAGTTCATGGAGAAGGCCGAGCAGTCTCTGCAGGTCTACCGTGTGATTGTGAAAATGAATCCGATCAACGTTGAGGCACTGGCCAGCATTGCGGTCAACTACTTCTACGACAACAACCCAGAGATGGCGCTGATGTTCTATCGGTAAGGTAGTGTGGGTGTTGAGAAAACGCAGGAGTCACTGTTGCCGATTAACTTTTTCAGACGAATTCTATCGATGGGTGCCCACAACGCTGAGCTGTACTGCAACATCGGACTCTGCTGCTTGTACGGTGGTCAAATCGACTTGATCTTGCCGTGCTTTCAACGAGCACTCATGCTGGCCACAACTCCCGAGCAGCGATCGGACATTTGGTACAACTTGAGCTTTGTGGCAATAGTGAGTAAACGTTTCCAATTCACAAGATCAAGGTTTGCACTCGTGGTCCTCTGATTTAGCACTCAGGACAGTTTGTCATCGCCCGACATAGAAACTGTTCCAACTGCTTACATCAGCAGTCTACCAAACCTGTAATTAACAGCCTTAAGAGCATCTATTAGTCTAATTATGGCGAGAGTCTATTTCATCAGCCTTAGACCGATCTGATCGTGATGTCAATTGCATGTGTTTAACCAGAATGACAGTACAGTGACTGCACGCAAACGTCTGTTGCTGGCGCAAAATAAGATTCGAGAGAACAAAATCCTAGCGTGCTCTCAGCGATGCATACATTGCTATTACGTTCAAGCCAATTACCAAAAGATTATGTCATAATAAAGCCGCCTGATGACAGACAGGAATAAGCTGTCAATCTGCATGACATTCAGAAAGGTGCTGAATGCCACCCATCTGAGATCCGTTATGAATCAGACTCCGTCCAGAATTCCACCATCAATTCTCACCAATTATCCGCGAAAGACTCAATCACAGTCACACACTGACCAAAATAAGCTTCAGAATTTGGTCACTAAGTCAGTGGTGTCTCGGAAAGATTTCCACTTGAAAAATTCCGCAAATTATATCACGGCCACTTTGCACACGCCATTCACTGAATTCTGTCGTCAGGGAATTTCTCGATAGCGATCACTCGATAATTTTTGTGGAAAGGTAAAGAATCTCCAAAATGTCGTGGCTCCTATCGGAGGAATAAGCCATAAATTCGATATGGTCAGCAAATAAAATGCGATAAGATAAGACGGGCCACGGAAACAAAGCCCTTGTCCACTTCTCAAGTGTTTATCCAGGCGCAATCAATTATCCACAAGCCCCAATTAAATCCGTGCTCCATGCATTCCACAGTGACTTTCCGGGGTGAATCACCCTAAAAGAATTCCAGAAACGTTTCCTCTCACTCTCACTCGTCTGGCTGGTTTCTCACACTGTGACTGTTAGGTAGCTGGTAATTGCCTTAGTCATTGTTTGGCCCCCCAAATGTCAACCGGTATACAGTTATTCTGTTCTTAAGCCAAACCAGGCCGAGGCGACTCATCAAGATAAGACACTTAGCCAGATGACATTTGAGTTGCTTGCGCTAAAGCTGACCCGGCATGTCATGTGTCATTCACACGTGTGAACAGTTGTCAATTATGTTTCGATAACTTTGAGTGGAATTATTCCTTCATTTTATTTTTGTTCTCTTTTTTTTAGACAACTGGTGATTTTAACTTGGCACGTCGCTGTCTGAGGCTTTGCCTGACGTCTGATGCGACGAATGGAGCGGCACTCAATAATTTGGCAGTGCTGTCAGCGCATACGGGGGATTTGTTAAAGGCCAAGTCATATTTGGCGGCTGCCAAGGAGGTGCTTGCCGATTCAAACGAAGTGGAGAGTAACTTAAAGTTTATGGAGAAGCACCACAAGCTCTGAAGACGTTGGCGGGGGGTTTGACGGAAGTTCTTGTTATTTTGTTGAATTTTGAATTGAATAAATGCATTTTGCACGAATTGCTGTTTTTAAGAGTCGATAGAATAAACGTCCAAAGGGGGGATTCCCAAAGGAGGGCGAGAAAGATAGACAGAGAGAGAGAGAGAGAGAGAGAGAGAGAGAGAGAGAGAGAGAGAGCGCGAAAGAGCTTAAATATTATAGACTTCGAGCTGTAACTCCGACGGAAATTATAATCTAACGCGTATGTCAGTACTAAAGAAGAATGCCGAAGAAATACAGATTCAATAAATTCGCTTCAAATGCATATTGTTGTGAACCGCCCTTTGGTTGTAATATTCTAAGTTTCTCAAACCGCGAAGTGTCGTCAATTTTCTTCAAATCTATCAGCTTTCGCCATACATTTTCGACGTATCGAAACCTCGCGCTTGTAGCGAAATCTCTTTGCGCCCTTGAGTTCATCCGTTGTAAAATCGAACAAGCTTACATCGTGAATTTCAGTTAATTTTGGTCACTGTGCTGTTCATTCTGTTCTGTTCTCATTTCATCTCTCTCTATTTTTTGGTGTTCTCACACAAGTATTTCATGTCAAAAGGCAGCTCTTTTGAGAGCTAACGACAATTTCTTTGGCGGCTACTAATCAATTGAGAGCCAGACTTAAAAATTGAGAGCTAATGAAATTTGAAAACATTTCAACTCGGTGGGACTGGATCGAGGCAAATGCCACGTTTCCACAGAACCGAAACCGGGGGGTTCGGATGAACCTTTACTGAAACTTCAATAGGCCGTTCCCATCTAGGTTGAAGTGGTTTTCCTCGTAATTTTCGAGTCACTCACTCTCAATGTATCGTAGCCCGCCAAAACAAATATCACTTGGTCTCAATTTTAAACTGGCCGGCAGAACAGCTGTCTGTTGACAGGAAAAAATAGAGTGAGAACACCAGAAAGTAGAGAGAGATAAAATGCGAAATTTACGCAGTAGGCTTGTTCGGTTTGACAACCTCTTCTGGACCGCGACCCTGAAAATGTATGGAGGAACCGGGTAGGTGGTTAATTGATGAAACCTCGCTGTTTCATTCTGTGGAAACGCAGCATTACCTTTGAATTCGCTTAAAGCTTGTTCTCACCGAAGCGAAACCACGTGGTATAAGTTTTTGTATTAATTTCACTTGTGTCAGCCAGTAGAGGCTGAAGGGAAAAATGTCTGATTTGACAAGATCGCTAACAAATATCCCCGAAAACTTATTAGCTTCGATCTTCGATAAGTCATGGACAAATGTCACTTGACTCAGACCATGTATGGCATATAGAAAAAGGCGAAAGATACACGAATCAACAACGCGTCGCGTCTGGATATCTGAGAGATTTTATAATCACTCCGGACACTCTCACTCACAGGAAGACCAGCATGCCTTAATCATCACCTCTCAAATCATCAGCACCGAAAACCTGCCACCTGATCCGAGAGAAGGGGGACAACGACAGTGGAAGTGCTCTGCAGTTTCGTCATCTTCTCTACAGGCCGTACAGATGGTTTCGTCGCTTAAACCGATCACGCTTAGGTGTTTGGCGAAGGTGGATTGACTCGTTATAACGCCGGTAAGTCGGCTGCAGTCTTATTTCAATCCCGCGTTGAACCGGAACCAGGAAATTTTGGCTGCCGAATAAATTCAGAGGAGACTTGCATTCGTTAAATATCCTGGAAGTAGTTAATGGGCTGAGCAAGGTCACCACGAAACATGATTTTACACATAGTTCCCATTAGCCTATTTGCCAAAGCTGTTGTGGCCAAATCGGCACAAAGCCTGAAAGAGTCCAGGAATTTTGAACTTAGAACTTTTGGGCATTGTAACTTTATAAATATTGATAATACTAACACAGATTACCATAAGCCGCGCTTTGACCGTAAATTTTCTGTAATAATACCGACAAGAGAGTACGGGTCAGAGCCCATAGATGAGCCGGAGAACTCTATTAATGTATATACAGACGGCTCAAAGCAGCCTGAAGGTGTCGGAGCTGGTGTATACAATGCATTGCAAGATATCAAAACCTGCTACAAACTGGACGAAAGAAGCAACATCTTTCAGGTGGAACTGGTAGCTATTCAGACAGCAACGGAGAGCCTGAAATGCAGAGCAAACCGCACTCGCATTAATATCTACAAATGTAGACAGTCAGGCAGTGTTCAAAAGTACTTAAAACCGGTACTCAACTGGCTCGAAATGCTGCAGGACCTCTGTTGTAACAACGCAGTCTCAGTCATAATTCTGGACACATGGGGAATCCAGGGAAACGAATTAGCTGACGAACAAGCTTAGTGTAGCCTCACAATGTCATCTGACAAACTAAGTATCGCAGCTGCGATAAATTTTTCTTCAATGAACTCGACAATGAACAAGTAATACTCCATGCCTCAAGACCAAAATCTTCTAGCCAAAAAAACAACATCGACAAAACAAAACTACTTGTAGGGATCATTGCACAGGGACTAGGCCTGATTGCCACTGATAGATGCAGTAATTGCAAAGTGGTTGAAACTAAAAAATTAAAATGTAGCCATGTAGCCATCACATTATTTTCCGGCTCAGATTCCGCCAAGAGCCAGTAATGAGTGAAGGGAACGTCGACTTTGGATGTACCTCGCAGCTGAAGTACGCGCGCCAGACGGCATATCCATAAGGGGTCAAATGAAATGCGGTGCTCAGATAATCGAAGCTACAGTGCAAGTTGTACAAAGGACCACTCCCCCTCCCAGCCGGAATATGGCTTTGAAAGTGCGTCTAAAAATATAACACTACTTCCCCGACAGAGTCCCCAAACATTCCATTACTCGGACTCTTTCAGATTTATTAAACAGCTTGGCCGGAATGACGTTTTAAGCCGAGAGACAAACATAAGAGAGACGTGGTTGATGCGGTTGTACCATAACCTAGCTCAAGAAATCCTTGCACTGAAAACGACTTGATGTCAGTCTTACCAATCTCAGCTGTTAAATGCATAAAAGCGGCCCTGTCAACACTCCCCACTCCAACATCTGTCAATTGCATGGAAGCTGGACAACCCCAACATTTTATTGAGAACAAACTGAACACAAAAAAGTTTCTTCCATTAAATCCCCTCTTCAACTCTTCTCCAACCATTCATAGATCTTGTCCAACCCGTCCTTAGACACAGAGCTGACCTCAACAATGTTCAAACTCTGAGTGATCTCCTTTTGCAACTTTGACATTTGCAGCATCAACAAGGCTTCGTTACGCATCTGACGATAAGCGTAGTCCATCTTTGTCAACACCAGCAAGAACTTTGTGTCCTTCAATTTGGGTTCGGCCAGAATCGAATACAAGAGGACACCTAAGCAAAGAAAGGAAGAAATGTCAACAAATTAGACTCCCTCCACCGAAGTGTCACATTACCTGCAGCAGATATTTGACACAAATTTGACGTATCGACGACATAAATGATTTTTTTGACATCTCTGAAGAATTTATGCCAAATTGGCGCCATGCCCCCACCAACCTCAACCACATCGATGGATGTCTTGATGTCCTTCCTCCTCCTTGAGGTCACGACCGTTTCACTGCCCGCAGGCTTCGGTGGGAATTTGATTGTGTAGATACTTGTGCCCACGGTTGGCATGGAGTACGTTGTGAAGTCAACACTGTTCGGGTCTTGTAAGGCCTTCAGAAGATGCGTCTTTCCAGCACGTTTTGGTCCTAAGCAGAGGCAGGACATTTTTTATTCTTCGTGTACCTATGTACTTCTGGTTCCCTTTTTTTTGCTGACTGGGGGTAAATAAACTTTGATTGTCATGGGAAACGACACGAAATTTGTGATGACAGGGAAGTGACGTTGACATCGGCAAACTAAGAATTTTTTCTACTACGAGACTTGACACGATTCGAAGACCAAACGAGTGTGGTTATAATTCTTTGGAAGGATAAGGACTTAATGGGGTAATCGATTGTCTTATGAATACAGACAGTCAAAGGACCACAAAGTCCTAGATGCAACGTTGCCTTTTGCTGGGCTTCTGAGTGCAAGGGTATTCAAGGCAATGAAAGAGTGGTTGGTAAATTGGGCAGTTTTGCCCTTGGCATCATAACGGGAGACACTCGATCCTGTCAAAGATGTCATTCTCGACGCAGACCTCAGGTGGTTGGCAACTGACATAAGGATCTGCTGGAAATCAAAGGAAATGTTGCCTGGCTTATGGGAAATTAAGCAAGACAAATTGGAGCACCCTGATACCGCACTCCCACTTTTGTAGAAGTTGTAGAGATGAACATGAAGAGAAGAAGATCGACCATAAGCTGGGTATTTGTTCAGGACATAACATCCAGCGCACTACTAGCATACGAAGTAATAACGGAAAATGGCCAATGATTGGTCTAGTAACTCTAGCTCAATGTGACGGTACAATAGACCCTTCGGCAGTGCTCCTGTAAGCGACGGCCAGTATAACTTGACCTTACCCAACCTAACCAATAAAACTGATGTCGGTTTCGCGGAAAAGTTTTAAAGCACGAGTAGCGGCTTATCAGCTCCATTAGAATTGAACGACAATGTGTTCAAGCTGGAAGACAAATTAAAAAAAAAATTATAAGACGTCCTCGGCACGGCACATCCAACGAGTGTGGCTATAATTCTTGTGACGGATTTGCCTTTGAACGGAGATAAATTACTTTACTATTAAGTACTACTTTACTTTCGCCTATCACTTCCCACGCCAGTGAGTGTTTTCCTCACCTAGCGCATTACAGAATATCTCTAAATGACGAAAATCGAGTAAATCAATAAATTAAATATTTTTATTCTCAATCGTATAAGAGTTGAATTAAACCACCTGAACGTTGCTTCCACACATAACCACCATTGTGAACTAACCACAGGCGACTTGTTGCTTGTCATTTCTGACATTTCTCCCTGGCACTGTCAAATCGGCGTTGAATGTTTGCCCGTCTGTTTTTCTTAACCTCTCAAAAGCTAAAAGTGCAGCAACAATTGTGTTATTTACAATTTACTAAATAAATCCAAGTGCTAGAAGGACCCTCTCGCAGAAGTGACAATGAATCTTCTTCCGAAATCACATCATGAATTCAATCAGACGGAATATTGGAACACATTCTTCAAAAAGCGTGGAACCAAAGCATTCGAATGGTTCGTAGTGTGTGCCCTCTCCTAGTGAATTCATTGAAATCACTCTTTCCTTAGGTATGGAGAGTACCTTCATCTCATAGTGCAAATACACAAGTATGTCAAGTACCAGGATAAGATCTTGATGGTTGGGTGCGGTAACTCCCGTCTCAGCATGGATATGTACGATTCAGGATTCAAGTGAGTCTGATTGGATGTGGTGTCTTCTAATTGATGTCTGATATATGATTGTCCTCACAGAGACATCACAAACATTGATATCTCCCCAGTGGCCATAAAGAAGATGATAGAACTCAACGTGAAGCAGCGCGGCGATATGAAATTCATTCAGATGGACGCAACACAGATGCAGTTCGATGATGAGACATTTTCGGTGACATTTGACAAGGGAACCCTGGATGCCCTAATGACAGACAACTCAGAAGAAGTGCAGGCAACAGTTCTGAAATATTTCAACGAAATTGTCCGGACGTTGAGGTGACAAATGCATTTTATGCATTCTGCTGGAGATAGAGTTGCTTTGAACGAGTTTTTCTTTTCATTTTAGGAATGGTGGCCGGTATATCTGCATTTCATTGCTCCAAGAGCACATTCTTAAATTTTTGCTTGACTACTTCCCGAAGAACGCGTGCATGCTGCGAGTTGTTCGATGTTTCGAGACTGACCAGTGCTCAGAGGAGGGCGATTCAGAAGCCCCGTCAATGCCAGTGTTCGCTGTGATTGCCACAAAATTCAAAATCCTTCCACAGCCAGTAAGATAAGATCTCTTAAGGGTGTCCTAGAGTGCTGTTCATTATTTTTTGCAGATCCTGGAGATCTGTATGGCTGGCGCCAAGATGCAGAGAGTTTCGAATGTGGATGAGGTTATTGAAGCGGTGTCCGCCACACAGAAAGCAGCGATGGTGTTCAATGGCTTGTCCAGGAGTACAATTGCTGGTAAAAAGAAATGAGACTGGATTTGGTATTCAAACTAATCTTCGTCTTATCTAAGGTATGAATGAGGTCACAATGGATTTACTGAAGCCAGGGGAAACCACACCACGGTACACAATTCACATTGTTGATCAGCCTCCAAACAAAGAAAATGGGAAGTATGCCGCGTTTATAGTGCCACAGGGAAGGTATGTGTTGAACTCTGTGCGCGCTTAGAAATGGGAATGCATTATATTTTTTAGGGAAATCGAATGGTTATTCTCAACGCAACAAGGACGAAAGAAACTAATCGAGAACGCACACTACAACCGGCTAGCCATCGTCACAATGCACCGTGATCAAGTTTACGATTCGTGGGAATCAGTGGAGGCCGAACTAAACGAAAGTGTGAAGAACTTGGCTCCAAAGGGTCTTCTCGATAAGGTAACACAAAACCCGTTCGCTGTAAGGTCACCTCTTATCCAAGCGCTTCCATTTAGATTCCATACTTATCACTGGGCAAAGACGTTGGCAAACGTGAGACTCTGGTGAGTGGATTTTCACAGATCTCTGGGGACTTCCGAATCGAAGAAGTCGAAGCTCAAGAAGGAAAGCTGTTCAGAAGACTAATCTTCTTGTCCAATCAGAATGTGGTACAGTCTGAAGCTTTGGTGAAGACAAGTAAGTGATGACGTTCGAGAGACTGGTGAACTCCTTTCATTTTTCACTTACAGTTAAGTCGAGGAACAAGAAGTCTCGCAAGAAAATCGATGTGGGCTACATGGCTTGCCAGCATCACTTGTACATGACTGTGGGTGTACAGATGGCCACTGCAAGCAACAGCAAAGATGATGTTAGAAATGTGCTTGTCGTGGGACTGGGCGGCGGTGGACTGTGCACTTTCATTCGCGTGGCATTTAGGTAAATAAAAACCTAACCTCACACAAAGATGGCCTATTACATGAGATCCCCTCTTGACTATTAGCAATGTTCGAGTCACCGCTGTGGAGATCGATCCAATCATGTTGGAAGTGGCGGAGCAGTACTTTGACCTGAAGCAGGACAAACGATTGCATGTCGTTATAGACGATGGCCTGGCCTTCATCAACAGGTGCAAGGAGGAAGGTAAGACAGCTGGTTAAACTCCATCCGTCTTCTGAAAATAAATCGTCTTGTTTTGCAGAAATCAAATTCGACGCCGTCCTCTTCGACGTCGATAGCAAAGATTTAACGCTCGGCATGAGCTGCCCACCGAAGAGCTTCCTCGAACCAGAGGTCCTCGATAATCTCAAGCATGTCATCGGCCCGAAAGGAATGTTTATTCTCAATCTAGTCTGTCGTGATGATCAGCTTCGTGATCAAGCTGTCGCCGATCTGAGGAAGAGTTTCACATCTTGTTGCTGCTATAAGCTGGACGAGGATATCAACGAAGTCATTTACTGCACAAATGATGAGAAATTCAAGAACATAACTGACTGGAAGAAGATTCTTGGCAACTCTGGCAGAGCGCTCAATTCACTAGCGAAACAATCCGCCTTCTGCACGGATGACATGATCGACGTGACCGAGTTCCTCAACGAGCTGAAACTATAAGGAATTTAGAAAGTGTGTGCCAAATTCAGTGCCCAGTACCTACAGTCATGTTTGAGCATGATCAATAAAAATGTCGTAGTTGTTATTTTATTTTTAACTTTTGTTTAGTTTTATTGAGGTGTCATGTGAGGAGCGTCTCTTTGGTAAATGAAGGATCCTTTCTAATAAAAGCAATCTTACGCATGCGGAGCTAGTGGCACAGTGCACACTCTTCCAAGTCCATGCGGATTGGATGGTTTACTCAATAAACGAAGGAGAGGTTATGTTGGGCAATGCTTCGTGTTCAGGTCCCTCCAGGTCTTTCCCTGAATGCACTACATCATCGACATTGGTACCATCTCCTTAGCGACTTTATCACATATTAGGGTATTGGAGCCGCATGCTATTGGCAGGTTTGCGGGAGAATACTAATATGCGGGAAGGCCTATGAGACTCCTTGTCACAGGGCCCCGCCAGGAGCACTGTCAGCAATATCATGAAGGCTCCATCGTCCAGTTCATCCTTAAGAATTCCATTCTGATCTAGAAGTGCACGCTGTTCCCGGCGAATACTGAAATACCTGAGCAGTTAGCTTTGCAATGATATATTGTGTACTGGCATCCACATGAGATAACAAATACGCCTGAAGGGGGTGCAATGACTGCAGTCCAGGTTACTGCTCATTTTACATCGTGTTGCGTAACAGTCCGGGGTGGACCTGGACCTCAGCCAACTAGCCCCACCAACCAACAGAATTTCTGTATATGTAATTGCTTCCAGTTGCGCATATCAAATGGGTTGGTGTCCTTCTCCACTTGTATGTGTCACCTTAAATGCGATTGGTGACACATGTTGTTTTCTTCAGCGTTATCCCAAAAAACTAGAAGTTGCGGCGAATCTCGGGCGGGATACCGCGATTGACGTTGGCAATAAAGTTGGGACTGTTTTCCGATAAGTCAAGGTAGACACATTCCCTGACTTACTTTCTACGTACTTTTCAGGCTGACGACCCATGGAAAGTCAGAGCCTGAGCAATTGCTGCCTACCATCGCTGACGTCCTGCGCACGCTGCTTACAGTTATCATTTGCCGAGTTCATCTCGTTAAGAGTTAGGTGGCAATGAAGGGAGGTCTTGGAGTTAAAAGTCACTCAGTTTAGAGATTTGATCGGTGCCTGGCTATCGGAACTTGACGATATCTGGGCTTGGCATTACATTGTTTTTAAGCCATGGCAGAGCTTCCCTAATCGCTATAGTTTCAGCCTGCAAGATGCTACAGTGATTTGGTAAACGTAGAGAAAGCTGGATGTTCAGATCCTTGGAATAGACGCCAGCCCCCACACCTGCATCTATCTTCGATCCTTCTGTGAAGATTCGTGGGTGCTTCTGTAGCACCATTAGGAGAAGAAGGCGCTGTAAATATAGTGCGGACCTATGTTTAAACCGACCAAGTGAAGTGAGGAATTCCAACCACCGAAGCCCTTACTCACCTTTCAGTTGAACATGCCCACATCTCGACGCAGTGAATCCATATGCTCATCATCATCATTATCATCTTCTGACCCGCATGATCCACTAAAGGGGTTAACCACGCACGAGAGATCTCCTGACAACTCGATCCTCCGCCATCGACTCTAACTCATCAATGGTTATGCCCAAGCGTAACCAGGACTTGGTCCAACCATCTCATCCTGGGTCTGACAAGTGGTCGCCTACCACATACGTGCTACATATCGTACATATCGTGCTACATGACCAAACCAACGAAGCATAGCTCTTTCCGTTCGGAGAAGCAGCTGCTCAACGTTGAGTTCCTCGCGCACTGTCGTGTTTTTCACCCTATCCCGGCGAGTAATACCCACAACAGCACGAAGAAATCTCATCTCAGCAGCTTGTATTCGCGATCTTATTCTTTCGCTTATTACCCAAATTTCATGACCATAGGTGAGAGTTGGAACAAATACTGAGTTCGAAACTGCTAACTTGGCTTTCACACTAAGATCGGGCTTCCTGATTACAGATTTCCCAAGCTGTGTCAAAACTGACCCAGCTTAACCAATCCTACAAGAAAGTTCAGTATTACTTCTCCCATCACTTGTGAAGAAGACCCCGAGATACTTAAACTTCTCCACCTGCTTCAATGGGACTCCACTAACATGTAGAGTGCATTGATCAGCCGTTTTAAAAATTACCATAACCTCTGATTTGTCCACGTTAACCTTCATCCCAGAATCAGCACATACGGCGAGTGCGCGCTGGAGTTCCGTCCGGGAAGATGTGAGGATAACTAAGTCATCCACAAAAATAAGATGATTTCCCTTCAGCTCTCCCAATATGAAGCATTCCTCGCCTCGGCTGCGCTGCAACATCCAATCCATATAAACAATGAAAAGGAGAGGTGACAAGACGCACCCTTGGCGAATTCCAACGCCCACGGTGAAAGGTGTTGATTTAGCACCGTTAACCCAAACACAGCTGCTACAGTTTGTGTATAGAGATTCAATGGCCCTCAAAACACGACCCTCAATCTTATACTCCTGCAGATCACTCCAGAATTTATCTCGAGGTACTCGGTCATATGCATTTTCCAAATCTACAAAGCAGCTGTAGATGGGTTTGGCAGAGTCCCAAGCCTTCTCAAATACCATTCTTAGAGTCGGTTGTACTTCTGCCGGGACGAAAGCCGCACTGTTCATCCCCCACCCTTGACTCGACTATAGCTCTAGAACTCGCTTCCAAAACCTTAGCGAAGACTTTCCCGGGGAGACATAAAAGGGATATGCCCCTGTAGTTGGAGCAGTCTCTTTTACCCCTCTTCCTAAAAAGAGGGACAATCACCCCAGTTTGCCAACCGCCAGGTGTTTTACCACGTTCACAGGCCACCTTAATAACACGAGAGGGCCATAAAACTCTCTCTCCGCTGCGGGTGTGGATGAAATCCGGCCAGAAATGCTTAAGGCGTACCCATTGCCTTAAGGATCTCGTCCACACCGGCGGATTTGCCGAACATATGCTTAAAGTTCAAAAACAAGTAAAGTATTTTTTTCTTCGATTTTATTTTCAAAAAAGAAAAAACCAACAGATTGTGTGTAAAAAACGATAACTTAAGCGAATGAAATTAAAAAAATCATTAAACTAAACGCTAATCGTACACTAAATTAAATTAATAAATAAATGGTATACATGGTGTGTGTATATTACAATTAACCACAAATATATATGTATATATAAATTGTATGATTCATAACATACAAGCATAGACTAACAAGTAGCGCTTCTGATAAACATACAAAAACAAACTTCTTTTCCTCTCGTTTTCATATCTGTAACAAATTTTCACGTTTGTTTGCTTGTTGGTTTATAACTAACAATAAACAGTTGCGTTTTGCGTTTTCTCATTCATTTTACAATTACCTAGTCTAGACTTAACTAACTACATATCTTTAAACTATGATTTTGTTTTCGTCTCTTCTCACTTTTCAGGGGTTTCACATTTCTTTCTGTATTTCTGAATCATTCAATTTTCAATTATTTGGATGCGAGTTGTCGTCTCGGCATTTGTTTAGAAAACAAAAACAAAAAATCAATCACATTTGTCAGAGACGTTTCAGTTCCCCAAAACACTTCTCTTGTTTATCTAAAAAGAGGGGAGTGGAAGAGAAAAAGAAAGAAAAACAGAACTTATTTCACTAACAATTTCCTTTTGTTGTTTTTTCTCAATTTGTAACGAATTTAGTTGTTTTTTTTTTTGTTTTTTTTTGGTGCGAAAAATTAACAAATGTACAGGTTATGTATGTATTAATGGTGTACGTGGGGTGGTGTCTAAACAATGAAAACAAAAACAAAACTAGCGAACAATGCAACAAAATAAATACCGTAACAATATTAAATAGGCTTAAAGCGCTATGGCAGAATGGCTGTGTGGTTTGATCGTGATTACTCTTCTTTTCTTTTTTTTCCTATAGACTTTTCCACGAATGATTGGTGTAATTGATGACAGTACTATGCTCTTACTTTGTATGGATGATGAAAAACAGTTCGAATAAAAATAGGAATGGAATTACAGATAACCTTCTTGGCTAGAGTTGGTAGAAGCTTGTCGAAAAATTTGATACGATTTTATGTTACCCTTATTTCTTTAGTCTTTATTTTCACACGACGTGGAGGAATGCCTACAGAAGCTTAAAGAGTTGAGCAGGAGAAAAAGTGGATACGTGGCCACAAGGGGATAGAAAGCAATTAAATGGGAAACTCCCTAGTTAGGAAATGGGTACCGGAACCCTATACAGGTCTCGAAGAATTTTGGGCTATGGGTGAGAAAAACTAGAACTAGACAGATAGGAACCGGACAAAAACCTGGAACAACACTCATGGCAGGAAGCAGGCCAAGGAACTCTTGGGTCGATATAATCGAAAGAGGTTTGAGGCATATATCAAGATGAACAAGAACAACCTCCGTGTCCTAACAATAGGAGCCCATAACCCTCTGAAAAGGACTGTCTGTCAGGGGAACTCGTAAGGGAGTGCAGCTATACAAAAGGTTCACAATAGAATAATGAATAATGAAAACAATAATTCACACGACGTGTGTTGGCATTGCTTGGAATCTAATTTGGTGTGGAGAGTTGGCAGCAACCAAACCAGGGAGTTTCCTAGATTGCCAGGTCCACCCCATGATTGTGAAAGCTCATAGAAAACAACAGCAGGCTATTGAAGAATATAATGAAATAAATTGTCGAAGAATAGTGAACGTGGTACCCATTTCCAGGAAGGATAGCAATTACACAGACGGCTTCAGGGTTTAGGTTAAAATGGCTGCTATTGGGGAACAAAGTTTGCGTCCCTGACGCTCATCATAAAGCTAAAAAAGAATGGAAAGGTTTCCATACGAGGCTGGTCCGATTAGCCGCACGATGGCGCCACTTCTTCTTCTTCTGGTGGCGCTACATTCCGGGGTGGACCTGGGCCTCAACCAGTTAGCCTATCCAGCCGGCACGATCTCTAGCCAGCTGTCTCCAACTGCGCACATCAAACTGATTGAGGTCGCCACTATCGCAAGAAAAAAATGTACAGAGAAATTTGGAAAGTACACTCTCGCTCTCGGCTACTGTCAAATTTCAAAGTCAATTTTCAAATTTTTCCCAAGGCTGCCTTGGCCACGGTAAAAAATTGGTCGAATTAGGCTGCGAACTGCTGAGTCATCTCCAGTATTCTCCAGATTTGGCCCGTGCGACTTCATTTTGTTTCCAAACTAGAAAAAGTCACTCTTCAGGCAGAAATTTGAGATGAATGAGGAGGTTATCGCCGCTACGGAGGCCAACTTTGCAGACCTCCAGAAAACGTATACTTCAGACGGGTTAAAGAAGTTGGCAAGTGTATTGAGCTTAAAGGAATCTATGATGTGAAATAAATCGCCACTTTTCCAAAATCTTCGTTTCGTTTCTTTGCAGGATACGTACTTATCGAACCATCCTCGTAGTGATATGGGTCAGCACCACATTCCGAGGTGAACTTGGGCCTAGCTTCTACAGTAACTACTCGTGTTGTAGGTGCTATTGTTCTATCCGGTAGATAATTACCGTACAAAGGTGATAGACAGAAGAAAAGTAGTGAACCCGACAGGTGGCGCTGCTGTTCTTGAACTTTTTTAAGGCTTGGTGAAGCAGGCTTGTTTAGCCAAGGGAATTCATAAATGTCATGACATACAAGGAATTGAAAGAAAAAAACAAGTGAAACTACTACCATCCGGTTAACAAGGCGAGCGACGGATGACAGCGAAAAAATTCTACGAATTAGAAGGGCATTGAAAAGTTCTTAAAATGGCTTCTGTGTGTGAGATAGGGATCAAATCAAAATAGTAATCGGTGAACTGAATTAGAGAAATAGAGGAGACCTGTGTCATTCTTAATGGCTTCCGTATGTTTATTAAATTTAATGATACAAGAGAAACTGGATAATGGCAAGAACTTGGTCAAAAACGTTTCGCTAAATTTTTATCGAAGAAGTCAGCCAAGTGTAGGAGGGAATAAACAGCTAAACTTTCTATACGCGAGATTCACTTAGACTTAGCAAGATTTCATGTAGCTTTCTCAAGCGGCAACTGCATGAACTCAGATATCAAACAGTTCATTGACGATACAAATGCAACAAGCTCTTTCTGAAGACCTTGAGATATCTCCATATGATCGGTTTCTTGTTACAAACGTCAGTATTAAGGGCATCCTGAATTCCCGTGGTTGAACATTACCATAGCAATGTTTTTCTAATTAAATTCTCAAAGATAGTGGATAGGACTACATTCGATGGGCGACCTGGGAATAGTCTTACAGCAACCACTCCTGTTGTGAGTGTTATTGTTTCATCACGGGCGGAGGAGGACCTAATGTTTGCAAGCCGACTTCCAATAGACTCCCCGAGCATTGCCAGCGCCTCGAGGGATGTGGAGCTATTACTAGTTAAAGTTCCTCGTGTCGGGAAACAAGCAACTACATTACGACCGCCACCTCTCAATGACATTGAAACACAAAAAAAGGACTAAATTTAAAGCAACACATTGAAGTTGCCACAAAAGCAAATTGTAACTGCAACAAAACGTAAATTCTACATTATGAAGAACCGTTATGTAACGTTGATACCTAAAACGTCGACCTTCAAAAAATGTAAGCAATCCATGGCCTCATTAGATTTTCTGCAATTTCAATGGGAATAGGAAATCAAGAGACGGGTAGATAGATTTGACATAACACAAAGAATGGAAATTTTGGCATATGCAGCTGTCAAGAGGGAACTGGCTATCTATCACCTTGAGAAGGATAAGGTTCCATTTGAACTAGACTACAAATCTCTAACACAAAACGTGACCACAAGCGAAGGCACATCGACACAATGAGATTCAAAATAAAACAAAAACATCCACACACTCGGATACCATCTTGAGAAGAGTGACTTATGGAAACAATCATTCACACGGGGAAAATAAAGACTAAACAACAACATCATCAGTCAGCCTTTTCTTTTCTTAAAATTTCAGTCAATTTTGAATAGAATAGCATACTCATACAGCAGCAGTATCTCACCGACTAAATACAATCTAAAAACGAAAAAGTATCTAAGTCTTTCAGCTCTAATAAAACATTAATGCGCAGTGAGTGAATCGCTTCTCACTTCACTGTCTACTGGTAAACGCGAACTTTAGAATACCTTCTTGAATATTCTGTTGAAACTGCGATTCTTTTTCGAGCTTCTACCACTACCAGCACTACTGCCGCTGTTGCTACCACCCCCGCTATTACCGTTGCTGCTCGAAGACGTTGCGATTGTCGATGTGTTGATCGCCTCCTCGAGGATCCGAAATGAATTGTCGCTGCTGCCTTGGCCGCTGTTTGGTAATATCTCTGAGAGCGATGACGCCGGCGATGGTTGGTTGTGTGTTGTATTGCCAAAGCCATTTACCTTGGTTGACGCTTTGCTATCGATTGCCTGATGCTGACTAGATGTGTTTGACGATGATGACTTCTTGGAGCGATACCACTCCCAGCTAGTCGATTCGTGTGGCGGTGATTTTTTACTGCTTTTGCTGAACGCTGACTTGAAAAATGCTGGCGATGATAGTCTTCTAGATTTCTTTCCGCTTTTCCGGGCTTCCTCTTGCTTGGAAGCGTCTGTTATCTGATATCCTGACGGTCCATCGGGCATGAACTCATTGTAGGCCAAATCCGCTCCGGGGATGAAGTTCTCGATGTCGTCCTCGTCGAGGATCAGCTTCTCATCGAATGAGTCCGCAGGGATGATTTTCGTGCTGCAGATGTCTGCTGGAGCCGATTCTTGGCGCTTGTAGCTGGCGTTGCTCTTCTTGGACTTTTTGTTGCCCTTGCCGTTGAATATGCTGCTGAGCTTGCGAGTCGACGACTTTGCGTTCGGCGATGGCAACAGTTCGCTTGTGCAAATTGAGTCCGACTCACTCGCATTGAAGTTGTCGTATTCCTCGTCCTCAAGAGCAGTCGGTGACACGGGCTCCGCTGGCGGGAGGTCCTCCACACCTGGAATGAACTCACCCGGCTGACTTACTTCCGGCCATGAGCGCTTCTCCCCCTTTCGGTTCCCCTTTCTCCCATAACACACGGAGATTTTGCGCTGCCTGACCTTGGCATTCGGCGCTTCACTCTCTGGCGCTGAGTTCTCCGCCACACAGTCTTTGAGGATCAGCATCGCTTCCTCACTTGGCCGTCGAACTTTCTTCTTTCCAGTTGACGCGTCGGAAAAATCATCGAACGACTTGCGTCGGTTTAATTTCTTTTGTGACACTTTCCTCTTGTCCATCTGCTTGGGGTTACCTCTGAGACTACGCGCCATGGAACGATAGAAAACCACTCCCAACACTGTCAGCAATATCATGAAGGCCCCAACAAATATGATGAGAACAATACAGGCGTGCACTTGCAACGATACGTCGTCCAGTTCGTCCTTAAGTATTCCATTCTGCTCGAGAAGTGCACGCTCCTGTTCCCGATGCCGATGATTTTGCTCCTCCAACGCTCGCACGGTTTTCGTCAATGACAGCTGCAGCTCCTCGACCTGCTTCTTGTAGCGCCGACTGAGTTCCTCCAAGTACTGACCCGACAGCGACATGTTGCGCTCAAGTGCCTGCGGAGAAATAGACAATAGTTGCAATGAAAAAAGTTTTTGCCAACTGAACTAGAGGGCGAGTGTGCGAAATGAAATGAAAAAAGTAACCACAAGACTCGCTTGGCGGCGGAGGGGCAACACAAATGTTTTGTCGATAGTTGATGGTGGTTGCCGTGCCCACACTTATCAGATGTCGGTGAGTTCCTCACGCAAATTCGGAGTAAAAATAGAGGCGCAGCACAGCCACCGGGGAACGAAGGCCCCGACATTGACGTGTAAGAGAATTGATTTTCCTTCTGACTGACTTTCCCTGTTTGAATCGACGAAAAATTGGAACTCGTTTCCGCTGAGGAATCTAAATTATCCTCATCGCGAGGATAGCGGTGGGCAGCTCAAGGAGTAGTCCTTGCAGGCGGATAGGCAAATCAAAGTAATTTATCGACACTGAGTGAGTGTTTGCGGCGGATTTGAATGAATTTAAGCAACTTGGTTGTTTGCAGGAATTTATGTTGGCACTGCCTAACTGGTCTTCGAATTGCTATTGTGAATCAGGAGAATTGAAGCAGCTAAATAATGTTTTCCAGTGGATCGCATTTAGATCGGGGTCTTGGGGCAACGGTCGACTTATGTCTGGCGTGAGGAATTGGGTCGGAAACACTTTGCATTGCAATGCAGTAGTCCCACAGTACTGGAGGACTTGTGATGGCGTAGCGGGAAGGAAAGAAATGAAGGCATTAGAAGAACCTTAGCGTGTGAAGGAAGAATAACCACGGTTAAGGTGTGGGGGATTCTGAATTTCGAAAGGACGGCGGAGTTATGCATGACAAGCTCGCTTGTGAAACAAAATGCCAATGAAAATGTTGTAAATAGTCTTTATGATGATTAAAGCCTTGAATGAAAGGACACGGACAATGATAATCGATTCAGTGGGTGTGCATAAAGGTCAAGAAGAAGATAAAGGAGAGGAAGGTGTCACAGACAAATTACTACGCGCTGACAACGGAACATCAGCTGAACTAAATACCTTCACATCAGAAAGACATGGGAAAAGCGAAGAAAGTCTACCCGAATCTTGGAAGAAAGGCATAATCGTGAAGATACCAAAGAAGGACGACTTGCAAGAATGCAGCAAGATGCTTGCAATAATTATACAAGAGAGACTTTAAAACAAAAAAGGAAATCTACAAGATGAACAGGATGGCTTCCGTTCACATAGAAGCTGCGTAGACGAAGCCAACACTCTGCGCATAAGCAGTCGAGCAATCTTTAGAATGGCGCGTACACCTCTTTATCTGTTGGTCATCGATTTCCAGACGGCCTTTGACAGCATCAAAAGTGTTGTAATAGGGAGAGCATTAAGTAAGAGAGGAATTAACGTCATTACAGCAATGTTCCAAGATGCGGTAACCAACCATCAGTGACTCTTTCACTACAAATGCAGGAGTAGAGCAAGGATGCCCACTCTCACCTCAACTGTTCACCAGGACTGTCCAGGACGAACTTATGAGACAAGCCTGCGTCCAGAGACGGCATGACGTGGAGTCTTACACGACAACTCGAGGACTTAGACTATGCGGACGATATGCAAGTGGAAAGGAATCTCAACCAGCTATGCGTGCTAAACTGGAAGCAGTTAGCTAAAGGCTGGAAAAGCTTATTGGTTGATGCTCAGGTCCACCCCGGAGGGTAGCGCAACTTCAAGTAAGTTAGTAACTGGCGTGGTATTACCCTTTTGTCTGTTTTCTCGCAAATAATGGGATGTATAACTGTCGAACGGATAAAGGAGAGAATCGAAAATACGCTCAAGAAGCATCAAGCGGGCTTTCGTAGTGGCTGGTCCTGTGTCGACCACATTAACACTCTGCGTTGCGTATAATACTCGAACAGTCAACGAGTTTACGGCACCGCTCTGCCTTATGTTCGTAGATTTTAAGAAGGCCTTTGACCGAGTAAAACGCGAATGGATCTGGAAATCATTAGACAGGCGAGGGATTCCCCCGAAGATTGTTGCTGTTATAATGGAATCCTCTGACGCCGCACGATGCTTCGTTCTACATAATGGATGGCTTTCTGACTCTTTCAAAGTGCGACAGGGAGTAAGACAAGGGAATATTCTGTCGTCAATCCTGGGGGAGAAGAGGTACTGACTGCCATCGCAGGTACAACTGAGAGACGTGGAAGCCAATGGAGATCGTTTAAGAGTCTAAGCCACCTGGATTATGCCGATGATGTATGTTTACTGTCAAATACCTGGACGAGATGTGCCAATCACTGCAGGTGAATGGAGAGATGGCTGGTCTTAACAGTAATTGCAGCAAGACCAAAATCATAAACCACACACAGACCCCATAGAGGAGGTCAAATAATTTAGCTATGTAGGCATCCTTGTGTCGTCCGACGGAGGATCGGATCGGGATGTTAACATGAGTATAAGTAAAGCCCGCAGCGCCTTTGGAATGCTGTCTTCACTATAGAACCCCAGTCAAATATCCCTACGCACCAAGGCTCTTCGAATCCAATGTCAAATTCGTACTGATGTATGCCTGTGAATCCTGGAAAGTCTCACCTCCATCTCGCTGCCCCTTATACATTCTTAGCATCCGATGGCCGCAAATTATATCGAACTAAGATTTGAGGCGCATAACGGGTCAAAACTTTTTGAATGTCGATATTAGGCAGCGGAGGTGGCGCTGGATTGACCACACGTTGAGGAGACTAAACGACAACATTGCGAAGCAGTCCTTCGAATGCAATCCTCGAGATCCACGGGGAGTTGGTAGACCAAGAACTACAGTATTGGCAGACTGGACCAGATTTGAAAACCAAATAAAAGCGTATTATCTTTGCTTTCATTGGGATTCTTACCAGGGACCCTGCTAACCAGGGGCAGGCACTCTACCATCTGCCCCATCCAGTCGTATAAAATATCTAGGTAGAATAATAACAATAGACGGGGGCGCAGAAGTAGATGCTGATTACAGACTTCGAAAAGCAAAACCAGGATATATTCCAAGGCTTCCAAAAACACGAGGCTTGGCAAATTCAACTTCATATGGCAGCTAAACCTGGTTGACTGCGAAAAACATGACAGAAATAATCAACAAATATCTCGAATATTCTGGCCAAGCATCATCAGGAACGTGGATCTGTTAGAAATGACAAGAGAGTAACCAATTGTGATACAGATTCAGAGACGCAAATGGAAATGGATCGGACATACCATCAGGAAAAAAGCCGACATTACCATGGCGTTGGAATGGAACCCTTAAAGAAATGCAGTAGCGAGATCACCTACAGACGATAGGTACTCCTGGAACTACGGATATGCAACCTCACATGGAATAGTGTGAACACAGCTGCAACATAGCGAGTGAGATGGAGATCCCAAGTGGAAGCCCTGTGCTCCCAAGAGGAGTTATAAACGAAACAAGAAATGGGAAGCTTTCTGGATGGGATCATTGGAAAGTGAGAAGCGGAAGTGTAAACGAATTTCCTGAAGTCTCTCTGACCTGCTCTTCTGTTCAAGAACTGGAGGATTTTCAGAGAATTCCTCGCGGCGTTGCAGGTAGGGACCGGAGGCTCCTCTGAAGCGGTAGCCAGAGGCATAGAAGGTCGCCCTTCAATGGGTGGGGAGAAGATCCCTTTCCATTCCCAGTGCATCGTCAATGTTCTAGGTTCTAATGTTCAGCAACCTCATCAAGGGAGCCGTCGATTGAGGGAATGTTGTCGATAAATTGGGAGCGAAGACTTCATCTTGCTGTCCAAATGAAGATTGGAATCAGTTTTGGGCATCACAGTGTTCGTGAGCCAGGACAGTGGCACTTTGATCGTTATGGTTTTTGCCAAGACGTAAGGCTTTAGACGTCTATATCCACTCCACCGTCCGTCTTTGATCTATCTGTAAAAATTCGAAGAGAACCCCACAAGGGAAGCTTTTGGAGAAATGCTCTTGCTGTTGAGGTACCAGTTAAGAAGCTAATTGAATTCGCTGAGCGACCGATAGGAACTTCGGTATACATTCTTTCAGCTTTGCCAAGTTAAGTGGGAGGAAAATAATCACTTTTAGTTTAGACCTAAGCTCAATAGTCCACGTACGTCGATTATGTTAGACCCCAGCTAAATGCTAACTAAACGGAGACTAAATAAGCCAAAGACTGCAAAAACAAGACTCTCTCGGGCAAAAATAATACTCACTTTAATTCGATTGTTCAGTCTTATGAATACACTCTCCGAGTGCGGGCCACCACTGGCGATTCTCTGCTGATTTCCATGGCCACCGCCACCCAAAGCACTCGCTGCGCCAACCACAACACCTTCCGATAACAAGGTATCCAGATTATCCCACGTTGCTGCGTCGTTTTCCACCGCATTCCCACTGGCTGATGCTCTCGGTAAGACGTCTACGACTTCCGCTTTAGTGGCTGCAGCTGCTTCCCCAGTTGTTTCATCGGTTTTTGGGTCCTCAGTTGGAGGAACTTCTGCAGCTGGCGTCCCTGTTGTGCCCACATTTCCATTATCCACCTCTGGCAGGTTGTAGATGTTAATGTCCAGGGGCTCCGTCTGGGCAGGGGGCGTCTCGGTTCTCTCAGTGGAAGACATGACGTCTTCGTCCCTTCGCGGAGGAGCTGGTATTTGGGCAGATATCTCCTCACTTGGATCTGTGTCGATTTTCGGTTTCTTTTTCACCTCCTCCCTCGGCATGTCGGGAAGTTTCTCCAGAGTCCCAAAGGCTCCACCATTCCCCTTGTCTATTGTCAAATTCAGCGATATCTCCCCACTTTGCTCGCCCCCCGAACCGACATCCGACACGGAGTCGTTTTGAGATTTCCTTTCTCTCTCGGCTAACAACTGACAAAGCGCCCCCACATAATCATCCGGCAGCAGGCTGAGAAAGTAACTATTTCTCACGTCAATTCCACTCGTTCTGCTCTTACAATCTAAATGGCTATCAAGGTTAACACTAAATCTTTTGGCACATATCTGCGACGTCAGAATATCGCTCCTCAACCGCTCGATCGAAAGTAGATTTATCAGTTGTGTGTGTCGGCACGAAAGTGCATAATTGACTTTAGCCGCAAGCGATGTATCCTTGCACTGGGCACAGACGAAGTCCCCCGCGGAAGGTGTAAAGCATCCAGGTTCGCTTTTAATCTCCATCGTCGTTCGGTTGGAGTTTGTTTTAACCAACACTTCGGCGGCTTTCTTCACAATCGAAAGCACTGCATCGCTGGCGGATTTGAATAAATTATTCTCGTTCTTCTGATGTGTTTGATCAAAAGCGATCTCATCGTCGTACTCATCCAAGTCATCGGCGGCACGATCTTCCGTTTCAAAAGCTTCAAACTCTGAAGTGCCATACACACGAAACAACGAGACCGGGCAGAAGTGCTCAGAGTTGTAGTGCGAGTGGATGTCTGCTCGAACGAATTTCCCAAACAGATGCGGATGCAATTCAAAACTCTGTATCGTGCGCTTGTCATCAGCGACGAAGCGACCCACATTCGACCAGTCACGGGTGGGAAAGCGATTACTAACCGCGACTGTGAAGTTCTTCGGTGACGACGAGAACAGCTCGAAATTAGCCAAATCAATTGTTTCGGCCTGAATCGCTTCGCAGAGTTCTACAACGAACCAAATGCGATTTGTACACGGGCTAAGCATGTATTCATCTTTCGATGAGGTGAGCACGGCTCCTGTGTTCTGGGCATCGGAATTGGATGCAATTATTTTTGCCCCACAATCGGGTGAGGCGTAGTTTTTCGTGCGCAATTTGCTCGGTGCCTGCTTCGATCCAGTTGTGAGGTTCTTCTTTTGTGTGGAAGAATTCACAACATCCTGCTCGAGTTGCTGTTTCTCGGCAGCTTCCATTTGCTTTTGCGCCCATTCGGAGAACACTGGTATCGGCACTTCTTCGGCAGTTAGATTCACCTCGGGTGAGACGGTCGCATTTGTGGACGCTTGTGTCGGTATCGACGATGGAATGTTGTTGCCAACTGCAATCTCTGCAGCTTCTGCATTATCAGGCGGTTGGGGTGGTATGGATCCTCCCGAATCGTTTATTTTCTCAATTTGATCATCTACAAGGAAAGGAAAGTGAGGTGTGATTGAGGATTAGAATGAGACTCATGATCGTACCTTTCTCATTGTCCTCCGTGGTGATCGTCTTGTCATCTTCATCTCGGGTCTTGTTGATGGTATTCGCGTCCGCCTTGGAGATGATCATTTGATCGACTGGTCTTGGTTCTAGGCTTCCGGCCAGGGGCAGATCTGTTGATGTTATTTCATTCAAAGTTATCACGGCGGGGTTCTCTGATGAAATGTCTGGTAAACTGAAAGGATCGAAAGCAATTCATTAACTTATTGTGTTTGAGGAAGTGAGAATGCTGAATGCTGTGTGATAAGAGAATGATCAAATGAGGTTAAATAGGAACCTCAGGCAATTTGTTTGGCGTGCACGATCGTAAGCTCGTGAGAAATATTAGAACATACACAGATAAGGAATTGATTTTAGTAGGCATGGCGGGTATTTATCTATCAGTTGTTCAGGTGTTGTGCTTAACAAGGCATTTATATTAATTGAGGTTAATTGGATTTGTGCACGGATCGTTTTATTGTGCACCGACCTTTTTATTGTTTAAACCCCAATTTGACTGTGCTTACACACTTTCTTCCTCAAATACTATAAAATATTGTCTTCCCCATGAAATTACACTTTGGCATCAGCACGTGACATCCATAGTCTCAGATCACAGATGACACCGTCATGACTTGACTAAGTGTGTTTACGTAAGCAAGACAAAGTCCATCATCATCAGGTGGTGCGCACTTTTGCCGAAATCTGATCTCATGTTAACCTTGAGACGATACTCTTTCGTAATTGTTTAGATGTGAAGCAACAGAGTGAAACACGTGAGATGGAGAAAGAACTCAGGAAACATAACGATTCAGTAAATGTCCGGTCTGTGTACATGTGGTTCGTTCGTTTCTGATCTACTTGCAACAGCTATTCATCATCAGTCGATTGGCATAGCGGTCGTGTCTATCATCCGCTTAGTGTCGGCAGCGGCCCACTTACGTTCCGCTCTTCACAAACGTGAGGAGGCTTCATAGTCTGACAAGAGGTAGTCGAAGTGGAAACAGACAAAGAATCGTGCTTAAGCCTCTTGGTGGCGAATTTAACGGATGTTTGCAAATAAATTGTTATTTTCTTTGGCGTGGATTTCTCAAAAATGAGGTTATTGGAATCTGGAAAGTCCCTAAAACGATAGCATTTAATCGGAGTTTCCACTGATCAATGCGTCAAAGCATTGCTTTTGTTTGATGATAATCACTGAAAGAGTGGCTGTGGATTGATAGATAGATGGATGAATATTTCGAACGTCTTCTTGGAAAAACATTCAATATCTCCATCTTCGTTCTACATTCAAAGTTGATAGCACTGAGCAAACGTACAAATAGATAGAATAACATCCCCGGGTTATAAACCATTTCATTTATATTTAATGGGGAATCACTATATATTCATGATCGTTGTCGTGTTCATAAAAAAACGATAATATGGATGGCGCGACAGTCCAAGGCGGCCCTGGGCCTAGCTTCTACAGTAACCACACGTGTTTCGCATCCTATTGTTCTCTCACGAGTGAAAGGTACCCACAGCCTAATGCCGACTCTGAACGGCTAAGTTTGAAAGATGAACAGCATGTATATGAACTGAATGAAATCGGTAGTGTTTTGCTTCCATTACTGCTGAGAGACTGTTCTTCCAAGTGAACCAAAACATCTAGCCCTTTACCGCATTCGATACAACTGGGACCACTGTCACTAGATGCAAAATGGAGGGCTAGACCCATTGTCACGATTGATCGACCGTAGTTGACTCTCTGTAATCCTTTGACCATCAAAACAAGTTCTCATCATTTTTTGTTAATCGTCTAAGAAAAACTTTTTTGGAATTTGACACATCTTCGTTGTGACTAGACAGTAGCAGTGGATTTTAGGTGAGGGACGACTGGATGGCGCAGTTGGTAGAGTGCCTTCCCCTGGTTAGCGGGGTCCCCGGTTCGAATCCCACTTAGCAAGCAAAGTTAATACGCTTTTATCTGGTTTTCAAATGTGGTCCATTCACCATTTGCCGTTGGGATCAAATTAACGGCTCTATCACTGGAGTAGTCAATCAGTGGTAGTAGTCTGACTATGAGTATCACAATGGAACAATATGGTCTAAGTGTGCTGGTGAATTCACTAGCAACTCCACTACCTAACCTAACCTAGGTGAGAATGCTCTACTGACTGCATTCATCAGAAAGTTCAACAGAAGTTAAATGTTCATGAGAATTACGATATACGAGTGTGATCCGGAAATGCAGGAACACTACACTCCGGTGGACGGTGGCCAACTGCAGAAGATCCTCACGTGATACAAGGCGGATATTACTGGCAAAGCTCAGGCCCTCCATGGATCGCAGGACTGATAAGTAAGAAAATAACTACTAAAATACAGTCGAACTTCGAAAACACGAACCACCACTTGCCACAAAAAAAAAATTCGAGTTATCAAGTAAAATACAAAACTGATATAAATATTTATTTATCTGCGATCTAACACATAACACATAGAGGAGCATAATTATTATTTACAATAGTCTGTTACACCACATTTAAGAGCGGATTTTTTGTTTTTAAAAAAAAGTCTTCAATAGAATTTAAACCATTGTAGGTACACAGAATCATTTGTTGTTTCATGAGTCTTCTAATATAAACGCAAAATGAGTAATGAATTTGGAGACAACTCGTTTGAAGGTGATTGAATCAAATCATACTCAATACAGTCTTTCCCCATTATATCACTGCGGCTGCCATCGTTATTGTCGAGGTGAGAAGATTCGGATTCACATCTAAATATCTCGACAATATCTTCATCTGTGGGAAAACTCCAGTCACAATATCGCCATCCCAATGCGGAAATCATCATACAGTAGGCTCTCGATAACGTGAGCACCGGTTAGTGTGAACACCGTATAACGTGAACAGATTTTTTTTTTTGCTTGACATCTCTAAAATGTGAACATTAATTTTTGCTTCAGGTTAACAGTAAACTGTTTGAGCAAGCTGTATTTTAGCTTGAAATTCCTTATTCTTGGTACAAGACCTTTGAGAAAATCAGTGAGAATGCTTTTGGAGACGAAGAATTGACTGATTTTGTCCATTAAATCTCGTATTGGCAATGCCCGTGTTTATTATTTAATGTTGCTTTTTATGCCTTAGTGGGTTAAAGCGTCGACTCATATGCAGCTAAACCTCGCTGACGGTGTTCGATTCCCCATTTTTAACGGCCCTACCTCTTTGCAGTCACTGACAATGGTCAAAGAGTAATAACTGTCTAGATAAAGCTCATTAAAACTTGGCCGTTCGGAGTCACCATTAATCTGTAGGTCCTTTTCACTCGTGAGAAAACAATAACACGTACAACACGGGTGGTTGCTATAGAAGCTAGGCTCTGGCCCTCTACGGGTTGAATCACCGACCGTATTATATAATTATTTTTATTTTATGCCATGAATAAATGAAATAAATATACAGTTGTATAATAGAAAAACGCATTATTTTTAATTTTTTAAAGATATGACGTTTAAAAATGAAAATCTATAGTTGGATTGGCTTATTCTTTTATTAAAATTTTACCTTAGCAAACGTGAACTCTCCCGCAAACGTGAGCTCTCTTGGTTTTTATTTGTTCACGTTATCGAGACTGTACTGTACTTAACAGCTTCAATATTTCTGGTATTTTTTCAAGCTTCAAATTCCATTTACAGTTGAATTTCTCCATCATTTTTCCATTTGGGCGTTCAGCTCTGAAAATCAAAGGAATTTCATCCTCTCCTCGCCGCTCAGAATATTTATCTGAATCATGATTTTGTTCATACTAGGTCAAAGGAACATTCAAACGCAGTGCCCCGACAGCGATTCCTTATAACAACGAATTTGTGGAATACGCAGAATTCCGGAATTTCTTTTTAGAAACCGACTTATCGAAGGTGACGCCTAATAATCTGTTCGAGTTATCAAGACATTCCAATATTCGAAGTTCGAGTTTTCGAAGTCAAATTACATGTAAATTTCAGTTTTGGCGCTATTGCCAACCAATTTCATTCGAGTTATGAAATATTCGAGTTATCGAAGTTCGCATGTAACAATTTTTTTCAAAAATGAACTTCAAAAACTGGACGATTTTCAAGATCTATAGAAAATTTAGTATTTTGTTCATAAATAGTCTTATTTTATTGGGATTAATCAGCAAAAACTTAAAAAATCTTAGCGATGTTCAACAGGTTTGAAGCAGCAGGAATGAGTGGTTTGATTCTTATTCTTTTCTAAAATAAGTTTTTACAATGCTTGTACGTAATACCACCAGATTTGGCATGTGGTGAGTATTATTATTTTCTGCATTGAATATGGTAAGTTTCATTACTTTCTACCTACCATCCACGCTTCCAATAATTGCTGAATAAGAAATATTTGTCGTTACCACAGTCTGGATATCTGATTCGTCGTTATGAGTATCAACTTCCTCTACCTCGTTTGTGTCCGCATTCCACTCTTCAATCTATTCCACAGTCAAATTTGACCTCAATCCTGTTTTCGACAGCAATGTATTAACTTCTTAATCTGGCCATTAAAGGAATGATCCGAAGCTCAACTCGGATAGAGGAAGCTGCCAAACATAAATTTCTTCGAAATGCATACATCGTTTACCTCATGCAGTACATTAAGCGTATAAGAAACTCTAAAATGCCCGAACTTTTTTTCTTTTATCCGATATGTTTCTTATATTCGGAGAACGGATTTAAGAAGAATGTTTTTTTAAGAAAAAATGGATACAAGAAAAATCTTTCTTACGCGAAAAGAAACGCCAGTACTGGCACCGTAGTTGGGAATTTCTAATTGAACTGCAAATTACTGCTCATTCTCCAACAAAATGGGACTTATTTTCATGGGACTTTTTTTTAATCATTTCGCATTATTTGATGATGATGACTTTGTCAACATTTTTCAGACAACTTTGGTATTTTCTCAACTCGCCTATATTCTTAAGGGTTCGTTTACACGGTTTGCATTTACTGAATTTGCAAACTTTTAGTTTTTCTTATATCCATCCAACTTGACATAGACATAGAATGATGATTGTTGATATGATAGCAGTTTAATTTATCCGTGTTTTCTTATAGTGTTTTTCTTTTAAACGATTTTACAATTGTTAAATATAGAAAGGGACACGGTGTTTTTAAGTGTTTCTTTTATACGAGGTTTTCCTATAAGCATTTTTTTAAAAGCGTAATGGACTATATTTAAAAAAAATACATATATAAACAAAACTGAATACAAGTAAAAAAATAGCTGACCAAGAGTCAGCCTTTTAAGATAAAGTATGGCAGCTAAAATTTGGTCAACTTTTCTACATAGTAAAACCATCTGGGAGTCAACTTTTCTGAACTTTTCCCGTATTATATATGTAATTATATTCATTGAACATGCGGGTTACTCAAGCATCACATCTCTCGTGATTATAGAGAATTTTTTCTCGATAACGATCTGTGCACAAGCTAATGACGAACACGATGTAATTTCGACTTGGTTTCTACTGAAACGATCAAGGTCCTAGCTGGTGAACAAGCCATTCCCATCCGGGTGTTCTAAAATTACACGCTTTGTCCTCGTTGGGTGTACAAGGATAAGCTCGAAACCTAGCTTTGCTATTGGCGGCGCTCAGACACAAGAATTTTTTTGTGGCGATTTGCTTGTCGTCAATCAGACTGAGAAGTCAAAATGTTCCGTCTGCCGTTTTGTTGTAACGAGCGTTCGCTTTGACGATCTGGCCCACCAATCACAGTTGTCAAGCAAATCGTCACGGCAGATAGCTGTGTCTGAACGCTGCTAGTCTCAATAGCATATGCCAATGTTGGATCAACAAATTAGTAAAGAGGATTCCGCTTTATTGTGACACTTGCGGCTAAATTTGTCTGTCCCAATAATACGAAGTGAGGAAAGAACGAAGAGAAAGGCGAAGTCTGTTTCCTATATTTGTCATCTGTCTCAGTTAAACCTATGTCCCGAAAAAGCTATGTTCTAATTAAGAGGAATCCACTGTTAAGCGAATTCAAATGTCATCCTGAACATAAAACAACAAACGTGTCAAATTAGATGGAAGAGATGTCCTTAAACTAGAGATCACAGGATTTTTTTTAGAAGTACAGTGGACTACTTTAAGTCGAATTTTCAAGGGATACCATCATGATTTGTTCGAGGTAGAGGGAGTTTTACTAAGAAAGGATGTTTTTGCATGGAAACTTGAGGGAAATGTATGTAAAATATTGAATTGGAGAGACATTCGACTTAGAGTCTACTGCAGTTCTCCGAAATAAACAGAACACGACAAGAACACATTAAACGTCACAAAATGCAGCCGCACCCCAATCCATTCCAAAGCAATTTATTTCAAAAATGATTTCAATAAAATAAGTTATCACTGTTCAGTCACAAATCAATCAAAAATCAAAATTCTTACCACATGAACATAGTTGAGATGCTCAGTATCTGCGAGAACCATAGTACCCAAAAGAACAACAGGAACAAAGTGAAATTCTGTCCTTTCTTCACCTCACACCACAAGTACTTGACAATGTATATCATTTGTATTAACATTTAATTGGCACACTTAAACACACACACTTTTTGTTCGTCCAAAGCATCTAACAACCAAACCTACGTCTAGCAGCAACAGCCTGCAACAAAAAAACACGAAACACACGTATTCACTTCATATTCATCCTTCGCCTCGATTCACTGTCAGAACAATATCACCGTTGTTCCACATCTACCACGTTAGTTAAGCGTATTTAAATAATTGGCGTTCGAAAAAAAAAAAAACGACCACGTCAGTCCTGTGATAGTGATAAGAGCTACTGACACGCGTCGCGAGACCGCCCATCGACACTGCTGAACTCCTCATTTGGTTTGTGTTTTGCTTTTTTTTGCGTTTGCTGTGAAGATCATAACTGATGATAGGAGATGACATACACTACCTGCGGGTTTAGATGCCAAGAAGATACAAATTTGATGTAATTACTCACCGAACGTGAGACAAACACATAAGAGACCATAAACGAGGCACAAATTCGAGCAATTTTCAGATCACAACCTTCGCCTTCGACGCGACACAGTTTTGAGATAAAATCACATTCATATAACGGCGTTCAACGGGCGGTTAATTAAATTGAATTGCTCTCAGATAAAATTGTGATCGATAGATTTTCAATCGAGTGAGATGTGAAATAAAGGGGGTGGACTTAATTTGTCTCTTTCTTCTTTTTTGTTCCTTTAAACAAACATATCTAAATGATTGAATTGCTGAAATGTGTGCGTGAAAATTATTACAGGGCGTTATTTCGTCATCCTCCTTATCAGTGACGTTTTATGGTGACGAACCGAACTGATTGGTAAACAACGCCTATCACAGGGATGCACCCGAAATGAGGTCGTCCATGCTTTCGCTGCGCTTGTGGTGGAACATCCATAGGCGATAAATTCATTTAACTACTCGAAAGGGAATACCGATAATTAGTCATTTAACCGGAATGCCATGAATACAATGGAATTTGATATTCTTAATGTACAGCTATGTGAGGTAAATTAAATAAATTAGCCAGTAACGTGAATTGATGTAACATCAGCCTCACGGTCAAAGCAAATCAACTGCTTTAATCGAAAAAGGCGATCGCAACGCAATGCCGTCGAACTCGTTACGAAAGTCGCTTCGACGATACTCGAATTGAATACCATTAAGCTCTCGTGAAATTGAGTACACCATAGGTGGACTCAGCAGAAATATTAGGTGGACTGCGTTGGATAGGTAATGGGGTTTATGTTATGACGGAGCTGTTTCAATGTACAAGGTCATCTATTTTCAGAAAGAAAGTATAAATGAGACACATCTATGATTTTTTTTTTCAGCGTATTGTTTGGAACTATCAATTACGAATGTAATACAACATCAAATGAATTCCACGGGAGTTCTTGTGGAACTCAATTCTGCCAAGCATTGCCTTGTTACGATCCACATTTTTCAAATGATCAGCTCCCGACCGAACTCGTCAGCTCAAATATGCATTGCGGAACTGTTGAGAGAGTAGAGTTTCGAATTCACTTGCCTCAACTGGCGGTGAAATCGAATTGGATATAGCAAGCAAAATAGGCAAGGCAAAGTCTGTGTTTAGGTTGCGATCCACAATTTGGATCGTAATGCAATTAACTTAGATCTCACTAGAAATGAAGTATTACACATATAGCCGACTTCACAGCTGAATTTTTTGACGGATATTCATGCATTTTTGACGGTTATTCAGGAAATAACGTAAATGCCTCTGTGATTCGTCAATTTAGTTTAAGAACACGTTATAAAAAAAAGTTGTTAAAAATTTTAAGGGACAAGAGAGTTAGAATTCGGGCATCTCTCTAATACTTCATTTCTGGATCTCACGCTACGACTGCTTTGTTCCAATGATGAGTCCGTGTTGCTACATGGATGTGGTGCTTGGAGTGTGACCACCACTATCACGAGGAAGCTGTGAACGTTCGTTAATGAGTGCTTACGTTATATCTTTATGATTTACTAGCCGAATCGTATCTCGAACGACGATATTTATTGGAGAACGGGTCATGTGCCTAAAGACAATGACGAAAGTGGGAGTGGATTGGTCACATTCTCCGAGAAAGTGACACCTCCATAGGAAAACACGCGATGTAATAGAACCTGCCACGGCGGCCCCAAAAGTAGAAGACGAAGAACAGCCCAGAATGAATAACGGCAGCTGGGAAAGGGTTGGTGTAAGCGTTTAATTTATTATTATGTTATTATAAAAAAAATAAACAAAATATCGTGTCACCCTGTACGCTTCCACATACACATGCACAATCTTTCTTAATGCAATTCAGTTATCTACTTGCTATAATCCTCTCAACGATGTACAATTATGCTATCAATTATGTAAGTTCTCTCTTGCATCGTATGCTCTCAATCAGATTATGTTCTCATGTCATACTCATTGTGTTATACGAATGTTATAAAAAGGCTGATCGATGTTATTAACGCTCTCTTTTGAATAAACTCTGTTAAGGCGATACGTTCTCGAGTGAGTCTGCGTTCTTTGTTGTTTTCATATTATGTGACCTTACATTGGAAAGATCTGAGGCACACTTTGAGAAATTGCACGAGATGGCGCGTAGGCTTTGCAGCCTCAGTGCAGCCTGTTGGGCACATAGGACATGACAATGATGATTGAAAATACCACGTTCATGAACTGACGAATATTCATTTCCTAAGCGTCAGGAGTGAAGTGGATTGCGGTTGTAACTACTATATAACAATAATAAAACTATGGGCGGCGGAACAATCCGAGGCTTAGCTTCTACAGTAACCAGTCGTGTTGTGGGTGCTATTGTTGTCTCAAGAGTGGATGGGACCTACAGTTTAATGCCAACTCCGACCGTCGAAATTGAGAAGCTTTTTCTAGACAGGAATACTCTTTGAACTGACAATGACCCGAAAGAGATCGAGCTGTGAATTGTGAAGGTTGGCGAGTTCGTGTATCGAACGTGGCACCCTCTGTGTATGAGCCGACGAACTAACTCACTACGCCACGGCGACCCAATTTTAATTACAATATTTCGCCAAAAAAGCGACCTTGATGACTGTATCGAACTGCATGAGTACATAACTCAGCAGTCGATGATTTGGTTTGTGATGGTGTGAAAGGAGAAGAAAATAATTCTGTAACGAAGAACGGGAGTCTAACTCTGACTGTGAAGGAGAAAGGTTTTATTTTTGTGACGGAATAAAAAAAAATGTTCCCACTATAAGTGTTGTGTTTTATTTAGATAAACCCCTGAGTATCGACTAAAATACAATGATCGTGACCAATTCACATCACCAAATCGCGAAATTAGTCGCCTAGGAAACTTTACGTTCAATAAAGCCAAAATTGATCTTGCTGAGTGGGATGTGACAGTGTCTTGTTGAAACCACATGTCTCCACATCCATCTCCATATCGATTTGAGGTCAAAAACCATTTCATTCAAGCGAAGAGAATTAGGGAGTGACTTCAACCTGCTAATTTTCATATCAAGCAAGGTTTTTTTTTGATCCAGTGGTCTTTCGGCAATTACGTGTGGATTTTCAACTAAAAGAAACCTTTCCACCAAGCGCTACCTCTAGTTTCCAGTGGCGCACATTAAGATGGCTGTGATCTTTCTTCACTCATGTGCTCTACATTAGACACAAGCGTTCTTTGTTGCGTCGGTCCATAGTCTCGAAATCGAATACTTTTCGGTTGGAGCTACGTTGCACAGTGGTTCCCTTATAAAGGAGCTATGATAAAGTTCTGTTAAATTGAGACCAGCGGAGCCATTTTAATGGAACATAGTACAATTGGAATTGGGAATTTGTTCGTTTCATGGTTTAAACATTTTAGAGGTATTTTGTTTTGCTTTGGAGGATTTCCATGTCCTTTGGACTTGTGTTGTAAAAACTGATATCAATTGTGTATGAATACGATCCCTCTGGAGTGCTAATAAAAAATGTGTACAATAGGTGGTTTGCTACAAACGTTCATTTAAAGTACACACGAGTTCAACATATTGCTTCAATTAAAAGTTTCTTGCGGCCAAAGTGGACTGTAGAGGAGTAGAGGTACATGGTTTATCACTTTTATTTATTATTACCCCATGAGTAGAGACTCTTCCAATTTTAAGAAGAACTATGTATGTCTCTCGTTGGAGCCTTTGGATCTTTTTTTGGTTTACAGTCTAAAAGGTTCCTCCTGCAAATTTATACTTAATTAAGAGCCTAGTTTAAGAAATTAAAATGAGCCAATAGGTTTATGTATTTTGAGAGTCAATTTATGAAAAATCAAACTAAACATTACTCTTTTCATCAAAGTATTACTGCATGGAAAAAATGTAACGTCACAATTTCCAAATAACTCATCATTTTTTTTATAGATTTCGAAAGGTGTAACTTAGAACAACCTTTTTCAACAGACCTTTACAATTGGTGCTTAGCAAACAAGCGTAGCAGAATTTACTAGGATTCATTTATTATCTTTCGGTGGCAGTATACATATATCGCGAGCGCCTATTCTCGGAATCAAGCCTAATTTATAAGGAAAAGCTTAATAGTTTGCTAGCAATAACCGTTTGAAAATTTGTTCATTCATCATATTTTACCACTAATCAATTTTAAGTAGTCTTGTATATTTGCAATTCGAGAATCGTTTTTCAGTGTTCGAGTATCGCTTCTGATTACACAGCGACTGCTCACTAGCGCATTAACCACAAAGTCAAGAGCGTATTAGTCGCACTCTCTCTTTCCACAATAAAGCCTAACGGTAAAACCTCTTACAAAGCGCGTGTTTCATTTCATCTTATAATACAGAATAAGTACTAAATATGCTAAGACGCTCCCAAAAATCGCAGATCCGATTACCCGGAATCATAATCCACATCCGGAATAATAAAAAAGTAGCTGGTAAGGTCGTGTGGAATGTAAAATACGCCACAGACTGCCGTAGAAAGATTCACCAACGGCAGGCAAACTTTCTGCAAAATGTACACGGATCGACATTTAGACTTCAGTAAAAGGGCCGATTTCTCCGAAATTTTCATGTTATTGATCCGATCAGTTGATTCGATTATGTCGACCATAACCTACTCGTAATGCGTGAATCTGATACGTTTACAGAATCAATATTATTGCAGTAAGTTTTCACAAGCTCAAACGGTTTGCGATTGTTAACCGGAGCATATGGCAAAGCATAGACTGAACATATTCTCATTCTCAAATGTCAGTTGTCACGAATTCGAAAATCAATGGTATATTTGTAAGTTTGAGACAGCTACAATAGGACAGGCAAGGGAGTTAACCTAACAAATCAAACAGATTTAAGGCGTTCACTGTTCTGTCAAATGACTACAGAGTTCAAAAGACGAAACAAAGAGTTGCTACAGGAATTGGAAATGTGTTACAGTGTCATGTGGAACCTGTTGATATGAAACGCAGCACGGTACGGGCGTCCCACATAAACGGAGCCAAGTTGAACACTGCCACCGACAAGTGAGATTATTCAAATGATTTTCCATGTCAACGTGTTTCTGTCTTCTTGATGTTTGCACATAAAAGGCGCGTATGTATTGGCACAAATTCAACTTCGCACATATTGCCAAATGTCCAAGTTGTCTCAATCGTTACAAGATATATTTCACCTTCTCCAATGAGGGTTTTCGTTTTTAAGTCTATCTCGACCTACGCTTGAGTATAACGCTCATATCTGGTATTGGTGGTACCGAGACATTCTTTATCCTATTCCTTCCAAAAGCGAGAAATTAAATTCATACACACTCTGCCTGCTTCGCTATTTCAACAAACGATGCTCCAGTGACCAATCGAATTCCATTTCTCTCATGAAAAATTATCTGCAGTTTACTTGCAAGCCTGCTTTAAGTGCTTTTCACATAAAGGGCCTTTCATATGAGCTAACTGTGAATCACGAACTTCGCAAACTCTGAAACTTCAGTCGCATGGAGATTTCTCATTCGCAGAGAGCAGTGAGTACAACTTGAGCAAACAGACACTTTATCGCGAATTTTTTGGTCGTGAATTTGTGGATCTCTTGTGTATTGCAAATTCAGATTAATTAATGATTTTGAATTGTTTCTCTGCGTATCAGTCATTCTACTTGCGAACTGTCAAACGGAGAACGCATTACACATAGAGGCAAACGCGATCCACAAATAGATACACGACTGGCCGGCCCGCATGGACACTTTAAATTTAAGCTTAAAACTATACAACAACTGTCAACCAAGAGTGCAATGCGATGCAAACGAAGAACTAAATGCATGATTATCGGTCAAGTAATTTCCAAGAGCATGAGCTGCATAATTCCCAGACCGTTTAACCTTTCCTTCGCAATTCCAAAAGCTGTACACTCCCACAAACTGCAGACGACATTCGATATCACGTAGGCACGTACGTCGTCTGCGTTCAAACAACACAGCATTTTGAAGACACACCTCACATGCATGTTCGTATTGAATTATGACACCTGTCAGCTGTGACATGTGAAACAAAAATATCCCAATTTTTGCATTGTTTTCTTTTGGAAATCCGAAATAAACAAAAATCGCTTTGTCTCGTTTCATTTTCGTGCTTTTATTTATGACACACATCATTGGGCATTCAGGCAACGAGCGATGAAAAAACAACAAGCTGCTTTTGCGAGTCGATGGCAGTAGATCGATAAGCGAACTTCGAAGCGATTAATCGCTTCAGTTTTCACATTTCCAGTTGCCTGGTCCAACTGGTGATGGTTCGATAACCTTTCCGCGTTATCGATACACAAACATCGGGATGTGTGCAGCATTGCATGCATCTGGTGACATAATATTCGCGAACGAATTGGCGCCAATCCAAACATTAACAGTCGCCGCGTGCAAACACATATGCTTGAGCGCGATGTGACACAGAATTGTTGCTGTTTAATGAAATGCAATAAAGTGATGGCAGTCTTTTGTTTACGATATCGACGACACAGCCGCAGGCGAGCACTGTTTATCGATGAGTTCCGCAACTGTTTTCCCACAAGCACATGTTCGGGATGTTCGTGTGTACACGGTATATGTGTGAGGATGCACGGGAGGTTTGGAAGCGGCATCAAATGGCGAATGACGCCTTCGATGTAGGGAGTAGATATGGATTACAATTCGAGCACCCGCCTGCTTCGAGGTGAGGTGTGAGTCGTGACGCAAGCTGACGGCGACGAACGAAGACGATGAAAAAGCCTGACACAGATTGCATAACGAAACCTGAGATGCACCCGCGGGAAGCGAGGAGGGCAAGCAAGCCCTCTAGACAATGAATGAACGCTGATTAGGAGCGAACAGGGCGAGACAGACGGGGTTTTCCTCCGAACTTGGTCTGCCACTGGGTACAAGTGGAAGCGATACGGCGCGCACAGCGGTTTCCAGCGGGGGCTTATGCAAGAGAAATGCGGAATGTATTGAGATTTAATTAGTTCAATGTATTAAGTGTCACTGAAGGAGTGGCGCGGCTGGATACTGCTGTTGTTTGTGGTCGCTCTACGAGCTAAGTGATTGTTCTGATTCTGGAGATTTTGATTTTGGATCAACCCCTCCAGCCCGCCGGGGGGTGACAATGAATCGCATTTCGGAATGTGGACATTACACAATGTGCAGGAAGCACTTTAGCGGTGCTATCCAGTCGAGCGAGAGAGAGACAGTCAGAGGGAGACGCAAGCAAATCTAAGTCAATCTAAGCCGAACTGAACCAGTTTAAGTGGCACGCATTGAAACAGCTTTTTCCTTTTGCCCGCGGACCTGCTGTGCTTGTCACCGGCGCGTGTTTGAGTGCTGCCTCGGGTGACATAAGCAAATTTTGTTAAACTAACAGCATTGGCGACAACGCGGCGCGGCGCGGGTCAGTAGCGCATGATCGGAGAAAATGGCTTACTTCTGCTTCTTCTTCTTCTGGCCAGAGGATGTGGTGTGTGCGGAAATTCAAACCTGAAGCTGCGATTGAGACCACGGGTGGTTCCAGGCAAAAGGAGTGGAACGCCAGTTTGTGTGGTCGTCGTGACTCATGGCGAATATGTGCCTTAGCGACTTTGCCCGTGCCTCGCGGCCATTCATCTGGGCAACGATAAATTTTCCTTTTTTCAGTTTCTTGTCATGATGCATTTTCAATCGAATCGATGGACGGCGCTGAATGTGAGTCGTACGGGGTGTGAGTTTGGGAACAAGACTGTTGACTCAGACTGTGTTTGTAAGGATTTATGTAACTTTTCGCTTGGTAGTCCGAGTTTGGGATTTGTTTGAGTTCTGAAACTTTGTACATCTCCCGATGATGTTGGTGACGCAATGCGCGCGATAGACGAGACAAATTTCAGCCGTCTTAGGGAAAACCCTGTCCCTGTAGACCGAAATCTGGTCGGTAATCTCTAGAAGAGACTGCTGAGCATTAGCCTCTACTGAGTGCTAGGACACACAAAGATTCCAGGCAATTCTATATCACCTGCAAAACTTAACACGAAGGACTGTAAATGAATCAAGCAACAGGAGGTGGCTGGAACGCAGTGCATGTCAAAAACTCCAGTAGTTTCCAAATATCATTCTTGCCCAGACTAGAGGTGTTCATAGAATAAATACATCGATGTTTTATTCGATGTAATCCATTGAAACGTCCCATCGACGCTACTCGATCGACCCACATTGACGTACTTGAGAAAGCACAAATAAGGCCGCTTTTACACTCGCTAAGGTGAGGTTTAGGAAGGCGACTGTGATGATTCAAATATCATTTCCACTCGGAGGGCCCTAAGGCCCATTGTGAATCCCTTCATCTGTGCAATACACATTCTATTACCTACACTGTCACGTAATGACATAAAGCACCCCGTGATCTTTACGAAACGAACGATAGAAGATGCGATAAGTCTGCATTCTCTAAGTCCGCATTGTCTGTGAAGAATCTTTGGCTCAGCGAAGCTAGACGCTGATTCTGGAGAGTTGGGCAGTGGCACACACTTAAATCATCGCTGACTTTTCAATGTTGTAGGCAAGAGAGAGGTGGGACATGTTCCTCTATGTTGGGTATTGAAAGCATGCTATACACGTTTGAAAAAGGGTGGGAAACAGACAAAATTGAGAATTGAGATCCCTATCGGCGACATTGAAAAATTGTAAAAATCGCGAGTAAATAATCTCATGTATAAAAGCAGCCCAAGTCAGACGCAACCTCGTAACCAAATGAGAAGAAGTCTATCTTGGTTCAGCTACCACTAGATGCGTTTATTCTTATTCGTTTTGGAGAATTCTCTCCTCTCTTCTTGGAAACACATTACAATCACAAAGAATAATACCCATGACCGCTGAGCAGCGTTGGCGGAAAAACATTTTTCAAGCCACTACTGCCAAAAAAATATGTTTTTGTGCATTTTAGTCAACTTGTCAAAATGTCAGAAAAGGATTTACACAAGACGACGCCCGAATTGTTCGCAAACCATTTTTGAGACGTCGTCCAAAAATGCACAAACTCCCGCAAGTCTGTGCAAGTCGAGGACATTCACAAGCTAGGGCTTATACAGGGAACTCTATCTCTTAAGTGGACAGCTAGGGTATCGGTTTTTTTTTTGTCCACATAAGATGAAAAACGACAACCAAAATCATATCTACCAGCCAACCATTACAGAATTACTTAAGACCGTGTCTATTAAGAGGGGGTTCACTGTATTACCATCTCTAGAAAGGACAGCTAAGCAGTGGTGATAGTCAGGACACAGACAGATTCCACGCGACAGCAAACGAATTAAGCAACACGAGATGGCTGGCAAGCTGTACATGCCACACCTACAAATTGTTCAAGCCCAGAATTGCTTCCGATCGTTATGAACAGTCGATATTTTTGAATAGATTGATCATGTGGTTGGTGTCATTAAACACTGACACTGGGCCATGGGAGATGACGTTTGAAGATTATGCGTCTTTGCAAGCAACTTCTACACAAGCTGCTTGGATGAAAATGGGATATAAACCGTGCTACACTTCTTCTGGTCCTGCCCAGCTTTGATAGGCTTATTTTATCAACGACACAAGTGATTCAAGTGATCCTCACTCAGTCATCGTCTGTCATTTGCAGCTGTTATTGGTTCCCCTGTAGGGGTTTATGTACCACATTCAAGCGAAAAGCGTAGCAGCACATTGGCCCAGTCAGTGTATTCCATCAGCCACCTACCTATACAATTTGTGTGCAGCTCTTAGAGTGTCAATATACTCCATCGAATGAGAAGATGTACCTTCTTTTTGAGAATGAGTGGAGGAAGCCGAATTGGGGAAGGCATTAGTTCTCCAAAAGGAGCCAACGAAACCCAGAACCAATCCAATAATGCCCCTCACCAATTCCGTCGACCGACTTGAAGGTCCTCAATGTTAAACTGTTTTTCGAAGTAAGTATCAGATGAAGAGAGGAGTGTCATAACTCGTGTATAGCGATGATCACGTCCACGACCTTCCGGCGGTAATTGAATGACGATAATTAAGCTTGGATTGAGTTTCAACTTCAGTGAAACTCTATCATTAGAAAAACTTTTGACGCCACTCAACCCTAAGATAAGAACACAAGGTTCTGCAATAGTTAAGACCTTAATATGTCTAGCATAGAACAAGTTGCATTTGCAGCCTCTCTCGCTGTCCACTCAAACTGACTCAAACGGCAGTTTTCATAAACCAGCTAACCTTTGATCGCCTGAATGAACTCAACACTAGCAACCGTCAGCAAACACTTGTCAGTTTATTGAAACCACTGACTGTCTCCCACAGCGATGGCTTCAAAGTGCACAACCATCGCTTTACCAAACGAACGCCGCCACTTTGCTAGGTGGGTGATTTAATGCGGCGCTTTACACCTTTCAAACTCGCACCGTCAATCCATCGTCAGTGTCATAAATGAACCAAAATAAACAGATTAATCGGTATTCTTCATTTCCAAAAGCGTGATGTTTAACCAGTCAACCAATAAAAGAAACAAAGCTGATTTTTTAAAACAAACAGTTCGGCGATGTCAAACCCTTGCTTGACATTTGACTTTTCGGAAAAGCTTGTCAATCGACAGCTCAACAAATAAAACACTTCAGCAAATAATGCAGCTCTCAAAACATTGACATAATGATAGTCAAATGGGCGAACGTAAGAAATGTTGACTTGTCAAGCGCATAAATCGCTGAGTACCTTTTGACTTTTGTACACAACGAAAGTAAAAGTGACAATGACGATGGTGGCGGTGGCGGCGTTCACTCAAATCCCCCCACACAGACCCAAGTGTACACATTTTAAGTTAAATTCAACTGGTCTGCTTGCACTCATAATGACAGCAAAGAGCTGTCAGCGTTCAAGAGTTTCGTGTTGTTTTGTTTTGTTTTGTGTTTTTTTTTTCGGGACTGAATTATGACAGGCAAGCCAAAGTGCTTTCGCAGTTTGAACATAATACACATCGACTGTGATCTTTGTGCAGGTAATGGATTGTAAGGAAACATAAATATCGCGACATAATATTTCCTCTGTCAGCCGTAGGGCAGTGCGCCGCCGGGGCAATAGTTTTACGTAAGTCACATCAGTGGGGGGGCAGAATCACCGGAGAGTTTCAAGAGTCATTGGCGGTTCATTAATGGAAAACAATGTGGCCTCAAAGGTACAAGTGACATAGTGTTCCCACAAATGTCATGGAATGGGTTAGAAGCAATGCAATTGGGAGTGAAAGTCGTTTCGGCTTCGAGGGAGTACAATTCGTTCCACGACAATTGAGGAGGAGTCCCATTTTGTAGATCTTTAACAGATTCACTTATTCCTTCGATTTGCCAGCTGAATGCGCAATTTAAGCAAGAAATCGAGTCAATTTCAAGTTCATTGGCAGGAAGAACCGCTAGAAACTAAATTAGCCGCAGTCCAAGTGGAATATCCAAAACAGGAATCAGTCGATGGCCGTGCATTGACACGTCTAAAAAAGAAACATTGTTTTTATTGATTTAAATTCATTACACCACCTTGCCGACTTCTCGACTTGCCGACCTTGTGGCGACGTCATTGTGACGCCTGTAAACGTTTTAAAACTGTTATTGTGATGTAAAATGCTGTGTTTAATTTCAATTAAATGCAGTTCAATATTTTAGAAAGTCCAAATGCCAAGGGGACGTTGTATATTTTTTGGTTTTGGGCATGATCTGTCCAGTAAATCATTGAATAGGTTCACTTGAACGCAGTAAATCGATTAAAGTCTTTCACAACTGTCTGAACCATTCCAAGAGAAATGTAAACAAGTCAATGAAATACAGCTTGGCTGGCAGCTGAAGCTGGAAGCTAGTCCGTACGCGACATAAACAGGAGAAATCGCGTATTTTGCGTAAGCTATGCAAAGGGAAGGTTGATCTTGTTGGCAATCAATGATTTTATGTTTTCTTTCTCAAGCCGTTGGGTCCTCCCTTCGGTGAACAGCAGTACGAGCCTCGGCTAGTGCTGTAAAATCAAAAAAATCAGCTCACACGATGCGGAACATCTGCGGATTAGTGGTGAGGCTATTTGACTATCGACGTGCCTATGAATTGATGACGGCAGCAAGCTTGATTCCAAACCTCAAATTGCTGCATGTGATGTTGTGTAGACAAAGACTTTACGATGAAGTACTCATTCGGAGACCACAAGTCTGTAATGGAATACCATCTGAGGACCTCGTATCAAAATGAAACATGGAACTGAACGCGCAAATGGATCGATACACACTCAGGAGAAGAGAAAGTAGGGATTGCCAAGACTGGGCGAAGTGCCGCGAGAGACCATAAAAGAAATCAGGTGAAGGCATTTATGTAGGCAGGCGCTATAAATTCTAGTAATGACATGCGTCTTGAAAGGCATGACTTGTCTGAAGGGAAAATACCCACTTTGTGTTGCAAATAAATCGATGAGCCCCTGCTGTCTGCGTGGATCGTATCCAAAAGAGGTCAGAAGCTGCACCGCGTGGGAGGCGAATTCTAGTTAATGCCGAGGTTACACACTCTCAAACCGGGCCTCAAAATCAGGTTACATTCTCTTCTCTCTCTCCCCAAACGAACACCCATTTAAAGGACAGCAAAAATAAATTTAAATTGATTTACAAGCAAGTCCGTTTTGATGAATATCAAAAGTCCACTTTCTCACATCACCCAGAGCATAAAAGAATAACAACCACGCACCCAGTGCCATGTCAGCCACCCGTTGAGTCCACACATTCACTCATTAATTCAGCAAAAATTCAAAAGAAAGTCGAAAAGGAATCAGCATTTCCACACTCACCGAAGCCTTTCAGCCCACAACAACGATAAACCAATAGGTCTCTGGACATAATCAATCACTCAAAGCTCACGTTGGCAGTTGTTCAGACGCAGTCCGGCAGACAGAAGTAATCAACTCCCAAGTCAAACATAGCGACAGATGAAGGCTCGTAAAATAGAAAATGAGATGTCAGTGGCTCAGGCAGTGGTGCCGCGCGTCAGATGGATGCTGTAAATCGAAAGGATTTGCATCGCGCAGACTTATACGACACCTATTCCAATCGGTGTTTGGTTTATGTTTCAAATGGGTGAAACTTTTACGAAGTGTAAAGATTTTTACGAGCCTCGGTATTGACTTTTGTAAGGATTTAAGCGTTTCGTTTAGATCGTGTGGTTTGGGGTATAAATCTTTGTAGAGCTTGGAAAAAGTTTAAGTAGTCTATTCGTTTGTACAGCGGCTGTGAGTGCGTTTCCCGTTACACGCTTTCCTCGGGAATTTGTTTTTTTGATTTTTGCAGACAACGCCATTGGCTTTAAGAAAAAAGTGTAAGGCAAACGTGTTGGAAGATTGTCGCTGAAATCATTCCTCAGTCAGTCTTCTTAAGCGACATCTGCGACGTTGACATTAGAACATAGTGTCATTAAATGTATTTTTTGGCGATCCAACCGAGAAACAGACCGACAAACTTAGTCTGTGTTAAATTTTCAGGAAATTATCTTCATCCGAGACAACTGTTGTATCATCTGTATTGAGGAAACAAAACTCAGGTCCATGACGAATCTCACATGACAGGAAAAACGGAGGAGTTGGATAGGACGGGATCAACCTCTAGAAACACTCTTGTGGAATAAGTGGTAACGAATACAGTTCACCAACTCCTTCTACAAGCAGTCAATACCATCATATTTAGAAATCAGTTACAAGAACAGAGCAAGAAACATGCTAGAGACATCTGAAGAGGACGTCTCTAGAATGGCTGCCATCGTTAGAGGAACACGCGTGCTTTTCTTATAGTATTGCCTTCATTGCTGCTGCTAACGTTCGTCGCAGACTGATACCAGGAAATAGTTTTTCATTAGCGACGCTGTCACTTTTGAATATTCTGGACCGAACCAACTGAACTGAAATTATTACTTTCACTCCTGACGTTTGACAGAATGGTAAACCGGTTCCATTTCAGCTGGAATTTGTTCGCAACAGCGACTCCAACGATTCGGTATTTTAGACGGTATTGAAACATTCACCTATATTCTCTTAGTCGCGTCACATGTCACTGTGACAAATTTGTACTGTTTTAGTCATTTTGTTTGACATTTAAGTGATTAATTGAATACAAATTTGTCACAGTGACATGTATACATGACATGATACGGAGCGAAGGATAAGAGTTCTGGTTTAACCTCCAACGTGTTGCATTATTAACAGAAAACCCACTAATGTCAAAATATACATATTCTCAGACAGCCAAGTGGTTCCACATTTAACTCTAAGGCTATGTGGCTGTGGCTGAATAAGCGACTTAAGTTAATCTGGTGTGGCAGGACATGAGGACCATGATAATAATATGGGTGGCGCGACAGTCCGAGGCGGACCTGGGCCTAGCTTCTCAGCAACCACTCGTGCTGTGCGTGCTATTGTTCTTTCACGCGTGGACCATGAACGTAATGAAAATGCTGACAAACAAGCCAAGGCAGGAGCTCAGATACCCTTCCCATTTTTGTGGATTCAAATACACGAACACAAATCTTTAGCTACACAAATGGATTAATAAACAAATGATGCAGTGGATGGAACAACAATGAGAGCATTAAATACTCGAGGACGTTCATAAAAAAAACACTGTATTCCCAAACGAGCCAACGATGCTCTAGAACTCAATGAAGCTGACCTAATAATTGACACGGATTTTAAAGGGTTTTCCAATAGGGACTTGACTTTGAATTTAAATAAAATAATCATCAAACAGTCACTGTCACTTTATACAGTTAACTCAACGTTTTCATCATGGTTAAATACACGAACGAGCAACGTCTGCAAATTGTAAAAATTTTCTACCGAAATTCGGAGCCGGTGACCGCAACTTTCTCAATGAATTCGTCAATAAGCAAAATATGCGTTATTGGTCGCGTGAAAATCCACATGTGCTTCATGAATCACCGCTTCATCCACAAAAAATATCTGTTTGGTGCGTTATTGGGCCATATTTGTTCGTCGACGATAACGATCGTCACGTTACTGTGAATGGTCAGCGTTATCGCGTCATGATAACCGAATATTTTTGGCCTGAATTGCAAGACATGGAGTTGGGCGACAAGTTACACAGCACACACAGGTGAGTGTATTATTTCAAGAAATGCGCCAGTCCATTGGTCGCCTCGTTCGTGTGATTTAACGCCGCATGACTATTTTCTGTAGGGCTACATTAAGTCATTGGTTTATACGTTGGAAGAACTCAGAGCCAACATTGAACGGGAAATAGCGGTCGTTTCGGCCGGAATGTGTGGCCGAGAAAATTGGGTCCAACAAATCGACCGCTGCAAACGTGTCCGCGGTGGCCATATGAACGAAGTCGACTCCAATTCATAAATGTTTTGCTTGTACTTAAAGCCGATAATAAAGTTTTTGAAATATCTCAAATAGTTTTGATTTAATTAAAAAAAAAGTTGTCAAGTCCCTATTGGAAAGCTCTTTATAACTGCGATCTCCATTAAATGGGCCTTATCAGCACAGAAATCTGTAGGCACTGTGGGAAGGCGAAATAAACTATGGAACACTTACTTATCGACTACCCCAACCTTGCCGAGAAAGATTAAAGATGATAGAACTTTCAAGAAATCCCAATCTACAGAAGCTGCCAAATTTCTGAAGGCAGCGCTAAAATCCTAGATCAAAGAAGTAGGTACAATAGATGATTAACGTCGCAGTACTAGTGTCATACCCCAAGTGCTTGAATTCAATTCAAAACCAAAACGTTGCCAAGAGGGGAACAACTTGACTAAATTATTTTTAATTTCATAAGACTGTGTCAAAAGAAACAATCCGCAATATCTGTAGAACACTGTGTTTGTGTCGTTTGTTTGTAATGAGTTTGTTTTTCTATCAAGAAAATCTCCATTGAAGGTGGCTTAATTCTGCTCGTTAACGATTTTATATGGGTTTCTCTGAGAATTGATCATTTCCTTAGTGAGTTTTCAAACTGAAAACGCGACGCACAAGGCAGACCACAAATTCGCCTCGTAGCTATCTGCGAATAGAGAAAACTCCTTGCGAATGAAACGACAGATTTTGCGAAAGTTTGCCGTTCTCAGTTGGCACAGGGTACCACTTTTGTTGTTGTCACGTTGGTGAGATCTTGTAAATCAACACATTCACAACATTCGGTATATCCAGCAGTGACAAACGAAAATGTTATGTACAAAGTCGTAGTTAAAGAAACTACATGTGTGATCCAAGGAAAATAACCCCAACTAACGAATCATACATTTTTCTCTCCCTCAAATTAGTCTCTTTTTATTTCCTAAAGTTGACTATATCCCACTTTAAGCAGCCTCATTGATTGAACGTCTAATCCATGAACACAAGGTTGCAATAAGTAAAACATAATCGAATTCAACACGATTGATGCTGTGCATGGTCTCGTATGTGCAATGTTGAAGGATTTTTCATATCGTCTCCTTTGAAGATGCTAGCTAAGTGACGGATGCATGTGCAGAAGGTGATGCAAAGGGAACAACTGGTATTACAACCACAGAGGGGCAATCCGTAAGGCAAGTAAAGCTCCAAGAAACTCTGGCTCAAAATAATTAATGGCAAGCTTAAGGTGATTGCTAATAGAGTTGAATTACATTTAGAAGTAAGAACATTAATCTTCGTCGAATTGGCCATCTAAACAAAAAAAAATTGACAACGACGCTTGATATAAACAGTGACCGAAGTCACAAATCATGTGACGTTTGTCTTGGAACAAATTACGACGAAGAGAAAAAGATAGAGAATTACCACTAAAAAAAGCGCAACATTTGGAGGTAATTCAGGGCCTAGCTTGTACAACTACCAATCGTGTTGTGCGTGATATTTTTCTATCGCGAGTGTATGAGACCTACAGTCAGTGTTCGGACTTCAGAAATCGCATCGAAGTGCATTGGAAAAAAGGGAAGTAAAACCAAAATTTTTGGAGTAGATTATCAGTTTTAATTTAACGTACCATTTTTTACACAATCAATTTTTGACAAATGATAAAGAGTACATTTTTTCGATGAAACAGAAATGACAACATAATAAAAGGAGTGAACTCTTTTAAGTCTAAAGGAGCTAACAAGTATTTTCATGTGGCATTTTTTCGAAGTAGACTGTGATCAAAAAGGAGCGGTGGAGTAGATTTAAAAATACTGTAAGAAGCGAAGTGAATCTACTCCATTTGGAGAAACAAACACTGCTAAAGCCTTATTACGACTCCGAACGCCGAAGTTTTAGAAGCTTTTTTCCTTGATAGGGATACTTTGAGGATTGTTAGTGACTCTAAAGAGGTGGAGCTGTGAATTGTGACTGTTGGTAATTCGTAACGGTAATACCCTACGCCAGGCGGAGGATTTGCTAAAATAAGCTAAATAAGTATCTCGAAAATAAAGATTTTTTTTTTTGTGACAGAAAAGCCCAATAATCAATTCTTGTTCAGCCGTAAAGTCGACCACACCTGATCGGTAAATCGATAATCACTTAATTAGCTACATTTGATCACACAAAAAAAACAAAATATTGCAAGAAATTTCAACAAATCATGGCGAAGTTAAAAAGGGAGGAATCTGAAATACTAAACATTTTCTTCGAAACGAGCCATCTGGCTACAGGACTAAGACAGATTTATAGTTCAAAGTAACGTCAAAAAAATTGTCGAAGGATGAATGAGTGAAGTAAGAACCGAGTGCTGTTGCGACTGTGTTTGTAATCACTGGCCAAGTTTCACTCAGGCTGCAAAGGTTTATTTCAAGAGTACACATAATTCTTTTTTTTACACGGTTTTATCTGGAACGTATCTATTGGAGATGCCACGACACTTAGCCGGTTTTGCATCATTGAGGTATATGTGGTATACGATGTACATATATATTTGTGTAATTTCCGAGTAGGTCGTGTATAGTTAAAAAAATACCATTGTTCGTAAAAATATTGCCGGAATGACACTATTTAATAAAAATTCATCTATTGATGAAATGTGTGATAAAATTTGAAGTAAAGACAATAAACTCGCACTTTGTTTGCTGTATCAAAAGAAAAATCTAGAGTTCTGAAAGTGATGTGTCTCTTTGTACATAACTGATCATGCTTCTTTAGAATTAGACAATGAATCAGACTCCTGAATCTTTTTTAAGAGATTACAAAAATAATCAGCTCGGGTATTTTCTGCATTTTTTTTAGATGATTCCCCATGATGTCACGCGGTTACAATCCCTGGGAAAGGAAGAGACAGCACAGATAACACTAAATTTATTGAGAATGCGATCTTCACTACACGCTGAACTAGAAGTGCGGTTCAACTGTAATGAGGATGACAAATATCTGGTGGGAACTTTTCTTAACCCACGTTTCAAAACTAGTTGTCTGAGATACAAAGGGCAAAACAAAAACCTCTTTCAGAAGAGTTTCGATGGGAAGAGCACTGATGATGATTCATCTGTCTTGAAAGAAAATAAATCTCCAAAACCACTGAGATACACAACAGCTTCTGGACATATTTCTAGGAAGTCGATTCAATGATTTTTACATGAAAACAGTTCGCTTAGATTGGAGCAAATCCTTGAAAGATCCTGAAAACAGTACCCAGGCCTAATAAAATTTGCTAGGATTTATTTATCATCTCACGGTAGCAGTGAATATGGAGAGCAGCTATTTTCTAAAGTACGTGGGTATAATTTAAGAGAAAAAACGCAATCGTTTGCTATGAAAAAATGCCGATAAAATTGTTTTCATTCATTATAATTTACCACTAATAAATTTTAAGTATTCAATATGCTGATTTTTTACTTAAATACAAATTGTTGAGAATGTTATTTATGCATTTATTCCATGATTCGATCGAATGAAGTTCAATATTCCGTCGAACACCGAATGGTAAAGTAGCCAAATATTAGCTGATTATTCGTGGGATCTGTCTGATTTCATTCTGGGAGTGTCCGTCTTTTAAGAAAATAGGTTTTATTTTTACTTAATGGCTTATACTCTCGCCGAGAACAGTACACAGTTGCGTTTGTAGGTGCTGCCCACAATAGGCGCGACCTGAGACCTCGAGTTTTCAAAAATATAAAATTTTCAACAAACATCAAAAATTTATCAAAAATTTCAACAAACAAACTCAGGTTTTAAATGTGTCTATTGCGAACGTAATCCACAAACTCACGACCAAATAATTCGCGATGAAGTGTCACAATTTCACAAATTGTAGCGTAGTTCTATGCGAATAGAGAAAATCGTAGTGTGCTCATATGCACTTCAGAAATCTATCTGCGAACAAAGATAATGTCACGTGAATGTAATGTCAAACTTGGCGAACTTCGCAAGACGCGGCTCTAGTGCACATGGAAGACACCAAATGTCCGTCCTAGAGAGATCCCGCCGCATAATGAGATATTTCCTGATACCATCAGGACTATTTCATTTCAATAAGATTTATCCTTTTCGTTTTATCCTGTTTGCACATGTCTCTCCATTAAATTTAAGCAATCTCTTAAGAGTGCACATCAATAACAAATCTCACATTTAATCCCACAAGAAGCTTCAGTATAAACATTTCCTTTAATCAACTCATTTCGTCTAGAATTCCGCAAAAAAATAAGTCAAAATATATTCTAATTTGATTTAAAAAAAATCCACTCAATTAGCGTTCAAGTCCTGCCGCCTTCGGCGCATGTTTAAATGATTCTATTATACTATCAGCGTTTCCAAAAAAACAAATTAATTATCACCATTTCCTACTTGTTGCTCGAAAGCAGACATAAGCTCTCAAGGCAGACGAACGTCCAAACCGCTGAGCATCAACGTCAACACCAACCGAAATCTAATCTCTCGCAAAACAAAAAAACTTCAAATCAAGCAGACAATGGCAACCTATTCACTCCGCCGAAATATTCAAAGGAAAACAAAAATACTTCACAACAGGTTCACCCGCAACTCAAAGACCATTCGCTGCCAAAAAAAAAAGAAAACAAATCATCTGCGTATCTCGATCTGATCGCGAACACATGTCGAGGAGAGAGAGAGCAACAAAATACGCAAAAACCAAACCAAACAAGAATCATCAACAAAACAGTGTCTATTTTGTTTTTCTCTTATTTTTATTCTTGCGTCCAAACGGCAATGACACTAATCGCGATTACGAGCGACTTGCGGCACATCACACACTGGCCAGTGGCAGCGTCGTACACTTGTTAACACATCCCGCGGCCGTTCCGACGAACAACGAATGTCATGCTTATCACCGTTACTGTGTGAACGGAATCGAAATTGAGCTTCCACTTGCGGAGACACTTGGGGTGGTCGCGGCAGCCGCCTTCATTCATCCTTCTTCGTGCGACACCGTCAATTGAGTCCCAAACGTGATCTTGACCGCGAAAATACGCACGTAAATGCGACCGCACGCAGTCGGCGACCGGCACTTTCTTTTGGCCGACTTTCCACGCACCCCGACTCAAAACCACTTGATCCTTACGTGTGGACACGCACGCATTGCACTTTAGGAGGATTCCCACATCCAAATCGGGCACAGTAGCAAAACGTCACGCGATCAGCGGCTAACCAGCACGGGCCAACTTCAGTGGCACAACTCCGTATCCATATTGCGACCGACGACGACGTCAGACCGTGAGCAAATCTCAACGTCAACTGAGGAGAGTGGCATTAAATGATTTGCAAATAAAAAAATTAAATATAGCACGAGCACGAAGCACAGAGCGCAGCAAATGAGGGGAGACCCCAACCGACGACCGGCTCTCGGAAACCCTTCCTTCCATCACACAGACTCGCGCCGTTCACGTCGCCATCGCCAACGTTGTCGTGGAAGCTGATTTCGTTGTCTTTGTCGTCGTTCGCATTCGCGTTCCACTGCACTTCAAGTGTAGGACGCAATTGCATTCCGGGCAATTGCCGGACCGAAAGAAAGCCGGCCGCCTGTCGACCGGGCGGGCACGACAGAGAGGGAGAGACGTTCATGCAGACCAAAGACCAGACCATATGTTACACGCTAGATGCGATACTCTATCAAACACTGCTGCGGGTGGCCGGTGGGAGGCAGGGCGGAGAGGCATCGATCGAAAAATGAATTCTTCCGAGGTACCTACTCGTTACCACCTTCGAAACGCGAGACAATTGTCGATCTGGAGTCGCTCGGAGTCGGCTGGAGCCGGTTTGCCGGCTCCGATCGGCAAAAAGTGGGACTGACATGATAGGTTTCAAGAAAAGTCGTGCCTCGAGAGAGCTTGTGCGCACGCGCACCGCATTCGGCGTTAGACACGGCAGAGACGTTCGACTGTATGCGGTGGGCTGGCTCCCCTCTCCAGCTCCAAATGCTCGTGTTCCAGGCCACGATCGGATCGGATGTCTGTGTGTGCACACACAGACTGCAAGGTGTCTGCGAGTCTCCGCAATTCATTAATACTCGTGCAGCCGCGCACCCCGGCCCGCATTGTCGTTATTTATTTTCCACATGCACGAGGCGACGCGTGGGGATGGAGGAGCAGCCGCAATCAGTCACAGCTAACCACCACGCCAGTGCAGCTGGAGAAAAGTGCAAGTGGGTAGCGCTGGTATCTGCATCGGTTTTGGGGGATTTGTTGCAACAATCTGCACGATCGAGCGCCGCGCCGCGGGGAGACAATCCAAATGCCAAAGGTACAGCAGGGCATTTGTGAATGAATGATTTATGTGTGCGGCAAGGGATTGGGTTGCTCGTTGCTCGTAGCTAGCTGGGCCCAGCAGCAGCTAATTGAATTCTTTGCGCCGAGGTGAGAAAAAAAAAATATGTGCCGAGGCCACAACTGGTGCACGCAGGTGTCGAAATATGGTACTAATTGAGTTCTCATGATATAGATGACAGGCGACCGAGTTTCTGTTCGAAGCGAAAACCGTTGTCAAACTTCTTGTGGAATTTGGCTGGCCGTACAGCAGGGGAGTTGAACAACCCAAAGTTCAAACATGACGCGAGAACTAAACCCACACAAAATGTCTGCTAGGCGGCCGTGTTCGTTTAGAAAGCTAAAAATTGAACGAAGCGATCGCCGATAAGAAGTCTGTTGCTGTTGGCGGCGGCGGAGGTGCTTGGATTTTGTTGGGGGAGAAATCACCGGCTTTGCCGTGGGAACGGCTCGGTCAAGTATGCACATCACATTGGACACATTTGCCACACATCATGTCTAGATATCTCATGTGTCCACGGATTGGTCTGCAGTCTCAGCGTTTTTTCACCGTTTCGGTGTTTTTCGTTATCGCACATCGCATGCTGGTGGTTCGGACGTTCTTGACAAATTGTATGCTCCCCCTTGGAAATTCAACTGCAGGAATGAATTGAGTTCAGGCACTTTTTCACTTTCAATAAGCTAATGACATCGAATTATTCTCACTATTGTACGGGCTTTTTATAACTTGTTAGAAGTGTTGTACTATTTGATTACCGTCGAAATGGTTGACATTTTGTCACAAAACATTCACCGAACCGGGACACTTCCAGTCGTGGAAGATTATTAAGGTTATAGGTTTTACATATTTGAAATGAACATCATATGTAAACGTAGCTGTCACTGATCTGTTTGTTGACACATATGCAAGTAGTAGCGTTGCCAAATTTACTACAATTCATGGGGAAACTATTACATTCATAATTGATAAATTATATCAACTGACAAGTTTTAGGAGTAGTTGTTGTATATTGATTTGAATGGAAAAACACTCTCTGCAAAGAAGGAAGAGTATTGGGAACATCCGAATTCCTGTATTCTAAGAGTATTTTAATATAAATAAAAAAAGGCTTATACAGACTTCTTAATTTTAATAGCTTTATTTGACTGATTACGCATAACTGGCCCAGGGTGCCGTGTTATTCATATTCAGTATTGGTGAACCCTTTCGATCCCAAGCTGCCTGGGAGTAATTTCGCTTGTTCACAGCCTTACCATATGCGTTCCTGTCGACTCTTTTTGATGAAAAGAAAGGATTATGGTAGTCATATATGTCAGTATGAAGTGTGATAAATATTAACCCATTTGAGTATCATTTAACAAAGTTATTTTCAAAAGTATTGGCGAAAAGACTGACATTCTGACTTGATTTCAGTAGACGTTTTTAAACAATTATGAGAAATTATAAATGTTACACATTGCAATTGTTTTCAGAAAACATTAAAATATTTATTTCAAATAGTCAATTTGTTGAATATTGAATCAATATCAGGTTAGTAGCTCAGCTTTGATCACAGGAAACGGTTTATAACGTCCAAACCGATAGTCGTGGCGACATAAAGTCTTGCTTTGACACTTCCCGAATACATAGTAGATGATTAGAAACAAAAAAAAAAAAAACAGATTTCAATGAAAGAAGAAAACGTTGGGGTCGAAAGAGTTAACAAATCATCATGGAAATACTTAAACCTCAATTATATTTCCATATTATTAAGCTGTATTGCAAAAATCAGCGTCATGTGAATAAAGTTACACATATGGTTTTTATTGCCGTTTTTCTTTGAGGTTATTTGAAGTCTGTAGTCTTTGCCGATAATCCATTTACGATGCAGGATTTGGAAGTCAACATTACTCGCGTAGTCGAGTCAATAATTTTCGGAAGCAACGATACAAAACTTTTTTTTCGTGCTATAATAATACGTCCAACAACTAAATTCATTGTGGACGATTCTCGTAAGTGGACAAGATGTACTGTAATGTTTGACTGGTAGATATGTTTGTGGTTGTTTTTTTTTCTTCTTAACCCATTACTATTTTTTGTTTACAAATTAAGTATCCTAAAAGGAGGACACTGGGGGTAGCGGATGTACTCTTATGTGGACAAAAAAGTCCGATCCCGTGGCTGTCAATTTAAGAGAGATTTCACTGTAATTGCTTTACTCAAAATTAAACAAAAAAAAAAAAACAAGAATTTAATGAATCACCCTGTACGCTATGATTCTTAATCTACTCAAGGTGTTCTTTATTGTTTTTAACCTGTTTTTGCTTGCGTAAAAACCTGAAAAGATCACATGCCAATTTTTCTAGGGAATTCGCTGCTCTAAAGGTCTCCTGAAGTAACAACTTTGGTCAAAAAACGATGTTAATTTATTACGTGTTATGAAGGTAATTAATGAATTATTAAAGCAATATAAGGTCAGTCAAGATGAACTTTTCGAACAGCACAATAGACTAAATTTGTCTTCCGTTTTTTGGTTAAGTTTAGATCCGTTGGCAGCACTTGTCTAAGGGTGCGATTACTTAATCGCACTTATAACCGACTTTGAGTGAAGTATTTTCAGTGTAAAAATGGATATCTCGGGAAAGTGTTTTGTTGCGCTTTGAATGAAAGAAAAAACGTACACCCATGAGCCACACTTCTCTATACGGACAATTTCTCATGGTCTTAGTACGAAGATAGGGCAAATCCGACATGGACATGCATTTTAGTGGACACACGGAGCAAAACCGAAAAATATTGTTTGTATACGATTACGTTAGAACCAATAAATGTGAGTATTCGACTTGTACTGCTTTAGAACTGAAGTGACAATTATTTGAGTGGTACGGTGTTCAGTTTATTCAAGAACTTGAGAGTCCACCTTTTTGTTAATAGTCAGTAAAAACGATAAAATTTGCTTTATTTTAAGTTTGCATTAATAACTTTACCCCTCTAGTACGGACACATCTACATACCGGACAATTTGGTGTGTATTGACATTAAGAACTCTGTTTTTTTGCGGCTTTTCAACTGTGCGACGGCAAACCACAAGTGCTTTAATGTCACATTCTTTTGCGACCACGATATTTCTAGCGCTACGATGAAAAACCGCACGTGCGCGCCTAATCTTAGAGCCTTAAAGTTTCAAACTTCGCCGTTCCGGTAGGCATGCTTTTGGATTGAATTAACTGTAACAAGCACACAGCATTTCGACCACGATGGATCTAATGTGTCCCTTTTCTCGATCAAGGACTTTATAGTTACCTTGAGAAGTTCGATGATCTCTCTAGATGGAAAGCCCGTTCCTGTTATGATGATTCTGTTCGTTATATTACATCGGCTTGATGTTAGACACTCGGCGGGCAGGTGTTCTATGGTTGCCTTTGAATGCCCACAGTGTCTACGTTTTCTGAGCTGCTGTGGGGCAATAAGTGCGCCTCATAGTTTACGTAGAACAGGGTTGTTAAGCCTCATGTCCCTCTCGACTTGGATGAGGCAGATGAAGCATTTTCATTGTTTATGTGTTGTTGTTTGTTTATGTCATGTTGCTAAATCTATGAAGAGGGCAATGCCCAATTAAAGGAGATCTTGTCTTCTTTTTTAGTTTGACGTCTGTCTTTTCATTGTCCTCGTGGTTTTCACGTCCGGCATATACCTCTGGCCAGTTTTCCCTCGTGAGACAATAATGGCGCGTACAACACGAAGGGATGCTGCGAAAAGCTTATCGCAATCTGCCTCATGACATGTTTGGCAATATTTTCTCTCATAAATTCAATGCGTTTTATGACACCGGCCAATAAATTATAGATTTCAGTCGGTCTCACATTCACTGAAACAAGTTATTCAAGCCCTTCTTCCACTCTTGTGCATATCTCTATTCAAAAGTCCTCATTGACGCCTAAATTCACCGGTGACATATTTACACTACACGTAGACAGTCTTTGACAGTCTGGAAGTAAGTTCTAGCAATTTTAAGTGTTCCGTTTGAGCGGTGAAATTCTCACATGAACTTCCTTGCACTCAAGGTTCATACCATCATTTCATAGATCAGTCATCAGAAGTTTCTTGTCCCTGAGCAGTACAAGACTTGTCTCGTCTTAATTGCCATTTAGTTGTTTTAAAAGTTCATCAGCGTCCAATCGCCTCTCGGCGATGAGTCTCAAAAAGTCAACGGTTCATGCTGCTGATGGCTGTGTTCACAAACACCACACCACAGCAAACTCACATGTGGCCGTGTGCAAGCCATGACGCTCCTAGGGGAGAAGCATCGCGATGATCTGCTGCTCGCCTCCATATGGTAATTCACACCAAAATTAAAACGACGTGGAAGCCATTTCGGTTGGAGTGGAATAGTTCAAAAAGCCAAATATGAAATGGCACCGATGTTTTTCAGTTTACTGCCAAAATGTCAGATTGGACAACCAAATGTGGGTTAGGAATAGAATGTGCTTCGTTGCTCAAGTTGTGAAGACTTCGATGACACCTTGTTTCGTTCGTCTGCTCTAGAGTGAATCAAAACGCATGTGGGCCTGACACATAGTTATGCAACCCGTATAGCTCGTGATTCAATCTTCCGCTCCAATCACCATCAACACATGCCACGAGGAAGAAGATTGAACGTTAATAAATTCTTTGGGATTAATTGAACCTAATTTGTAAGTAGTTAACTTAAATTGATGGTGATGTCTTCAGTCATCTTGCCGCACCGCAAATGGAGCATAAAACGTCGCATGTTACACATTATGACACAAGCGTTACATTGAATTCTGCCGCTCAACCTTAACTTCGACGTTGTCCAGCCCCGTGTCGCGAGGTTCTCGTAAATTCGGGATTAGCGATTATCAGAAGGCGCCATCGCACGTCGAAAAAATGGGGTTATTCTGTGCAGTTTTTCACATTAACCTCACTTAACCCTCTCCAGGGTTTACATAACAGACAAATTCCACAGAGCGCGCACCGCGTTGTCTTACATTGAAACTAATCGCGAATGTTGCAACACACTTTGTCACCACACACTTGTCACTTTTGTCAACTGCGGATAACTTTGCAAACTCTGGCATTCCTTTTAAAAGCGCCTACACGCCACCAAAAGCACACACTCGCCGAACACGTCCATAAAAATACTTGTCAACCGTAATTGCATCGCAGCAACGCGGTTGCCAGGGAGAACAAAGGATATCACGGTTGCATCATCAGATACCGTGAACCGTCACATAAACTCGATTCTTTTGTTTTTTATTTTAATCCGGAAGTCCTGCAGCCCATGCCTTGTTTGGCGCACACACTGCATTCATCTGGTAAATGAACTCAAAAAATTTGTGACGCCCCGATTGAGGGGAGAGCAACAACCCACGCATCAATTCATAGACACTTTTAATGAGAGTTTATGAATGAAAATCTTTCTTTCAAATTTGCGCCACTCTCCCCCGCAAGCAGTGGGCTGGAATGCAATCACTTCGACAGACCACCGAGACGAGGCACAAGTCGCTTTCAATTTCATCTTAAATGATCGACGCTGGTGGCGTATACACAATCAAGGAACTCACCCACTCGCAGACGCGAGTTGCGCTGCAACGGATTCCTTGTGCTTAGCTCGCCCGCCTCTTTGTGGTGGTGTCGACGACGACGACGACGGGACAACTTCAATTTCGTGCGGATGCTATGGGCTGTTTGTCACCGCCATGGACGGGGTATAAATACCCAAGACCAATGCGCAAATGAATGACCTTTGCGTGGTCGCCATAGATCACGATGGCTAGCGCCAAAGGAATTAATGGCGGCGGCGATAAATAAACAGATTACACGGTGAGTTTCCTCATTTCGGGGCACAATTGCAATCGCGCCTTGCGTTTGTGTGAAAAGTGAAAATTTGTTTGTTTGGCCGCGTGCGAGAGAGGAAAAGTGAAATCAAACGGCGCACCAGCGCACCACTATCGCGGGAGAATGCAATGCAATGCAAAAGGACACTCGCTTAATGGGCGAAAGGATTAATTACAGTCCCCGTGGCCTTTGAATTTGATTAACGAAGCTTGTGACGGTGCCGGCTATGGGGCTGGCTCCACCGACTATTGACTGGCTACAGCTGCCACGGCAGAACACGCCAGTTTGGCCAGCTGCCATTAAGGCAATTAGCTAACTGCGCGCGCATAAGGAATAACATCTCCCACGCTCTCAGCCATTCGCCTTGGCGGCAGCTCGGCCCGTCTCGATTCGTCTCGGCTCATATGGATTATCGTGTAAGTGTGTGTGAGTGCTGGTTGTGGAACAGTAGCCTTCGGCGACCAGCACACACTCCGGCCTCACACCGCTTCGATTTGCCGCTAAAACTCTCTTTACTTTCCCGAAACAATGCAACAGTTGCCACCACACAGCGGTACGAGGCAGCACACATTCACTTTTTCCCAGGGAAACACATTCCTCCAGATGCACGGAGCGGAGCGTTTCCATCCATTCCACAATGGAAAACACACTCGCGCAGCTCCTCAACATGATAAATTGTCTGAACAATGTTTATTATCGTGCGGCCAGATCTAACTGGGAGGCCGGAGCGGAGCCGGAGTGGAGCCGGTGCGCCGGCCGAGCGAGGAAGACCAGTTTACGGATTGGGTCTTCAAGATGGCAGACCTTCAATTGAGCTCTGGGACAGATGATGGCTGTGAGCGAGCCGGCTTCGACATCGACTTTGGCTTCGTTGGCGGCGGTCAAATGGAGAGACAAACAAATGATGTGTGCTGCCGCACTGTTGTCTGGGCCTGCTCCAGACTGAAAATGATTTGTACTTTCACTTTCGACATCGACGGTAGCGCGGCGGTGGCGGCGGCCGTCAGACTGCGCGCACCGGGCAGCTGCCCCGGCATTCTAAAATGTGCGCATAGGAAAATAATTCAATTTACAATCCTCATGGATGTGCAGTGCGCAGTTCACAGCTCATTTGGAAGGTGCGCTTAGAAAGGAAACACGTTTCTCACGATCAATTAAAGGCAGCGGGCGCGCGCTCGCCGTACGACAACGATGCGACGATCGTCCCGCCAGCTTTCGTCGGCTCCGTCTGGCCAAGTCAAACCGTTCCAGCTTGCCGATTGAGACTTTTCATATTTACGATCGATTGGGGATCAATTAAAGTCTTGACCCGCGATCAGGTGACGCGAACTTGTGTTTACTCGCGGAGATCGTGCGGCAAAATGTTGCGGTGCCCCGTCGTCGTCGGTCGGTGTTTCGACGATGTTTCCATGTTTTGGGGCGCAATTTCTTTTCGCCGGCAAAAAAACGCGACACGGCTGTGGGAACACGAAAACATTTGTCGGCTGGTTCCAGAAATTAGCCTTTGCTGGGCTCCGTAGTCTGTGGCAGTGCGCTGCTGGGGCGGTCGGTGGATGCAATTATGTTTGTTTATCTTCTCTCTCTTTGGCGTCGTCGATGCCGCGCCGCAATCAGCGCCGCCACGGAGGCTGGTGTTTCCTGGAATTTTCAGCGGTGCCCCCGGCGATCGATGGGGTTGATGGATTTTTCGCATACCGGTACGACATGTGGCCTTTTGGTGGAAAATGCGAGACCTTTCCGCTTTAAAGGTTGATTGGCTATTCGATAACGAGAATCTCATTGGAAATGCCGGCGTTTTTCTTTCGTCCGGTTGTTGGTCTTAGCTGGGGTTTGGGGAGCCTAATAGGCATGGGAAGTGATCGGCCATTGTTCGTCGAAAGCAGCAGCTTGATGGTTGCAACGGACTGTTGGACGTAGATTTCGGAACAAAGAGGCTGGAGATTCTGATGTTGTAGTGCAATTGAAGGCATTTAATTTAGAACCAATTTAATGTCCATGACGTAGCACGTTACATGATGATGAATGACTGGCTTTGACTCCGTTGATCGTAGAACTTCGTCATGCACACTTGGACTTAGAGACTTAGACCTCGTTAAAACTGCGCCAAGTGATTATAAAGGTATTTCTTATCGTCTTGGAACGATCTAAGTGCCACTTTGACGATACGCCGAGCGATAAGCCGTTTTCATCAGACACACCAGTGATGAGGTGGCATTTACTTATCAGTGATATAGATAAGCTCAGTGGTGAGGGAAAAAAATACGTGTTATCGTCTAGACAATGCAACGATGTGAGCAGATAGATCTTTTGCGTTTGCCAACAGACTTTTTTTGTGTCTAAGAATAGTTCTAAGCTCGGTACAAGCTTTGGGGGGCTATGGTTACGCCCAATTGGAAATTTTCCTCCAAGAAGGAAGAAGGAAGGCCAATGTCATTTCGGAAAGAAGGTATAAGTTTTCGTGGAACGTCCAGACATTTACGAGCGTTAAATTGTGACAACGGAGGTCGGTGGTACAGTGGGCTCCTCAAGAGTTTCCCAATTGTAAGCGACTTTCTCTGAGTTGACAGAAAAAGGCAAATGGAGAGAAACATTTGATTGGATGTCCCAATCAGGACTGTCAGATGTGGCGATTTTAAATTTTATTTGGCGACACAAATATTGGTACATATGCACTTATGCACCCAAAGCAGGCGATTTTTTAGCTATTGGCGATTTCGATCTTAAATGTTTTTTCTCACATATTTCATATTCCCTTTCTGACGGCGGACGAGCCCTATATCTTTTTTTGATCAACGGATGCGCACACAAATATAACAGCCCATATGGTCCAGTTCATCCATGAGATATGGTTGGAGGAAAGCATGGCCAACAAGTGGCATATAAGTTTTAATTGCACGATCCACAAGAAAAGAGCCCCATTCACTGCGCTAATTATAGTGGGATAAGTGTCATAAACATCGCATACACGACTTCTTTGACACTTTAGGTGCCCGCCTGAAGCTGTTTATAAATAATCTTTTGGATCCTTATCAGTGTAGTTTCGGGCCAGAGAAGTCCAACATTGACCTAATTTTCACACTGCCGCAGATCCTGGAAAGTACGCAAGAAGTTCGAAACAAACACCCACCACCTATTCGTCAACTTCAAGGCTTTTGACAGCGTGCATGGAGACGAGCTATATAACGCCATGTCTAGTTTTGACATTCCTGCTAAACTCGTCAGACTGAACAGGATGACGATGGAGAACACTCGCTACTCAATCAATGTCGGTAAAGGACGAGCCGAGCACTTCAGTGTCAAAAAATGATTTAAACAAGGCGACGCTCTGTCATGACACATTTTCAATATCATACTGGAGAAAATCATGAAAGACTCACACGCCAACAAAGCTGTGCCTGTGATTATTTATCCTTTTTGCGTTGATTGATCCTGGGGGATAAGTCTCAACTACAAGCTGTACGGTCGGTACAGCGAGGTAAGCTTAGCCGGGATCCAACGCCTAAGGTGTCAGGGTATTTGTAGAGCGCATGTGGAACTCACGTGTCTAAGATGGTGCGTCCCCAAGTGGAGAACCTCAACCAACTTTTGTCGCGCAACTGCAAGCAACAAGCCAGAGATTGCGTTAGTTAACTGGGCTTGTTAGTTAAGGTTCAGGTCATCCCACGATTCTAGCTCCAGATGAAGAAGAATTGTCCACGTTATAGCTTTAAGCTATAGCTTAAATAATCTATAAGCTTATAGCTTTAAGATTTCAATGAATTCTACACAAAATAATTCTTTTCTTTAAAACGTTAATTTTTGTGGGTACCAACATAAGATTTTTTGATTTTGATTTTGTTCGTATTTGCCCATTATGGCGTGGAAATTTTAAAAATTTGACGTTTTTAAGCGATTTTTGTTTCAGATTTGGCGATTTCGCTATTTGAAACCTGACAACCCTGGACCCATAGATTATTATTTTGAAATAAGCGCCACATGTTCTCCTTGAGGTCTCTGTTTTCTCAGTGATCGTAGCTAATTCATCGACAGAATCTTAAGTCAATAAACTACAGTCACAGCAACGGGAAGTTGCCTGGAATTTCAAGTCTATAGCATAGTACTACTTATCAGTACATAATGCTTAAAAATGAAATGTGCCTGGCCAGACCCGGGTATCCGACCAAGGGTTTATTAATTAAGAAGAGGGGTCCTTGATTCATAAATTAGCGACAAAAGCACAGATCCGAGTCAGATCCTTGTAAGACGGTTGTTTATCGTATTCAATAATCTGTCGTAGTAATTAGCTTGAAGCAAATGTTCAGTTTTCATAGTGATCTGAGTAATGTGTGTGCTCCTAAAGAAGGAGAATTCATAAAACTACGCCCTGTAATGTTGTGATCAGAAATGACGTATTACAGAGATAGCCGACTTCACAGCTGATTGCTCTCTAGTCCATCGACGAATTTTAGTACTTTTTTGACAGATCTTCATGAATTTTGACGATTGTCCTCTGATTGGTCAATTTGGTTTAAGAACACGTTATAAAAAACAGTTGTCAAAATTTTAAGGGGCAAGAGAGGTAGAAGTCGGGCATCTCTGTAAGTCCCGCTTATATGCACTCCGCTTAATCGAAACTTTCGATTGTATGCAACAAGAAATTTATCACGGTACAACAGAGTTGCCTATATTCGAACATAGTTTATATGGAAACTCAGCTCAGTTGCACACAACAACACATTTTGTGCATTTTTTGTGTTGCAAATAAGCGGAGTCGACTGTACTTCATTTCTGGTCACGATGTGCTCGATAATTGGAGGTCAAACATAAAAATTTCAGAATTATCGTGCATTCATCATGGTTGGTCTGATTTTTTATGCCTGAATGTGATTTTGAAAATTTCAGAGTTAAAGATTAATGAATAAGCGGACAGATGAAAGGTCCACTCATTAGAATAGCTAAGTTTAACCAACCTTCAGATATAATCAACTGATTCGTCTAAATTGACCAAATGAACGAGAAAACTTTATCAACTTTTATCACTTGTTTGTGTTGGAATTATCTGTTCCATAATGAGAGATAGGAAGCGCCCGACGACTAATTTAACGGATGATATAGTTTTATGTTCTCAATTTGCTCTGTAATGATAGTAATATACTCCAATTGAAGTTCGTCATGAGTAGATGAATCAGAAATATGTTCAACTCGCAGGAAATCGGGCTCTAACCACTATTTTTAGGGTTCCGTCATCAAACAGGGCTTACAACGAAAAAGTAAAAATATTATATACTACATATTTCTAAACAATAAACTTGCTATATTCAATTTTGCATTTTAGGTCAATTCAACGTTTTCGCTTATCAAAAGAGGTGTGTGTACTAGCGCTGGAAAAGGTAAATCCAAGGAGCGGCACGCGGTCAGACTTTATGCTACCTCAGAATGGATATGTATTAGAACTATTGCTGTTTCCAATCTGGATTACATGGGCAAAGTTTTGTGGGTGACTGGATGTTTACTCTAGAAACTACGCGTCACTTAGATCTCTTAGGTCTTTTGTGCTGTCGCTTTCGCGTTTTAGTCACGACTCTTCGTTGACCTTTCTGAAGTTTCATTGTCCATGGAATATTGTCATCTTCAGCTGTCTGTTTTGACTACAGGCGTATTTTATTGAGTATTTATACTCAGCTGAGTAATGGTCCTCAATAAAACGGTCTTTAGTCGCTTTGTACGCTTTGTGTCAAAACTTGGTTCGTGACATTACTTTCATTGTACTAGACTTCAAAATTTAAATTGCTTTGGCAGTTAGTTGCCAATGTTTGTAAAAATATGGTTTTATCCACTAGAAGCGTTTGTATATTAAACAAAGGATGGGATACGTTATCCTTTGTCGAATTTTAGAACCTGATAATTCTGCTGTATCTTTAAGAATTTTTGTCAGCGGCAGCTATGATTTAGTGGTTGAAGTTGCGGCGCCTTCTGTGATGTCGATTCTTCAACGCGCAATTCGACACTCAGTTATTACTCAGTAATACCTCAGTAATGCTTTGTTGTTGCTTCGCATATAAAAGTATTACTGAGCTGATTATAGATTCTCAATGAAACACGCCTTATCGTATAACCAATTCGTGGTTTTGAGGTATCTTAGAATGCCATTGATATTTACATTCGTCTTCAAGGTTATTAAAGTGACCTAGTGACCTCATCTATATAGCTTCTACAGAAGTCATTGTAGGGTGCTTCAAGGCTTCTGGCCTGTTTGCCTTGTAGTTTAAGGCGTTTGTGAGTGGCAGTGAATTTATCGCTTCCAGTGGAGGATGGAGTGTTTCCTCATTCTGTAGCAAAGGCAGATCCGTTCATTACCTTGCTAATTCATCCGCTCTTCGTTACTAGGAATACCCTTCGTCCCAGGCAGCCAGCATACGGCAAAGTTGCAACTATAGGCTCCTTTAGAGATATGCGACATAGTTTCACCATGTTCGAGCTGATTAATGGTGCTCCAAGAGCCTTTATGGACTCCTGTCTATCTACGTGTATAGCAATAGATCTACTGTCTGACGCATTGATACTCTCAGCTGCCTCATGAACAGCCGTTTCTTCTGCCCGGAATACACAACAGTGGTTCGATGGACGGAGAGGCCAGAAACCCAGATATTCGCAGATAGCCGCTGGTGGAATTTTGCGAATTTTTAATCGTTAATTTGTGGTCCGCCGCTGGCTCTTTGTGGATCGTGTTTTCTGTTTGACCAGTCGCCGAGGAAATGAGTAAATCACGAAGGCAAACATTAATTTTATTAGGATATTTAAACTAGCACATGACAACACCAGCGATTGCTGTAGAAGCTAGGTCCGGATCCATCTTAGACTGTTTATCAGTCTAGCTCAGGCACACAACACTTAACTCTAAACACAGACATGTGCATCCATCACCCTCACGAGATAAATTAGTGGGACCTCCATGTGTATTTGCTCCCTATGGAAATCTGAATGAAAAGCCAACGACCAAGCGTTTATCTCATTTCAAAGACATGTTGTATTTCCACATGTCGCTTGCCGACTTGGAACGCACAAATCTCAAGTTTCACTTGATAAGGCGCAGACGGCAGTGCACATGTGCTACTTTGCTTCCGTTCGTCGTTATCTCATGACCCAAAAGAACTTTGCGACGCACACTCATTCAGGGTCAATGACGCACAGTGAATAGCAAATTGAAACTGAAACGAACCGAACACATTTGTCTTGTGAGAAATAAAAGCCAAATTTATTGGTTTTTCCAACAGCAATCAATTCCGGCGTGACTTGACCTTGAATGTCGATATTTGGGTGTTGTTCTTTGCCACCGGTGCGAGGCAGTAAAAGATAAGGCAACCAGTTTACTCTGTCAAATTGTAGTTCGATATGAACGACGGAGACTTGGAATATTGAGTGAATGGTGAAAGGGTTTGACAGCTAGTGTCATCCAATGTGATTTATTTCAAACGTCAGGCAGAGTGATGACATAGTTTTTTCGGAAGTGTCATGTCGGAAATTGTGATGCAAGAGAAGTCAAATGACGAATCATTTTACGGGTTTTCGGTGAGATTGAGAGTTTAGAGAAATTTAGATGTGTTACGCGCTTTTTTGAAGTATGTGTGGTGAATAGGGTTCAGTTGATGTGGAAAGCACTTCGAACTCTCTGGTGACAGTTTCTGAGTGTCTGACACGTTACGTAAATTTTACAATTTTACCAAGGCACAAGGTAATATCTACACTCTCTACTGCTCTGGATTTGATTCTGTTTCCTTTTACATCATCAAAGTGAACGTGGCCATAGAAGTCCGAGGCGTTTGCTAGCATTTAGCCAGAAACGGTTAGAATGATTCTGACGATGAGAATTCCTTTGTAGCATAAAAAATACGAAGAATAAATTTCCATTGGGCATACCCTCAAAATCTTACTGGACGTCTTACTGGCGGTCCTCTGTGTTGGGTGTGAGTCTACTCTACGAATCTGAATTTCCAACTGTTGCAGGCAGAGACTATAGCAATAAAAGAAGATCTGTCTTGGCTAAAACACAATGTAATGTTAGGGACAGATATTGTTATCCGTTCGGTCAACCAGGTAGCGGACAAATCTGTGCGTGCAGTCACATGACGTCCTTTGATGGTTGGAGGGGTTCCGGGACAGTGCTTCGCAAGATGAACTCGATAGGAAGGGACCTCTTCCTAGCGAGTTCATCTTTCTACATTCTTTCCGGGTCGAGATCTGCCGTCAATGCCTGTAGCTACTACAAAACATCTACTAAAGCTCATAACTCTTACTCATACCAAATGGAGATGCTCTACTGGCACTGGGTATCCAATCAGAATATGGCTTACTTGATGCAAAACGCTCACGCAACCTGATCAAAATGAGTAGGCCCAATCTTAAAACTCTCATCGCCGTCATAACCGAGCACACGCCTCCAGAGTAGGTACCCCCAACACCGATTTTTGTAGAATTTACAGAAATGAAGAGGAAGAAGATACCATTGCACACCTTCTTTGCAATTGCAGTGCCTTCTCATCTCGCAGATTTAATCACTTGGACGTCCTTTATTTCTAAGACTTGACAGAACTATGTAATATTAGCATTAGTCATCTTCATCGCTTTGTTAAAAGCTCTGAAAAGTTCGCCTACTTGGCCTAGTTGTGGCAACCATTTAAGGTAATTAGTCACTCCAACCTAGCCTAACCTAACATTTTCAGCGATGTCTTTTCAATTTCTAAGTCAAAACGAACGAGTCTTTTTCAAATGTCAATATGACGCTTTCTTTGTTTCCAATTGTTACCGAAACCAGTTTAAGAGAATTCTGCCACGCCGAAATTCGTCAATATCAAGCACCCTGTGGAGCACACCAGACGCCCTTATTTCCCACAACCCCCTCTCTTGCACGACAATCATCATTCTTCAGCTTTCATTGAATTGCCAATAAAAATTCTGCACGAGATTCAATCGCCTCCGCATTCAGTGCGGAACGCGAGAGACAGTGGGCGGACTTTTGTCAACACAGTCGCCGCCTCACGTCTCACCCGTACTCCCTCACAAATAACAATTCTGTCAGCGACTTCACGTTAATTACTTCTACAGTCAGTTCAAAAGTAATCTCGTTCTCATGCAATTGTTTGTCCCAGTTGTTTGGAGACCATAAATTTCGCGTCAACATTCGCGCTCCGCTTCCTAGAGATACGTTTCCAAATAAATTATACAACACCCACTCTCGCGTCAGTCGAACAATAAATCCAAATTCTCCGACTCAACACACTATTCCCCCTGAATCATCTGGCAGTCGCAAACAGATCAAGAAAACGATTTGTTTTACAGATGGCTTTCGGAATAGACAACCGGCCAGAAGTTGCAACGTTCTGGTAGCCGTTTGCCCACTGCAGTGGTACATAACCTTGAACTTATCGGGCCAGAAAATACAATGAAATTAAATTGCATGCCGCATTTGTCGCAATCAACAAACGCTATTCTGCTGCTGCTTCAGCAGACGTCGGTATCGATCGTGCAATTTCATTCGCCACCACCGCCGCATCAATGTTCGATATTTGTGCAATCCACACACGACAATGATGAAGTAAGACTTTTCAATTGCGAAGCACTTTTACTTTTACGGCGCGCGGCTTTCACAACGGCGACTATTCATCCGCAGTCAAGCAGAATTCATTTGAATTCTTGCCGTTTAATAGGAAGGCGAGCAATTTTTGGCAAGATTTCTGTTGCGTATCGGTTCTTGGGGATTGACAAACAGCAATTTCAATAAGGTCACCGATTACACAGAGTTCAGATTAAATGTCGGCTTCCTTGTTGTGTCTGGGCACGATTCACACCAATAAGGAAGCATCCTCTCACGGCGACCAGAGAAGCTCGAGGTGATAGCATCTGCGTGCGATGTTAACACGAGGAAGTCTAGTCAGTTTTCTCGACTGAACACAGATTGCACAACGAGCCTGTTCGGCGAACAACGTACGGATTGAGAGAAAGGATGTGTCCGAAGTGACAGTCACTCGATCAAACGTGTTCGCCGATCCGAAGAAAGTTCAGCGAAAAGGAAAAACACTAACTGCGACTAGTGCAAAAATAGAATTAATTTTCCAAGAAATACATTGTCGCCCCTGACTCACATTTGCCGCGCAAAACCCGACACAATCAGAACAAGTAGACGACAGCTGTTCACTGCGGTACACGGTAATGAACATGACTCCTCTGTGTGCCGATGCAGCGAAAGTAAATACCGGCGACAGGAGAATGTCACAGGCATTTCTTGGAGAGACTTACATGGAATGTGATCGAGGCAAAAGTTGCGCATCTGCTGCCCGTTAAGGGAAAAAGACAGTTGCCACCTGTTTCTGAAAGAATCCAGCAGGGAAAAGCAACGGCGATCAAAAAAGTTGACCAAACATCGAACGGAAACAGAAAACAGTTTACTTCGAGTTTCTTTTACTTAGGCCATGAATGAGAAACCCACACAACCACAAAAAGAATACAGAATACCTGATGTTGGAAATAATTCAAGCATTCACTCACCTTGTTGCATCAATTGCCGCTCCAATTGGCATTGTATTCTCAGGAACCACCTCACCGGTACCGCTCATATCCACATCAATAACACGCACTTGTGGTGTTTCTAATTGTAAAACATTACCCTCACTAATTGGCACAACATCGGCATCACTTAACACACTACCATCACTAACTAATAGATTTTCATTTTCTTCACTCTTATATTTTGCGGTTGTGGAGGGGGCTGCAGCACCCCCCTCGCTAGCAGTTGTTGCGGACGCCGAAGATGACAGCTCTTCAACATTTACCGATGGTAGCGATGAAGTAACGTCTTTAGACCGCACACGCGACGCACTCTTCTCTTTCTTGACCTTATCGAATCTCTGTGCAGCGGCGTTCACATGTTTATAGTTGACGCCAACACCACCACCACCACTATCGTCACCACTACTGGTGCCATCGTCAGGCGGACTTGCGATGTCTGCTTCTCCTCCATCAGGCACATCTGCGGCGATTGCAACAGCATCCTCCGTGGCAGCGCCAATAATCCGAGCGCTCGACTCCGATGCGACAACCAAAAACAAAAAGCCACTGTTTGTGAAGAAAATAGAAACAAATTGAGACGGTTTTGATGGTCATTAATATTAAACGTTTATTTTAATATTTATTTATTTGCATTTTCAATTCTATTTTTGTGACATTGGAATTCTGATTTGAATAGTTTTAGGTGTTTCGTTTTTTTTTTTTGCTGTTGCTTGTGGGGGCTTACCTTGAGATTATTGTTATCGAAATTAAACACCAGTAGACTAGTTGCAAATTTATACGCATTTTATGGATGAACTGAGGCTGATACGTATTGAAAATTAAATGAAATTAGATTGAGTTGAATTTAAATTAACATTTCGACAAAGAAAATTATTGCTAAAATAAGGCAAACACCCGGAAAATGGAAGCAAACGACGAACAACCCTTCGGAAAATTCTTAGAGTACAAATGTCTGACGTGTTGTTGGGGAGTGCAAAATTTTGACATATACGTATGTTTGAATTTTGACACATGGCCGCGCATGTAGTGCGTTCAGTTGTTGCGAAGTGATAGATGGGTTGGTGATTGGAATTCGGAGTGCTTTGAGTGGATTGCTATGAAATTTATTATTGGAATTGAAGACTGTACTGAGATTGAGTACATTTTTGTCATTTTATCATAGACTCAACAATGTTTCGATACGATATGCTTGACAACAGTGTTTGATGGACACAACCGTCAATGTGACAATGCAACAGATAAGTACGGTAGACAAAAGAGGTTCAATCTTTGGTTTGCTTGATGGACTTGTTGTAAGGTGTGAACATGTAATTGAACTCGTAAATGATGAACACGTATCGCCAAATTGAGTGAGTAACGCCGGTAATAAATTTATGATTCTGGGTTGAATATTTTGAAAGACCAAATGGAATTTATTTTTGGACGATTTTCAAATTAAAAAAAAAACAAAAACGCAATCATGATAAAACCTATTAACGTGCTTCATAAACCATTTTGTTTCGTTGCCGATGTAGAACATTCTATACTCCGTCAGAAAAAAAAGAAAAGATAAGTCTCCCGGGCCATGGCTTATCAAGTCTTAAAAATGAAAAATGCACTGTGTTTTAGAACAACTTGCAGAACGTTAGAATGAAAATTGAGTTGGAATTATCATGTTTTATTTTAATCTTCTCCATATAATCATCTCACAATAACCATTCGAAATTCCATATGGTTGCAGCAAAGTGCACCCGCCGAACACAGCCTTCGGAAGTGTGCTGTCAATTTGACAGCCGTTAGTCAAACCACCCACGTCAGATAGGAGAGAGAAAAATAGACACCGGCGAATGTTGTTTATTGCGTCCGTGTAAATAGTTTTAGTTTGCCTAAATCCTAGTACTCAAGCTCTAAAGTTAACTGAAATCATGATAGAAACAATCTATAGTCTACCATTTAACGTCCTTGTACCGCCGAACATAAAAGTTCGCCGTCCAACATGGTTTAAAAAACCCTCGCCGATGGCAATGTTTTCCATCATCCTACTTTCGTATTTCCTGGTTACCGGGGGTAAATTCGTCCAGCTCGTAATTGAATTCTAATCAAATAATGTAAATTATTCTCCATTCAGGTATAATCTACGATGTGATAGTCGAACCACCAAGTGTTGGAGCAACAGTTGATGAGCATGGTCATTCGAGGCCAGTTGCATTCATGCCATACCGGGTTAATGGTCAATACATTATGGAAGGCCTGGCCAGTAGTTTCCTCTTCACCATCGGTGGACTGGGCTTCATAATCATGGACCAAACACACACTCCCGGCAAGAATCTCAATCGCATTCTCATCACCTCCATGGGATTTGTATTCATTCTCGTCTCGTTCTTCACCACCTGGCTGTTTATGCGCATGAAGTTGCCCGGTTACCTGCAGCCGTAAACAATGGTGATGCATAAGATATTTCAAGAACTAAGTGTTGTTCAGTTACTAATATTTTATTATTTCTACCAATAAATACATTAATCGTACAAAGAAAGTCATTTGTTTGTAATTTGTTGTTTGCTGCTGTCCCAGCGTACATAATCAAAAATGGCTGTGTTGTGTAGCATTTTTATTTCGTACAATTGAAATATAAATAAGATACAAAGTATAAATAAATCTACTCAAAAATACAACGTTTGCTTGTATATATGTAAAAGAGTTGTGACAAGATCGAATCGTATAACTAAAATGCTACTAAATAAATAAATATCGTGGAGTCGTAATAATGTGTATAAAAAGAGAGAAAGAGAGATGCTACATTCAAAATTGATAGATGGTGTATTATACATTCAGATAGAGAGATGAGGAGGAGTGAATAGATATTTCAATGAATAGGAGCAGTTCTTATGAATCGATTTGATATAAATTTGAGTGTAAAAAGTATTCATGCGATGTTATTCGAGAATAACTGTGTTGTGTATGATCTGAGAGCCTCTCCTTAGTTTAAAGTCTTATTCGAAATGAGCTGAAATAAAAGAAAATACATTAAATCAGAGATCGATGATGGGACGGGTTTTTAAGGCTCACTTGCTGAAATCGGAGGCTTTATCGATTACATGCTCGAACTCGGGGTATGACAGAGCTCCGTCATCGTCTAGATCAGCCTCGGCAAGAACGTTTTGTATGAGTTGTTTGATATCACTGTCATTGAGATTATTGGGGCCGGTTAGGCGTTCGATGACTTGCTTTAGATCCGATACGCCCAGCATGTCGTCGCCATCAAAATCTGAAAAATAGAACAACAAATAGGAAATTATAGTCAAGCTTGTGTAAAGGGAAGAATTGAAGGCCTTTAAGTAGGTGCGTCCACCTGGAGCAAGTGAAGATCCTGATTTAAAGATACTTATTGAATTTAGGAAATATCGAAATAGCAAGCCAAGCGCAGATTTGTTTTTGCTAACAACCAAGTAGAAAAAACGAAATGAATCTGGTTTCACAAGTTTGGTTAGAGCAAGCCATCCTCATTCTGCAGATAAAAATGTGCATTCATCGGAATAGATAGACAAGTTCTATTAACCAGTAAAAGTACAAAAGATATGTTAAAGCTTTCAAGAACATTTTGAAGATTTAAAAATGCCCAAAGGGAGTCGCAACACCTGAAAAGTGCACGAAATGCTTGCTGTGAAACTTAATAGCCAGAGATCGCTGACAACTACGCTTGTTGCTTGAGACACAAGGTGAATGTAGCGTCACAGAAAAGAAGAGGGTAAGAAAGTTACATCGCCGGGAAAAGGAATGGAAGGGTATATTCATAATCGTCGGAAATCTGCGCTAGAACAATGGCATTTCTTTTCTCATGCGTTTTTGAATACACACACACGCTGCAGACCGTCTCTCAAGTAATCCAATCGCGCTTTTTGGCAGTCAATAAATAATACTACACCATCTGCTCGAAATCAAGGACATAGGGACTTTTATGAAAAGTAGCTACTGCTATTCCCCTAAGTTACAGGCGTTTGTTAGTCTGACGTTTATGAAAACACCCGAAATACCTACTTGCTACGGACCTTGGTACAAGTTCAAGTCGGGAATATTATGGTTATGCTTCAGTTCTGAATAGCTGTTAATGTTCGCAATTTGTATGTACTCAAGAAGTGTGTTCCCTGTTTCCGATTTTTTGTTGGTGGTTGGCAATGTCATGGTTGTGAGTTGGGTTAATTAATTGCTCGATCTAAACTCACATTCATGGATCGTGGAGTTTGAATAAAAGTTTTTTTTCACGGGAGGTGTTAACTGACCCATGACAAAAGTGGGTGCAAATAATTTTGATAATTTCTTCATGGTACACCTCCCTTCCTGACAGCCCATTTGTGGTTGAATCGTCTTCTCCATGAGCAACGACGCAAGCAGGACCATATAACCGGTCATGACACGAAATTGATTGATGGTCTGCTTTATCTTCTGGAAAGCATGATAAATGCATGTAGTATCATAACATGTTCTCCAGTATAGTAGGAAGGTTGCTTACATCTAATTGTTTGACGTCGGAGTTGGTTGGTGGGTTTTAAGAGACAGTCCGATAATGTCTTCGAGATGTTTATCCTGACCAGATATGAAAGATGGTGCACAATTATAGAGAACACAATTGCACTACAAATGAGTTCAACACATGTGACATCAATAAGAAATGTTTTGCTTGGTTATAATAAAATTATGGTTGGGGCTACAGCCCATAGAGGGACAGGGCATAGCATCTGCAGCAATCACTGGTGTTGTGCGTACTATTGTTCTCTCACAAGTGGATGAGACATACAGTTTTATTCTGAATCCGAACCGCCAATTTGGGAAGATTTTCTAGAAAGATATTACTCATTGAGCATTTGTCACTCGAAAGAGGTGGGACCATGAACATTATATTTTTCGCACCGGGAACCATAGTTCAAGTATGTAGGAGTCGACGCACACACCCACAATGACATGGACGTCACTTGCGTTGCTTGTCTCAAGCTGGAAATCCACCATCAGTCATGAACGGTATTCCTGGCGTAAGTGGACTCATGGATCTACTGGCTTCTGATCGTGGAATGCCTCCACGATCAGTCACGAATGGTAATCCCGGCGTGAGAGGAGTTGTCAGTCGTTGTAAAGGATATACATAAAAAATGTCTCATTACGGCGGGTCGACCATGTCCAGAAACTAATTGGTATATCGAGGCATTGACGTACAATCCTTTAAGGCAGGTCTTCCGTACCATGACTTCTACAAACCTTGCAGAGACAAGGAGGATGTGGTTAACAACACACACGTGAAACCTTTCCTACAGCAGCCGTCGTGTTGCTCAAAGAAGTCACTTAGAAGATGATTTCTTTCAACAAAACTTAACAAGTGATGCTATCAAATAGGTCATATGCTGTTTGCTCTAAATGAGACTGTTTTTGTAGTCAGTCACTTGTGCCCTACCTAACCTAACGATCCATGTTTGCCATTACATACTTAGAGCGGCTCTGGTGTTCTAGTTAGATGCTTAGATTCCATTTGTGCCTTTAGTGCCGAAGATGCCCACTACCTGACAGAATTCACATTCATAATCCAAGGCCCTGTCTAGAGTCACGGACAATGCACAGAAGGAATGTCTAGAAAAGATCTGTTCAAACCTGGACGGTCTAAAGGCCCAAGCCCATAGAAACCGTAGCGTGCTGTCAAAAAATGCACAACTCATAAGCCCCAATGAGAAGGAGAGAGACAGGAAATGCGGCCCAAAAGTGGAAACATGACAAAGGATTGACTACCTTTTCTTTACAATTGTTTGAATAATTCCTAATAAATAAGGAACTTTAAGATCTCGAAATTTTTAGATTTCTACAGGACGCAGATGTAGAAAAAAATATGTAGGTGTACACATTTTTGTGCAACACACTGTGATAGTGCACAAAATGCATTGTGGACAGTTAGTTGTTCGCGATATAAATTTAAATGCGCTGACCTTCAACGGCAGCGGCATTCAGTAAATTTAAGAAAAATAAACAGTAGCGTTCTGTCACTGTACGCATTTGGTTCTTTTCTATCGCGGAGAATTTTCCTCCTACACAACGTACGTCAATGGTGCCCAATCTCTTTGCAGTCCTGCAACTGCGATTTTTGTGGATTCCAAACCCTAACGTACGCAATAGATTCTATGGGTTTGGGCCTTAAGTCAAGAATCAGCTTTAGATCCACTCCACTCAGAGCAAGAACAAGATCAACGCGTGTAGTTGCTCTGGGAGCTAATCCCAGGTATACTTCGGCTGCTACCATAATGGTACTTTTGCACAACTGCAGCAATGACTACCATCATATCAGACTCTTAAAACTACTCCACTCCAAGTAAGTCAATGCTTGAAGCAATACTGACAATCCCATTCAAAGCTGAGCGAACACAGAAATGATATTCCGCTCAGATGTTCTTATCAGATTCATTTCAATTTGCCTGACCCCTCGTGCCCTTCATTAGCCACATTTCAAAGCATTGAAAAAAATTAATGATCTGTTATGGCATCGCACATAAGCTAACGATATGCACACGTACAGCAAACTTCTGCCGTCATTTTCCCATTATAGAACCGCACTTCTAGAGATAATCCACATGATGCGCTTTTTCATTCAGTTCTGAAATCTCTGAGACCCACCCAACCACAATATTCACACAAAAACCTCATTCAAGTCAACCCGAGCAATAGAATCATGCCGCAGCGCCGACGACTGCGGACTCATTTTAATTTCATTCAAATTGCGTTTAATTTTTCGCATCCGCAAAATAATGAATTCACTTGCTGATACTTTGATATCGGCCACAGCATGAATCATATCCGAACATTGTCTCCTGATGTCGTGTTCGCATACAAAAGACATGTCTCGGTTCACTTGGCATGCTGCTAGTGAATGCTATCAATGGATTTCCGGCCGTCTATTGATGGTCGTTGACTTTGACTCAGAGTGATCTTGCTTCTCAGGGCAAAACATAGTCACATTTTCCAGCCCATCCTCGAACGTGTTTGGCTCGTTCGTTGTCACCACCCGCTCTAGATGTGCCCGTCTCTAGCGATCAAGCGCGCGCTCGTTGTAATTTATGTCACAACATTGACATGTAATTGCGGTTGGATTTAATTGCATTCACTGTCGTTAAGTTAGACTTTACACTCGCATGGAACAGCAAAACAGAGTCACTCTATTTTGTTTTAAAAGTTTCCGAAAGACAAATGTTATCGAGTTGACATCAATTCGGACAGGGAATCATCCGCAATTATCACTAATTAGGAATGAGAATATTGTGGGAACCAAATCCAATCAATTGTCACATACACTGTCAGTGCAACAAGAGGAAACGTCATTAATTACAGAGGGAAATATGAAGTTACTGTATTTAGGGCGGGTTCCATGATGGATTTATTGACAACAGAAAATTTTCCGGAGCTAGGCAGAGACTCCATGGTTTGGCCCAAGCACTTAACGTTTCTTTGACTAGAGGGCACAAAATAGGTCCAATGGAAGAAGGGTAAATGACATGTGCTGCAGAATAATTGTTGTGTGAGGTTATCAACGCCGAAATTTAATGTGAGATGAGCGTACAGTCCGAAGTGGACCTAAGCCTAGCTTTCGTCTTAATCTACAGTAACCATGCAGCCTGCACGGCTTTGGCTCAGAGGCTCAGAGGTTATGAAATTTGGAAGAATGAAACATACGGTCACAATGCCATACTCAAAATTTGGAAAGCAGCTCAGAATACAGGGCAATCGGATTACCTTCCACCAATCTTTGCTTTGGAAACGGGTTTCTATCAACCATTTCCGGACCGGGATCAAAGGAAGGAATAAGTGGCGACAGCAGAATGGGAAATCGCCACATACACCGATGGCTCAAAGACGAACGCTGGCTACCAGAAGTAAGCTAATAGGAGTCCTTACCGGACACTGTGACATAGGTACACATGTAATGCGAACGATTTTTACAGAAGCTACAGAGACGAGGCGAATCTATCCAACATCTTCTATGCGAATGTACAACGCTATCAACGAGAAGAAGGTATTTTCTATAAAACACTTTTTCGCGGTTTCATGCTTGACACCACTAGTGTTGTACCTGCAAATGTTTCTTCACGACTGGACCTACTGCTCTACGCTGATTCCTAAGGCGAACCTTTAGAAGCTCTTTTTAGTAGGTAGATATTGTCAATGACTCTAGAGCGGGACAGCCGTCAATTGTAGAACGTGTCGCGAACCAAGGTTCTTCAACCATCGTAGGAGTCGATGTCTGTCAAGACAAGTTACAAGTATTGCTCGAAATTGTGGCGATTACTTCACTAAGCTTGACTGTGGAATGAATGTATTCCACCGAAATCATATGCACACAGACATGTAGCTTCCGATAACCACTTGCAAGAATTTCAGATAACCTTCCCCGATGAATCTCAAGACCAAAGAAGAATGCCAAGGGAAACCCTGGTGGAAACCAAATAGTTTCATTTTTTAGGAGTGACGTGACTAATGACGTCTGTGAATGTAAACAGAGTGGTTTGGTTGGGATACGTTTTGCACTTTGGAACCGATGTGGACTCACCAAACAGCCAGCCAAAGTCTCTGTGTGAGTTGGGCACACTTTTATCATATTTTTTGTTTATGTTAAATCATGGATCCACAGGAACGGAAGCAAGCTGAGCGACATCGTATCTTTGACGGGGTTCAAACAACCAACGATCTCTTATCTCGGCTCTAAATTAGGGGCGTAATTAAATTGCTGCGAGCATTGGAATGAGTTGACTCTCAGATAGAAACCTTTTGATAACAAATTTGGATTTCCGAAGAATGTTCAATTATGGGGTCGACGCAAAGAAAGATGGGACGGCAGAGAATGATTGAAGCTGATCATTGATTTTTAACCAGGTTTACAGGGCACGAAGAGGGAATTAGAGGGAACCAATGGAATGCCTCAAAAATCTGGAATGTTTGGGAGTGAGCTATACAACGGGTAACATAAATTGATTAAGAACAGGACTGAGCCGAAGATGGTCTTCCTTTAGGAGTCGTTGATGTGATGATAAATTAGTATACAGCACCCTTGAGTTCAGCACGAATTTGGGAGATAGACCATACAACAGAGAGACGGGAACCATACAGCGAGTGATTGGAGTGACTGGAGTTTGACTTGACAATAGTGACTCTTTGCTGGAGTCAAGGTTAAGGCCAGGATGTCAAGGACCTCGTTACGAGATGACGTACATTCGATAGAAAAACTATGCGTCGGATAAATGGTTGTGTTCGCGAGAGCGAAGGCGATGAGAAAACACAAACACGACCTCTGTCAGTTGTACAAGTATATGGATTTAGTTGGGAAGGCCGTCCGTCGACTGTATCGGCTCACATCGAGCGACTGGACACTAATGTCAGCCAAGAGGTTATTCGAATCTTAGTTTCCTGGGTGGGAAGGAGAGGAAGATCGAGCGGCCGAAAGAAAGACCAATTAGCTCCGAACGTCCCACAGATAAGAGGTGTAAGATGGAAAGAAATACAGGGCCTCGTTATGAAGGGCCTCATCCCGGACGATTGGTATCTGACTGGAGTGCAGCAAGGACCATGAAGGATAAAAAGCAATTTCACCTCAGGATCAAACCATCCATTGATCCCTGGTTTTGAGAAGCGAGGCTAATTCTTGTCTACACGATTTTTCAAGGGAATTAGGAGATTAAGCGAACATGCTAATAAAGTGAGGCTTCTCTTTAGCGGACAACCGCGGACCCGCCATGATAGTTGTCCGTTCTGAAGGGGACATGCCGGGAGAATGAAGAATTATCCGTAAAGCGAGGTGTCCTTTATAGAAGGACGTTCGTAAAGAGAAGTTTCACTGTATATGTATAGCGAAATAGAGAGTCTTCAACGATTTACTCGTGCAGTAGGAAGAGCCACCGCATGAAAACCACTGAACCTTATCCAAAAATCTTTACATACGATAAGACTGTCTGTAAGATCCCACGGCATCGAACGTTTCCATCTGAACTACAGATTAAACACTTGATGAACAATGACAGGAAGTGTCTGATTACTCTCTTTATCATTTTGAAATCAACAACAATGAACCCCAGCACCGAGAACACACCTTTCATCAGCAAAAATAAACGCACACAATTAACGTCAAGTAAAGAGATAACTCATAGCTCCTCTAGCTAATCGCTATAATTACTAATCTCTAACAAGTTCACGGAGCGGCTATCACCCGCAGCAATCGATTGCATAAACACATTCATCTCAGCCGAAGCCGTTAACGAAGCAATTTACAGTAAGATCACATAATTTTCACTGCACTGCAGGTTTCGGTGACAAGTCGTGAGTGTTTTCAATTCCAACCCATCCACCGCTCGGCCAGATCTCTAATTCACATTCAATTGACGTGTCTTATCCACACAGGCGAGCTTAAAGTGCACGTGATCGGTGCCCAAACCAAACCCGCTGCGCAGTCAATAGGAAACCGATGGAAATAAGTTTTTGCGATTTGCATGCAGACTTAGCCAAACCATCACCTAGGGCGTTCATTCTAAAAAAAGAAGCACTAACAAACAAAAAACACTTGCTAAGCGAACATGTCACGCACAGATTTAGCATCAAAACGAAATTAGATACACATCGCTAAGTGTATACATTGCAAACAAATAAACACAAAGAAACACACACGATGAGCTACCCCCGTTCCGGAAACCGTGAATCCAAAGCGAAAACAATCAGCTAGATAGACTAATTGATAGCAAACTGGCAAACACTGGTGCGGTACACTTCCCCTTGACTGCCGTTTGCTTCCGTCGTTCCACTTACCGAATATACGAAAGGCGTATTCCGCTTTCAGCGACTTGGGACATGCATCGCTGAACACCGACATCATATCGAGGAAGTCTTCAAAGGTGCAATCTCCATCGTTGCTAGAGCTGAACACCTTACAGATGCGATCTCCGAACGGGTTCACACACAACTCGGGATACTCAAGGATCTTGGTCTTCGACAGTTTGGCGTTTTTATTGTGCCCAACTTTTTCTGGTGCAAGAGATTTGAATTTCTTGTGTGCTCTATCAGGGGGGGCCAGACAAAGAGAAAAGAAAAATAATCCCAAATGAGCATTCTATTAGTTATTCACAACGGAGCGCACTTACAAGAGAATTTCTTTTTTCGAGAAGAAGGTCAAGTCCTGAAATGAGATGGATTGGTCATAAATAAATATGAAGACGATTTGTTGCCAACAAAGAGCGAGTGAAGGAATGTCTGTCTATCAGTGGTACTTGCCTCGTAATCTTGAAGTTCCTCGTCGGTGAACTGACTCTTTGTTTGACCCATTACGTTTTGTTAACGTAGATTTGTTAGGGAAACTTCAATTGATTTATAGTTTAATACATTTTAACTGAGATTTTTTGGAGAAAACTGCCAATTTTTTTAGATGAGTAGTTGGCCTACAAAACCATCAGTAGTGGAGTGTGAGAATAAAAAAAAAACACACAACACGAACTCTTCTCAACACCCCGACTTATGACATAAACGAGTTTCGTTGTTTTGACAGATGCTATCAAATGTGCGAGATAGGGTGTGCGGCATGATGTTTGGTTGCTCTTTGAGCCGCTGTATGAAATTGATGGTTGGTGGATTGTGTGGTTTTTCAACAATGCAAGTAAGGTATGACAGCGATGGTGTTATGGGGTTTTTGATTATTGTTAATGGCAAGGATATAAGAAGGACGATATACCGAGAGTTTGTTATATAATAATAACAATGTTTAAAGACATGGACAATTGGTTTATCGTCATTTTTAGTGGAAACGTCACGTGACATAATTTTTGAATTGTCGAGATATGCTCGTGATTATGAAACAGAAACATAAGCAAATAATAAAGACTTGAAGGCTTTTGCTTAAAATAGAGTTGTAACCTCTAATTGGAGCAAAATTCAAACGACGACGGGCTTATGTCATTACCATGCAATAAAGAGGCTGTTTGTGCCTGAGAGACGTCTGAGGTCAAATACATGCTTGCCAAACGTCCTTGATCTCTATGATTGATTAAACAGGACTTCAGAAATGCAGTCTCGTCGGACAGCGCAGTCCAGGTTATTTAGTGCAAGCAAACCACCAAGACACCATCAAGAGTTGAGCAGGAAAGTAGATAACTACATCAGGCAAGTTCTCTTATTTTTCAAAGACTTCCACACGTCCACTCCGTCGAGTGTGTCACGTGTCAGTATCGGATGCACTGGCAGCAGTGTGCAATTTCGCAGCAAGACTAACCGTCAACTCATCAGACAGTCATCCGTCTTGCCAACAACCAAGCACAACCATTCTTGAAATGGTTTCATTTCCGCAACAATCATCGTAAGCGTACACATTTCTCCTCTTCCTGCCAGCCAACAACGCTTCTCTCTCGTTACACGGATGCTTTCAATCGCAATTGCCAGCCACTCCACCCCGTTACCATCCTTCAGCAACCGAGCTGTATTATTGCGCTGTCAAGAACTAAGAACACGCGTTCGCTGAAAAACGAAACCCACGACCCGCCCTTGGTGTTATGAGATCGCATAAAAAGGATGCGATTTATACGACAAATCCCACCGAGCGACGACGACAACATTCCCCTCCCAGACGCCGTCCTGGTTATCGCATCTATAATGCATCAGTTTTATGTAGCCGACAGTCGGTGATGGTACCACCCTCTGAACATGGCCCCGAGTGTGTGTGTGTGTATAGGTGAATAATGGGTTCCACATATCTGCTCGCGCGATCCGCTATCGCGTAAACATCTCCCAACCTCGACAGCCAGGAAGACCGAGAAAAAACAGCGTTTTCGGCAGCAAGGCGAGAAAATTAAAAGCCACCCTCTCACTTATCCCGCCCCGGATCATTTCTTCCACGCACGGTGGCGAGTGGAACTCGTTCGAGTGTGAGTACCTTCGACTTGTATTTGATTTCCGCTGAAAGGAGCCTGGGTGACGGTGGGTGGTGTGGGTGTGTACATTTTCCCTTGTCGGAGCATGGCGTTAATATGGACACGAGAGATATTTATGTGCGATCCCGTTGAGGGTATCGACGAAACCGGTATTAGGACGAAATTCCATTTTAAATGGAGTTTCGACTCAGTGCACCTGGTGAATGGACAGAGGCTCTCGAGGGATGGTTTGCTCGGTGCTCGGTGTGCTGTGTTGGAGGAGACTGGAGAAAACTGCTGCAGCTGGAGAATGGAATTACGGGTGCTTTCAGGGTTCGTAGAAGTCACTGAAGGAGTGATGACGATGAACGTGAATATTTGATACTGCATTTGGCGCTGGCAAGGTGATGAGGTTCATCAATTTGTGCGATTGCGAATGGTGTTAGCGGATTGGTTTGAGATCCTATTCAGACCTCTCAGCTGACCGTTCTGAACGAGGGATTCGATTTGAAAGAGTGTGACCTGAAATTAAATAACGTACCTATTGTGAGAGATGAATAGGAGTCATTGCTGATAAGAATGAAATTTGATGGCACGAAGCATATTCCAATAAGACTACGTGTAAAATGTATTTCATATAAGAAAAACACGGATAAAAGAAAGTAAATTTGAGGCAAAAGCGTATGTCTATACAGGAGCAAGACAAAAACGAAGAAGACGATTTCGAAGACGAAGAAACGACATGTGTTTTGACTGATAAAGAAAAACTTCTTAATAATCGTAATCGTTAATCAGGAAACCATGGTACGTGCTGTCACCTCTCCTTTCCATTGTAAATATAAAGGGTTTTCCAAAAGGGACTTGACAACTTTGAATTTAATATCTGAACGCACTCCTTCACTAATCACCAAACTGTCATTGTCAATTTATTCGGTAAACTCAACATTTTCATCATGGTAAGGTACACGAACGAGCAAATTATAAAAATATGACTGCAAGTTTAAGAGCGGTAACTCCAACTTTCGGTGGTAGTTCTTCTTCTTCATTTTTGGCTCAATGGGTTCGTCAATAAAATCCACATGTAGTTCATGAATCACCACATCATCCTAAATCTTCATCAAAATATCTGTTTGGTGCCTTTTGCATGCCGGCGGCGTTATTGGGCCATATTTTTTCGTCGACAATAACGATTGTCACGTTACTGTGAATGGTCAGCGTTATCGCGCCGTGGTTACCGATAATTTTTGGCCCGAATTGGAAGATATGGACTTGGGCTACATGTCGTTTCAGCACGATGGTGCCACAAACCACACAGCACACGTTACAATCGATTCAGTGAAGAGTAAGTATGGCGAGCGTGTTATCTCAAGAAATGGTCCAGTCGATTGGCCGCCTCGTTCATGCGATTTAACGCCGCATGACTATTTTCTGTGGGGCTTCGTCATTGGCTTATGCCAACAAGCTGACGATGTTGGAAGAACTCTGAGCCAACAATGGACATGAAATACCGGCCGAAATGTGTGGCCGAGTCATTGAAAATTAGGTCCAACGAATTGACCGATGCAAACGCAAATGCCCGCGGTGCCTATATGAACGAAGTCGAGTTCCATTCTTGACGAAGCTCCATAATTGAGTCACTTACTGGTGTTGCCATTTGGAGATGAAGTTGAATAGGCAAAAACAGTAAAACGTTTGAGCTCAAATTGTCAGCACTTTCCGTACTTGACGCACTTTTGTTCTCCTAGAGGCTGAGGACGCAACAATAGCAGCATACTCTCTTTGTAATAATTGAAATGTGTTATCTGCTTCTTCAGGTGTTCTAAAACCATTTAAACCTTAATGGGGAAATCATGTTCCAAGTCATGGTATTGAACGGTCCTGGTGCTGGTTCATGTATAAAGGCTCAGTTTGTATTTCTTTTTAATTCGAGTAACATTTTCAATCAATTCCTCAAAAACAAAACACATCGACTAGAGGTATTGTATAGTCATGCCCGCATAATTGGCGCTCGTTTAATTGCGTTCCCCCTTTAATTAATCCAAGAACTAAGCAAATAAAAAATTCCATAGCAAATGCACATAGCTTAAGTTTTTCATAAGACTGCATACAAAATCTTCTAGATAATTGAACACACGCAATAAAGAATACATTTTTGTGTGTTTAGCTTAAGTAAAATCAAGAAGAGTTGAAAATTGTCAAATTGACATGTGCTTACGGCTTAAAAAAATCCCGAAGAGTTCTATCATCATCCTTTATTCATCAAAAAGTTTTGCGATTGCTGCGGATTGACCGGAATAATAACATGTTTGGATGAATAATTAGGAATGTACATTTTTCATACATTGCATTTATTAGATTAATAATTATGCTTGAATCCATTTCATGATGTAAATTTCGATATTTTACAGGCAACCATGAACAAACGGAAAAACCTCACTTTCTTTAAAGCAAACGTTGCGAATAATTGCTGAATCTATGGAAAACAACAAAAGTGGATTGGAGGATATGGATGCTGCAGGTCGACGCTGAATCGGATTATACAGAATCAAGATACCATTCTTGAAAAGTCGAAGACTTGTAATCTGACAATCAATATATTTAGAACTGTCCTCAAGTGGAGGGAGCTATTACAGTTTGGCTTAACCTAATAAGGTTGTCTGGAGCTATAGTCTCTTTAAACATGGTATTGGAGAATGCAAAACAAGTAATAAAAAATTACAAGTAATAAAGCGTGGTTTTCTTTATTGCGTCTGCAAACCAATTAAGCGGGGTTCTTGTAATTGCGTCTAAAAACATGAGTTTTAGCAAACGCAAATAACCGGGGAAACGCATCGTGGGTCGCCGTGGCGTAGTGAGTAAGTGCGTCGACTCCTACGCAGAGAGTGCCAGGTTCGATATCCGAATTTACCACCTTTCATATTTCACGGCTCCACCTCTTTCGAGTCACTGACAATGCTCCAAGAGGATTCCTTCGCCGTTCGGAGTCGTCATTAAACTGTAGGTCCCTTCCACGCGTGAAAGAACAATAGCACGCACAACACGAGTGGTTGCTGAGAAGCTAGGCCCTCGTCTGCCTCGGACTGTCGCGCCACCCATATTATATTATTATTATTAAATAACCGGGAATTACTGTAGATAGTTAAAGACAATCGATTAATTGACTAAACTACCGATGTTTTAGAAACACTAGCTTCAGGGCAGCCAGATAATGACGTTAGGAAAAGAAATTTGCATAAAACAACAACGATGTGAGATGCAAATTGCTTTGGATACTGGCTCCAAGCTGCATTCATGCCAGTATGTATGAAATAGCACATCATTTGGGTTAGGTTAGGTAGGCGGGCTGCTAGTGTATTCATCAGCACACTTAGACCATATTGGTCCATTGTGATACCCATAGTCAGACAACTACCACTGATTGACTACTCCAGTGATAGTGCCGTTAATTTGATCCCAACGGCAAATGGTGACTGGAACAGATTTGAAAACCAGAAAAAAGCGTATTAACTTTGCTTTCACTGGGATTCGAACCGGGGACCCCACTAACCAGGGGCAGGCACTCTTCCCACTGCGCCATCCAGTCGTCATCGTTTAAAAGGCGACTCTTGATGACCCATTCCATGACCCAGTCCACCATGTGCGGCTTTATAAGCAAATGACTAAGAACTTCTTCCTCACGACTTCCCTGGATTGGGGGTAAAGTGTACTTTACAGCCGACTCTAGAAACCAGGCAGAAACGAGTGCGTCCATCTTATGCCTTTTGACTCCTAGACACATTCAAAAAATCGAGCTCTTACCTATAAACTCATCCCGAAAGTGACTCCTTATGGTGTTCATCTCTCAGACTTCCCAGCAGAAGTAAAAGAGCAAGGAGATATTGGGTATCGGTCAGAGTTACCGACCACAAAAATAATGGAGTCACCTACTTTCCTTGTATTTCACACGTACTCATGGATCCATCTTCCCCAGTTGGAGAAGCGTCTCAGCTTACACGTTCACAGGAACATCGCATAAGATACGCCGTCGGATGGAATCAAGGGACAAGGGAGTTAGAAATTGGATATCTCCTAGTTCTCTTCCATTTCTACTTCCAAATGAATCGCCAGAGTGACCCGAACACCTCACCAGCTTTTGTTTCCCTCTCTCGGTAATTGAGTTCACTTCACAAAGCGAAAACCAAAATCAGCAAAACGTTCGCCGCAACAAAATAGTGCGCTAACAATCCCAATTCAACAATTCCGGAATCGCTTATTAAAAAGTTCCCGAACATCCGCCGCCGGCTCCAAGGGCACAGAAACTTTCGGTAGCATCCCTTTCCAGGATATCGCTCACAACTTATCGTTACATCGTCAGCTCGAAATTGCGAAATCATCTAATGCAAGTTTAACCGGTTATTAAAAAGTTACCCCAGTCAACCATCCTGGTAGCGCTCTCCACGAGGAATTTCACCATGCACTTCCCCTTGGAACAGGAGTGCGAGAGAGAGATGCGTTTCCTGCCCCACCTCCATGACTGCGGTCAATGTGGTTAATTACCATTTTGTTGGTCCAACTTTGAACTCAATTTAACTTCAAGTGGAAGTGTATCCTGAGTTTCACTCTCTTCCTCATCCTCGCCTACATCCGCCTGCACCCTAATGTCCCTCCCAACCCTCCAACACCTCATCCGACCGGCTGAGTGCATCCTAAGCGTATCCCTACGACGACGGCCAAAAGTCAACTCAATTTGCAATGATTTCAACTTTGGCGAGAAACATAGCCACCCGGCAACGCCAAGAGAACCCTACGTCGCCTCGGCCGACCAATATTCGTTCGTTCGGAAATGAAAACCGCATGCAGGAAGGGAAATATTGCCTCGTATGTGGCACACACACACACACACACACTCGCCTCGGATTGATATTGCGACATAACTCTGAACGGTTCCAACCTCAAATTGCTGTTTCGTGGGCCAACAATAATAATTTCCGCGCTGATTTACCGAAGTGCCATTAATTCTGGAGAATTTATGCCGAACATGCCCGCAGCTGTGAGGGAAGGAGCCATTAGCCTCGAAGCCAGACTATGTAACGGCACCGGGAATCGCGTGGACGAAGAGGATGGCCGCATCGATGGAATGTATGACGTAATGACTTCCACTCTGTTCACGATTACTAATGTACGTCGATGTAATGGCTTGGTCCTCTCACAGATTTGAGTCGCATCCGGCTTGACCGGACCCGGGGAAAACAGCATCCAATGCGGGAGAAGTTAAAACTTCGTGAATCTTTGATGGAACCCTCTGACATTCCATTCCGTGCACATCCTTGCTGCGCAGCAAGTGGCATTGTCTGGCAAAGTTTCCCCGCAGCGAGGCAACTATCTAGCTTATCCAAAATGCTAGTTGATGTTTGCTTGCTTTGTGCAAGGCAACTGCGCCACCAGGCCACCACCCATTCGGAAGGTTTCTTGTTTGCGGAGCACAGACAAGACATGAGTGTTTTCGGGGAGGTGGCCGTTGGCTTCTGCAATAAATAATTGCGCTAAGAATCCTCCTTGATACCTGGATTGCAATATATCGCACAATTGCCAAGTACTTCATTTATGTTTCCGACTCTCATTCCAGCAGGAGTCTGATGGAGCTGGGGGTTGGGCTCGTATCCGTTGTTATGCTGTCTCGGGGAGAAAGCACTTCCGTGCAAGGAAAAACAACTCTTCCCTCTACAGTGGAGCCGGATGATGGATTTTTCGAAACATAAAAGAAATTGTGCCTTTGACAGGAGGTTTTTAATGAAGTTGGGTATGAGTGCTCTGGCGTAACGTAGCGATTGTGGGTTTTTGTACGTTGCGCTTAGAGCAAGGGTCCGCGACAGCTTTCGTGTCTAAGACGATGGAACCCTCTGGGATCAATAAATCTGCCGGGTATAAGACAGGCTGCAGTAAACGAGGTTAAATATTTAGGAGTAATCTAGGACAGCAAGCTCATCTGGAAAAAAGCACACAAAAGAGGTAACCAGGAATGCGACGTGTGCTCTAATGATTTGTCGGACTGGGGATACTGGAGATGCAGTCCAAGCATCCTTAGATGGATGTACTTGGCAATTGTTACACCAACAATCACGTAAGGTGCAATAGCAAGGTGGAAAAGAACCAACTTGATCAGGGCATGCCTCTGTATTACAGGAGCCATGAGTACCTGCCCAGCTGCTGCCATGGAGGTGCTACTGGAGTTCACTCCCTTGCATCTAGTGGTTGCAGATTGTGCAAACAAAACAATCACGAGAATGGCAGGGACAGGAAAAGACGTGTGAATTGCATCGAGACAATTCGAAAGGCTAGTCAAAAAGCTACCACTCTTGGCCATTCTGAAGGACGACGTGATCAGAATATTCCATTTCCAAAAGAAGTTTATCAATGGAGCAATGAATCAAGAGCAGCAATACGGTAAAATGGTATACAGATGGATCAAGAACAGAAGAAGGAACCGGGGCAGGAGGATCTACTCCCACACCCCATTCATCCTACTTAGCGAGAGGCTGATCAACAGTTACCTGTCGACGCTCACCACCTATCTTGACAAGTGGAAAATACGACCCAACGAACGGAAAACCCAAGTACTGGTAATTAAAGGCCCGAACACCTACTGTACAAGGAACACCCTGAGGCACCACACAAGAGTCCGGATCACCATCAACAATGAATCGGTACAACCTGGCAAGGAGATGAAGTACCTAGGAGTTATCTTCGTAAGGAATTTCTCCTTCGGCAAGAACATCTCCAACCGCATCCACAAAGCCAAGATTCAACTCAGCTACTGCAGGAAAGTCATGTGGAAACCCAACGCACTTTCCACAAAAATAAAAAGGATCCTGTACAAGCAGAATATAAGACCATCACTGACATACGCCTGCCCAGTTTGGTTCCATTTAACACCATCACAAATGGAGAAACTCCGACTCTTTGAGCGTAAATGCCTCAGGACCATCACCCTCTAAAACACTGCCGAGATAGATCGAATAGACAGACGCATCTTGCAACTCACCAGCAACTTCTGCAACAACCTCGAGAACATCCCGAATAGCCTCATAACAGAACTGGCTGCAACACGACCAGACCCTAGCGACATCTTCCTCACTACAAGCCACGTCAGAAGCCTATACGAAATGGGCAGAATCATAGACGATCAGAACAACATCATCTACCACAACGTAAGCAGCAACACATTCAAATTCGACAACGCACAATACCAAGAGAAAGAGCTAAGGCTCTAAAAACCTACTCCTTTTTGTCTTCTTTTTTAATTGTCTATATATAGGTTAAGTTAGTATAAGTTATTTTAAGTTAGTATAAGTTATCCTTAAGTTAAGTTAAGTATAAAATAAAACAAACAAGCAGGTTTTATGAACCTTTTCCTGCAGCTCTACTCCAAAAACATCAATTTCCGAGAAAATCCCATACATCTATAAAACTTAGATAATATCTAGAAAAATGTAAACTAATACATGTTAGATATAAAGCTCTATTCTTAAGATATATTAAGTATTTTCAATATCATACAAACTTTAAATAATTTGGTTCAATAAAGAAAATACATTAAAAAAAAAAAAACGGGGCAGGAGTGGACTAGAACTCAGAACCCATGAGCAATCGCAACAGCATCTTTCAAGCAGAATTTTATGCCAAAGACAGATGTGTTCAAATCAATGTTGACAGTAACTATACCAACTGCGACTGCAATAAAGTCTAGTACTAGACTCCACACTAGACTCCAATCAAATACAAACTTATGTGGGAATTCCAGGAGCAGGAGGAACAGAGTTAAGCTCTCCTGGATACCTGGCCATATAAGGATAGAACGTATTGAAATGGCCGACTTCCCAGCTAGGATAGTTGCATCGGTACCTTTCACTGGCAACGAACCAGTCTGCGCTGTAGAAGACTATGTCCTCAGAGAAGAATTCAGGCAGAAGGAACAGGGCAGAAGCCTGGAACAACGCGCCTGGCATGAAGCAAACCAAGAAACTCATGGGTTAATATAATCGAAGGAGGCTTGACGCATGTATCAAGATGAGCAAGAACAGCGTCCGTATTGTAAAAGGGCACTGGAGACACAGAAGCACCTAAGGAACCGAGGAGTATCAGAAAAAGGTCTCTGTAGATTTTGCGGAGAATCTGATGAAATTGCAGAACATGAACTGGGATTTTGTGAGGCACCAGCCCACAAAATTCATTCGCAAGCACTTTGAGAGGAAGAATTGAAGTCAATAGAATCAGCTCTCATTCTCGGATTCCTAAAGGCAACTGGCTCTAATAAATCTCTTCCACCTCTGCGCACAACCCTCAATACAACTCTTGTGCTTCAATATACCCTCAACAATTATAATAAATACGCCTTTAATAAATGGCCATTTTTTTTTTGTTTGAGCCAATTAATTGCTTTAGGCATTTAAGGTCCATGCAACGTTGCATACTTTCAGCCGTTGACGGCACTGAAATGGAATTGTTCGTGAAGAGGGGTCTGTTCATGGAGTGAAACTTTGTAAGGGTGTAAATGCAATTCCAAATGAAAAACCGAAATGACGTATTACGGAGATAGCTGACTTCACAGCTGATTGTCTCCTAGTTCATCGACGAATTTGAGTGCTTTTTTGACAGATATTCATTCATTTTTGACGGTTATTCACGAAATAACGTGAATGCCGTCCTCTGATTGATCATTTTGGTTTGTGAAAACCATATAAAAAACAGTTGTCAAAAATTTCAAGGGGCAAGAGAGGTAGAAGTCGGGCGTCTCTGTAATGCCTGAAACACAATAGTGCGCTGCGCTAGTCGACTTCATGTCACGATGATGCACTGCGTTTAAATAAATACTCACTTTATCAGCTGTTCTCTCTCTCATCTACTAGATGAAGCCTTTCTGCTTACTTATTTGAAATGACTTTTGTCGTTAAATTAGTTTTTAATCAGCTGATTTCGTTTCTTAAATGACAGTTCATACAAACTACTCTCAATTTGGAAGAAAACTCTCAATCTGGGAGAGAGTTTTCTCTCACAGCGCACCCCTCTGTCAAAAAATATCCAACATGTTGAATAATGACGTGCGATGGACTACGCTTTACGTTTTATTACGATCCTCTCAATCTCTCTCATTATTCACTGACGCAGGTCGATGCTGTATTTGCTTGGCCATTGAATTGTGTGTGTTGAAAGCCAACGCCAGCGCAAACGCACTATTGTGTTTCAGGCATAATACTTCATTTCTGATGAAAATGTCAAAATTTCAGTGCTGCGCTCGGGAAATCAATGCAATACATATTCTTCAGCACTATCATAAGCAATAGTCATGTTTTCTGCAGAGCTTGTATTTCTATGTTTCATTTCTCCACAGTACCACCAGGATATGTTAGGTTAGAGGTCCATGAACTTCATCTAGATCTCTTGGTTCATAGTACTAAACAGAGATAATGGATGATAGAGATATCCAACTTCGGCCATTTTTACCCCTAGCCCACAACGAAGATGTAGTGGTAATCCCTTGTATTTCACTTATACATTTACAACGCTCGTCAATTCACCAAAATATGGCGGCCGATTCGTGAATTTGGTGGGAAAAAAAGCGGCAGATTCATGAATTTTGTGGGATAATGGCAGCTGATTCGCGAGTTTTACCCACAATCCATGTACTTTCCATGTAACGTACATGGGTATGTTGTTCGGGAGGTGTTCAAAAGTTGACTAGTATTTTTAAGGGAATTTTCTTACATTGTTATATGGACTTGCGTGAGTAAAAATGTATTGCAATGTCCATTTAACTGGAACTATTTGACCTCAAATTAATTAAGTATAAATACAGCCTATTCATAAACAATACCTGACAAATTAACTAAAAAAATGAAGTCCGCTTTATACGCTTGATTGAATTCTGAAAACTCATAAATTCAATTTGAACAATTTGATAAGAACAATCACAAGATATTGCAACTTTTACTAATGCATAAAAATGGTTGTCAAAACTTCTTATTTGTGGTTCACGCCTTAAAAATATTTTTATTATTAGTTACCTAAACGCGTGAATGTATTATTCATTTTTATTCATACGCAAAAATTCACACTGTGTTGTTCATTCATTAATTATGTCCTAGTATCTCAGATTGTAACTTCCTCAAAGTTTTAATGAATCGACTTCATGGACATAAGCTATGTTTGTTCGTTTACCCATCTATACTGTGTTGAAAATTTTACACAGAAATTGGAAAAACGTTCAAATAACGAGCGAATTTTCAAATAAGAACTCTAATTTACCCCATTACTAAGATTGGGAAAGGTAGCAGCTGTTCCACAGCTGTTCTCAAGAGCTCACACGTATTTACAGACAGGAGACAAAAAGCGTATAAAAAACGCTGTCAGATGAAATCAAGGGGCAAGGGAGGTGGAAGTATCTCTGGTACTAAACAGAGTAAACTTAGTTCTAGTTCACTGTAACTTTATGTCAGAAATATCCAAATTAACTGTTTTCGTGAACAAACGTTTATTTGCTTCGTTTGGCGGCAACGAATGAATACAAAAAGATAGAAGATAGAAACGTAGCTTCACAAAATGTAAAAGATGTACAATATGTGGAATGCTGTATAAGATGAAATTTAAAGTTATGTCATAAGAAGTTATTACAGAGTGTGGCAAAAGTAATAATAGATAATCAGAGATAAAACTGATGACACTGATTCTTGCAAAGTTTGTTAGATGTGGTTCCACGACAGTCACATCATTTAATGATTTACCACCAGAGATGGCAGAGTTGACTTCGTGAGGTAATCTACTCTATTAAATACGCGTTGATATTCAAATAAACTACACGCTCGATTTTTTTCATTTGATACCTACATTTGTTACTGTGAATTTTGCATTGTTTTTTTTTAGAATGGTTTCACATTCATCACGTAGAAATCACTGAACTGTTATTTTAAATTGACATCTCAACTATATGTTGACACTTGCGCCAAATCTACAACATTTTGTTACGTGACTTATACTTACAAGTAGCAAACGTAACAAATCTCTGTTTACAACGATAACAAATACGCTGTGTACTGTACCGTTAAGTTCAAGGACTTTTGAGCCGTTTCAAACCACCACCGGATTTCGGCAAAGAGATGTACTGTTGTGTGATTTCTTCAATCTGGAGAACTGGAGAAAGTAGTGGTGGTCAATGCGGACGCAAGACATCTTTGTCTTGGTGATTAGAAGCAGCGTGTCCAGAACCGTCAGCAAGAGAAGGCAGCAATGGGTCGGGCTCAGACCCTCTATGGGTTACTGGTCTGATAAGTATGTAAATAAGATTATGCGTAGTTCGAGATCGTTTAAAAATATTCTGTCAGACAGAAGACTATAATTCAACGGCTGCAATATAAAATTCGATGGGAAAGAAAAGAAAAAAAAAGAAAACCCAAAAGAGGCGCCATGGAATACACCATTCTTTGTCTTTTACAAGCTCGTATTTTACTTAACGGTACATGATAACAGTTAAGACTTTCAATATTCAAGATGAATGAATGAAGTCTTTGACTGTACGGTAAGCGACACTCACCCACAACGAGGACCATGAGGCAGCCTTGAAACCCCAAGGAAGTCTGTGCCGTTAAGGTTCTTGGTTTTGGTTGGTTTAAGTGGCTACCTGATTTGGTTCAAACCGGGTACAGCGGTAGCAGGCTGGCAGCGCAGTTTCTAAACCCAGCCTGTGGAGCTTAGGAATTTGATTATCTTCGATATAATTTGGTTAGTGATCTCGGTGAGGTCACTAAGGAAGGGTTTGCCGAACGCGAATCAATCTTTGTTTGGCTTGTGCCGGACAGTCACGGAAAAAGTGAGACAGACTTTCCTCTGAGTGCGTGTCGAGGAAAAAGTGAGACAGACTTTCCTCTGAGTGCGTGTCGAGGAAACTGCTATAGTGTGGGTTGAACGGTATTCAAAATCTAGCAGCGTGAATGCCTCCGGCCAGTGCTCTGTGCTTACAGCGACCACTCTACCTACTTCAGAGCGATTTCAATTGAGGAGGTCATCAGTCCTTCTTTTCGCGTAGGACGCCCAGGTTTTCCTAGAGTATTTGAACTTGGATGACCTAGTCCACCTTTTCCTAGCTAAGGAAAGGAAGTATTGGTAGATGATGTGTTTGATGTGTTTGATTGGAGGGCCCACTGTTCAAGTTCTACAGTCGCATAAAATTGTTTCCTTTTTTACTCTTCGAATTTCCTCAGTTTCCCACTGTCCCCAGTCGACGTCTTGAACTAACGAAAAACCGACTCGTTTTTGTATGAAATTGTCTGTAACTGGGTGCTCAAGACAGATGCCTCAGAAAAGGGTTCCCTCCCCCATTATCTACTCGCAGAGCGCGTCGCATCTACATTGTCGTTCCCTTTGCACTCCCTTCCTCCAACGCCCGTTCATCCACCCCGCTGTGGTGAATAATGACGTTCGTTTCCTGTTAGCCCAGCAAAAGTCTGTACACATCGAACGTGGAGTCTATGAAAATTCATCTCGAAACTGCAATCAATTCTGGAGACGACTTCTCGCAAAACACATGGATGAAGTGGTTGTTTGCTGACATGTCTACTTGGGAAGCATTCATTTACTACCTTGGCTCGTTCTTGTGTGAGTGTGGATGGAGCTAAAAATGCAAAATAGTCCTTTGCCCGTTTTCGAATCAATCAAAGATGTCAGGCGGGGAATTTGAAATGCCTGGGTACCTTTTCAAGAAAATTTAACCATCTGACATGGTTCAGGAGCAATGTGTGAATTTCCCCGTCAAGCGATACATCATGACCCTTCGTGGTGATACGCTTCGCTTCGATTGAAATGAGTTTTAGAAAGCTGTTGAATCATTTTTTTGATCTGTCAATGGTTTGTGGATATAACAAGTGTCAGCGTGACAGTGACATTTATCAAACACTCGAAATGATGTCGTTCTGGTCTCCTCTTAACGGGAGAATGCTGGGACGGTGACTGTGTTGCTTATCTGTCTCAGTGGCATGACATGTCACGTCTTTATGTTTTGTAATGGCAATGTTATTTGAATGGCATTTTTGCCGACGGACGGGTGTGGAATAAAACAAGCATCTGTGAACACACTCTTAACGGGTTTACGTTCGGAAGAAGTTTGATTCACACTTCTGCTTTAAGAATCACTAAATGGTTGCTTTCATTGTAGAGATGGTTGTAGAGATGTAGCGTTTCTTCTACCTCGGTATTCAAGCGAATTCGTTGAAATGTTTGGCTAATGTTGCGCATGTACTTCAAAAGCGTAGTTACATGTTAGATCTTCGATTGGATTGCCGATGTTTCTTCTTCTCATTTTTTACAGGTTGATTATTCTTCAGTTATCCAGTTTCTGCTCTTGTCTTCTCGGAGAAATTTGGTTATTAAGTGAGTTGTCACATAACCTGTATCAGTAACAGAGAATTCTGTTTTAGTACGTTTCTTGATGCAGATGTGGTCTTGGAGTTAATCTGATAAACTGAACTGTTGCTGCTGGAAAGACTACATCTGCTGGTCCATCTCGTAAGCTAATTATGGCCTTCATCCAAAAAGGCTGTAACCTTTGGAAAGGCATTGTTTGAGTGATGGAGAGATGATGAGCAGTAAGAAAGAAGTCATGACTGCGTGGAAAGAATGCCTACCTAGGTTGTCCACCTGGATTCTTCTTTCTATCAGCATTTCAATGATTCAGTAAATTATACTTGCATGAACATTTAATTAGCTTAAAAGGCCTGTTAATAATCTCTGCTTCTCCATTGTTCATTGCGCCTTCTTTGCGTCGAAATATTGTCGTTATTTATCAAATAAATATTTGTCTACAGTGCCTGCGATGTGATGCAAGCCTTCTTCTTCATTTGGCGCTACAGTCCGGGACCTGGGCCTCAACCAACAAGCCTCTCCAGCTAGCACGGTCTCTGGCTAGCTGTCTCCAGTGTCGCACGCCAAGTTGGTTGAGGTCCTTCTCCACCTGGGTGCGCCACCTTAAACACGGGCGTCCTCTGTTGCGTTGTCCCACGGGTTCGGAGTCGAAGACTCTCCGGGCCGGAGCTGAGTTGTCCATACGCTCTAGATGGCCTAGCCATCTTAGGCGTTGGATCCAAAGACGCCTGACTAGACTCATGTCGCTGTACAGCCCGTACAGTTCGTGGTTGAATCTTCTCCTCCAGAAACCGTCAACGCAAACAGGACCAAAGATCGCACGCAGACCTTTTCTCTCGAAGAGACACCAAGGACTTCCTCTTCCGCTTTTGAGATTGTCCATGCCCCCGCGCCGTACAGCAGGACTGGGATGATCAAGGTCTTGCATAAAGTCAGCTTGGTCCTTCGAGAGATGGCTCTACTACTCAATTGCCTCTTGAGCCCATAGAAACAGCGGTTGGCAAGAGTTACTCTGCGTTTGATCTCGGTACTGATGCTGTTACTGCGGAGCCGAGGTAGACGAAGTCCTTGACTACCTCGAAGTTATAGCTGCCCATTGTGATGCTCTGTCCAAGACGTCGATGTTGTGTGTCCTTTCTTGATGACAGCATATACTTCGTTTTGCCCTCATTCACCGCTAGACCGATTGTAGCCGCCTCCGCCTCAATGCCAGCAAACGCCTCATTGACGGCTCGCTGTGTTCTGCTAATCACGTCAATGTCATCCGCGTATGCTAACAGTTGTACGGACTTCTGGAACATCGTGCCTCTAGTGTTGGCGTGTGTGTCTTCTCCAGGATGATGTTAAAGAAATCACATGACAGCGCGTCGCCTTGTCTAAATCCTTTTTTGACATTGAAGGTCTCGGTGAGTTCATTACCGACCTTGATAGAGCAGCGAGAATTCTCCATCGTCATCCTGCACAACCTGACGAGTTTGGCAGGGCTGTCAAAACTAGACATGGCGTTGTATAGCTCGTCCTTATGCACGCTGTCATATGCGGCCTTGAAATCGACAAAAAGGTGATGGGTGTCGATTTGCATTTCTTGGGTCTTTTCCAGGATCTGCCGAAGTGTGAAAATCTGGTCGATGGTGGACTTCGATGCAAGCCTGACTCCACTGATTTTTCTTTCCAGTACCTAAGCATGTTCTGAAGTGGATCCCTTATTTCTTTGTTGAACTTGTTCATCAACCCCTCTATCACCTCGGATACTGCGTGGGAAGAGAGGGATTCACATGGATTGACTGTCGTAAGATATCACTTTTCAAATGAATTGCAATGATGGTGGAGGTACTCGTTGCGCTTGCAATAGACAACATTTTAGAAGAAGAAGAAGAAGAAGAGACAAATTACGCCAATTTGAAAAAAAAACATTCAAAAGCCATCACATTTTTCTTCTGTTTATGTGCTAAAATAATTTATATATAAATGCACGTGGTGCCCAATTTTGTCGTACGCGTTCTACTCAACCGAATGATATTCACACTATTCGACAGGTAATTTCACGTAAATGTGCACAATGTACCGGGTTTTTGCAAACGGTTTGGTTGAACCTCCGATAATAGAGTTAAAAAAAACTACCAACAAAGGGTTGTTGCATCAATCCGATATCAAACAATTTCAAGTTGTGTGGTCGCGGATGTCAACCATCGTCCAGTGTCTTGTAACTTCGATACACACACACACTTTTTCATACTTCATTTTGCTGCAAACCTTTATTTTATTTGATGTCTCAATCGATCTCGCTTGGATGTACACACAAACAAAGCGATGGATGTAGGCACACATTTACCCAAAATCAGACACAATATTAGCCGTGTTTTTTTCACAAAGGATCTTGCACGTCGAGCACATACAACAACGTCAAGCACATAGGCATTAGCAGAGATAAGGGATGATAGAGATATCCAACTTCGGCCGTTTTTACCCCTAGCCCACAACGAAGATGTAGTGGTAATTCCTTGTATTTCACTTATACATTTACAACGCTCGTCAATTCACCACAATATGGCGGCCGATTCGTGAATTTTGTGGGAAAAAGCGGCAGATTCATGAATTTAGTGGGATAATGGCAGCTGATTCGCGAGTTTTACCCACAATCCATGTACGATCCATGTAACGTACATGGGTATGTTGTTCGGAGGGTGTTCAAATGTTAGCTCGTATTCTTAAGAGAATTTTCTTACATTGTTATATGGACTTTCGTGAATAAAAATGTATTGCAATGCCCATTTAACTGGAACTATTTGACTTCAAATTAATTCTTAAGTATAAATACAGCCTATTCATAAAAATACCTGACAAATTAACTAACAAAATGAAGTCCGCTTTATACGCTTAATTCATGAATTCTGAAAACTCATAAATTCAATTTGAACAATTTGATAAGAACAATCACAAGATATTGCAACTTTTACTAATGCATAAAAATGGTTGTCAAAACATCTTATTTGTGATTCACGCTTCAATAATATTTTTATTATTAGTTACCTAAACGCGTGAATGTATTATTCATTTTTATTCATACGCAAAAATTCACACTGTGTTGTTCATTCATTAATTATGTCCTAGTATCTCAGATTGTAACTTCCTCAAAGTTTTAATGAATCGACTTCATGGACATAAGCTATGTTCGTTCGTTTACCCCTCCATACTGTGTTGAAAATTGAACACAGAAATTGGAAAAACGTTCAAATAACGAGCGAATTTTCAAATAAGAACTCTAATTCTCCCCATTACTAAGGTGGGGAAGGGTATCAGCTGTCTCCACAGCTGTTCTCAAGAGCTCACACGTATTCACAGACAGGGGACAAAAATCGTATAAAAAACGCTGTCAGATGAAATCAAGGGGCAAGGGATGTAGAAATTGGATATCTCTATTATAGGTTATCTCTGGGCATTAGTATAACTGCCTATTGACCGATCGACCTATACCTCTTGCGGATAATTTTGGTACCTTGTATGCGTGATGGATTCTGAGCTGTCCGAACTGGGATAGGAATTTACGTACAAATGGTGAAATATAGTGGGAAATTTAAAAAAATAGAAAAAATATTAAATAATTATGTTTTATTCTAATAAATGTTTTAATGCCGAGTTAAAATTCAGAAGTTTTGATCTAAGCTGTTGTCAAGTTTCTATTTGTGTTAGTTTTTGAGGAATGCTGCTTTGAAAAGTGTAAGGATAGCACCAGCATAGTGACATAAAATTGTTGTTGTTTTATCGTTCTTCAACACAATATACACTGAATCGTGAACAATATTATGTGTTATTTCGTCATAGTTTGTTAACCAAATTAATTTAAACATATTCAGTGCAGTGCTGAAAATTCACTCAGTCATACAGTGATGGACAAACAAATAAATACAAATGTAACCACTTGAAGACTTGCTCTATTTCAGTTATCTCAAATATATTAAATTAATTTGTTTTGCATAAGAACTGTTGCAAATAGTACTGATATATATGTAATGTATAAAGAAATGTGTTATTTTTGGAAAAATTGTACGCATTTCTTGAATATTGTAGAAGCGTCGGATTTTAATGTGGACAAAAAAATAAATACACTTCAATGTTTCACCCGTAAATTTACTGGAGTTGTTGAAAATTATAAGAAAAACAACTAGTATTATATTTGAATATTTAATACTTTATGGCATGACCTTTACTTTTCATAATTGCGCTCATTCTTTTATGCATAGAATTAACAAGTCGCTGGCATGACTCCCACGTCATTCGCACGGACTGCCACAATTCTTTTTTATTTTTGGGATTTGTACTGCCAACAACATCTTTTACTTGCTTCCACAGATTGTCTATCGGATTTAAGTCTGGCGACTGAGCACGCCACTCCAAAAGAGCAACTCCATTATTGGTAAACCATTCTTTGGTTGCCTTGGCGGTGTGCATCGGATCGTTATCTTGTTGGAACGTCCACATCAACGGCATATTATCCTCGTCATGTGACAACATTATGCTCTGGAGTATGTTAATATAAATTTCCTTGGTCATAATCCCTTCTATAAGATGTATGGGACCAACTCCATACCAAGAGAAACATGAACATACCACTATGCTGCCCCCCCTGTTTGACGGTCTTTTTTGTATACTTTGGATTGAATTCCGTGTTGGGTGGACGTCTCACATTATGTCTGCTAGCAGATCCAAACAAATTGAATTTGCACTCATCACTCCAAAGAATGTTTCGCCATTTTTCTATGCCTTGATCGCCGGAACACATTTTATGCTCAGAAGCGAACATCTTTCTACGCTTAATATTTTTTTTGCTAAGCATTGGAACTTTCCTTGGTGATCTGGATGGAAGTTTGGACTCCACAAGCCTTCTTCTGATTGCACTTGCGCTGTCTCTTCTTGTTGGAAGAGATAAAGGGTCCTTTTTTGCCTCTAACACTATTAAACGGTCGGTTTTCTTGCTGGTTTTCCGTCGCCCCTTAGTTTCTTCATTAGATTTTATTTTTAATGCATTTTGCACCATACCTAAAGAGCACCCTAGAGTTTTCGCTATATTCCGGTACGAAAATCCGTTGCTTTTCATTTTTCTTATGATATTCCTATTCTCATCCGAACAATGCTTGCTACGCCGCATTTCTTTCTAGAAACATTTTTAATCTATTGCAATATTCCAAAATAACTATTTCTTTAAGCAATAAAACACACCTTTTTGCTTTTTAACTGTGATCAAATAAACTTTTTTTCTGTTTCTTAGTAAAGACAAGTTCAATTTCGATCCGTGTATTTATTATTTTGTCCAGCCAACAAACGACATAAAATGACATTTGATTATTTTCCCGATAACGGTAAACGATCTTGGTGATTCTTTTTGTGGGATTTTTCTGCCTACTTCCTACTTAGATTCCAAATGATGGCGGGATATTTGGTAGAGGGTAAAGGAAGAAAAAATCAGAGGTGTCTGCCAGAGTTATGTCCGTATTTATTTTTTTGTCCATAACTGTAAATATGTATGTATGTACATATTCTCCAATTTAGCACAATATTACATTTGCCTTGTGCAAAATGAAAGAATAATGCATTATGTTGGTTGCGTTTATTGCTTGAATTAATTATAAGAAATTGTTTATAACTTATAATTAACTTATTGCTTTAAACGGAAACCAATTTCTATGAGCTCTTCACGTGCATTACACAAAGAAAGCGCCTTGGAATTGTTGCTATATTAGTAGGACGTGATATGTCCTAATGTATGTAATGTGCGAATTTCAGTTGTATTTCACTACTTCAGACATTGTTCTATTATAATACAATGAATATACAGTAAATCAACACTTAATATTATTCACTATTCACATAATGATGAAATGCACAGTGAATAGTTACTGGTACATAAGTGGTTTGTTTACATTTTTCATTAGGCGATTCCAAGTAAAAAATCACTTCCAAGAACTTGACAAGCACTAATAACAAAACTGGCACACTTTTTTCCCGGTATTCCACCATTATTATTCAAAATCAATTGTCTTATATTAGTTTTAACAAATATAGATCTGCACTGAATTTTAAATTCCCATACAAATTGCTTCGAGCGAAAGAGCTGTAAGAATTTGGGTTCGGAAATGAGGTAATAAAAAATGCCACCAGGGGGTGCTGCACCCCCGTGAAAACTCAGTTCACAAGGAGATGACATTTTTGAGTGGCTAACTTCCACGACACAAGCGGCAGATGATGACTTAATTTAGTTTCCAAGCAATACAAAAAAAGAGAAACTCGCATGAGAAGGCGAAACTTTCAAGGTAATTTCCTTGGGGAACGAAGCCAAAGGAAACACTCGCCGCGATTTCTCGGAGACGCATTAACTTTTCTTTCCTTCTGACGGTGCCAGTGCAGCGAGAAGAAACGGAACTTTTATTAAACTTCATCTCAAACCATGGAAACCGAGAGAAATGCTCCCATTTGTGTTGACACTTTCAAAGAGCGTTGCTCCTCATCCGTCAAGGATCCCTCATTCTGCACTCAATGTGTGCGCCCATCAACGGATGGATCCTTCTTGTCTTCTTTTAATTAAATCCTTGTGTGAGATGGGACAGACTCATCCCGACTCCCATCTATTCACAGTCGAACAATGGTTTCACTTGAACGGTTTCTTTTCTGTTGCAAGTCCCACCATCACAGCATCACGAGAAGGACCAATTTATTCTTGGCGCTCGTGCAGGACTGCCTCTTCTGCTTTCTGCTGGCAAGTGCTACGTTTGCCTAAGCAATTTGCGTGGTAACTTACGACTTGCGACGGCTGCCGGGTGAGGTTGGTGTTTATTTGCAAGACAACAACAGGTGGCGCCACCCCCGTTATGAATACTTCAGTGCGGTCCTTGATGACGATAGTTGCTTGCAGCCTTGCCCACCCGCCCCCCGGGCAGGACCCATGGGAAACTTTTCTCGTTAGGGAGCAGCAAATGTCCGAAATCGTGTTGATGAGTTGAGTTTCCTTCCGCCGCCCGGGGGGAGATCCGTGATCCTTGGGAAATCCTTTCCTTTTCTTGTCTCGCCTGCGGCGGTAAAATCACTCCTTAAGTGGTTTCAAATGAACGGGGTGGCGGTCGGCGGCCGGGGATGTGAGCGTGAAAGTGATTTTCTTAAGTGGCTCGCCTTATTAAACGCTTAACCTTGTCGGCGTTTGATTGCGCTCACTCCGACTGGTGGTGGTGGTGGCGGTGAATCCCTTTCTTTTCGTCGTCCTTTAATCCGAATCGCCGACACTTGCCCTTGGTGGGCTGTCGGCTGTAGGCTGTGGGCTACGGTGCCATTGGTTGTCCATCTGGCGGAGTAAGTGCGTGCCAGGCTCGCAGACAATCAATTCGTTACGTTAAACGTTTCCTCTGCTTCCGTTTACGTTCGCTGCTGTGGAGTGCCTGTTGGTCCTTTATTCGTTTATTTTTTTTGTGTGTGTCTCCTCGGTCCTGGGACGCGATTACCCTCGATGGAGAGAGTTGAATACTAATCAGGCGTATGGTTGTGGCTTCCGTATCGGTGTGGCTCTCTTTTCGGGGCGCAATTTGAGTGCCAGTAAAATCGAAAGCGTCTTCCTGCAGACGCACGAATCATGGGTTAAGTTGTCAAACTGGGGCCTTGCCTTTCACTACGCTGGTGAATATCCGCCCGGAAGAGGGATATCTCTTTGAGTGGCTTTTGCCGGCGTGGGCCGATAGTTTTGTTGTTTTCAATTTGTTTCGTACGTGCGCCCATTGGTGGCATGTTTTGAATTTTTAATCGAACATCCCTCGGTCGAGACAAAGGATTAGGGAGGAGATTTTTTGTGTGTGAGGGCCATTCGCTTTTTACTGACAGAATTGATATCTATGAGCGTGTTTACATGGAAATGTGGAGCTTACAACGGTGGTGTAGCACTCGGCAAGGCTCATTTGGACAAGGATATGGCTCAATTATGTGTTCGAGTTGTGGAAGTTGTGGAAGTTTCCTTTTGCTTTTTAGGCTGGATGATGGAGAAATAAATGTTGATTGAAATTGCGGCAGTTTACAGACTCATTTGGTTTTATTTTCAATTTGACGGCAGCCTGAGATGGAATTAATTCTTGTTCGTTGTTATGCTTGTATATGGCTTGGTGCTTGCATTTGAGACACTTTTGCAGGCAATTTGTTCTCGGTTTTGTTTTTCATTTTCGTGACTTTAGAACCTTGTCACATTGCCACAGAAAAAAGAGTGCTGTCACGTAATGATCACCAAGATTTGTATTTTCAGCACATCCCCTCTATGTGACTCCATTTACTGGCCAGATTGCATCGATAGCTTAGCTCTGGGTCAATGAATTTTCGGAGTCCGGCGCAGACAAATGAAAAAAGACTGTAAACAGCTTGTTGGGCGTAACTGGCGGCAATTTAACCAAGCTAGACGTGTTATTTTAGCGTCGTTGTTTCAACACGTGGAGGGCATGGGCCTTGTTGACTGCTCTCAACTTGACGAGACGCCAGCAACGATCCCTGTTAAATGCACAGGTCAAGTTGACATACAGCCTCCTCGCGGCGCTATCTGGATAGCCTTTACAGCAACCGCTTAGAGGTGAACCAATGTATGCAGCGACCCCCTTGTCCAGGGATTTAAACCAGGACCCGGTTCGAGGTTCGAGAGTTGCGTGTGGGGTTAACTCCCCCCCCCTCCTAAGTGTAAGAAAATATTAGTTCAGAAACGACGTTATAGCCAAGTACCGATCGTTAGCTGGCAGTAACTCAATAAGTGGATTATCTTCTCAAAAGTCGAATGCGGTTGTAAACCGCGGGTTTTCTCGCCACTCTTTTCAGGAAAGCATTGTTCAGTTTCCGTATCATTAAAGACTCACAGACCATTATGTGGTTTCTTTCACTGAGTTCACGAGGTACCCAAACATCCATCTTATTTGACAGTTGAAGCCTTTTCGGTCTCGTGCGTAACGCTTGCATGGACAGTGTAAATCCATTTAGATATATCTTGTGTCGTCCAACGCTAACTTATCGTCGCCTAGGGTGAGTACACACCATTAGCAAAGTCTGTGCTTCTTGAAGCGTGTCAAGCAACGACAAGTTTCAGCGTTTAGAGCCGAATCACAAACACACACTCTGAAAATCTCCCTTAACTCAAACTCTGTCGCCCTGACATATTTCTTCTAGCAAATAAAGCAAGACTCTTCTATGGTATATTGTGATATAACTTTATCAAGAAATCTATTATATTTAGACGTCTAAATTTTATTTTAGCCACGCCTTCCAGAATGTCAAAGTTATCTTAGGTTAGGTTAGGTTAGCTAGAGCAAATAACACCATTATAGTTAAAATACTGTTACACTATACAGAAAATAAATATATCTATATATCCATCTTGTCTTGTGGGTCGCCGTGGCGTAGTGGGTTTGTTCAATGAAGAACAAAATATTGGATATAATAAGAACTCGTCATTATCAGTTTAAACCATTTTATTTAATTTTATTATTGTATCAAATCACACTACCTTAACATATCTTAATTATTGTACTAAAGTAATCAAGTGTACTAAAAGCATAAAACCATCTGTCAAATGAAAATATGTAAAATACTCACTCTTTCGCAAACCGTCGATCAATTAAGAATATATTTATAACGTATAGTTTAACTCTTGGTTTCTTTTTTTTCGATACATATACACTCGACATTTCGCTACACCATAAAGAGTAAAGATCTCTTTGAATATAATTAAATACATAGTATTTCATGGTCCTTCGAGCCGGATTAATAATTGTTAATCAAAAGTACATTTCGTGTGTGAACATTCTCTTATTATTTCTTTGAACAGTGAATTTGAACTGATTTTGAAACAAATAAAAGATACAGAGATACATACATATAAGCGGAAACTTCAACTTAGTTCAAACAAGTGAGTTTTTTTTTACAAGTGCAAAACGGGTTCCCGCGCCGCGAAATTATCTCCGTTGTATACAGCAGTAAAAGCAACGCACTAGCAAGTGTGCACCGTTGGAAAGCACAACCCGGTGAACCGCAAGAAGCACCACTATTTGGACAGTTATTCAAGACATTGAATCATAACGTTACGAGAGCAGTTGAGGATAACTGGAAGAAACAATTTATATTATTTTTCAATATCAAGGATTGGTTAACGTAAGTTGAAATACGTACCCACTAATTTTTTTCTCTTACGATTCACCTCTATTTTCGAGCCAATCTGGAATAAATAGTCTGTCGTAAAACGAAACGTAAGTTGGAATACGCACCTTTATTTTTTCCTCTTACCCACGGTCTTTACATCATGAGCGCGAAACTTAAGCTACAGCAAAATTTGCTTAAGCAAATATCCAAAGACATGGAAAATTTCGGTAAGCGTTCTCCGAAGGAAAGGACAAAAAATTACATCCGCAATCGGTTGGACACACTGGAGAAAAGTTTCCAGAAGAGCAACGAGTACAACACTCAGGGAATTGCTGAATCCAAACCCGAGGAGGAACCGGAATTTGAAGATACCTTCGATAAGATTAAGGAATTGTACTGTGACTATAAGACCCTGATGCTGGATTCTTTGGATAAACTTCAAGCGACGGAGGAAATTAAGGTGAGTGCTAGTGTAAGCAGTCATACTGAAAAGCCAACTATTCGCTTACCAAAAATAAATATACCCATATTTACCGGGGATTACAACACATGGCGGTCATTCCATGACATATTTTGTTCACTTATTCACTCGAATAAAGACTTGTGCGAGGTAGAAAAGTTGCATTATTTAAAGTCGAGCTTGCGCGATGAAGCAGAGCGACTGCTACAACACTTGCCTGTAAATAAGGGAAACTTTGATGTGGCCTGGGAAATACTCGTCGCGCGTTATGACCACAAACGCGTTCTGGTTAATGCCCAGTTAAAAACATTTTTCGACCAGGAAGTAATTCGGGTAGAGTCAGTCACAGCACTAAAGAAATTATTAGACACTTCTGTAGAATGCAGACACGCTCTTCAAAATTTACAGTTGCCAGTCGAGCATTGGGATGCTGTCTTCATTTTTTCAATGGTGAGAAAACTCCCTGTAGCTACTCAGCAACTCTGGGAGGAAAAACTAGGCACGAGTAAGGACCTACCCAAATTTACTGTGTTTTGTAATTTCCTAGAGGCGAGATTTAGAACACTAGAGGCTGTAGGGCAACAGCATTCGACAAATGCCAATAAAGATGTAACGATGAAGAGACAATCCCTTTTTCTCAAGCAAGAGAAGAAAAATCAGTATAGTTGCAAAGTTTGCACCAAGGGTGCACACGCACTACGAAAGTGCAACAAATTTACCAACATGGATACTGCTTCACGCAAAAAGACAGTAAACAGAATTGGAGTATGTGAGAATTGCCTGGCATACAGTCATAACACGACACAATGCCCAAGTAGGCTCAGGTGTTACTTCTGCCAGCAGCCCCATCATTCATTGCTACACATAGAATCCATTTCACATAATTCACACACTACAAATACACAACACAACACCACACACCCAGCACCTATTGCGTCCACTAGTAAGCACCAACATTTTCACTCAACACATTCACAACCACCCCCCCTAAACTCAAGCGCTTTACCATTCCAATCCAACCAAATACAGAGTCTTCACACCACCCAAACTCACAGGGAAGTGCTATTAGCTACAGCAATAGTAAACGTTCGTTCGTCATGTGGAGATAGGGTCAATCTTCGCGGTTTAATTGATCCAGGATCGGAAGCGAGCTTTATTTCTAAACAAGCGACACTAAGGTTAGGTCTAAAGGGCAAACGCACTCATGTGGAGGTTTCAGGATTAGGAAAAGTTAATGCCGGAATATGTCAGGGTTATGTCGACCTTACGCTAGAGTCGCTCCAGTCAGATTTCGAGACAAACGTACAAGCACTGATCTTCGATTCCTTGACTGGACTACTTCCTTCCCACAGAGTGCAAGCTCAAAAATGGAGCCACATTCATGGTTTGCCTTTAGCCGATCCGACATTTCATACGCCAGCTGAAGTCGACTTAGTGCTAGGAAATGACCTATACTCCGAAATAGTACTTCCTCAGATAGTAAGAGATAGTGAAGAAGAAGGTCCAATAGCACAAAACACACTACTAGGATGGGTCGTTATGGGAAAAATTCCACAGCCAAGACGGAGCATAAAGAGTTTTGTGCAAACCATCGACATAGACAAGCAGCTGCGACGTTTTTGGGAGGTGGAAGAAGTCCCCTTTAAGCCACAAAAAACTTCCGAAGATATGGAGTGTGAAAATTTCTTTGAACAAACGACGAATCGATTACCAAGTGGACGCTACGAAGTGGCGTTACCATTTAAAGCAGGGGGCAGACCTGCGCTTGGACCCTCGAGGCAAGGTGCCTTGCGTAGGTTTGCTCATCTGGAGCGGAGATTCCGCGTAAATGATGCACTTAAGCTAGAGTATACTAAGTGCATACAAGAATACCTCCAACTAGGACACATGGAAGAAGTCGACATGGCACAAGATGAAGTTTTAAGAACTCCATTTCATTACGTTTTACCACACCATGCCGTCTTTAAAGAATCCAGCTCTACAACTAAACTACGAGTGGTCTTTGATGCGGCAGCCAAAACAATGGATGGAACTTCATTAAATCAACATCTAATGACTGGGCCGAAGACACAAACCGATATCATCGATATCGTTTTAAAGTGGAGAAGACACAAATTCACATTCACAGCCGACATTGAGAAAATGTACCGACAGATCAGGATAGGCAAAGAAGATTCCTATTACCATTTAATATTCTGGCGCAATGAAGAGACGGAACAAGTAAAGCTGTACCGACTACAAACAGTCACGTTTGGTACAACTTGTGCTCCATACCTGGCCATTCGTTGTCTTAATCGATTGGCGGAGGACGAAGCACACAGGTATCCTCTTGGAGCACAGATGGTAAAAGAGGACATATATGTCGACGATCTGTTTGCTGGAGCCGATACTGTGGAAGAAGCGGTACATAAGCGCATAGAGGTAAACAGTCTATTACTGGCGGGAGGATTCAGTCTTCGAAAATGGGCTAGTAACGCTGAGGCGATTCTAGATGGAATACCACTACAACAAAGGGAATCTAATTTTTCATTACCTCTCAACTCACCCAATCACATAAAGACCTTAGGAATTCGATGGTTTCCTGGTGAAGATAGTCTCGGATTCCAAAATATCCAACTTGATTCGACCGAACCAACAAAAAGAACCATCCTGTCTACTATTGCAAAATTGTTCGACCCACTCGGGTGGATTGCACCAGCTGTTATAAAAGGTAAGATAATGATGCAACAACTTTGGCGTTGTGGACTTAATTGGGACGAACCACTGTCCTTTGAGATGAAGAAAGAGTGGATCACTTTCCGCGATGAACTGTCACACCTCCAGGAAATCCGTATTCCCCGCTGGATTCACACGAGTAAGGCACACAATGGACTCGAGTTGCACGGATTTAGCGATGCCTCCGAGAAAGCGTATGGGGCGGCGGTATATATCAGGATCCTCGATTCTCAACATAAAATTTACTCACAGTTGCTCATATCCAAAACCAGAGTTGCACCTGTGAAGACGCAAACACTTCCACGCCTCGAACTTTGCGGAGCCGTTATGCTGGCTACATTGCTCGACTACACCGCAAGAGTCTTAAATGTAAGAGATGCAAAGCAATACGCGTGGACGGACTCAACAATAACACTCGCGTGGATCGCTGCTCCTCCAATTAAGTGGGCCACATTCGTCAATCATAGAGTGGCGGAGGTACAGCGATTGGTCAAACCAGAAAACTGGAAGCATATCCCCAGTGAGTTAAATCCAGCCGACTTGGTGTCAAGGGGAGTAATGCCATCGGCTCTGCTCTCAAGCACCCTCTGGTGGAATGGACCCGAATTCCTTCGAGACTCCTGGGAATTCCAATGTCCCAAACAGCCGAAGACCCTTGTAACAGAGGAGGAGAAACGTTCGGTAAAAACTCATGCTGCCTTAAAAACACAAAACGTTATTTTCACTCTAATGTTAGAACATTCAAATTTAACTAAATTGGTTAGAATTGTTGCTTATTGTCGACGATTTATTAAAAATGCCAAAAATCTACACTCTTGCAGAAATTTAAACACACTTTCTCCAGCAGAACTACAATCTACCATGTTATTACTTGTTAAACTAGCTCAAGAGGATATGTTCAATTCAGAGAAAGCCAAAATACCGGGATCTCTCTCACCCTTCTCGGATCCTGACGGAGTCTTACGCGTCGGAGGTCGATTAAAACATGCTGAACTTTCGTTCGAACAACGGCACCCCATCATTCTTAAGGGAAACCACCATTTTACAAAACTCCTTATAGCCGACGCTCATTGGAGAACCTTGCATGGAGGTCTACAGCAAACCACAGCATACTTACGTAACAGGTTCTGGATCTTAAAATTCAAAAATTGCGTCAAGAGCATCTTGCACAAGTGCATTATATGTTTCCGGTACCGAGCGAAGCCGAGAAACCAACTTATGGGCGAATTACCAGCTCCAAGGGTATGCATCTCGCAACCCTTCACTCATGCCGGAGTAGACTACGCAGGGCCGATTAATATAAAAACATGGAAGGGCCGAGGCGCAAAAACCCTCAAGGCGTACTTTGCGATCTTTGTGTGTTTGGTGACCAAAGCCATTCACATAGAATTAGTCAGCGATTTAACGACCCAAGCCTTTATTGCGGCGTTACGCCGATTCATTTCCAGGAGAGGGATATGCAGTCACATCTATAGCGACAACGGAACTAATTTTGTAGGAGCCAACAAGGAGTTAAAGAAGTTGTTCGCGGAAGCTGATGTCGGATGGAAGGCTGTCGCTGAACTGACCGCAAACGAGGGCATAGAATGGCACTTCATTCCACCCGCGTCTCCCCACTTCGGAGGGCTCTGGGAGGCCGGGGTGAAGTCAGTGAAGCACCACCTTAAAAGGATTGTAGGTGAAGAGAGATACACCTATGAGGAATTAAGCACGTTTTTGCATCAGGTGGAGGCATGCTTAAACTCCAGACCTCTATGTCCAATGACCGACAACCCTCACGATTTCACCGCTCTCACCCCCGGACACTTTCTCATCGGCCGAGCTCTGACCAACATCCCAGAAGCTGACAAAACAGAAACAAAAATTGGACCTCTACAACGATGGCAACAAATGCAAAAATTCCAACAAACATTCTGGAAGCGATGGACTTCAGAATATCTCACTCGGTTGCAGCAGCGGCCAAAATGGCTAAAGGTGGAAGAGCAACCCAAAATCGGTGATTTAGTTTTATTAAAGGAAGATAACCTACCGCCAGGGAAATGGAATTTAGCACGTGTCGTCGACGATCATCCTGGTAGGGACAACTTAGTTCGTGTAGTCACCCTGAAAACAGCAACCGGTGAGATTAAAAGGCCCATAACAAAAATTTGCATACTACCATGCAACGACTCGTACAAACAAACACATTAATCAACAGAAACATTTCCTAAATCTACAAGCTATTTAGTGCATAAAATATTAACAAATATGCTTTAATTATAATTCAACAAACTGTATCGAATTTAATTACTTCATAAAATAATATGCATTTTCATGAATAAAAGACTGTACTAAAACAAACTACATTACCACATTATATACCCGTATATTATGGCAAACATATGATATAATCAGCTGTCACATGTTCCAATTTCAATGTTCCAGTTCATTGCACCCTCCGCAGTCATATCACACTTCGATGTGCAGAACGAAGTGTAATAGACAATAATCTACACACATGGAAGTCAATGATCACAAAGCCGTCGCGAATCGACTAACACAACACTACACACATAAGTCCACACAGACGCGCGTATCGTTTTTCTTTTTTTTCTATTATGCACTATTTTTCCTCACTTTTGTCAAAAAAAAAAAAAAAAAACACTAATGAATTTTTAAGTTTCTTTTACCCAGGCACTAGAAGATAACAAAATCACCCCACACTACACTTCACATCATGTACTTTCGCAAGTACATACATACACGAAATTTCCCGATCATAGGAATCAAAACAAAACCCAAATCCCTTCAATGGAATTGCGTTTCTCCATTGAGGCTTGGGATAGCGGAATTTATCTATGACTATATCTACGCCGCAAGTACAATCGCCAAAACGAACTAAACACGTTTAAAAACCATAAAATAACTACATAATTACCTAACAACAAATTTAAATCATGTCACCTGATACATGTTAATAATTTTACTACTACTAATTATTACTTAATTTTTTTTATTCACACGCAAAAGGGCAGCCCCACACTAAATTACGTTACACCGCACAACACTTATCTCGGCAAACTGATCTGTTTGTCTACTATTGTCTACTATTTCACCACACCAAGCTACACCAATATGGTAGAACACTGATGAAAGGGTTCACGTCCTGGGCACCAGTAATGAAATGTCAGTTCTGTTCGCTTCAACATCGCTCACGGCCGGGCAGGATGTTCAATGAAGAACAAAATATTGGATATAATAAGAACTCGTCATTATCAGTTTAAACCATTTTATTTAATTTTATTATTGTATCAAATCACACTACCTTAACATATCTTAATTATTGTACTAAAGTAATCAAGTGTACTAAAAGCATAAAACCATCTGTCAAATGAAAATATGTAAAATACTCACTCTTTCGCAAACCGTCGATCAATTAAGAATATATTTATAACGTATAGTTTAACTCTTGGTTTCTTTTTTTTCGATACATATACACTCGACATTTCGCTACACCATAAAGAGTAAAGATCTCTTTGAATATAATTAAATACATAGTATTTCAGGGTTAGTGCGTCGACTCCTACGCAGAGGATGCCAGGTTCGATACCCGAATTTACCACATTGCATACTTCACGGCTCCACCTCTTTCGAGTCACTGACAATGCTAAAAGAGTATTGCCTGTCTAGAAAAAGCTTCTCAACTACGCCGTTCGGAGTCGGCATTAAACTGTAGGTCCCTTCCACGCGTGAGAGAACAATAGCACGCACAGCATGAGTGGTTGCTGAGAAGCTAGGTCATTCTGAATTGCTTTTTCCTCCAGCTCGGGTATTGGCAGTTGATCAGATGGCCCACCCCTTGTTTGTTTTTAAATGAAATCAAATTTTGGCTGCATTTCTTTTTTGCTCGATGTTTGAAATCCATCCATACCTAAGACAAATTAATTGGACTTTTAACTTGAACTTGTGATGTTCATATTATGCACTAACTGACTCTCCCCCAAGCAGGTACAGACTTATTGGGCAGCCCAATGGCATTCAGTTTTTGAGCCAAATCTGCCCACAGCTTGTTAATAGACTGCCTGCCTTGTGTGGCTTTTGGCATGTAATTTTTTCCCATTTCAGGATGCTCTGAAGAACTTCCAATTCACAAAAAGTTATTTAATACTTACAAGTTTCCGAATTTGGATTTCAAGTGAATAGGCGATTCATCAACGAATTTTAAAAGTGACAGCATGAATTCCGTTTTCTATTGTGGAATTTAACGTGTTTAGTAGTTCTCAAACTGCCTACTATTTGAACGATTGACTACACGACTGGACGATTCGATTGTAGTGTTACACGAAGCAAACTCTTGATACAATCGTTTGAACGACGATCGTCTTAAAAGTTGAGCGATTAGAGCCCTGTGTATTCTGCTTTCGGAGAAGGAAATTTATTATGACATTCACTCCTGTCCACATCTTTTCGCGTAGCGAGCAAGCATCTCCCTCCATTCGCGTGCGAAAGACAAAACAAATGTTCGCCGGAGATTGCAAGGTGAACCCACTTCAAGAACTCCATGCACACAGTCCCAATTGAAAAGCCAACGGAACGCGAACCATGTTCCGACTACCCACGCAACAAAATCTGAACCCTGTTCCAACTGCCCTACCGTATTCATGTTTATTCAAAAAATACATTAGCATTTATTACCGTGTCGGGATGCACTCTCTCCACAAAACTATATTTCATAAGTACACTCTTCAAGTCCTTCACCTTGACGCGACGCCCCCACGACACCACAAGACCGCAGAGCCCGCCTCACCGCAACTCATCGCCTCTTAACAGCTAAAAGGTAACTAAAAGCAAACTACTCCAGGACCCGTTATCAACTTTGTGAAGCGAGAGCGGGAGCAAAGAGGAACAACAGCGCACAAAAAATTGAGTGCAAACGACCCCAAAAAGCTCTTCATTACCACGATGCAAGGCGGATGGCGATAAAAGAGATCCTTTCTTCCAGTTCCACCTCCACAGAGATCATGGAAACAACTCGGTTCAAGTGGGAGAAGGATACATTCAGCCTGGCACGGGTGAAAGCCCACAGCCAGGGGAACAGACAGACAGACACTCACAGCTCCTGAGTGATTTGTGCGAGACTTTGTCGAACGATTGAGGTCCTGCATGGATCGGCATTTCGTACAAGTAAATAAGCGAGCAAGGTGTCCTTCAGCATGTGACGGCATTTCAAAGGATATCTCCACTTCCGTGTCGTCACTCAATTGAAAAGTATTCGATATGAATTCGGTTCAATGGAGCATACGGCATGCTCGAGCTAAGTCCTTTTGCCGCTCCCACGGCTTTGTAGCGAATCCTGCCATCGTCGCCTCAAACCACACAGATTGCACCCGTTCCCAGTAAATGGAGTGGATGTCCTTTTTCATAAGTTCACATGTGGTTAGACACTGCGCCCGCACACCCGCTCCCGCTTCCGCTCTCGCTCGACTAACAAGGACGATGATTATGAAGATTACCACACGAGGAGGATGGTGGCGTGGGGGTGGTTTTTCGTAAGTGCACTTCGTGGATGTGGACGCACACATCGGGAAACTGGGGCAGAACGCTCCTGAAAGGGACCCGGCAGCAGCCGACAGCCTCTGCTGAAAGGATTAAGTCTTTGTTTTCCCATTTAAGTGTGTGAAATCCTTTTCTGTGCGGGATGGGGAATGGGAAAAGAAAACGAGTTTCACATGCGGTTGCGAAAGGATATCCTGTGTGATGAAGGGACAATTAAGTCCCTGCCAGTTGAGCTAAGATAAGTTACTGCGTTCGATGAGTTTCCTCCTTGGGCAACGGGGCGGAGGGATTTTCGGATCGATTAAAGATTGATTGATGACTGGACGGATACAAGGATATGCGGCAGAATATTGATGAATATGCCAGCACAAGGATTATGATTCTTATCGACAGTTTATCTTCAATTACTCGGCTTGTGCAGGCGGATTGACAAAATAAGGAGCAAAGTGCGCTGAGGCGCGAAATGAGAAACAGGCCCGGATGCTGTGGCAAATGACAGTCATTTGTCAGGCAGGGGTCGCTTGTCAAATTCGCTCGTTGTTTTGTATTCAACTGTCGGCCTGGCGTGCGGATGGGGCTCTTTGATCTGCTCAGATGGCAATCGAAGGTAGGGCACGTGGTTCATTGAATTGTGTGCTTGATTAGCCATCGCGGTGGAAAGGGATTCCTTTCTTTCCATCTGGCTAAACTGGCAAGAGCACATGCTTGGAATTTGAACAACAAGACAATTGAATTGGATGTTCAACGTGGGAGAACGATTGTTTGATCCAAGGGTAATGGTGCTGCGAACGTGAAGTTGCTACAGCGGTTGGCCAGCAACTTTTGCCTTAAGTTCCGACTCGAAGGCGAAGGAGTAAGAACTTGCTTTAAAAATTGTTTATCATCCACTTTTGTGAGTGGCTGGAGGAGAAGGAGGTTAGTGCAGCTCATTTTCGGTGCCGCCGATGAGGAAGATGAATCGAACGAAGAACTCTGCGAGCTGTACAATACATTTTCATTTTTCTTCTTGTTCAACCCTTGCCGTGTAGGCAACGACTCCGCGACCGAGGAGAAGATCTATTGTATCGAAGGGTTGGAGTTAAGACAAAACACAAACCACTTCCCTCATGAAAGATAGTAAATCTTTTGTAAAGTAGTTTTTTAATTCCAGTGCGATATATACTTCGGCGATTGCTACAAAGAGCGAAGGAAGCGCTTGTTCGGATGCGGGTTTGTTGTTCGAGGCAGACTTAGGCAAGAAGTCTTAAGCTTAAAATACATAAGCGAGCGTCTCATAACAATCCACATCAAGGCTACTTTCGGCAACATCAGCCTGATCTGCGCCCACGCCCCAACGGAGGATAACGATGACGACAGCAAAGATGACTTTTATGATCTCCTAGAGAGGACATACGATCAATGCCCCAGCTACGACGCCAAGATCGTTCTAGGAGATTTCAACGCAAAGCTGGGCAAGGAAGACATCTTTGCTAGAGTCATCGGAAAGCACAGCCTGCACGACAACACGTCCGAGAACGGACTTAGGCTGTTGGACTTCGTCAGTACGCGGTTCCCTCCCCTCAACATCCACAAAGGGACCTGGCGGTCTCCTGATCAATAAACGGTCAACCAGATTGATCACATTGTGATCGTCAACCACTCCTCCAGTATTCTCGATGTTCCAACATTCCAACATCGACTCGGACCACTTCCTTGTTGTACCCAAGGTAAGAACACGGATATCGATAGGACAACGGAGTAGAGCAAGACCAAAACAGTTTAACGTCGGAAAGCTAAAATCGCAATTGACCGCTGGCAACTTTGCCGATCCAGTCTCCCTAAAGCTCTCACAGAGTCCAACCCTGCCAGGCGAAACAATCGACCAACAATGGAACCGTTGTGAAAACACTATCAGAGAAGCTGACTCTGTGTGCTGTATTTTAAAACGCCACCCCAAAAAAAAACCCTGGTTTGACAACGAGTGCAGGCAGGCACATTCAGCGAAGCAAGCAGCATACAAGCCGACGCTGAACAGAAGGACGTGAGCGGTTCGTGAGCTCTAGAGCACCGGCTTCTCAAAAAGAAAGAGCATGAGAAGCGCGCGATCGAGGACATGGAGAGGTGTTACGGCAGAAATGACGTCCGAAAGTTCTAACAACGGGTAAAACAACTATCCAATGGATACAAAATTCGGCCAGAAGCCTAACGTGACGCAGAGGGACAACTTGTAGTAGATTCGCAGTCGATACTGAGAATCTGGAAAGATCAGTTCTGAAGAGTGGTAAGCCCCAATACCGCTGACAGGCAGAATGTTCCACTCAACGCAATTGACGATGAACGTCGAGAATTCCGTCCCCCCGACCTAGACGAAGTCAAGATAGCGATATCGAAACTGCTGCTGGTGCAGACGGACTGTCTGCGGAACTGTTTAAGGCAGCTGGAGATGAGCCGGTAAGGTACATGCACCAACTTATCCGTAAGATATGGTCGGAGGAAAGCATGCCCGACGCGTGGAACCTCAGTATCGTTTGCCCGAGCCACAAGAAAGGAGACCCCTTCAACTGCACCAACTACCGAGGGATAAGTCTCCGCAACAACGCCTATGAGATCCTCTCTGCCGTTTCGTGTGAGCGCCTGAAACCATTCGTCAACAACCTGATAGGTCCTTACCAGTGCGGTTTGAGGCCGGGCAAGCCCACTATCGACCGAATCTTCACATTACAGCAGATCCTGGAAAAACCCCAAGAGATGCAGATCGACACCCACCACCTATTCGTCGATTCCAAGGCGTACATAGAGACGAGCTATACAGCGCCATGTCTAGATTTGACATTCCTGCCAAACTCGTCAGGTTGTGGAGGATGACGGATGACGGAGAATTCTCGCTGCTCCATCAAGGTCGGTAACGAACTCACCGAGACCTTCAATGTCAAAAAAGGTTTTAGACAAGGCGACGCGCTGTCATGTGACTTCTTTAACATCATCCTGGAGAAGATCGTGCAAGACTCACACGCCAACACTAGAGGCACGATCTTCCAGAAGTCCGTACAACTGTTAGCATACGCGGATGACATTGACGTGATTGGCAGAATACAGCGAGCCGTCAATGAAGAGTTTGCTGGCATTGAGGCGGAGGCGGCTAAAATGGGTCTAGCGGTGAATGAGGGCAAAACGAAGTATATGCTGTCATCAAGAAAGGACACACAACATGGACGTCTTGGACAGAGCGCCACAATGGGCAGCTATAACTTCGAGGTAGTCAAGGACTTCGTCTACCTCGGCTTCGCAGTAACAGCATCAGTACCGAGATCAAACGCAGAGTAAGTCTGTTTCTATGGGCTCAATAAGCAATTGAGCATTAGAGCCATCTTTCGAAGGACCAAGCTGACTTTATGCAAGACCTTGATCATCCCTGTCTTGCTGTACGGCGCGGAGGCATGGACAATCTGAAAAGCGGATGAGGAAGTCCTTAGTCTCTTCGAGAGCAAAGCTCTGCGTGCGATCTTTGGTTCTGTTTGCGTTGACGGTTTCTGGAGGCGAAGATTCAACCAGTAACTGTACGGGTTGTACAGCGACATGAGCTTAGCCAGGCGTCTACGGATTCAACGCCTAAGATGGCTAGGCCATGTAGAGCGTATGGACAACACTGCTCCAGCTCGAAAAGTCTTCGACTCCGAACCAGTGGGACAACGCAATAGAGGACGCCCACAGAGCCGATGGCGCACCCGGGTGGAGGAAGACCTCAACCAACTTGGTGTGCGCAGTTGGAGTCAGCTAGCTAAAGATCATGCCAGTTCATGCCCAGGTCCACTCCGGACTGTGGCGCCACCAGAAGAAGAAGAAGTGAGTATCTTCCTATGGAAGGTACGTTTCCTTAACCAGATTATTGCCGGATGCGCTCGCAAGTCTCTTCCTTTTCGAGGCAAAGCCGGCAAACCCTGGCTTGACACAGGTTTAGTTTGTTAAGGTGATATTTCAGGCTGCAGTGGCCGGTAAGAAAGCTTGTTAGCAATTTTAAGCTATCGTTATTAACATGGAGTATTTCCTTATGAATTATGAATAAGGCCTGATTAATCTCTTGGACTGCCTACGACCATGACCATGTGTCCACTGGTCTAGGCGAAGTTTATTTTCCCATTCGTTAATCAGAGTTGTAGCTGCTGCCCAATTGACACTGCTGATTCAGAGCCAGCTCTCTAGCGAGCTTATATGCGGTTCGGTGCCTCCAGGGACCCAGCCAAATTTCACTTTGTTGGGTAAGGTAAGGGGTTGCAAGGCGTTGTGTATGACAACACTTGGCTGTTTTGGAGTCCACTAGATTGGACGAAAGTGCCTTTAGTGCTGCTTGACTGTCTGAGAATATTAGTATTATTGCGCCCTTGATACCTTTGTGGAGGTTATGTCTGACGCAGTCCACAAAGGCATGGATTTGGGCTTGGAACGAAAATCCTTGTATTGGGTCCAAAAGACTCCTGGCTCCAGCCCAGAATCCATCTTTGATCCGTCTGTGTACCAAACCGGACTTCTAGGGTCTACTGTTGGGATACCATTGGTCCACTTTCCATGGTCCAATAGGTCAACGTCAAAAAGCCTCCCGAAACAATGTTGCCTCACCATGGTATCCGGCATTGTACAAAACATGTCTCTATTAGGGATTGAGTTGAGTATACTAAGGTGACCGGTTAGGTTACCTGGTTTGTAATTGTACTCAGCAGCGATCTTTCTGGCGAAGATCGGTAGAGGAGTTAGCCCCACTATAGCTTCTAGAGCTGGCAGACAGGCAAAGACAGGCAATTCATTGCACCTTCTGCAACCTGTTTTGCCGTTGACTGTTGGAGTGTTTTTGGCCACCAGACGATGGCCGGTGATGGGTCTTACCAGCGCTGTGTACTACCAATGAATAATTTCGGAAGAAGGATCCCAAGTCCTGCCGTATAGACATCTACTGGCCCACAGTGCTCTAGTAGCACGTTCTGCGACTGACTTGATGTGTGAATTCCAGTTGAATCGTTTGTCCAGGAGTGGGCGTCCTCTAATGCGTTGTCCCATTGGTTCGGAGTCGAAGGCTCTTCGGGCTGGAGCTGAGTTGTCCATCTACATGGCCTAGCCATCTTAGGCGTTGAATCCGTAGACGCCTGGCTAGGCTCATATCGCTGTACAGCCAGTAAAGTTCGTGGTTGAATCTTCTCCTCCAAAAACCGTCAAGGCAAACATGACCAAACATCGCACGCAGAGCTTTTCTCTCGAAGAGACACCAAGGACTTCCTCTTCCGCTTTTGAGATTGTCCATGCCTCCGCGCCGTACAGCAGGACTGGGATGATCAAGGTCTTGCATAAAGTCAGCTTGGTCCTTCGAAAGATGGCTCTAATACTCAATTGCTTATTGAGCCCATAGAAACAGAGGTACTCTGCGTTTGATCTCGGTACTGATGCTGTTACTGCGGAGCCGAGGTAGACGAAGTCCTTGACTACCTCGAAGTTATAGCTGCCCATTGTGACGCTCTGTCCAAGACGTCGATGTTGTGTGTCCTTTCTTGATGACAGCATATACTTCGTTTTGCCCTCATTCACTAGACCCAGTTTAGCCGCTTCCGCCGCAGTGCCAGCAAACCCCTCATTGACGGCTCGCTGTGTTCTGCCAATCACGTCAATGTCATCAGCTTGTGATAACAGTTGTACGGAGTTCTGGAAAATCGTGCCTCTAGTGTTGGCGTGCGATTCTTACACGATCTTAAAGAAGTCACATGACACATGGCGTTTCGCCTTGTCTAAGACCTTTTTAGACATTGAGGGTTTCGGTGAGTTGGTTACCGGCCTTGACGGAGCAACGGGCATTCTCCATCGTCAATCTGCAAGGACGGGCGAGTCTTGCAGGGATGGCAAAACTAGACAATGCGCTATATAGCTCGTCTCTATAAACACTGTCACATGCGGCCTTGATGAGTCGATAAGAAGATGGTGAGTATAGACTCGAGTCTTTTCTAAGATCTGCCGTAATGTGAATATTTGGCCAATAGTGGATTTCGCGGGCCTGAACCCGCGCTGATATTGACCAATCAGGCTGTTGACGTAGTGTTTCAGGCGCTTACACAAGACGGCAGAAGAGATCTGACATGATATATTCAGGAGACTTATTCCTCTGTACTTGGCACAATTTAGGGGGTCTCCTTTCTTTAGCAGTGAGAAAAATTCCAATACCGCATGCAGGCAGCTAAACGGCGATTACTAATAAGAAACGTCATCAATCTCCCGACTCCACACGATTGAAGGGGAAAAACATGTTCGCAACGCACCAACCAATGGTCTCACCTTCACATCTCCATGAAATGCCACTCGCCATGCGTCCTCACCCTCCCGTAGTTCTCCATCAATCCGCAGTTCAGTGGGATCGAACGCTGTTTCGGTGAAATAAATCCGACCAAACTGTCGTTTTGATTTCCAATGAGACGGAAAGAAAATAAAAACTAAAAAATTGTTACGTATACACCCCCGATGTTCGCGATGATTGCTACGGTTAACACGGCGGCAGATTATGCAGCTTCCTCCCGCTGTCGGAGGGGTTTAGTGTACAGGAAGATTCTTCATCATCCACTTCAGCCCACCGCCGCCCAGGAAGCAAGCAGGACTCGAGTGATGAGCCCGAGGGCAGCGTGCTCGCTAAATACCCGACATTAATCCTTTGCCCTACTTCCGATTCGACAGTCAACACGACCACTCGAAAGTTCAACAACTCGTTCATCCACTCCTCCTTCTCCCGCCCCTCCTCCTCATCACCGTTCGCGTGGCATTGCAGACACAGGATCAACCCGAAGAGAGGGCGCGCCGCCGTTCAGTAGCGCCCGAGCCGAGAAAAAAGGCCAACAAACCGACGAAAATAACACCAGAAAAACAGAAAAAATTACAACAAATTCCACTCCATCAATCATGATTATCCTTGAGAGTCCGGGCGGCTGTGGGGCGGTCGGATCTGTGGAATGCCTTGTTCGCCAGATTTTCATTTTCATTTGTGCGCTCCACTCCCGTCCGCTTAATCAGTGGCATTACAAAGGACTTGAGTCGAGTTTGACTCGGTCCTCAAGCGGAGGCGACGAGTGGGCTTTTCCAGCAGAAAAGTTGATTTATATCTATTTACTGCCTCCGTCGCGACGTGAAGGCGGAAGATTTAAGCTTAATTTGCGTCCGCATTAAATTGGATGAAAACTGGATCTGAGAGGGATTAGACTGGCCGCCGGAGGCTAAAGGTTAAAACGAGTTGAATATAATTTATCTATCAACGAACAGGATGCTCGGTGACCTGTGGCACGGGTAGCTCGCTAGCTGCGGCTGTGGCTATGGGTTTTGTGGTGGGTGTTCTTTTTTCTTCCCCGCTCATAAATATCCATCAGCCAGCAGACGGATGCCGGGTTCGGACTCGGGCGCTTGGGGATGTATGGGCGTGATTGCATTTGCTACAGTAAATGATTTAGGATCTTGTGGCGTCGACTTGATTCGCTTAATTCCAGTACCTGTGTGCAACACAGCCGGGGAGCAGTTAGTTGTAGCCCACCGAGTGGAGCAATCTAACTGAGTGAGCTTAATCCACCGGGATCCACGGTGGTACAGCGAATTTAAATTGTAACGTTAGGAAAATGATTCAATCACGGTATCTGGGAAAGTGCTTTGACTGAGATTGAGTTCCACATAAACAAGAAGTCCTCGAAAATTACAGCAAAGGATCTGCGATGAGTCGCCCATGGCAGCAGCTGCTGATTCGTTTTGTTTAAGCAGGTTAGCTCAAAACGTTTTCATCGAGGAGAAGAGAAGAACGTTACTCCTCCTGTATAACACCATCTCATCGGATGCCAGTGTGCTGCAGCCGGTAAAGCAGAGGACTGAGAAGACTTCCTTGTGGCACCTCACAGCTTATGTGAGGTGTACCCAAACGTTTGCGTGTTCAATCTCAATCTGAGAGGTAGATTAGAATGACATTGATATGGTTTTTGTTTCAATGCTTTGTTCCAAATCAGAACTCCGTCATTAAACGGTTTTCCAAGATGGACAGGGAGGTGTTGAAATTCAATAATCCATTCAACAATATTGCATGTCCACTTAAAAGAGTCCCCTGTCCGTGTGAGAGAGAGAGAGTGAGGGAGAAAGAAGGAGGGAGAGAGAGAGAAAGGGAGAGAGAGAGAGACAGAGAGAGAGAGAGAGAGAGAGAGAGAAAGGGAGAGAGAGAGAGAGCGAGAGAGAGAGAGAGAGAGAGAAACACATAATGAGAACGCAAAACCTTACCTTCTATTCATATCTGCTAAGATTTGTAGTTTTCGCAAGTTAATCCCTTCTCGATTGCTTCGAGTTTTCGAGTACTTATTGGACTACTTCTTTTTGTGGGAGGGGAGGTACATAAGAACACTGCTCTGGAGCACTCAGACTCAAGAACTGGTCCATTGTACTGCCAGGCAGCAAGCTACATTTGTTATAATATCTTGGTCTTCTGGAGGACGGGCCCGTCATCAGCTCTCATCGCATCAGCACCGAATACCTGCCACGTGATCCAGGCAAAGGCGGACAGAGGAAATGCTCTGCAGAGTCGTAGTCTTCTCCAGAGGCGTCGCATAAGGTTTCGTTGCTTAGGCCAAGCACACTTTGGTGTTTGACGAAGGTGTAGATTGACCTGTAAGTACGCTGGTAAGTCGTCCTCAGTCTTTTCTGTCAAGAGATTACAAGAATGCCACGTACTCCTTGCAGACGCTTGGTAGCCTGCGCTTCGTCTGTCTGTATCCTGGAGAGTTACGTCACCTCTGGTTATGTTCTCCAGAGGCCCAGCCTAAAATGAAAGCTCTAACCAAGGACGCAGGTAGTCGCAGTGCATTTTCAGGTCCTGAGAGTGACTCCTGTGATTTTTGTCCAGCAATTTCACCGGCGATCTCAATTCCTGCGACCCAATGGTGGCCTGGGACCAAGACAAGTCTAAGTGAATTTAAACTGGTGATCAAATTCAGAGAGGTCTTGCATTCCTGAACTACCCCGGAAGTGGCTAAGGAGTTTGGGAACAGTTTGGCTTTCGCAACTGACACACATATACTTCTCTCCTTCCAGGTGTCCTTCACAATATACTTGGCCATTAGGATCAGAAAGGGTTCCACTTGGTCACAATTTTACCTAAAAAGGTGTGCAGCCTATTGTTGTGGACTCCCCCAAGGCTCCAGCACCAGACCCTTCATTGGCCATGAGGCCATCCTTATAGCTTCGACTAGAGTCCTTTACTGGCTTAACGATGCATAGGCGAGAACGTGCCGTGTATATAGAGATGGATCTTGTTGTTGATAAACTGACAGTGCATTTTTTTCCCGAGAAGTTGAGTGAAGATACTTGGCTTCATGGAAGAAATGGATGTTTCAATTGGGTCACACCAGTCCTCCTCCTCGTGAAGACAACAACCAGAGAGAGAGAGGTTTGAACTGGAATCCCATGCCTGATACACCAGTTGACCACGTCTAGAGCTGCCTGCCCTTTTGAGCGCACATCCTCTAGGCACAATCCGACAGAAAGTAGCGCTACGTCATCCGCATAGGCCTGGGCGTGGGTGTTGGAAGAGGCATTGAGAGCGTCAAGCAGAGAGTCAACCTGCATGCACCATAGCAGAGGAGACAGGACGCCGCCCAGTGGGCAATCCCTATTTACCCCCGCCCTCACATATTGGTCACTATCCGCTTCCGCAATTATAGCTTAGCTTTGATCCACAAGACTAAAGATTCATGAACACCGTGTTCTCTGGCCGAGTTACTCACGCCATCATTCTTTATATCGATGTTTCAACGACCAACGCGCATTCTTTCCTGTCCACTGCACACTCAATTCTGTAGATTTTGAAGTGCAGTTGTTGCATCTGAGACAGGAAGAAAGATAGACCGAGTGGTCTGAAGCACTTGGCGAGTAAGAAGTCCCCCTTACCGATTTTTGGTATGCAGGCTACCTAACGGTGCGCAAGGTGCCAGGCCTTATCTTTTCTTAAATGTCATTTTCTCGTTGTCAAGGATACCGACTTTATCCTCAATTTAATTATTTCGGCGTGTATTCCTGGTTCGGTTTTTCGACTAAATCGTTTGGTTATAGTTACTTTTGGTCGATCTTCATGCACTGTTGTAATTCTGGGCTGTCGTGGTTTCTCTTCTTGAGAACCACGATCTTGAGTCTTCTGGTTTGCTAGCGTCGTTCAATTGTACGTTTTTCAATTTAAATTTGAAGAACTATTCCCATTTTTCTTCTTCTTCTTCTGGTGGCGCTACAGTCCGGGGTGGACCTGGGCCTCAACCAGTAAGCCTCTCCAACTGCGCACACCAAGTTGGTTGATGTCCTTCTCCACCTGGGTGCGCCATCAGTTCCGTGTGCGTCCTCTATTGCGTTGTCCCACGGGTTCGGAGTCGAAGACTCTTCAAGCTAGAGCAGTGTTGTTCATGCGCTCCACGTGGCCCAGCCATCTTAGGTGTTGAATCCGTAGATGCCTGACTAGGCTCACGCCGCTGTACAGCCCGTACAGTTCGTGGTTGAATCTTCTTCTCCAATAACCATCAACGCAAACACGACCAAGGATTGAACGCAGAACTTTTCTTTCGAAAAGACCAAGTGCTTCTTCATCCGCTTTTGAGATTGTCCATGCTTCCGCACCATAGAGCAGGACAGGGATGATCAAGGTGTTATATAATGTTAGCTTGGTCCATCGAGGTAGGACTCTACTACTCAATTGCCTCTTGAGCCTAAAGAAACAGCGATTGGCAAGAGTAATTCTGCGTTTTATTTCGGTACTGGTGTTGTTCATACTGTTCACTTGCGAGCCGAGGTAGACGAAGTCCTTCACTACCTCGAGGTTATAGCTGCCTATGGTGACGTTTTGGCCAAGTCGTCGATGTTGTGCGTCCTTTTTTTTTTTTTTATTTCATTTTTATTTCATTTCCGGACAACTTACTACTAGACGAAAATGACATAAAAATCTATCTTAATATCTAACAATTCAAGTTCTTAGTTCTATCTTAATGATATCGTGTCCTGTATCAAACCGATCGAATCCAAATAGAGGAACGCTTCAGGTGGAACCAGGCCGTTGTGATGATAAAATTGTCTATCCTTTTCACGTTTGCCCTGTTGTACAGGACCTCGTTAGGATAGTACTTCTTGTACTCAGACTCGGGTGTTCGATACAACCGGAGACAAATCCTAAGACACCGTCTCTCGAACACCCTCATCTTTTCCATCTGGGAAGGACTCACGTTGAACCACAGAGGACAACCATACACCATAACTGGCCTTATGAGGGCCATGTAGCAGATTACCTTCACTCTGGTACCAAGTTGGCTGCTGTAAAACAGCTTACTTGCCACAGCAAAGGCTTTTCTAGCATTGGTCAAGGTTTTCTCTATATGTTTGTCAAAATACAGAAAATGATCCAACCAAATGCCAAGATATCTTATTACAGTTTTCACGGCTAACTGCTGACCCCGGGGGTCAACTATGCCGAACTTCTTCCAGTTTACGTGCGTATCCCTTGAGGTCATGACCAGCGGGGTGCGGAAGAGAACAGTTTCACACTTCTGGAAGTTGATAAGCAGCTTCCAGTCATCGCAATATGTCAAAGTGTTGTCAAATTTGTTGTGCGTCCTTTCTCGATGACAGCATATACTTCGTTTTACCCTCGTTCACCGCTAAACCCATTTTAGCCACTTCCGCCTCAATGCCAGCAAACGCTTCATTGACGGCTCGCTGTGTTCTGCCAATCACCTCAACATCATCCGCGTATGCTAGCAGTTGAACGGACTTCTGGAAGATCGTGCCTCTAGTGTTGGCGTTCCCATTTTTAAGGAATTATTTACTCAAATTCCGAAAGCTAGCAAATAACTATTTTTTTTGTAAATAACCTTATTCACAAAGAAAGGGATAATAAATTTTCGAAGTCAATTTTCTAGGTTGGGCTCAAACTTTTGGCCTCCAGTGTATGTCTTTTAAAATTTGTGGTTTACGTTGATTCCAGCCTCGATTGCTTCAAGTCTTGGAGAATTTATTTGACTTTAACTAGGAATTGATTCGACTCGACGATGGTGATGAGCGATGATCCACAAATTACAGAAAATTCATGCAACTGCAAGACACTTCGCGTCGTAGTGTGATCTATTTGCGTGATTTCAAGGGCTGTACGGAAAACTTGCGGCTGTTTGCTGCTTCATAAGATTCGTCGCATGTGTTATGTTCTGCAACAAAGACGTTTATCACTTGTTTAACGATACAATAATTCAACACAAGAAAAACTCAATGTTTACTTAGATTTATGTTTATTGTATCTGTATTTCAATGCTACCCCGTTCAAACGATCAACAACGAATGCCGTCCTCATTACTTCATCAGCGACGTATTGAAAAAAGGTCCCCTGCTCAATGCTGCCAAGTCCCGGCAGATGTAATCGTCACACTTGTCACCAAATTAATTTCAATGAATTCTCAGACTCATAAAGGGCCGCCTCTGAACATAATGCCTTAAAGGTGACCTTATGGAGCTCTAGTCTGGTGGTCTGCTAGCAACACAAAAAGTTACATGAGATATAAGTAGCCCGCCGCAAGCAGGGTTGGACTTGATACTTCAGGTGTGTTTTTTTGCAAGCGTATATACGCCTAATTTTGAAGTGCACAAAAAAAACGATCATCGGCTCTTAATGATTCATCATAAAATCTTGGCAGCACCGACAACATTTATGACATTTGCTAAGCTGTCAGGGGTGTAGTCGTGGAATGTAATGGTTGATCTTTGATGGTCACAATCTTCGTTTTGTGACTGTGTAGGGTGACCATCACTTTAAGAGCAAAAACACTTAATAATTATAAAACAAAAAAAAAAATGTTCATCAAATGAAAAGAATCGTTTACGAAACCTAAAGGGAATATATAGCAGAGACACTCCAGGATACCAAAAATTGCATACTTATGGATGCCAAAAGAATTAAAAATGACCTAATGCATGAACCACATCTGCAAATGTAAGCCACATACAGCAACCTAAACAATGCATGAATGAATTCAGGAATGAACACACAGAAAATAATGATTGGAAGCATTGTTTTTATCCGCGCTTATTCCTTAAGCGGCGATTGATATGATGAGTAACTTAAGAGGATATAGGATTCGTTGTTAGTGTATTTTACATGCAAATTGAAATTTAGGCGTATACACGCTTGCGAAAAAACGCAGCTGTAAATGGGATGGCCGACATAAAATACGACGCCCTGGAGTTACAAATCGAAAGTGGCCAATCTTCTGGACACGTACGCGGAAAGTATAGACAATGAAGTCACTGATATGACTTGGACAAACGTGATAACTGAAGGAGGTCTTCATTAGCCGAAGTAAAAATGTATGACAGAGTTAGAAAACATAGATAAGGTATTTAATAAATGCAATGGATGTGGTTATGCACTAAGACCACGTACAGATAATATAAATAGTATGTTGTTGAATTTCAATATGAGTCTCATTTACTTTCATATGATCGAGGGATACACGTGACGCCACACGATTTGACAGATAAAGAGTGTGATACCTTGTATTCTGTGTATCAGGCTGTCGGACTAAGGGTGCCTCTTTGTGGAAACAAGCCAGCTATGGACATGTGGCCATAATGAAAATAATAGAGGACTTCCATCCCACCATCAGATATCACCATCTTTGCCTGCCTGTCAACAGGCTGCACTGAAGTCAACATGATCCTGTACGATGAGATCAAGGGCCGACTCAATAAGGAACATTAATCTCCACAAGGTAATACTTTGCTGGGTCCAGGGTCATACATCAAAAGCAGGGAACAAAAGAGCGGACGAATTGGCCAGACAAGGGTCTGAAATGGACATCAGCGAAGCGGACACATCACTGCAGTCACCGAACAGTGTATAGTTCCACCGACCCATAAGCGATATAATGCGAAAAGAAGTCAACTCGTCTTAAATGACTGTCACACGACAAGATCAACGTGGCCAGAGCATAATTATGGCAAAGCAAAGAAGTTTCTGGCGTTGGACCGTAACTCTCTCCGTGTGCCTGAATTCGGAGTGCGGAATCCAGCGATCTCTGCCGGAGCTGCGGTGACGAGAAAGAGAACGAAACCATCCAACATCAGCTTTGCCACTGCTCAGCTCTCCACAATTGGTGCCCATCTTCGCTGGGCCAAAGATTCTTCACACAGACCGCGGACTTAGCGAATGTAAATACATCGGATCTTCGATTCGTAAAGGGCACGGGGTGGTTTGAGCTATCACGTGACAGGATAATAATAATAATAATATGGGTGGCGCTACAGTCCGAGGCGGACCTAGCAGCCACACGTGTTGTGCGTGCTATTGTTCTTTCACGAGTGGAATGGACCTACAGTTTAATGCCGACTCCGAACGGCAAAGTTGAGAAGCTTTTACTTACTCTTTGAGCATTGTCAGTGACTCGAAATAGGTGGAGCCGTGAATTATCAAAAGTGGTAAGTTCGGGTATCGAACCTGGCACCCTCTGCGTAGGAGTCGACGCACTTTTTTTTTTTTTTTAACATAATTTTATTCTATTTATTCTGTTTCCTTACTTGCTAGACAAAATTACTTAAAACTAGCTTAACTATCTTAAGAATTACATATGTTCTTAATACTAACCTACTGACCCTATGCGGGTACTCTAAGCTAATCTGATCTACTTTCTAAATGTGCCTTTCGGCTTAATCTACGTTATACAATCTTTTATTTATTTCTTTATTCATTTGCCAAGAAAACTTGTAAAAACTTGGCTAAACTTAACTACTTAAACTACCGTACTCTAACTTAATTACTACTTAACCTAACATAAAACTTAATACTATCTTAACTATGTCCGTAACAGTACGGACACGTGCACCAGGGCGTATATGTTGTGTATATGCATAACATATATAATTTATACGCCGTGATGCACTTTTTTTTTGTTTTTGTTTCATATGTATATTTTTTTGGATTTAATGTTTTATTTTTTTTTTTGGTTTTTTGTTTTATTCATTTTTTTTTCTCTTAAAGCTACCTTAAAAACTATGTAAGCTGGCCACTATGGTCAACTACCTGATCCTGTGGAAATGCTAGCGGTGGAGGAGGCTGGTTTTGGTGTAACCACCAGTAAAATTGCCGTTCTTTGGCAGACTCTTTCCTATCTCGAGCGGGGATCGCTCTACTGAACCGGAGGAGATCCTCGTGGGTGCGAACGACATCCGGTTCGTATTGAAGTCGCCTATCCACTGTTCGGCGTACGACATGGAAGATGATAGGACATCCTTGTGGATCCTGTATTAGGCCAATTGTGTCTAGATAGAGGAATGCTTCGGGAGGAATAAAGCCGTTAAGGCGCAACCTTTCATGGTACATACTATTGGGGTAGTAAGCCCCAAAGATCAGACTGTTGGACGAGGTCATAGCTCGTGCAGTGTGCCTTCTGATTAGTTTAATAATAAAATTATCTACCCTATTCACGTTTGCCTCGTTGTACAAGACCTCGTTAGGGTAGTACTTCTTGTACTCAGACTCAGCTGTGCGATACAGACGGAGACAGCTCCTAAGACACTGCCTCTCGAACACCCTCATCTTTTCCATCTGGGAAGGACTCACGTTGAACCACAATGGACAACCGTACACCATAATAGGCCGTACTAGGGCCATGTAGCAGAATACCTTCACTCTGGTATCAAGTTGGCTGCTGAAAAACAACCTTCTTGCCGCAGCAAAGGCTTTTCTGGCTTTCGTCAGAGCAATATCTATATGTTTGTCAAAATACAGATATTGATCCAGCCAAATGCCTAGATATCTGACTACACTTTTTACAGCTAACGGCCGACCATGCGGGTCAACTATGCCGAACTTACGCCAGTTTTGGCGCGTATCCCGCGTTGCCCTGTCCAACGGGGTCCGGAAAAGACTAGTTTCGCACTTCTGGAAGTTGATAAGCAGCTTCCAGTCGTCGCAAAATCTCTGGATTTTCTCGAAGTCACGCTGCAACAAGATGTTTATAACCTCTACCTTCGGACCTGATCTGTACGCAACTAGGTCGTCGGCGTACGCAATTAAGTGCAGCATGGAACCTATAAGATCTGCAGTGAATATGGAAAACAAGATCGGGGAACCGATGGCCCCCTGTTGCAGACCGTTTTTAATGTTAAAGACCGTAGTGGAAGTTACGTCACCATTTTTCACAACGAACTTTCTACCTGTTATCATGTCATAGACCATGTATAGCAATGGTTTACGTATGCCAAGCCTGACCAACTTGAGGAAGAGGCCCTCTAACCAAACGGTGTCGAACGCCTTCTCCAAGTCAATCAGGCAGGCATCCGTGCACTGATTTTTGTTTTTATTCCATTGTATGTCGGACACCAGTTTTGCCGCGGCATTGATGGTATCATGCCTCGCTCGGAATCCGAACTGGTTGTCCGGTATGATTTTCTTTTCATCAGCCCATTGCTTCAGAACTCGAATGACTATCTTTTCAAAAACCTTGCTTATGCAGGGAAGAAGACTGACCGACCGAAGATTTGTCGGAATGGACTTATCTTTGTCCCGTTTAGGGATCGGTTGAACAACAGCTGTTTTCCAGTGCGTGGGGTAATGTGCATTACTCAGCGCATTGTTGAACAAGGTTGTGTAAATTTGGACCGCTTCGGGGGGAAGATGTCGAAGCACAATGTTCGGTATTCCATCGATTCCCACTGACTTTTTCTTCTTCAGCGAGTGGAAGATACCCTGGAGATCGTCTTGAGAAATCAGTATGTGATTCCCATCATTGGCGACGGCACTATGTGCCATGTTCTCGTCATTGAACCTGGTGAAACCTGGATTCTCTGATCGCCATTGACTTATCTCATTGCGGAGATAGAAGTGGTTTAGCAATGCTCTGTTCTCCAGATCGTGATTCGGCCTACTAACCTCGTTGACCGTATACACTCTCTGGAACACTGCACCAATAGCTGTAACCTTCTCCTGGGGATCTTCCACCGCAAAGAAGTTATTGTCTAGCACTGCCGCATCTGGATCAATGCCAACTGAAGTCAGTAAGTGTTTGAGTCGACGCACTTACCCACTACACCACGGCGACCCACGTGACAGGATAGGTTATCAGAATGTGTACCCCACACACAATGGGCCCTAAGACGATGCTCAATCATCACACTCCCCTTCCAAAACCTAGCCTAACCTAAAGGTGATATGTCTCCTGGTGGATTGCGAGTCTTCGATCTAACCGAATTCTATGGAAGTCAAATTTGTCTGCTTCTTCTTATTTATTCGGAGCTACTGTTCGACTTCGGATGCATCCAAAAAGTCTCTCCAACTAGACAGCCCTGGCTAGCTGTCTCCAGTTTCGCACTCCAAGTTGATTGAGGTCCTTCTGGGTGCGCCTCCGTTGACTCGTGCATTCTATGTTGCGGTGTCCCACAGGATCAGAGTTAGAAACTCTTACGGCTCTTACGGTCAAGTCACCTTAGGCGTTGGATCCGTAGACCCTTGGCTATACTGCGACATGGCAGTATCCCTTATGGTCCGTGGTTGAATCTTCCTGAAACCTCCAAATGTCCTCAACGCAACCAGAGCCAAAGATAGCACGCAGAGCTTAAGACCATAAAAGTCCAATTGACAATTTCTTGGCCATTTCGTAATCGTTGCATAGTCCATTGAGTGTATTATCGACTTCCCTCTTCTGAAAAGGGCACCACCACCACTAGTGGTGGTTGATTTAATATCACCCTTTTTATTATTTTCCAGTCAGCAACGAATAATCCCAGTCCGGCAAACAAACCCTCGAAACGAATGCTTCAGCCAAGAAGTATGCAATACATAATCAAAATGGCAACAGAACCTCAAGCGAATTAAGCGCAACTTTGATAAAACACACAATTGGTAAGCCAATCAATCAACTCAATTCGAAAATCACGCAATTAAACCAGCTGCAGTAAGCCTATTCATCCCATAGTCTGTGAGTATTCATGTTGTTTACGCGGAATTTAATGTTAAATTTCCTGCGGTGTCCATCTCTCTCTCTCTCTCTCTCTCTCTCTCTGGCTTGTTCATTCTGTCGGATTCCGACCAAAAACCGAAGCATTGTTCACACGTAGTCCATTCCAAAAAAGCCTCACGCCAGTGTCCCCAAATCAAAGCGAACCTCCGCCATCTCGTGGATTTAACGCCACTTGATCCTACACGCGAAACGCTGCCCAAACCATTTGACCCGCAGACCACGTCAATGCACACAGCTCTGGGGCGCAACCGAAATTCATAATCCCTTCGACAGTCACCATCACTAATCCGGTTTCGCAATCAATTTTCATCACATAATCATGGAATGCATGCGGGCAGTCGGTCCATTAACCTGCAGGGTACGTCGCGCGTCCTGTTTAGAATACACCAACGGCGCCCCGGTCCCCATGCATTCATGGGACGCATGTGATTAATTAAGCATTTTATTAAAACACAAACAGGCGAGACGGGCTCAATGAGTCCTTTATGAAAATTGATCGCCGAAGCCGCTCGAGGGAGTGGCCTCTGGAGTCAGGAGTCCGAAGTCCCAGTCGGACTGCCCAGCGGCCAGTGCACAGGACACCCCGTGATATACTCCGGACACACTCACCGCAGGGATGAAAAGTGTGTGCTTTTAAGGCTGCCGGACCAGTTGGTCGTGTGATGGCCTCAACGTGTCATCGCAGGCGTTGGCGGGCGAGGACTTACGAAAATGCTGTCACCGCTCTAATTGATTTTGGAACAAGCGCTCCTCTCGCAACGGCCTAATGCGGTTATGATAAACACAGGCCGTGTGTGAGTGCTCTAAATGCTCCTCCAGGCAGGATGCAAACTCAGTCGCCTTCTGCCGCGCGGTCGATGCCTCGCAGACACAGCATTCGCCTGCCGAGTGTTTGGCTTCAAGCCAGAAACCTTTTCGCCCGGACTTACCCTCTTGCCACGGCCGTGGGATCGGCGGCGCTGCAGGCTCTCGAACTCACACATAATTGCTCTGTGGGGGATGTCACTCGGTGGGTGGGTGGGCTGGCCTCGGCAGCGCTAACAGGGGATGTTCTTGTCTTGTCATGTGTCTGGTGCGTTATACTGCCTTTCGGCTGGTCTGGTGTGATGCACGAACAGAGCCTTGTTCGTCGGTTAGTTCCAGTCGCCTTGCGTCTTGTGTGCGGCGGCGGTGATGGATGGGTGCATGCATATCAAGTGGTTTAAGGGAATTTATCTCTTCACATTCCACCCTCGGAGGGTGGGCCGTCAAGGTGGCGAAGGCCATTTTAAATTACAGCTCGCTCGTATGCTGTGCGACAAGTGCGATGTCATTCCCATTGTCGCTAGATAAAGTACCGGTGGCTGGCTTGGCCTTTGTTTAGCAGCACCGCCTGTGTGCGGGACAGTCGATGGGGGTGGTCGGTGTTATTGTGCGTGAATGTCTGGCTGCCACTGGTGGATGCACTTAATGGTCGTTTGGCTAGGCATACGAATGGAGCCTTGGGTGTGACTTATGGGTGATAATTTGCAGTTTGCAGTTGAAGGAGATCGACGACTGAGAGGACACACTTAGCTGATTGAGGTTAGGGAGGTCAAAGGGTACAGCGAGGTAGGCATCATCTGTAGGACAGATGAAAATAATGCAGAAAGGATATACTTACGACGAGGACTTAGAGACGGGTGTTGGCTAAGGTCGCGTAGAGACGCGAGACAGTCGAAAACATTAAAAATGAATCACTTTTTTTTACATGTCTGAGTTCATTTAGTTCAAAAAAGAGTGGATGATATGAATCTTACGAACAAAAATAGAGATTTGTAGAAGAAAAGAGAAGCCATTATTTTCCCATCAGAGGGGCTTATTAATTTATATCTCGCGTTGTATACGTCCTGACGGAACAAAATAAATAGACAAGAACAAAAAAAATCATCACTTACGACATCCCCAAGCAACGGTGGTGGCCGAAAGGCGGTGAATCAACGCAAACGATGGTCAAGCCAGGATTGGTGGCCAGGAATGTCTTGCTGTGTGTTTGTGGTGGGATAATCCTGTATTCTCAATAATTGGACAGAAGCTGTGATGGGACTTTCACCACTTAAGTGGTATTTCTACCACTTTTTCCAATGTGGAAAAAACCTACCAACCTTACCTCCAAATCTACCACATTTTGCCCATTGCTCATCATATCCCTAGCATTGTTCTGATTATGTATAAAGAGTCGAAAAAAAAATTAGGTCTGTCAGATGCTAGGATTAAAATTTTAAAATACCGAGATCCAAAAAGGTTGTAGCTTGAACAATGCCCCCAGTTATTGGACATATATGGCCGCAATTTAATATTCAGATTGTCCTTGCGAATCCGAATCCGAATGCGGTATGCATATTGTTAAAAACACTATTCACAAATACAACAAATAAGTCCGTAGCGGGAATTACGCTGAAAGAGCTCATATCAGTTGTTACATTTTCATTCCGTTCCGCCGACGTCATTTTCGGCCATTGATGAGGACATCAGCTCCCTTTGGATCGTGGACGTCAACGAGTGACCACGTGCCGGTAACGATCTCACCACATTAGGAACCACAAATATTTTGTAGATGTATTTAAATTAATTGAAAGAAATAAATATTCAGTTTTAATTTAAAACATTTACCTTCTTGCAACGAAGAGCTCCAATTTCAGTTTATTTTTGAATGGAAATCAGAGTGAAATGTCAAATTGTCGGAAACCAGTGAAATATCGTCAATACCTTAAGGGGGACTTTACATTTTCATGGATTGAATAATGCCTGAAACACAATAGTGCGTTTGCGCTGGCGTTAGCTTTCAACACACACAATTCAATGGCCAAGCACAAAATACAGCGTCGACCTGCGTCAGTCGTTCACAGACCTCCAAGGAGCGCAGACGTGTTTCGACTTAGTGCGAAAATAAATAGTTTGAAGTGTTTATAGTGCAATTATAAATTCCAAGACCCGATAGCTTCGCGGTAAAGTGTTCGCCGGTAACTTCGCGGTGCCGGGCTCAAATCCCGAAGAAAAAGTGAATTCTTTTTTTATTAAAATATAAAGAATTAAGACACAACGTGTGAGAAAAAAGTGAAATGGAGCAAGTGGAGCGACCCGAGCTCAAAAAATCGGGTGATGGTGTACCGGTGGCTGGGACATCAGACCACCAGCCAACAAACGAAGAGGGGAGAAAGAAGAACCCAACCTCGTCAAGCGCCGTTCCAGCATTGGATCAGGCGATACGAAATTTGCCGCAAATAGAGCAGCAGCAGCAACAACAACAACTGCAGCCACGACAACTACAGGAGCATCCAGGATGGTCGACGACGTCGAATACGAGTCGACAGAAGGGGAGGGGAGATTCTCCTACAGCGGGAGAGAGAACCCCTTCCACACTCTGACGTCCTCTGAATCGGAGGATGAAGATGAAGAGGACAGGGAGCAGCTCGAGAAGAGCCAACGAGAGAGGGAGGAGTTGGACGCCCACATCCAAGCCCTCCAAACCAAATTAAGGACCAGGAGAGCAGCCAAAGAGGCTGCACAACAACAACAGCAGCTACAAAAACAGCAGCAGCAACAACAACAGCAGCAGCCAAAGCAGCAGCAGCAACAACAACAGCAGCAGCAACAGCAGCAACAACAGCGTCAGATGCAGACCAAGGGTAAGCAACCGCAGCATCAGCAGAAGCAGCAACAACCCGGAACGTCCCAACCGCTGCCAAAGGGACAGCGCCAGACAGCTGCCCAGCAGAAGACAACACAGCAGAAACAACAGCAGAAGCAGCAACCAACCAACAAGGAGAGATGCCCTCCAATCAACGTCTTCGGACTGGAGACGAAGGACGTTGACATTCTATGTAAGTTGGTCACAAAAAATTCTTACTTTATAAAGTATAAGGGTCCACTACGTGTCTCTGTCCTTTGCTTATCAATGGCAGACTATCACGTAGTCAAAGAAAGGTTAGCGGTGTCGGAGGCCGAGTTTTTCTCGTACACTCCGAAAGGGGAAAAGGTGCAGACCATGCTCCTTAAGGACGTGGATCCCGACACTGATCCCGATGAGATCCTCGCTATTCTGCGCCAAGCGCAGAGCGACGATGTCCAGGTCGTAGGGGTTAAGCCCTTCATCACTGCGGCATCGAGAAGGGAGAATAGGAAACTTCCTTTCTTCCTGGTTCAGGTCACCCCAGACAGCAAACTAGAGAGCCTAAAAAAAATTACCCATTTAGGCACTCTGTCTGTTACATGGGAAACAATAAAAAAGACAAAGAACACGCTCCAGTGTGTTCGTTGTCAGAGGTTTGGGCATGCCGCGGCGAACTGCAATATGCAGTCTCGCTGTGTCAAATGCGCAGGAACCCACAATCGCGGGGAATGTCCTTTAGGGACCGATAAAGTCGAGGACAGGAGCAAACTGACATGCGTGCTCTGTAAGACCAGCGGACACCCTGCAAACTATCGGGGATGTCCTAAGGTCCAAGAGATTAGAAAAATAATAGAGGCCAAACGTAAAGGAAAAATGGTAGAAGCGAGGCCAGTGCCCCATGCTCCAGCTACCACTGTTACACCGGCAGTCTCCTATGCCCAAGTGGCATCGGCTGGGCGACCGGTTCAACAGACAGTGCCGAAAGTTACCCAGGTCCCAGTGGCCAGGCAACCAGAAGCAAATTTGGATGTGCAGACGATCCTGCTCTCTATCCAGAGGCAGATCGCTCAACTCCAAACCCAGTTCCAAAACCAATTACAAGAACAAGCAGCGCGAATAGACCTCATCTATTCGACGCTGTTTGGAGAGCCAAACGCAACATCGGTATAATGGCTGCGCAGGCAGCCTGCAACCTGAAAATTCTAGCAGTGAATGTGAATTCACTGATCCGCCCTGAACGTCAATTAAATTTCGGTAACTTGTTGCAGACCCATAATCCTGATGTGTTGATGGTTTGCGAAACTAAGCTAAGCCAGACGCACCCACTCAGGTACATAAATTACAATATTATCCGAAGAGATCGAAGCTACCTAGCTGGTGGAGTCGCGCTCTTAATAAAAAAAGGCCTTTGTCATAAGGTCGTGTATAGCGGTGAAGTGCGGAGATCCCAGGCCATAGAAACGTGTATCGCACGCATCACCCTTCGGGGTGGTAAGCGGCTCTATGTGATCGCTTTCTATGCGACTGACAAGTCACGCATCAACCAATATTTCATTTCAGAGCTCGATACTCTTTTCACTAGCCTTCGACTGAGCTCGGAGGAGAACTACTATATCGTAGCCGGGGACTTGAACTCGAGGCATATAGAGTGGGGCAATGTGGTGCATAACACCAGGGGGACCTCATTGTATAACTGGTTGGTAGAACACAATGTTGAGTTCAAGCTAGATTTGCTAGCAACCGATAGGCCATCGTATCCCAGAAGCGGGTCCTATCTGGATCTGATGCTGATAGACAAACGACTGACTATACTAGACGTGGAAAGACGCACACGGAACTGTCTAACTGCTGTTGAGTACGAGAGTGATCACTGCGGGCTCTTCGCAGTTATTCAGCTCCCGAACGAGGTGGAAGGACTGGAAGAGTATGTCCAGAGGCACCCTTATAATTATAATAAGGCCCGCTGGCCACGCTTCTCCAGGACTTTATCCACAGAACTACGTTCGAGTGGGATCAATCCGCCGACAAACAGAAACCTGACGAACGAAGAGGTTGACAGGTACCTCATACAAATGGACGACGTAATCAAACGTACGATGGACAACACAATTCCAAAGGTAGTTCAAATCGACAACAGCGATGTTTATCGAAATGCTACCATCGACGCACTTCACGTGCACAAAAGTAGGCTGCTGTCAAGACTCAAACTCTTGCACAGGCGTTTTACAGATCCGCAAAACGCGGAAGTCAGAGCATTGAAGTCGGAGATCAAGAACCTCCAACAGTTAATACGAATAAACTATAGCTTGGCTATAAGCTTGCACTGGGGCAACAAAATCCGGGCTGTACGATCCAACAACCCGGGGATGTTCCCGCAAGTAAATAAAATATTTCGGAGGAAAGATCAAAACGACATTCAAATCGTAAGACTTCCCAGGACGACAGACAACGAACACTTACTGACTTCAGTTGGCATCGATCCAGATGAGGCAGTGCTAGACAATAACTTCTTTGCGGTGGAAGATCCCCAGGAGAAGGTTACAGCTATTGGTGCAGTGTTCCAGAGAGTGTATACGGTCAACGAGGTTAGTAGGCCGAATCACGATCTGGAGAACAGAGCATTGCTAAACCACTTCTATCTCCGCAATGAGATAAGTCAATGGCGATCAGAGAATCCAGGTTTCACCAGGTTCAATGACGAGAACATGGCACATAGTGCCGTCGCCAATGATGGGAATCACATCCTGATTTCTCAAGACGATCTCCAGGGTATCTTCCACTCGCTGAAGAAGAAAAAGTCAGTGGGAATCGATGGAATACCGAACATTGTGCTTCGACATCTTCCCCCCGAAGCGGTCCAAATTTACACAACCTTGTTCAACAATGCGCTGAGTAATGCACATTACCCCACGCACTGGAAAACAGCTGTTGTTCAACCGATCCCTAAACGGGACAAAGATAAGTCCATTCCGACAAATCTTCGGTCGGTCAGTCTTCTTCCCTGCATAAGCAAGGTTTTTGAAAAGATAGTCATTCGAGTTCTGAAGCAATGGGCTGATGAAAAGAAAATCATACCGGACAACCAGTTCGGGTTCCGAGCGAGGCATGATACCATCAATGCCGCGGCAAAACTGGTGTCCGACATACAATGGAATAAAAACAAAAATCAGTGCACGGATGCCTGCCTGATTGACTTGGAGAAGGCGTTCGACACCGTTTGGTTAGAGGGCCTCTTCCTCAAGTTGGTCAGGCTTGGCATACGTAAACCATTGCTATACATGGTCTATGACATGATAACAGGTAGAAAGTTCGTTGTGAAAAATGGTGACGTAACTTCCACTACGGTCTTTAACATTAAAAACGGTCTGCAACAGGGGGCCATCGGTTCCCCGATCTTGTTTTCCATATTCACTGCAGATCTTATAGGTTCCATGCTGCACTTAATTGCGTACGCCGACGACCTAGTTGCGTACAGATCAGGTCCGAAGGTAGAGGTTATAAACATCTTGTTGCAGCGTGACTTCGAGAAAATCCAGAGATTTTGCGACGACTGGAAGCTGCTTATCAACTTCCAGAAGTGCGAAACTAGTCTTTTCCGGACCCCGTTGGACAGGGCAACGCGGGATACGCGCCAAAACTGGCGTAAGTTCGGCATAGTTGACCCGCATGGTCGGCCGTTAGCTGTAAAAAGTGTAGTCAGATATCTAGGCATTTGGCTGGATCAATATCTGTATTTTGACAAACATATAGATATTGCTCTGACGAAAGCCAGAAAAGCCTTTGCTGCGGCAAGAAGGTTGTTTTTCAGCAGCCAACTTGATACCAGAGTGAAGGTATTCTGCTACATGGCCCTAGTACGGCCTATTATGGTGTACGGTTGTCCATTGTGGTTCAACGTGAGTCCTTCCCAGATGGAAAAGATGAGGGTGTTCGAGAGGCAGTGTCTTAGGAGCTGTCTCCGTCTGTATCGCACAGCTGAGTCTGAGTACAAGAAGTACTACCCTAACGAGGTCTTGTACAACGAGGCAAACGTGAATAGGGTAGATAATTTTATTATTAAACTAATCAGAAGGCACACTGCACGAGCTATGACCTCGTCCAACAGTCTGATCTTTGGGGCTTACTACCCCAATAGTATGTACCATGAAAGGGTGCGCCTTAACGGCTTTATTCCTCCCGAAGCATTCCTCTATCTAGACACAATTGGCCTAATACAGGATCCACAAGGATGTCCTATCATCTTCCATGTCGTACGCCGAACAGTGGATAGGCGACTTCAATACGAACCGGATGTCGTTCGCACCCACGAGGATCTCCTCCGGTTCAGTAGAGCGATCCCCGCTCGAGATAGGAAAGAGTCTGCCAAAGAACGGCAATTTTACTGGTGGTTACACCAAAACCAGCCTCCTCCACCGCTAGCATTTCCACAGGATCAGGTAGCTTTAAGAAAAAAAAATAAAAAAAAAAAATTAAAACAAAAAACCCAAAAAAAAAAAAAATAAAAAATTAAATCCAAAAAAAAAAAAATATACATATGAAACAAAAACAAAAAAAAGGTGCATCACGGCGTATAAATTATATATGTTATGCATATACACAACATATACGCCCTGGTGCACGTGTCCGTACTGTTACGGACATAGTTAAGATAGTATTAAGTTTTATCTTAGGGTAAGTTAGTATTAGGTAGTGTAAGTAGTTAAGTTTAGCCAAGTTTTTTAAAAGTTTTCTTGGCAAAGAAAAAATGTAATAACAGATTGTCATAAAGACTAAAAAAAACGCAGATTAAGCCGAAAGGCACAGTCATAACATAGATTAGATTAGCTTAGAGTACCCGCATAGGGTCAGTAGGTTAGTATTAAGAACATTGTAAATTCTTAAGTTAGGTAAGCTAGATTTAAGTAATTTTGTCTAGCATGTAAGTAAAATATTTAAGAAGAAATAAAATTACATATTTAAAAATAAAGCGTCGACCTGCGTCAGTGAATAATAAAGAGGGATTGAGAGGATCGTAATAAAACGTAAAACGTAGTCCATCGCACGTCATTATTCAACATGTTGGATATTTTTTGACAGAGGGGTGTGATGTGAGAGAAATTTTCTTCCAAATTGAGAGTATTTTATATCAACTGTCATTTAAGAAACGAAAACAGCTGATTAAAATGCAGAAAGGCGGCAATATTTTTCATCTAGTAGATGAGAGAGAGAGAGAACAGCTGATAAATTGAGTATTTATTTCAACGCAGTGCGTCACACAGTGGTCCCGTTGTATGGGAGAGTTGGAAATAAATCTGTAACATTTGAACCCGTGAACCGATCTTAATGAAATTTGAAACATAGTGCACGTACTATGAGATCTTATTACGTTTCAACAATGGTTGATGTATCTCATAAGCTAATGGAGTAATCTTAAGTTAAAAAAAAAATAAGAAAAAAAAACACTTTTTTTTTGTTTAAATGCATAAAATAATTATTTATTATTGTCGACGACTCGAAATTGGGACTTAAAGCAAATTTGTAATCACTGTTTATAAATATAAATTCACTTTTACAAGTTTTGGTAACGTACACTTTATTTTGAATTGAAGAAACTAAGCAATTCAGTATAAGGCTTGCGCTTCAGTACTAAGTTAGTTTAGGCCTGAAATACGCAATCCAGGGATCAGATGATACCAACATTTGATGAATAACATCTTCATTTGTTGCCGAACGAGAAAACTTGCTACTATTATTAATGCGATAGTACCTATAGTCTTTATTCCGACTTTCCTGCGCCTCCTCTGACAATGATCCGACGGGCAGGGCTGCTGATGATATTATTTCTGCTCCGTGGAACAGAATTTTATGCACTGTTGCTGGCATATAATACCAGGGATATAAATTTGTAGCCATTGTAGCGGTTTCCAGGGCATAAGCTCCAAACTTGTCGGGGTCAATCCAAAAATTGCTGCATATTGTCTCCAGGATAACACTGAATCTTTTTATGAGTTGCACATCTATTTCCGTTATTTCTGCTGTTGATAATGGGTCTTCAAAAAATCTTCTAGATGTGTTCCCATCGTTGGTTGTGCCAAGTCCTTGCTTAATTATATCTACTTTAATACCCATTTTTTGTATGAACTTCTGCTGAATTTTGACTCTTCCTTGCCTGGTGTATGGGCTGTGTCGTTTTTGTTGTTCTCCAAGCTTTAAACTCCAAATTGTAGGCTACATGTAGCAAGTATTCCATAAAACGGATGCGAGCGTGCAAGGGAGAAATTGCTAATCTTGGAGCATCCTGATTTCTTGGTTTTGCTCCAATTAACTTCAAATCATTCATCTCTGATGGTTTCGCGCCTCATATAACACATGAACTTGCAGAAGACGTGTTTGTCACAGCCTGTGCTACTTTGCCATCTATCAACGTAAAGTGCAATTTATGCCTTACTTTAATAACGGTCGATTTCACTTTTATAATTGACTCCCGCAAATTCTGAATTTCATTTTCAGTTCTGGTTTTTTCTTCTCGTATTAGGTCCATACTTTCTTTTTTAAGTTGTAGCTTCACTGGCCTACAGTAACGTGTTGAGGAAGGTCGAGGATTTTTCCAAATTTCACTACTTGCATCCGATTCCGTCAACTGCAGCGGTACCAACGATGTCATGAACAAATATTAATCGGATGACACTGAATCCAAGTTTGAAAACGTTTGTTTGAATTCACTTTGTCCCGAAGATCCATCACTACCCCACTTAGTCGAAAGGGTTAGACTGAAATTTTGATGTGATTCGAAAACGCAACAATGCCTTAATGATTCTGGTTGCTGTCTGGTCAAGTAATTGCTGAAGTGGGAATTGGGCATCAGTTTCTGAAATTTGGATTTTTTCTGGGTAGCACTGTATTTTAGACTTCTGGACCTGTTTATATGTCGCCAATATTGAATGCCAAATGTCATCTGTTGCTTTTTTTTATAACTTCATATTGGTATTTGCTAAAAACGCTCTAATTACCCCCCCTTTTTTTTGCCCCATTGCGACATGCATTTATGACACCGCAAACAAAACAAGATAAAAGCAATTAGTTTCATAATTATAACAATTTTATGACCAAAAGAATTCTACTTCACAATAATAAAAACATCCTCGGTATCTCGCATAGCGTTTGCACAATACTTACATTGCAAGGGAAATCGTTTGAAAATGCCGAAAAATGCACGACATTGCTCCACTTAAATGCCTCGTACTCCCAAAATGATCAAAAGTGGTCTCTAGTTTTTTCAGCATCGATAGACAATACTTTTAGCTTCCAGAAAAAGTTGGTCTCCCGTTGGAGACTCTTGGAGCATTTTTGTTATAGCCCATCAAACATTGAAATGCCCCTCTCAAAATGTGCCTTTACTCAAAAGCCTGGCTTAAAAAATTGGTAAGCAATATGAAAAAACTGAAAACGCAGTTTGAAAGCAAGATGTATGACCTTTTTAATTAAAAAAAAATTACTTTAGGGTCCAATGTACATAATCTCAGGAAATATCGCACATCAAATTTGCTTAAAAAATACGTCAATTTTTGTAATTTTCAAATTCCCAACTTTGAGCTAACGGTACAGCCAAAAGGATTATCCAAAGTCAACAAAATTTTGGCTTTCTAGGTTCTCATATTTGTAGAATTGAAAAACATAAACCATTTGGCTGGGAAAAATATGTCACTTCGGGTATTTATTTCCACTGCGGGACCACTGTGCGTCATCGTAACATGAAGTCGGCTGGGGCAGCGCACTATTGTGTTTCAACCATAAACCACTGAACTATCGTCATTACCTTAAGGGGCACTTTACATTTCTGTAGGTTGAAAAAATACTTTTATGGCTTGATAGCAAATTTCGAACAAGCTAATATCGGGACATTTCGCGGGACAGTTTAAAAAAAAAACGCCATTTGTCGGGACGGCCCCGTGCTGAGCGTGACGTCTGGCATCCCTAGAGACAGTCGGAGTCAGAAGACAGTTCAAGACAAAACACAGTCCGAAACAGAAGACTGTGAAAAACAAAAGACTAAGGTCCGACGCCAGTAGTCAAAGAAAGGCAATTGAAAGCAGACTCTAAACCGACAAGAAGTGAAGTTAAAATGGTAATTTGCAGGCAACAACTCCGAGCTATCCCAGCTAGGCTCGTCACCAGAACTATTAATCTCTAGAATGATGGCGCAGATACGCAGTTTATATGGCCGCAATTTAATACGCATAACTAGAATCCCATCAACCGAACGCATTCATCATGCATTGCTCGTTGTCACTCTCATCGCAATCATCATCAATTTCACTGGTAAACCATGATACAACTCATATCATTGACCGTCCATCCACATTCTAACGATGCCCGCATCTGCAGAATACTAAACGTCAACTCATTACACTTTCATTCGTTACATTTACAAAGTCCTGCCTGTCCATTAACCAGACATTCGTCGGCAATCACCATTTGCCACCGCTTTCGGTTCAATGAACCGCAAACATGCACGAGGATATGTGCGCCTCTGTTGGCAACACAATCATTAAAACCCAATTTCGAATGGCATAAATATGCGACCGAATAAAACCGTCATCGTCATCGTCATCGTGACCAGGACTCGCCGGCACAACACAATACCGCTAAATATTAAACCAAATTAAATACCGCGCACACGACAAACGAACACATCCCGCCCACGCCGCACCGCACTGATGCCGATTGCGACTGTAGTCCACAGTTGGCTGGTGGTTGGGGACGATGGCCGAGGGGGGCCTTTAATAAATCCCGAACCGTGTTCCTCTCAATTATTCATTCCATTTCGCGACCATTGCTGCCTTCGAGCCAGCATATCGCCCAGACTGCCTTCGGCACAGAGGACTGCAGCGCGCCGCGTCCGGAATTCCACGCCGAATACGATGATAAATAAAAATGTCCCCGAAATGAATTTCTTTCCTCGCTGCCAACTGAAACGAATGTCCTCGTGCTGGTTTCCTTTTTTTTCTGCTTTCGGGTGCACTCGGTACAGTGCTCCCGGAACTAATTGCCAATGCCAATTGCTCCGCTGCCGGGTGACAGGACTTTGTTACGTAAGCCGACTCACTTACCACCCGGACAGACTCGCGAAGTGTCGTTATTTGTAGCGGCGTTTTTTTTTCCGTCCAAACAACCGGAGCTCGTCCGATTGTCCTGCGCCGGAGGAGTGGTCGTCGATTTGCGTGCGTGTGGGGGGCGAATTTAACAACATTTTTGCAACCGTTACAGTGACCTCGGCTGGTGCACACATTAAGGGCAGCAGGACTCTGCAGTGCTGGAGGCGCCCGATAACGGATACGGAAGCAGTCTCCGTCCCTCTCTCTGGGCACCCCCGGCACTGGGGCCATTCGCACGTTTTTGTAGCGCGATTACTTCCGGACTGTGAAATGTGCTTTTATCGCTTATGTCATAATCGGCAAGCAGAGCGAACGACACGACGAGCGCGTTTGTGTCGTATTTTCGAATTAAATTTTCGGGACCTGACATCGGTGACAATGCCGCGAGCGTATACGTGCGCCATGCTCTCGAGTGGGCGACCAGATGTGCGTTAATGTCCTCCGTGTGCAGTGACGCTTAAATGGCTACGGCGAGCGTGCTTGTCAGACTAACACGCTGTGATGGGTCCGGTTGCCGGAGGAGCTTGGCTATGGACCGACTGAATACAATTTTTTGACACTCAGATGACACGGACGCGTGAAGGGTGGGACAATGAAATCCAACACATGTCCGACGACGTCTCGGGGGATTTTCGGTCGATGCGACCGACGGGATCACGGGACGGTGCTGAGTCCTCTCTTGTTGTGATTGAGGAATGCGAAAAATGTTGCTTTCATCTTGTCTACAGTTGCGCGTGTCCGCGTCTTTGTTCCCGATTTCATCAGAACCCTCTGACAAGGCTACAGTGTGGGCGATAGGAATTCAAATTAAAGAGGAACGGTGTGAGGTATGAAATTGAGTCTGGATTTCTTTTCAATCTACATCTGGTATATATTTTGTACACCACCATTTGGTCGTGTTGACTTCGCTGACGATGCTTCGAGGGGACGGTCACATTTTTGACAACTCGGCCCAGTATGTGCGGCGGCATAATTCGGGAATATCCTCTCGAAGGCTGAGTTCGATCTGGTCCAAAATGGTTTGCCTTGTTAGCGAAACCTAAGCATTTGACGTTGAAGACTTGACAATTGGCTTGACAATCCGATTTGTATGGGAGCGAAAAAAAAAATCTGTAACTTTTGAACCCGTTGACCGATCTTAATGAAATTTGAAACACAGGCTCCCGTCGGAGCCACTTGGAGCTTTTTTTTTTACATAAAAACACACCCAAAAACCTGGAAAAGTGTGTTTTAATGAATGAAGTATTCCTTCCTTAATAAATTTCATACTTAAAACGTTCAACAAAAGTTTTCCTGGACGTATCCTTAACTGGATACCCGAATTTACCACCAATCATAATTCACGGCTCCACCTCTTTCGAGTCACTGACAATTCTCAAAGAGTATTCCTGTCTAGAAAAAGCTTCTCAACTTCGCCGTTCGGAGTCGGCATTAAGCTGTAGGTCCCTTCCACTCGTGAGAGAACAATAGCACGCACAACACGAGTGGTTGCTGAGAAGCTAGGCCCAGATCCACCTCGGACTGTCTTACTGTATTATTATTATTTTTCAACATCAATAGTTAGCTTAAAGTCACTAATTCTGGGATTCTTTTTGATTTGCCGAAGGATCCATCGTTCATCGATTTCTGAAAAAAAAATTTTCTAGAGCTAGTTTTTTTACGATTTTCCAGCGTTTTCGAAGGTTTGAAGCGTTTTATTATATCGTGAACTGTTGAATGACTTCGGTCAACAATTTACGCAATGTCGTGAACTGATTTTCCATCTTGGAAATGCTTCACTATATATATTAGATAAGATTAGATATTATAGATAAGAGAGCTATCTCAATAGAAGTTTGACCTCGTTGTCTCCTTTTTTCCCCTCCCATTGTTCCGGTTAGGTGAATTCAGTTCGGTTGATGAAACTCATATTATTGATAATCTTTGGAATCTTTCTTTTTAATTTTATATTACAGGGAAAAATATTCGGTGAGATGTTTTCCGGTAGTGTTTCATTTCTTTAGTTTTGAAAATTTATTTGTACTCACAAATTGTTGTTTACTTTTTATTAATTATTAAGAAGATTTATATAATAATATAATATGGGTGGCGCGACAGTCTGATTAAGAAACTTAAGAAGAACTACTGTGTTTATTATTAAAAATAAAACCGGGTGTCTATCGCATGTGCACCTTCTTTTATACTCATTATAACGTATTTAGAGGAGGCTGTCCGAGTTTCACCTTGAGCTACTGTATATTTTCAACACTATATCTATCTTTTTTCTTGTTTTATATATTTAATGCATCTTTTAATGTAGTATTTGTCCGATAATTTTGTGAATGAAATATATTAGTTGAAAGTATTTTTAATTAGTAACCTGTGCAAATTCAAAAGTTTTGTCATAACTTAATGTACAGAGATTTGTTTTACATTAATAAATTGAAATTGAATTTGAAAATAAAGCATTGAATGTTTCAACTAGGGACATGAAGCTATGCCTTGGATCTTTGTTAGAAGAGGCTCAGGAAAGTCGGACAAAAGATTACAGATTACATTACGAGTTAATAATGGTTGACAATTTTCTCGTTCAGCAACAAACGAATTTGATCCCTGGACTGCAGACTTAAGGCCTGAAGGGAAAACAAAAGACTCGCATCAGCTTAGTAATGAAGCACAAGCCTTATACCAAATTGCTTGGTTTTTATTTTTTTTCGATTCATGTAAAATTTAATTAACTTATGTACATAGTGACTAGTGACTACAGCTTTACTTTAAGCAACAACTTAGTAATATAATTTTGCGCGTAACATAATTAATTAATATAACATAATTAATAAATAATTATGTTACGCATTTAAGAAAAGGGAATTTTATTATTTTTTTTAAACTTAACTTTTCTCCGTTAATTCGTAACCCGCTTGATTTACATCAACCATTGGTTTATGTTTTAATGTTTTAAATTTTATTAGGTTCAAAGTTACAGATTTACGAGACCACTGTGAGGCGTCTGTGACTAAATTTTTCAGATCGTCCAAAGTATTGACCTTGTAAATAATTACTTCAACAAATACAAAAATGATCGAAAAAATGTGCCAAAGGGTTCGCAAATGTTTTAATGGAATGAATACATCTAATTAAGAACGCTTAATAAACAGACACTTTTTTTGTCTTGTTTGTCAAGAGATCCCGTCTCTAGAGGACACCTTGTGTTCAGGAAATACATTCATACAATTCCAAAGTGCAGAGCAATGCTCAAATAGTTGTTTTGCCGATCTGACGAATTATTGGAGCCCAATCAATTCGTCTCAACAAATCTTCAAATTCAGAATATTCTGGAAATTTCGAAGATATCTGGGGACCCAGCTAACCAAGGGCAGGCGCTCTACCAATTGCGCCATCCAGTCGTACCTCTAACTTAGTACTTAATTGTTTACGAAGTTCCTTTTGAGGCTCACCCCACCCAAAGCTTAATTTTTATTGTATGTGTCCATTGGAGTGGCATTCGACACTATTTTATTTTTTTTTAATTAAAATATGGAATGTTACCAACTTTCTTATTCTTATTCCCGTGACATGAATTATTGTATGTATTGTAATTGGATTGTATCATTAAATCATAAAAATAAGAATAAATAAATAAATAAAAAATATATAAAAAAAAATCCATTTTTTGATAAGTGGACCCTAAACTGACAACCTTAAATCTTGTACACTTACTTTTGGGATGTGAATTTCGCGTCAACTTATTGGTTTATGACTCTCTGTGGCTATAGTCTTTGAGATATCTGTTATTTTTTTTGCTTTATGTGCGTTACTTATTACCATAGAAGACGGCATATTTATACATAATTTACATAATTTTTGTCTGAGAACACATTTACCTTTTTGCTTTACAATCACTTTTGGCGCTGACTGTATGTCGTCCGCTAGGCCAAATGATTTGGCTCGATCGAAAACGTTAAAAGGCTCATTCGCGAAAATTGTGAACAGCATTGGTCCTAGTCTTGAGTCTTGCGGTACCCCAAAGACAATTTTTTGTTCATCGCTGTAATTGTTGAAAATATGCACATTTACCGTTACTTTCTGGACAACAGTGTCCAGAAACTCATCTCGGTACCGGCCGGAATTACTTTCTGGACAACAGTGTATAGAAACTCATATATATTGTATGTGTCCGATACCGAAATGATTTTCTGTCATTTACAGAATCTCCCTGAATTTCTTGGTCATCCTGAGATTTGTATTTCATGAGGCTGAGTCCCCTTGATGTATGCGATAGATTTTTCTTCTAAGAATTTCCTCAATGCTACCTGAACACGTGTGTACTTCCACGCCAACACGGAGCACTAGCAAAGGCAACACACCCTCCTGCTGTCCTCCTCATCGAGGGAACTCCTTCACAATTTCGAACTTTAATGCGAAAGCATTCAGGTGGATAATTCAACTGCCAAATGTATATCCTTACTGCGGGACGTTCGTAGATTCCAATTTGTCCATGCCTAGGGGCGACATTTCCCTAATCTCCTAATGAGCCCAGCAATCACAATTAAGCGTACTCCCTCGGGTCGTGTCGACTGTCGGGCGACCCACTGCCAGCGTAATTAATGCCTCGAAATGCCGATGGGAGGTCTAGGGAGCACCGATTTCCCAGGTAATCTGCTCTCATTAATATCATCAGCATCCACAGGTAGGCCCACGGGCAGCCACCCAGTCCAGCAGGCTTTCCACCGCAGTCCGCCTCCTTCCGCATCGAATAAGAAAATCACAAAAAAAAAACCGGGATTTCCAGAATTCATTGCACCCGAAGGTGTGAACTTTATCCCTCTAATTCCTCTTCTCATCTTTCATTAGGCTCGTATCGGCGTTCGGGTGGCCGAGGAGTCGAGAGGCCGATGGAAGGCGTTCGACTGGCGAAAGGCACCGCTCGCCCGAAGTTCTGACCGGCGAAATGTTAATTTAAACACTAAAAGGACCCCCCTCCTCCGTGTGAACAGCAGAAACACTTTCGAAAATATGGTCGTCATTAGCTGGCAAAGGGTTTGTGGGGCTGGGAGGGGACACCTTTGAAGATGATTGCCGTATGGTTTTCCGGAATTTATCCATGGATTAAAACGAGATACGAAATTGGATTTGCAATAATTCAGGCAGGCATTCTGTAGATGAATGCATCCTTGTGGTCGAGTGGAGTTGCTGCTGATTGTGATGAGTGAGGTCCGATGGGGAATTAGTCTCGTTGTCCATCTGTCTTTGAATGCGAATATCTTTCGAATACACTTCAAATGCGCTTCAAATGAAATGTATGTGATATGCTATCCTTTTGTTGTCACAAGCAGAAATGATGTCTGTTTTCGAGCCTGTCTGTCAAACGATGGCATGCATCTCTGGAGTGTGCTTCAATTTAGGACGACGACCAGCCCACGAAGGTGTCACTTTTGAAGTGGGACATTGCCATGAAGAGAGAGAGAGAGAGATAGGGAGAAAGCAAATACGCTTAATTTGATACCGACCCTTATGCCGTAACACGAAGAGAAGGGACATCGCTCGTGTCGGGCGCCATATCTCTTCGGCTTCAACACAATTACGGTAAGAATTCAATAAAAATTATAGGAGTTGCTCTACAGTCTGGAGCCTAAGGGCTATAAAGGATTTCGCCATGTTTCTGATTAGGATTAGCTTTAATTTAAGTTTAGGGCGTAGTGAAGGACATAGTGTTACGTCGCTGGTTTTGATCCCTTCGATACTAGTGGTGTTCGTAGGTCGGCGGTTCTAGCGCTAGCTCTCTTGTAGATTATATGCCGCACTCAATAGTGTACGTCGACGACCTAGTTGCGTACAGATCAGGTCCGAAGATCGAGGTAATAAGCATTTTGTTGCAGCGTGGCTTCGAGAAAAATCCGGCGATTTTGCGACGACAGAAAGTTGATCAACTTCCAGAAGTGCGAAACTAGTCTTTTCCTTGTCGAGTAAAAATCGCAGCCAAGTTTTATACCGGTTTTGTACAGTGTTCTGCATTTTTGAGAGATGCCGAAGTGACTGCTACATATATACGAGGCGGCACTCGCGCGAGTTACGTCAGCACCGAACATTGGCCCATCAATCGAACATCATTTCCAATGAACCAAACCCAAGTGCAATGATCGAGCATTGCAACATTGACCTAATTAAGGCAAAGCACGATAAACAAAAACAGTAAATGCTAAGGTAAGCATTTGTCGTCAATAGTGCAATGCTTGAACATCGAAACGAAGAGGGGCAAATACCGACTGGACAGATGTTCGGTGGACGGAACACTCTCACAATATATTTGTAAGTTCTGTGCCATCCTCCGACGCGTGCACTTGTCTCCGTCCGTGCATTACGCGAGTGGAACATAAAAAAAAATAAAATAAACCCCGCGGTCCCTCCACCCTTAAAAGCTCCGCGAGTGCCAGGAAAAAAAAAGTGCTAAGGTCTAGTGAGAAGTGTTTCGGTGTCGAGTTCGTCCGGTCCGCTCCCTCTCGCCCCTTTCCCTCACAAGCCACTGTTGCGCATTCTCGGTCGCAACTCCCGTTTGATTCCATCAGGCGGGCTGATGCAATGACTGAGAGTGCGTAGCATCTTACATAGCGGATCTTAGAAGTGTGAATTTGTTGGTGGACCAACTCGAATCGACGAATGGGCATAACACCTACACCGATTGTTGTTCGGAAGCTAATTTTGAATTTGCATTTCTCATTTGTGCTTCACCACTTGCAGTCGGAGTTGGTTTTTTCATATCTGCGTTTTGTCCTTTATGGGAAGTTTTAGGGTTGATTTGAGCAATGTGTGTGTGTCTCTTCGCTGTGTACGTCCACCTATCCCGTTACAAACCAGCTGTCTTGGCGCTGAGTGAAACACAGGTAGGTGAGAATACCGAATTACCGGATTTGAACCTGCCTGGATATAGCTTGGTGCCGCTCTTCTTTTTACACCGCGGTCTCGCCATTTACGTGCGTAGTGATGTAGCTTACCAAATTCAACCACAATACGGACTCTGTTCCAATCCTTTTCTGTGGTTAAAATTCGCATGTCCGCAAGCATTTAATCCACTACTGCTTTATTTATAGAAGGCCAAGCTTGGATAGCAATTCACGCGCTATCCGAATCTATCTCAAGAATTGTATCCCTGTATCCTCGCACTGAAATTGCCACTGCGGGCGATTTCAATGTACACAATTCTAATTGGCTTCGGCATTCAGGCCAGACAACACCCGAAGGAAGGTACGTCGAAATCTTTGCTGAGGTAAACAATCTGACCCAGCTAGTAAATGAGCCCACACGAATACCTGACATTGCAGATGATTCCGCCAACACCCTGGACCTGTTTCTCACCTCTCATCCTGATAAATATTCTGTTGACATACTGTCACCTCTAGGCTCGTCGAACCATTGTGTTGTATCAGCAAAATTCTTGTTATCACCACACATAGTTAGAGAACAAATTGGCCGATTGGAACAAACTTAACAACTTCTTTAGGAATTTTAACTGGTCACATTGCTTCCTCGTTAGTGACGTGGATGCCGCTGCTGATATGATCACAAATATTCTTCTGCTGGGCATGAGAACCTTCATTCCTCACAGAGTGAAGAGTATCAAGCCCAAAGCAAACGTATGGTACGACTCGAGCTGTAAAGAGGCTATTAGAATGTGAGAGGGTTGAATTTCCGGACATACAAAGCCAACCCTACTGAGGAAAACCGGAAGAAGTTTAAACGGGCCAGAAATGACTGCAATGCAACTATCAGATGTGTGAAATTCTCGTATGAGCAAAAGTTGAGGCAAAAAGTGCTACAATGTCCCAAGGGTAGCAAAAACTTTTGGTCATTTGTAATAAACGTAAAGAATTCCGCCTCGTCTTCAATTCCCACGCTCATTTACAATGACATTGTCAGCTCCTTAGACAAAGCTAATCTGCTTGCGGCTCATTTTGCAGCTAGCTCAACACTGCCAGATTCCAATTTGTCTCCAATTTGTACCTGAGAGCGTTGATTTCACCATGGGACAAATCCACTTCCGCACTCGTACAGTTGCAAGAGTACTGAAAGATCTCGACGTGCATAAATCCGCTGGCCCGGATGGTATTCCCCCTATACTTCTGAAGAGGTATGAACCACTGCGTAAGCTTTTTCATCTATCCTACTCTTTAGGTCTCTTTCCGAGCAGATGGCAACAGCATTTGTCCAGCCAGTCCCTAAAAAGGGCGAATCTTCGTCACCCACCTCGTACCGACCCATAGCACTTACGTCCCTTCTTTCTGAGGTCATGGAAACGCTGATAAATCGTCAGCTTATGAAATATCTTGAATCGCGGAAGCTTCTTAATGACCGACAATATGGTTTCCGCAGCGACTGGTGACTTGATAGCTTATCTCACCGAAAAGTGGAACCAGTCTTTGCACAATGCAGGCGAAAGCAAGATCGTTGCGCTTGATATTTCTAAAGCATTTGACAGAGTTTGGCATCAAGCTCTCTTGTCGAAAATGTGTGCCTATGAATCTCTTCTTCTATGGATTAGAAATTACCTTTCGAACCGTTCAATTCAAGTTGTTTTGGATGGGTTCAAGTCTGATATCCACCAAATAAATGCTGGTGTTCCCCAAGGCTCAGTTCTGTGTCCGACACTCTTTCTCGTTTTTATAAATGATCTCTTGTCTGCTACTTCTAATCCAATCCATTCCTTCGCTGATGACAGCACCCTTAGCTTTTCATATTCGTTCCAAGACCACCGACCCCGCCCTTCGGCCGTAGAATTGGAACGGCAGCGTATGTTAAGCTTGACAACATAATTAACTGGGCAAAAACAAAATAGAGTGGAATTCAATGCTTCAAAAACTCAATGGTGTCTGCTGTCACTCAAGCGAACCCTTGATAATCAGCCATTATCCATGAATGGCGCTTGTGTCGATGAAACCGGAAAACTTTCCATTCTTGGTATGTGTATCAACACAACACTAAGTTTGAGTGATCGCATATTTGAGGTCGCCAAAAGTGCTGCGAAATGTTTAGGTTTTCTTAATCGATGCAAGAAATATTTCACCCTTTCTGATTGGGCTTTAATTTAGAAGGCGTACTTCCGCCCCAAGCTTGAGTACAACGCTCCTATCTGGTCTTGTGACCCCAAGACCACACTGCACCTACTTGATAGAATTTAAAAACTAGTGATAAAACTGAACTATATCGCAGACTCTCTTGAACATCGACGTACCGTCTCTTCTTTGTCCGTGTTTTATCGTTATTTCAACAAACGGTGCTCAAGTGAGCTAGCCAACTGCATTCCTCCTCTCCATGAATTCACCCGCAATACTCGTCTCGCGAGGAATGTTATGTGTTCAGAGACTGGTTCTTCAGCCGCACTGCACGAATATGGAATTCTCTTCCCAACCTAATATTTCTCCACACTGGGGACATCTCTACTGAAGACAAGTTAGTAGCTACGTTTCTTAATAATACGAATACCTTGGCAACGAAACAAAAAAAAAACATGAGTGACTTGGGCAGGACTGAAACTTCCCATTACACCCCTCGTTAACGGACACCTCACTTTGCGGACAATTCATTATAGTCCCGACATGAAGGTAGTCGTGTAGTTGAACCCCTTCAGAAGGGACACTACTTCATAATGGACAGTTGTGATGGTGGTGTCCGCTGTAGAGAAGTTCCACTGTCTGTACAGTGGCTACAAGGAGGCACATGCCATCTCATCCATTTCGTGCTTCCAAGAATCTGTTTAAAAACACTTTCATCTAGATCTTGGTGTTAGGAATGAAATAGTACACGATTCAAATGGAGTTATTACAGAACTCGAGTCTGTAACTCGGCTTTAACCAGACCGTAGGTATGTGCGTGGATTCCTACGCTAAAGGTTCTGGGACGGGATGGCGTCACATGAAAACGCTACGAGTTGAGTCGGCTCAAAGAGTTGCCAGTTCAAGATTGACGTCCAGGAAGATCTTGTTGGGTGTTTGGTGGGATGGACAGAGAATCATCTACTATGAGCTCATCTTCTACTGTGAAACACTTAACTCGGGCCTTTATTCTCAACAATTGGATGGTCTGATGGAAGAAATGGAAAATGGCTAAAAAAAACGGCTAGCTTTGACATATAGAAGAGGAATTGTGTTCCATCAGCAATCACGCGCTAGAAGCTCCGGGAACATTTCGTTCGGAGATCGTTTCCAAGAGCTCGTGTCCATGGCGATCGGTTTTGCTGGTGAAAAGTTCATCTCAAGAGATCCAAGACCCTTTCGGTCTTTTAGAGGGAGAGAAATAATATAATTACCATCAAAATCAAATAATCCAACAAAACCTCCAGAAGAGTTCTTGAAGTCATCGATTCTGTCAAACTAACTCATGATGACTTTTCGACACACATTGGGCAGTAGCTGGGCTTTAACTTGAACGTGGGTAGATGTGTCTACTCGTGAAGGTTCTGGGTTCAATACCCAAACGAGAAAACGTTCATAATTCACTGCTCTACGTTGTTTCGAGTCACTGAGAATGCTCAAGGAGTATACCTGTCTAGGCATAGCTTGGCTAGTTCAGATTCGACACTGAATTGTCGGGGACCTTCACTCGTCAGATAACAATAGGAGACCCTAGACGCCCCAAGTCTTGATCGGATTGAAGCTCACGTTGCTCCGGTGCCAATCAGAGGCATCATCCAGCTTTCGCTCATCTTAAGGCGAGATGCCCGAAAAGTTTACATAGCCCCGCTCATATAGGCACGCACCACAGGAAACTGTAAAACCACTATTCGCCTGCGCGGCTGCACCTGAACACGGTGATATATTCAACATTATTTTCAAGTCAAAAAATGTATTTCAACAAACGCTGCTCAACTGCATTCCTGAGCTAGCCAACTGCATTCCTCCTCTCCATGACTTCACCCGCAATAATCGTCCCGCCAGGATTTCCCATCAGTATACCCTTAAGCCTACTTTCGGACGCACGGTTAAACTCAGAGACTCGTTCTTCAGCCGCACTGCACGAATATGAAATGCTCTTCCCAGCCTAATATTTCCCACAGACCACTACTCTTACCCGCAGATATTTAAGAGCAATGTGCACAGGTACCTCCTCTCCCATTCTCACTCTATACCTTCGGCCCGTGCTGTGTCTTGACCCTGGACACATAAGGGTATTAGCAATCCCCTGAGCACGCGCAAATTATAAAAAAAAAAAAAAAAACTGCTTGCCAGAACAAGGCAATGAGCTCTAAGCACATCCTCCCTTGAATCTCTCGGCGAGATATCGAGAATGAACATCAATGAATTGCACGATGGTTCTAAACACGTGTCAATATTCAACTTTCAACATTTTTCAACTTTTTGAGCTGTGTTTTCGAAACGACTAAGATACCTCACCCAAAGATTGAGAAGTTTCTAGAGGGACTGTTAACACTCTCTGAGCATTGTCAGTGTGACTCGAAAGAGGTGGTGCCGTAGAATTCTCTTTTGCCGTACAGGTAATCGAACTTTGATGCCGTAGGTTCAAAAGCGAAAGAGTCGCTGCACGGATCCACAAAGCCACGGGACTTAATAGTTAAAAAAAGATTACAGCGTCAGCATTGCCCGCAACGGCGCATAATAACACAAGCAGATGTCTTAGAGTTCCTCGAACTGTCGCGGAGGGAACCAGAAAAAATGAACACTCAACCAGTTCCTCTCCCATCAAACGCGGTTGTAAAACACTGCTTCCGGCAGCGCTAAAACAAAAGGGCTCCCCGCCCTCGTCCTCCGTGTGTCAATTACGAATTGATTTACATCTCAATCCATTTACGTCCCATCCTTCCGGTCGTTCTGTTCCCTCCGTGCACAGCGTCCCTACATCCCGGCAAAGAACTCATCCGTAAAAGGCTTTCAGAGAGTTCGCCCACTCCTCCCTTTTCCCCCTGCAAGGTCCCATTTTCTCCATAACACGAAGCCCCCGCATGACACCCCGTCCCGAGGTGTAGCCGAGTCCTTTTATGTCGAATATTAAACACTTTTACAACTTTCGGTTGCGCACATATCCTCGGCTCGTCATCCAAACAGTCTCACGCTGATGGCAAAATGGAATTAAGGACTCTCCCCCCTCTCCCCCGGGAGAACCAATTACTCATAAAAGCTGGCTCGCGCGTTCTTACAGCTTTTAACACCTTTTAATCAATATTTTTTTTCGCAGCTTCCCACAAACGGTTGCTTGGCTTGTTCGCACATTCCACTCGGCTGCCACACTTTTTCTCGGAGAGTTCAAAGTTGAACCGAAGGCGAAACTGTGCGCCAGCCCAGGTTGGTGAGTTGCATGCACAGCACCCGCGGCACTGCCTCGACAAGGTCATGTCAATTTTTTGCGCTTGCCTTCGCTCCTTAAAATCCTTTCGGTATCGATTGACAGGCGCACTCCTTCAAGTGAAATGAATTTATTATGCTCCATTACGTTCCACACACACACACACACACACACACACGGTAACAGGCTGAGCCGGAGAGAAGAGGCCCGAACTGTTCACAGCGGCGATGCAAAGGTGCCTCGAAGAAGGTAACTTTCCAAATCGCTGGAAACTCCAAAACCTGGTACTGATACCCAAAGGCAATAAGCCCCCAGGAGAACCGTCAGGGTACCGACCAATCTGCCTGCTTGACACCACGGGAAAGATCCTTGAGAGCATCATATACGGCAGGTTAATCGGTGTGGCGGAGGAGCGAGGAGCCTTGTCCGACCATCAGTTCGGCTTCAGGAAATCGCGCTCCACCATCGACGCCATCAAAGAGGTGGTAGACACAGCAAGCGAAGCGATAACGGGTTCAAGATGGAGGGGCGGTACAAAAAAATACTGTGCCGTAGTTACGCTGGACATCAAAAACGCGTTTAACTCAGCGAACTGGTCCTGCATCATGAGAGCCTTGAATAGGATGAGCACACCGCAGTACTTGAGGAAGATTATCGTCAGCTACTTCACCAATAGGAAACTTAGATACCAGACTGACGATGGAATGAAATACCACGAAGTCTCGGCAGGCGTTCCACAGGGCTCAGTCCTTGGACCCCTCCTGTGGAACCTAATGTACGACGGAGTACTGAGACTCACGCAACCAGACGGAGTCAAGGTGATCGGTTTTGCCGACGACATCGCGGTCGTGACAGTAGCCAAAAATATCCACGAGGTGGAAGCAGCCACAAACGAAGCGATCGCCAGGATCAAGGATTGGATGGAATCCGCCGACTTAGAACTAGCTGACCACAAGACTGAGGCTGTCTTAATAACCAGTCGAAAGACGGTGGAATACGCTAGCTTCCGGGTTGGTTCCCAGATAATTCGATCGAAGATGGCTCTGAAATACCTAGGGGTAATGCTCGACAACCGGCTTAACTTCAAAACGCACGTCGAGTACTGCAGCAAAAAGGCAGCAAGGATGCAGGCAGCGCTCTCAGGAATGCTGCCCAACATCGGAGGACCTGGATACGAGAGAAGGATCCTGCTTTCCACAGTGGTAAGCTCAATCCTCCTATATGCTGCACCAGTATGGGCGGGGGCCCTGGCGAACACGGATGCAGCAAGGAAGCTCTCGACACCATACAGGCTCTGCGTGATAAGAGCAATCAGCGGTTTCCGAACAATTTCGTACGAAGCAGCCTGCGTCATTGCGGGTATGGTCCCGATCGACATTCTCGCCAGCGAAATGCAAAGGATCTACCTACGGAGATCTGCAAATCACTCGGTGACTAGCGCAAGAGGTCTAAAAAAGGAAGAAAGGGCAACATCAATGGCACTGTGGCAAACCAGGTGGGACACCACAACCAAAGGCAGATGGACCCATAAATTGATACCCAGAATAGAAGCCTGGACAACGAGAGCTCACGGGAACTGCAACTACCACCTCACGCAGTTCTTGTCGGGCCATGGGGGTTACCGAAAATACCTCCACAGATTCGGTCACGACAGCTCACCCACTTGTCCAGAATGCGCGCGCGAAGATGAAGACGCAGAGCACGTAATATTCCATTGCAGACGCTTTGCCGTGGCGAGAGGAAGTCTACCAACTCCCGAGCTCGTAGTTAGCCATATGATGGAGTCAGCTGACAAATGGCTAGTGACATGTTCCTTTATTACAAGGGTGCAGATCGAGCTAAGAAGGCTGGAAAAAGAAAGAAAGGCCGAATTGGCAAATATAGTTCACATAGCGTGATATGCTAACCAGCCCCGCGAAGTAATACCTAACGGCAGTTCCGCGGGGAGAGTGGTAGAAGTGTGCAGAGGTGTGGTTTAGGACGTAGGCGCGAGGAAAAAGGAGAACAATATCCCGTGAATCGTTCATGCTGGTAACACGGGTTACCAGTATCTTGAAGAAGATTCCACATCCATTGGCGCAAACCATAAAAAAAAAAAAAAAAAAAAAAAGGCTGAGCCGGAGGTGATGCAGGGCCGCGAGTTAATCGAGAAGCAACCTCAGCAGCCACCCGATGCCAGCTGTAGTAATAAATTGAAAAACTCTTAACTGACGCTCCAGCGTGGGGAGGGGGAAGGGAAGTCAGCGCACAACACCTGCGAGTAGTTGGCGTCCTGCTGGGATTGGCACGAATAGGAAGTTGGTACGCGCCGCAGAGAGTGTGAATCCGGGACGATAGCTCCTCGCATTGATTGATGTGCGTGCATACCGCCCCCACCACCGCCCGCCCCAGGAAAGGGAACCGCTCTGTGTGACTGCTTAAGCACACACCAGCTGACACTTAGTCAGGTTGCTGTCATCATTAAAATTGAAAACTGGCATCCAGCCGTGCCCCTCCCAGGGGGAAGGACCTTCGTGTGGGCCGATTGAAAGTGGATCAGATGGTGCGGCGGCTTGATCCCTTTTCCGGTGGCCTTGAGGCAACGACAAGGGAGCCGGGGGAAAATTACGCCACGTCCTTTGCTCAAAATCAAGGATATATTGTTTCCAGTTTGTTATCACACGGTTCGCTTTGTAATCGATAACTTCTGCCTGAGTTCACCGTCTCCGCACAGGAGACTGTGCGTCGTGGGGATGGCTGGGGAGACGGACGGGAGACGACGCGTCTCAAAATGCGGGCCTAATTGAAAGCTCGTTGTTGATATTGTCAGTCAAAGGGAATTTAGAATTCAATAAACCACCGTAAGCTGTTTATCCTTTTGTTTGTCAATGGAACTTTTCCTTGTCGTTGGGGTAGGCTTGTTGCCTGACAGGACGTCGATTCCATTGTCATAATTTCGGAAGGAACTCACTTTCACGTGGGGTTCGGGTTGTTTGTTTGCATTGACAAGGATCTAAGACGCTCCTGCGGCCACCCTTCGCGTGAGGAGCCTGTTCATCGTGTTCCGTGACACAATTTCTTGAATTTCTTCAAATTTCGGTGACTTAGGGGCTTATGGGTGTTTTGCAGCAGCGGATGTTACTTTTCTTTTGATTTGGCGGAGGGAGGAGCGTAAAGTCGGCCGATTGGCAATTTTGTAAGGCTTGCTCACGCAGTGTGGTGGTGGTATTCTTCCGATCAAGGCTTGCGGGTATTTTTCAAGTTTGAGACGGAATTCAAGGTGTCCCAAGCGTGCATTCTGGGTAATGTTCAAAGCCGGGACAAAATAGGGGCGGATCGTTTAGAAAGCGCAATTGAGAGATGGTTCATCTTGGATCGACCTCCGTTTAGAGATGGTTCATCTTCGCTCGCCCTCGACAGGGCGGTGGGCTGAATAGCTGTGGAGAAAGGCTGTTTTATTATTTTTTTTTGGTGGGCGGCATGCGATTTCCTTAACATCATCCTGGAGAAGATCGTGCAAGACTCACACGCCAACACTAGAGGCACGATCTTCCAGAAGTCCGTACAACTGTTAGCATACGCGGATGACATTGACGTGATTGGCAGAACACAGCGAGCCGTTAATGAGGCGTTCCCTAGCATTGAAGCCGAAGCGGCTGAAATGGGTCTAGCGGTGAATGATGGCAAGGCGAAGTATATGCTGTCATCAAGAAAGGACACACTGCAACACAAAGCGACGTCTTGGACAGAGCGTCACAATGGGCAGCTATAACTTCGAGGTAGTGAAGGACTTCGTTTACCTCGGCTCCGGAGTAAATAGTACGAACAACATCAGTTCCGAGGACAAACGCACAGTAACTCTTGTCAATCGCTGTTTCTATGGGATCAAGAGGCAATTGAGTAAAAGAGCCATCTCTCGAAGGACCAAGCTGACTTTATACAAGACCTTGATCATCCCAGTCCTGCTGTACAGCGCGATGGCATGGACAATCTCAAAAGCGGAAGAGGAAGTCCTTGGTGTTTCTTCGAGAGAAAAGCTCTGCGTGCGATCGTTGGTTCTGTTTGCGTTGACGGTTTTTGGAGGAGAAGATTCAACCGCGAACTGTACAGCAAGATGAGTCTAGCCCGGCGTCTTCGGATCCAACGCCTAAGATGGCTAGGCCATGTAGAGCGTATGGACAACTCAGCTCCGGCTTGAAGAGTCTTCGACTCCGAACCCGTGGAACAACGTAACAGAGGACGCCAGCGTTTAAGGTGGCGCACCCAGGTGGAGAAGGACCTCAACCAATTTGGCGTGCGACACTGGAGACAGCTAGCCAGAGGGGCTTGTTGGTTGAGGCCCAGGTCCACCCCGGACTGTAGCGCCAAATAAAGAAGAAGAAGAAGGCATGCGAGTACAAACAACCACCTGTTGAATTGCGCTCTAAAACCCACAAATTCATGTCGGGCACAAAAGACTGTTCTTTGGCGAGTGTGTCATCTGGCGCTCTTCTTTTTGAATCGTACTCCTGGCTTCTGAAAGTCTGAGTGGGTTACAAAAAGCGATTACTTCTCGGCGGTACTTTGAAACGTCCAGCCGCCTACTCAAATACGAGGGTGGGAATAAGCCTCGCATGAAACAAACGAATGAATGTTTTCCCTTCAATTCGTAATTTCTTCCCCAACTTTCTTTCCCCGTAACACAGTGCCCAATACTTACTTACTTATCAGACATACGACCCGTGGAGGGTCCCAGCCTGAGTTGTCACTGTCTCCCAAAGTTGACGGTCCTGGGCTGCTTCCAGTCATCAAGATCAAGCTGTATTGCATCCGCGATTACTTGGTCTTTATACCGGAGATTCTGTCTACCGCTCCTCCTCGAACCAGGAGTTTCGGATTCGAAGATGCGCTCGGTATGACGGTGATTTTTCCTTCCGGACTACTTCCAGATCCTGGTACAGCTCGTAGGGTTCACGGTTGGCTTCTCCTCCATTCGTCGGATCGTTTCTTGATCGTCAGCATATATCTTGTCTTATCCTTATTGACCTTAAGACCAGCTCTTTTCGCCGGTTCTTCAATCGCCGTGAAAGCTTCCACTACGGCACGTTGGAAACGCGTGACGATTTCCATGACATCTGGGTATCCTAACAGTTGGACTGAGTTGTCGAAGATAGTGCCTCTGCATTCACAGTAGCCAGTACCGAATTGAGGGAATCGGCCGACAGCGCATCTCCTTACGAAACCCGGTGAAGGTTTCCAACGGTTCAAGAGTCCTCGATCCAAAACATGGATCACCTTAAAAAAAAAATGCACAAAAAACAAAAATCCGTCGACTGCACTGGCTCGGCCACATCGAGCGCATGAATACCAATGCTCCAGCGGAGAGAGTCTTCGAATCTGAGTCCTTGGTTCGACAAAGAAAGAAAGACTGTATCTCCTGGTCTTTATGATTGGAAGCAGCGTGCCCAGGACCTTCAACCATGGAAGTCACCGATCCTTGGAGGGTCTGAGCCTGATGAGTAAATAAGGAGAGGCCACTTCTTTCAATGATGTATAAATGATGTGAAGCCACACACCCTTCGATGAATTCCTAATCGTTCAAGTGAAACAACATCTTCTTACCAAAAAATGTAAATATATTTTTTATTCATTTGTATAATTTACAGAAAAATTATTATTATTTTTTTTTGTTCATATACACACATATAAACATTCTTACGACAATAATTACTTTCTCTTTTCATCTTAAACTAAGCGAAAATAAAAAAAATAAAACAATTAAATCACTCGTATGTATAAAAAACCGAACGAAAAAGTGTAAAGATGTAAAAAAAAAAAACAAAAACAAAAAATCTTTATTTTCTATTGCTGTATCATTTTTGTTTTCATTTGTCTATTCGAGGAACACATTTACTTGAGATTTACATTACAGTTTAAGTTAAAAATAAAAATACATTCATTAAAAAAGAATAAAAAAAAAAAAGAAAATAGAAAAAAAAGCACAGAAAAATAAATTCCTTCAGGTTAAGTGTAAATTAAGAGCAACAAAAATATTGAGTAGCCATTCCTTATCGCGGTAACAAGAGTCTTATTTATAACATTTATTAGTGATTCTTAATTCTTTCTTATTTTTCCTTTTAAATATGTATAGATATTTAATTTTAATGATGAAGAAATTTGAAAATATTTTTTTTTTAATTTTATTTGCTCGGCGCATATATATATGTTTTTGTTAAATGTGTTTTTTTTTTTTTTTGTAGCAAGATACAATAACTAGATACATATGTATATATAAATATTCATTCTAATTGTTTATTCTATTTAATTAACAATAGTTTTGCTTAAGGGTATTCTGGAATTCGAATTCTTTTGTTTTTTGTTTTGAATTTACCTACGTTTTATTTTCTGTTTAAATAATTTAAGCTTTTTATTTATTTCTTGTCTTTTTTTTGTTTTCTTCGTTTCAGCTTGGATTTTTTAAGCTGTTACATTTGATGAATTAATGCAAGGAGTTTTAAGTAATGACGGCTACATTTTGAAATTCACTTGAGGCGCGTGGATGTGCTCTAGAAGTTGACGGAGACTTAAGGGGGAGAGAGAGGCGGTTTTGAGAGGCTTTTGGAATGTCTACCTGACGCCGGGCGTTGAATGTAGCTGAAGTGGAAGAGATTCTTGATCGAGATGGTGTTTTTGAGTCTAGACTTAAGTCAGTTTGGTAGCTAAAGGAGTCGGCTTAGCTTCATAGGATAAAGGTTTCGACGCAATACAGCTGCCTTCTGTGCCACAACTTGTATTGCTGCTTCAGAGACTAGGCTGAAGTCCACCTTGGGTAGTAATAGGCTATTTCGCGGAAGATCAAGAAGCCAGGGACAGACACAAGACAGCTGCCTTCTGTGCCACAACTTGTATTGCTGCTTCAGAGGCTAGGCTATTTGAGAAAGATCAAGAAGCCAGGGACAGACACAAGACAGCTGCCTTCTGTGCCACAACTTGTATTGCTGCTTCAGAGGCTAGGCTGAAGTCCACCTTGGGTAGTAGTAGGCTATTTCGCGGAAGATCAAGAAGCCAGGCACAGTCACAAGACAGCTGCCTTCTGTGCCACAACTTGTATTGCGGCTTCAGAGGCTAGACTGAATCCACGTTGGGTAGTAATAGGCTTTTTCGCGAAAGATCAAGAAGCCAGGGACAGTCACAAGACAGCTGCCTTCTGTGCCACAACTAGTATTGCTGCTTCAGAGGCTAGGCTGAAGTCCACCTTGGGCAGTAATAGGCTTTTTTTCGAATGATCAAGGAGCCAGTGAAGGGTTCAATCAATCCTACGCAGCCTTTGAAATCAGATGACCACAAGTCCAGGATTGATTGCTAAGCACCATGAAATGCCTTTGATCTTATCGAGACATACCTCAAGTTGGCACTAAAGTTGACAACGATACGCCAAAAGTGGCGACATACATCAATGAAAAATGCAACAGAGCTCACTCACTGCATGTTTCAATCCACAAGAGTATGGATTGACTAATTCTTGGCGATGTATGTTGCATGAGCTAATGACTTTGCCGTCGATGAGCTTACTATGGATATGTTGCATGAGCTAATGACTGTGCCATCGATGAGCGTACTATGGATATCCGGTAGCAGAGTATTTGTCAGAGCTGGCCCATAGCAAGGTGATCCAAAGGAAGTTTATGGACACGTCGGATATGACGACATGAAAAACAAAATCTTGTGCCCACTTTAGCCGAGGTTCTAGGTAACTTAACAAAAGTTCGTCGCCACTCCTAAATCCTTACGAGCCTCTGGCTGCTTTTGGCAACCAAAGGGTGATTGTTGCAGCCTTCCCAGCTTCAATGCTTTAGCATCAGCATTTGATGGCAGAGAGTGTTCAACAAGAAGGGACTTATTCAAGCTCGACAAACGTTTCTTCTCCTCTTCCTCGAGACTGAGAAGAACGACTTGTGGACCTAACAATAATTTTTGCGGACTGTAGGAGCCAAAGCCTTTACTCTGAATAAATGTACCCACATCCGGGGGTTTTGTGGAACTCAACTGGTCCCTCCAATCGACCTACCTAGAGGACAAATGGGGAATAGTGGAAGCTTATGATGTCACACAATATTCACAGATGAAGTTATCATTTCCTGATCCATCAGAGATGGCAAATTGTGTACCAGCTTCGACGAAAGGAACTGAGTCATACGGAGGGAATGGGCGTCGTAAACTTATTGACTCTTTCCAGCTGTGGAGCTTCTCCTGATGGTGCTGCATTTAAAGTTAACGAAACACTTTTACATCACCAAGCCATATTTTTGGATGCATTTCGAGGAGATTCTCTTCGAAGACCGGCTGTGTTGGGTGGTGCACTAAAAACTTGGAATGCAGCGCAGAGCATATGGCCAACCGATTACCTTCCGCCAACCTTGGGAAAAGTTGCGATTTCTGGACCAGTAACAATGGAAGGAATGAGTGGCGACAGCAGAGAGGGACATCGCCCTATACACCGATGGATCGAAAAATTCCTGGCACTAAGGGATGACTGCAGCGTCTTTCAAGCCGAAGTGGTTGCCCTAAATGAGGTGGCATGAGGCATTACCGGCGGATCGATCACCATCTTTTCTGTCAGCGGGCAAACGGCTATAAAGGCCATGGCATCGGACATCAGACATCGAAGCTTGTTGGACTTTGCAGGCAAACTGTCAACGAGATATCCTCGGAAAATTTGGTGACCCTCCGTTGGGAAGCGGTACACACTGGAATTCAAGGTAACGAAATGGCGGACAGTCTCGCGAAGAAGGGCTAGGAGCCGGGAGAATCTCTGGCATGGTATCGTGCATACGCCACTCAGCTCCATAAAGAAAAAGCTAATAGACGAGGCGCTGGATAGAGCTAGTACTCACTGAATACTGCAGCCACACCAAGGGCCCTATGGCCGAAGCTGAACAAGAATAGATCAGCATGTAGTCACAGGGATGTACGAACACTAATAGCAGTCCTTAACGGACACTGGGCGATATGATATCGGAGTTGGAAATACCAGGCCATTCAATCAATTCCGGCTTTAGAAATCAAGTCTAAGGTAGTCGCAATCCACCGGGAAGGCCTCAAGGTTCTTGGAACGCACATTCGATCACTCTATGCTGGGTCCCAGGTCACAGAGACATAGCTGGCAATGAGCTGACAGATGAACTTGCCAGGAAAGGGCTCGAGCCCTAGGCGATCCCATGGTTTAGTCCACCCTTATCTGCCATCAAGAAAATAGTGGGTATTCAAGTCATGGCGCTCGCAAAGGAAATGCGGGGCTCTATCCCCACTTGCGAGACCTCTCGAACGTTATGGCCTAAGTTCGATAGTACAAAAGACCCACACCCTTCTTCAATGCAGCAAAAAGCTGCTGCGGATGGCAGTCACAGCGCTAACAGGCCATAATCACCTGAGATGAATAATGAACATGAACAAAAAATGGGACTTAGCCTTGACACCATATGCAGAGGTTGCTGGGACTAAGAGGAAATCGAGGACCCTTCTTGTCGATGCCCCAGTATTCTACCAAGACCTTCAAGATATTGCCCAAAATACCATTGAAATCTATTTGCAGGTTCGTCAAGGCTTCTTGATGGCTGGAAGGGAGTAATGCAACAGCACCTGCAGCTAAGGAGTAAGACAGCAAGGATGCGTCCTCCCTCTCATATGGGTAACTCAATGGGTCCAACGGGACCGAGGCATCATCAACATCAACAAAATCTGCAGCTAACGAGTGAGACAGCAAGGATACGTCATCCCCCTCATATGGGTAACGCAACGGGCAAAACGCGACCTAAGTGAGCCGTGGTGCCTCCAAACCTAACCTAACCTACCGAACACTGTGCAATAGGTACACATGCGATGGGACTGAATATACCTCATAACGATTTTTGCAAATGGGAGAAACAGTATCTATCCAACATCTGCGAATGCCCAGCCTTAGCAACGGAGCTAGGGGAATTACACCGCGAGGTTTCATCAATTTTCTCCGAACCTACCATGTTCCGCCATAGATTTTCAAGGACTGCAGTTTTTGATAAACCTCGTTGCAGCCCCCTTGAATTCACCCGTCCAGAGCTTGTCAAACAGAACAAGCCTACAGAGTGAACTTCAGTTTAGTTTGGTGATCATCATCTCATCTCTTTCTATCTTCTGGTGTTCTCACACTACGTCAACAGTTAGCTGTTCTGGCGGCCATTTAAAAAATTGAGAGTGAGTGACATTGGTTTTGGCTAGAAAATATACATTGAGAGCGAATGACTCGAGTATTGAGAACTTCGGTTGATGTTTCAGTAAAAGTTCATCCAAACCTCGCGGTTTCGGTTCGGTGGCAACGTGGTATAAAGCGGTGTTTGTTTAAAACACCTCCAAAGATTCGCCCAAGAATCTGTCTGGTTTAAAAATTACAGTAGGTCTCACGGTTGTGTAAGCCTCCTAAGCATGGGCCCAATGAACCCAAGACGTTGGTCTGAATGAGCCTCGGCCAATAAGACCTCAGGGCACACAATTTACCTACCAACCTTCCTAAATAGGTTGGTAACAGGAGCGCTATTTCCTGAATGAAATGCAGCTTTCCGTGCGACATGCCTCGTTTGTCCAAACGCCACGATCATGGATCTTAACCAATCTGCACCGCTACACTGAAGACGGGGCGCAGAGCTTATGGTATCTGGTGTGGTCCACTTAAGACTAAAAATGAAAACTCAGAAGAATGGATTCAAAGGAGTCGTTCTTTGCAGCTTCGACAATTGTTTTCTCCTTGCTGCGAAGACTTCCAATCTTCCGCTTCGTGCCCGAGATGGGCTTTCGGTCTCAAGCAACCTCCTGTCTGACTTGGTTCGGGTCAGACCATCCATCGATCACAAGACTGATAAGTGAGTTGTTTCTGAACACGCCTCTCGAGTATGAAGTGGCAAAACCCTACCCTTTTACAAGCCATGCCTACCTCTGGTGAAAAAAGGTACATTTTTTGACAGGATAACACCTGGCGAACATAGACTGGGACAACACTGGTTTTTGACAGGCCACACCATTAGACAACGGAGGTCTTAGTTTTGACAGGTTACAGCCGTAGATGGCACAGCTCTTTGAAACACACTTCTTGGCCCCGTAGCACTGGCCACTAGTTCTTGACAAAATGGAGTAAAGCTCGTGATTGTGCAGTAATAGGCATCAGGCCCGATTCTGTGTACCCTGGAAGTTGGGGAGTCTTCTAAAGATGAATCTTGGCCATCTTTGGAAGACTTACCAACATCGTCGATGAACTGTGTCTGCCAACTACCAATTGATGACTTGAGCGAGACAAGCTTTCGGTCGTTTGCTTAGCCACCATCCTTGTGGACTTCAATCGCAGGGTGTATGCACGCCGCTCTGTTGCGGTCTGAAACAAGGTTGAAGATAAAGAGTCTTCTTAAGAGCCGGTCTACATGAGACTCTTCGTCACAAAGGACCTGAGTCACGTCTCTAGACTTCTCTGGGGGCAGTGGACACATTTTTTCGAGTCACCAGCAATGTGCAATGAAGAGTCTTCATTAGCGACGGTGTACCCGCCGCTTGGGGTTTTAACGAGCGACGTCGGTGTACCAGCGTGGCGTTTAAAGAAGCGACGTCGGTGTACCCGCTTGGCGTTTTAACGAGCTACGTCGGTGTACCGCTTGGCGTTTAAACAAGCGACGTTGGCGTCTTAACGCGCGGCGTAGGCGTACTCGCGTTGCGTTTTAACGCGCGGCAACCGCCTGGCACACATTACCAAGATCTGCAGTTTCCGGAGCAGCGGCATTGCAGGGGGTGCTGTTTGTGGCGCAAGTTCTCATAAACTTCAGCATGAATTACGCCGCAAATTCTTTTTGGATGGTCATGTTTTTAAACTGCGTGGGTGGTAAAATTACGCAAGCGGTTACCGCGCGGTTAACGCTCGTCTGCAAAGTGCATGCGAATGGGTTGTAGAAGCTGGTTCCTGCTCAATTTTGGGCTATGAACGGGCTTTTGAGAAAAAAAAAATATCCTTTGACTTTGTTGGCGACTAAAAATACTGACATTGAACCCAAAGAAGCTCATAGACGGGATTAATAGAGACAACACGATGAAATTGAGTCTCAAGGCGGGAATTTGGCAAAATGGCAGGCCAACTGGTAGAAAACGGGCAAAGCACGAAGAAGAATCCAAAATTCCTTGCAACACCTCTCCAAACATTGACGTCGACCACACTGACTTCCAGAGCTCTTGTTTTCCCTCTTAGCACGCACCTGGTTCCATCGATTGAAGCGAACCCCTTGCACCGTATTCGACAGCCTCCTCCTCCTCCCAATCGCCTACCATCTTCTCCATCACATCCACTAACCATTTTATACATAAACATTGACTATTTACAAGAGTTACATAAATTCCCACCTCCTTAAGTACTGTCCTGTGCACATGTGGAGGGACAGGCAGCCAACAACAACGAGAACAAAAAACACCGACGTATAGTCCTTCAGGAACCTGATCAAATCCTGCATTCCGAAGCGACTAAGTACCGGACAAATGAAGAAAACAAACAATTTCGAAATAAATAACAACCTGTCTTGTCCCCCCTGTGTTGTCGTCCTTCACGGAGGGAGGAGAGACGAAAGTTTCCTTCCCCCTCCCACCACACACCGAAGGACGACTCTATTTGAAAGAGGGAAGGAATTGAATTGAAAAAAGAGGACGACGAGACAAGAGTATTAAAGGAAACGAAAAGAAAACTTTTTCACTTTCATTCACTCGTCTTCCCCTCACCGGCACCCACACTCGCCACAGTGAATGCCAACAGCATTCGAACTGGCTCATGTCACGTCCTTGATGGGTCATTAACGAGACAAAACAAGGAAATAAAACTGAAATTCAATATCCTGTCAGGCAATCAAGGGGAGCGCGCCTACACACAGGCACACACATTCACACAAACACACACTCACGCACACACACGCATACGCACGCACATAAAATCGAAAAAGAAACAAATAAACTAGGATAACACATTAACACAAAAACAGGACGACACAGGACACCCCCGATGCCAGTTGTCGCCATCAGCGTCAAGCGCACACAATCCATTCGCCTAGGCGCCCCTCCTTCCATCCACCGAGACGCGTCTATCCTTGCGAGAGAGAAACAGCGAGAGGATGTCGGAGTGCTGCCGCCGCCGGCCGAGGAGTCATCGTTTATCAGACAGCAGCTCACGCGAACTTGGTCACAAACGCCCACCGCTGGGTGTCGAGGGCCGAGTTGCAGCGCTCCGCCGAGATGCCGTCCAGCTCGTGCACATCCCTGGTGTCCAGGCAGATGTTCATTTTGGAGTGCTTGATGAGGCCACCGTCGCGCAGCGTCCACATCTGATTCTCGGACTCGTCGCACAGCTTCATCACCACTTGCGAGCCCCTGGCGAAGTTGACCAGCGTCAGGCAGAGGTCGTGATGTTTGATTTGTCCGCGCTTCGTTAGAGTCCACTCCTGATTGCCGCCGGTGTTGTGACACTGATAGATGCCTGGACAAAGAGAGAAAGAGAGGAGGATGTGTCAATGGACAGTGCATTCAGTGGGAAAGCGTGAAGCGACTTACCGACTGAGCCGTCGATGAGGTGGCCAAGGGTGTCCAGGCAATAGGGTCCTTGCCGGAGCTGGCCGTACTGCTGGGTGTCCGGCACTTGAAGGTCCGGGTACACGTGCTCCAGGTACCACTTGAACGGCTTGCACTGCAGTCGCTCCTTCAGTTCCAGTCGGTCGGCGATGCTGTGGGCGAGGGAGGGTGAGTGGGGTTAATGGGGATGGTCCTGGGTGGGGGCTGGGTGGTGTGCACTTACTTGCCGAAGGGAATGTTCTTGGCCAGGGGGACGGCGTTGTAGTAGTACTGCTTGTAGTCGTCCATCCACACCTCGGCGGCGCGGCGGGTGTTCCGAGCGAAGACGTTGCCGCTGCCCCCGGGGAACGTGTACGGATGGCGCTTGCGGAAGACATGGCCCACCCGACTGCACGGGATGATCTCGAGGCTGCCGCCGCACTGCCACACGCGGAAGGATATCTCGAGGTTCTCGCCGCCCCACACGTCCATCTTCATGTCGTACTTGCCCAGCTTGTTGAAGTACGCCTTGTTGATGACGAACAGGCCACCGGCTATCATGGGCGTGCGGATGGCCGCGGTCGGGTCGTTCTGTCGGTCGGAGCGCTCCGACGCGCTCAGGTACTCCCACTTGAAGATCAGATTCCAGTCGAAGCCTCCCCGCAGATCGGCCGACGCACCGATGTACTGGAAGTTGTCCATGCTGATCACGTCGATGACGGGGCACACCACTCGGGTGGGGTTCTCGGCAACCCGCTCCAGCAGCGGCTCCAGCCAGTTCTCGTTGCATTCCACGTGGCTGTCGAGGAAGGTGAGCACCTCGGCCACGGCCGCATCGGCGCCACGCACTCGCGAGCGCACGAGACCTTCGCGCTTGTCGTTGCGCAGGATGCGGACTTTATCGATTTTGGCCAACTCCAGGCCGTCCTCAGCTGAAATGGGATAGAGTGTGAGAGAGATGCGTCGGAGGAGGGGAATGTCGGTACTCACGGTGGTCACTGAAGTCGTCTACGAGGACAATCTCCTTGATCAGATGCTCCGGGCTGCGATTGAGGACACTGAAAAGGACAAGGCAAAGTTCAAGTCGTCTGTGACGTGAAACGCCGACCTCGAGACTCACCTGACAATGGTCCGGAGGAGCGTTGAACGGGCTTCGTTGTGGAACGTGATAATCACACTCGTCTCGGGAAGGTCCGAGCGCCAGATTTTCTTGCGGCACCTGCAAATGACAAGACAATGTGTGCTTCGTTAGTTCATGTTGTGTTTATTGATTCAAGGACAATGTGTGTGCGTGCCAGCACTCCGTTTGCTTTGTGGAATGAAGATGAAAGATTCCGAAGGACTCTGATGAATGCCATGCGATGACTGTTTGTCAATGCAAAGGGGGCGAGGGCGGGGGCGGACTGATTGTTCGACCACAGCAAAGGATGAATGTCGGAATGGCACGTGAATTCATTTGCAGTCGATTTGAGGTTGTGTCGGAGGAGGAATACAAGGAAAAGAGAGGAACTTGGAAACAAGGACTACGTGAGGGACTCGTTTGCAGATTGCATGTGGCCTAGGATGGGAAAGGAGGTAGATATTTGTTGGGTTGATTTCTGACAGGAAACTCCAAGGAATTCAAGGGATCCATGAGATTCGGAGGCAATGGAATCGGGTGGAGAGCTTCCTCCTGTCACCCAAGCCATCCCTCCACGACGCCGCCAAAATCCGCCGTCTAAGGCGATTATGAACGACGTGCACCTGGCCAGAGAAAGCAAAGCAAAAACCGAAAAAAGGAGCAAAATCTCGTCTAATTGTTTCCACGGGAGGAAATCCATAAAACACAGCAACCGTCCTAGAAACTAATCATTCCACTCTCACGTTCATAATCTTTATTCACCCCGAGGGCATTAAGACATCCCCCTCGCCCCTCCCCCCACCGCCACGCTCTGCATCGCCACGATTCTGACTTGTGAAAGTGCCCAACAAAAGGTCCACTTAAAGGATAATAAAACGCATTATAACGTCTAAAAGCGTCTCGAGGCGAAAGCTTTTTATGGAAAATCCTCATCTTCGTCTTCAAAGGAGCCAACAACCCCTCCACCACTCACGCCCACAAGCTAATTGCGTTTAAAATTATGTTCCTTGGCATCGGCAGTGTTGTGCCCGTGTTAGGGTTACGCTTTATCCTTTCTCAAGAAGCACTTGACTGCCAGAGGGCAGCGGCACCAGCAACAGCAGGCGACTTAAGTGCGAACGATTCGTTCGTCCCAAATGCAATTTAGAGTCCCAAACACAACTTACCGACATTCGGGACCGAAAACCATTTAACGGAAAGTGCCCAGCGAGTGGATTCCTTTGTCGGGCCGCGCCGGGGGTGCGGCGCTCGGGCGAGGATGAGGAATGATGAACATTTTGAGTGTCGATGGCCGTCATGGATCGTAAACAAACTCGAACACATGAAGTTCGGATACCCGTTTCGAACACTCTGGCACCACTGGTGACCGGGTTGAGATGCGAATAAATATGTCACAAGCCTCCCCGGCCCGCAGCCACCTTCGCGCCGATGGATGTCCCATTGCCTGGGGGCACGGCCCGTGGGGAGCGATGATTCAAAACGGGTTTACTTTCCAATTTTACACCAGCGGGGATTTATTTGCGTGCGAGGATTTATCGAGCGATTTGCTTTTATTCCAGACCCACCCGGCCGGCGCCCGCCCGCCATTCTTGTTTTTTTTTGTGCGGACACAGCTGGTGTCATTTGATTTAATTGCCGAGGCGGTGGGGGCATGCGGGAACTCGCTCGATAGTTTGCAAAACACGAAAGTTTCGGTCCTAAATGATGTTTGACTGCGGCCAGCGTGTAGTTTCGACAACGAATGGGTTTCTGATGAAGTGCTCTGTGGACGAGGGTGCGATGAAAGGGTGACTTGCTTTAAGAGGTTTGCTTTCCTCTTCTTGAAGGAGGATCTTAAGAGAAGGACTAGCTACACCCGGCTCATGTTGAATTTCGGTGGTGAACATAAGTGATTCTTAAATTCGTTTTGAATTTGGCCTTGGATGCAATGAGATGACTGGACCCTTTAGAGGTGAAGGCAGTTTAAATCTGAATCGTGGCTACTTCAAGTCTCTCTCTCTGCTGGATGCCAAAGGATCGCGTAAGCAGTAGAGACCCAACGATTCTTACGGCCAACCACAGGAGTCCATTATTGCCACTCTACTATTAATCTTGTAAACAAGGCTTGCACGTGGTAGGTAGGCAGGTTAAGGCGCCCTCTATGTCAAATTTAATCTACGTACCATGCTCAAAACTACGTTCGTTGTGACGCCATGTGGATCGTTCCAGTGTCAATCCACCTGCCTGGCTGCAGGAAGCTGTATCAACGGATGAGTCGCTTGAGTCATATAAGCCACTGAGGAGGTGCATACGCCACGAGAGACGATGCTGGGGAGTGACGGTGTTCTACTCACCAAGACAACTTTTGCAGAAGACGTTTATGAGGGCTCCGACTTTTATCCCATGTGCACTGACGACGTTGACATGCCCACCGATGACGATGAGTTTGAAGCTGCTTTCAGAATGCCTTGAGTCTATTTTAGGTAGGTAAGGGGATTTAAAACGATGCACTCAAGCAAAAGACAAAGCAAAAGGCCAAAGCAAAAGGATTTAAAACGACGCACTCAAGCCAAAGCCACGCTAGCTTACAAAAAAAGAGGATTAGGTCGGCGTGGTTATTACGACAGCCAGCCAGTTTTGCCAGTGAATATTCTAGAATTGATTTGAACGGTGTTTCACTTCGTCCCTTAGATTGTCAAAGAAGTAGGAGCCCATTATGGTTTTCCTTAGAGACGCGAGAGGGGAGCTGCAGAAAAGGTGTAGGCAGCTGCTGCAGAAATAATTTTATAATAGTCCTAGACTTTTTGTTTGTAGACCCAATAGGCAGTGTCCGGTGATTATCCCCACTGCGGTGCTAATTTTCGATCTCTTTAAGGAGGTCAAGCTATTTTGGATCGAGACAAGGCTTGGAGATATGGCATGTAATGCATGTCTTCCATCTGGCATTGATTTTTGTTAAGTTGGCGATTTTGGCGAGAGTGCCAGCTTCAAAGATTGGTATGATGTCTCTATGGCCAGGTACCCAACACAGGCGACTGTTAAATTGTTCGGATATCTCGACAGTTTATGGAGATCGATGTCAGGGATTTATTGGATACAGATATTGCGGGTGGATACCACGTTCAACATCAGCCTGGACAAGACTTCGCTAATTGCCATTGTATCCGCTTGGAAGACACGGCAGTGATTAGCTAGACGAAGTGAGTCATTCAAAATAAAATGTTCAGACAATACACCACTTCCTACTTCATCTGCGGTTCTGGATCCATCTGTGTAGAAATGGATAACGTTTCCAAAGGCTATATTACCCCCGTACCAGAAGTCTCTTTAAGGTATCAGGGATTCGAAGATTTCCTCTTGGAAGTATCTAGGTTAAGTGTCAAGTCAAGGTTGGTGGAGGTTCTCTTAAGAATTTTGGCATGTCCAAATGTGTAGGTATTTGTGCACTAAATATATCTAGGGAGTAAGGTTGAATATGCTTTCGAGTGCATCAGTAGGAGTGGTTCTCAAGGCTTGTCTTTGCACCTTCCTTACGACGTTGAGATGTGTGCCAACGCTGAGTATGGGCCCTCGTACTGCTACGCCGCATAAGAGTATGGGTCTAATGTCATCTAAGGCTGAAGATCTGATTCATAGCCAATGGCGAAAATGCTCATTTATAGGGCCGTGATGTCTTTTCTTGAGTTTAACTTAGGTTTTGACTGACACGTTGTGCCTCCTCCCCATGTGTTGCTGGTTAGTCGTGTTGATACTTCGTGTAACAAAACCCTGGATGTTGCAAGATGTGACGACCGTTTCCTCACATTCCACTTTAAAGTGACGGCAATATACTTTTAATCAAAGAAACAAAACAGATACTTCGAGAACATGTAGCCCCATTGATCGGACAATTAGTTCACAGCCGAGATGTACTCCTGGGACTTCTTTGGATCGGCAACCATTGATTTGGTGTCTGGCTTTCCGCCAGCTGGGCAATGATTTGAGAAGCATGTCTCATCGACGCTGCTTTCAACACTCTAGTCATTTATGGTGTTTTGACGCATTTTCTGCTTGATGAAGATGAAGAGTCCACGGAATGAAACACGGCTTTTCTTGTCCAAAACACCTTAATTATGGACAATTTTCATTTGTCAGCCAATAGACATGTATTCAAGATCACCCTGTTTGCGGGGAGAACTGAGAATAAATTATGAAAGTGTTTTTAAACAGATTCTTGGAAGCACGAAATGGATGAGCTGGCATGTGCCTCCTTGTAGCCACTGTACAGACAGTGGAACTTCTCTACAGTGGACACCACCATCACAACTGTCCATTATGAAGTAGTGTCCCTTCTGAAGGGGTTCAACTACACGACTACCTTCATGTCGGGACTATAATGAATTGTCCGCAAAGTGAGGTGTCCGTTAACGAGGGTTTCAGTCCTGCCCAAGTCACTCATGTTTTTTTTTTTTTGTTTCGTTGCCAAGGTATTCGTATTATTAAGAAACGTAGCTACTAACTTGTCTTCAGTATGGGATGTCGATAGTGTAGAGAAAGAATAAAGTAGGACCAATGGCAGTCCCTTGCGGGATACCAAGGAAATAGCGTAGCGAAATAACAATAATGTAAAATTCTATGATTTCTTACACGTTTTTATTGGAGACTTCATGCCTGACCAACAGAAGCTGTACTCCAATCTAGAGTGCCAAACTTTATCTACGTACTAAGAGATGTCAAGGGGAACGCTAGATTTTTGTGTTTTCAATGCCTTAGCGACCATTATCACTTCTGGACGGATTTTGTAAGTAATCTAAGTGAAGTATTTATAATGTATGACTAGACCTTTACTTAGCGTGTTAACTGACAATTGCTAGACGGTCTCCAGGCGCGGTTGATGGTCTGTGCAGAGCTCTGTTAGCAATCAGCCATAATACTCCAAACTCCTCCCGATGAGGTCAACTTCATTGATTAGATTTAGTCACAGGGACGTATGAACGCTAATAGGAGTCCTACCGATCAATGAAGAGATGCCATTTTCGAGGTAAGCACTTCATCTTCGATTTAGCGGTGTTTATATGTCTCACGGTAGTTTAGCATGGATACAATGGACCCAACACATTGGTCAAAGTGAGCCGCGACCAGAAGGTCGTCAGGGCACCCAATTTCCCTGTCTACCTACTTTGACCCTCAAAACACGAAATAATTCCATAATCGGTCTCTTCTTGGAGTAGACCCATCCTTAAGGCTTTAAATCAAGGGCATGTTGAAGGGACGCACTGAAAAGCAACCAACACTTTGATGAAGTGACAAGACAACAAGTGAGCGAAGCACATTCACGCTCCGACAGGCCCAAGCAAACAAATACGCAGCTTTGAATGAAAATGCCCATCATACTCCGGCTGAATTAATGCCACTCATCTCCTGTTGAATATGCGAAAGGGCATTCATAACTCCTGGTTCACCCTCCGTCAGCCGTCAGTCGTCCTTCGTCCGTCGTCCATCGTCAGCAGTCCTTTGTCCAGCAATTCATTCAAGAAACCATGGAATATCCGGTCCGAACCCGGCAAACGTGTCCAAATTGATTCCAGCCCCCTTTCCGACATGGTTTCATTAGGCACATCATAACCATCGATTTCGTCCTTGGCTGCGCAGGCATTTAATCATTTTCTCAGCACAGCAAGTCACTCGTAAAACCGATCCGGCCACTGAGCATCCTTTGGGTGGGCTCTCGCCGGACAGGAGCACACCTCACCGGAGCGGACAGTGTCAACAAAATTCGATATCGAGCTCATGAATCGAAATTATTGCAAACCCGAGACCGACCCGGCCGGCAGAGGGTGCGGTCCAAAAATAGAAACAAAACCATGCGAATCCATTCTCGAGAGGATTACGCCGGCGACAGAGGGTCCTTTGAGCTGCTGCCGCTCCTTGAATCGGAAATGTGTGCCCACTGGGATGCCAAATCGAGGCGAGGAGTGGCAGGCCATTGAAGAAACGTGCCGTTCAATCATGAGTTTTTCACTCACGCGCCCGCCCTCCTGCTCTAAGGTGTGCGCCTTCCCGGGGATCGGGGGACCACCGGAGGATTTCGTTTGCCGAATTAAGGCTCTTATCGGGAAACAGATTGAAGTGTCACGGAATCGAAGATGTGTGTGCGTGCGAGGTGGAGCGGCTTACTTCCCGCAATCAACACTGCCAGCCGTGTCTGAGTGTGTAATTTAATTTGAGATGAACTCACGTTCCTGGGATTATCCTTGATTGCGTCTGGGAATAAGGGCCCTTCCGCGAAAGCACACAAATCAGTTGTAATGTCGCCGTCAATGTCCTTCCTTGTGCAAACAATGTTCGCCCGCCGAAGCCGATTAATTACAACGACGTCGTCGCCTCTGTCTTGCGATGGGATTGCTCGGGGACTCGGCGCGCCGTGGAGTGCGTTCGTGGTGTAAATCAAATTTACCATAATTCAATGATCAAGACGTTAAGAGGATGTCGAGATGAAAGAATGGCGCGCGTGGTGGGCAGCAAGGACCGTTGAACCGGGGAATCCTTAATGGGATTTTCTTGCGAAAAAATGGATCCGGCGGGTGGCGGGGCGCGGACAAAGGGAATGCTTTGTGCGTTAATGGCGGGATAATGAGATTACTCCTGTCGGATTCCGAGGCCGAGAGGAGCTGGGCAGGTTCCTGCTCTACGCCGAGTGACAACACGCGTGCACTGAGAAAGAAGAGCCGGCTACTTAGGGAGGATTAAGTGTTCAGGAGAGATTTGACAGAATTTATTCGGTGACTGGCTGTGTCCTTGAAGGAGCTGCCCTCGGATTGAGTGGCTCTTTTGTCCCTGTAATTAGGAGTTCATTGCTCATTAATCTAAGAGGATTTCTTTCGAAATTGCGTCCGAATCCAGGTCGTAGTCAATCGTGAAATCAATGCGAACCCATGTTGGGCGCCATTCCTTGTGTTCGACTTTGGAGAGGGCTGCTCTCAAAGGTGGAGCAGGTCCTACCATCTACGTTAATCCTGCTCTTGGCGGGTGTATTGTGTTCTCGAAGGGTCGTGAGGGCTTGTTCTTGCGGAGACAGAGTTCGTATCTTTTATATGAGAGATGTTCTGTCGAAGCTTGTGAGACTGTGTTTCTGGTCCAGTTCCTCTTCAGTCCTGGAAACAATGGCAACGGTATTAAATTAGTTCCCACGTGTAGCGCCACTCATTGCCCTCTTCTTTAAAGAGGGCTACAGTCAAAGGAGGGGTTGGACGTGGGTTCCATGGAAACCCTCTTTGTACCGGTGTACCACTAAGCAGCTTGTATGCACAACGTAAAAGAGGGCGATACGTGGCGGGGGCACATAAATGGGGAACGACCACAACCAACGGAAATGGAAGGAATATTAACCATCGCGTCAACTGGAGAAGTTTCTCAGATGAGTCAAATTTCCCCAAACTCCACCACCGCACGATAGGACGAAGGAAGAGGGAGAGAGAGAAAGACAATTGTCAGTGTCCTGAAGGATGCGAAAGTGGCATTGTATATATCAGTAGTTGCGACCGGGATCTTCTCGGGCTAAAGTCCAAGATGGTCATGGGCCTCAAGCAACAACCCTCTACAACTAGCACGATCTCTGGCTAGGTGTCTCCAGTCGCTTCCAGTTGGTTGAGGTCCTTCTCCATCTGGGTGCCCCACCTTAAACGCGGGCGTTGTCCCACAGGTTCCGAGCCGAAGACGCTTCCACCAGATCTGAGTTGTCCCTGCGCTTTGCATGACCCAGCCAACTTATGCGTTGGATCCGACCCGACACCTGACTACGCTCATGCCGCTGTATAGCCCGTGCTGTTCGTGGATGAATCTTCTTCTTCAAGAACCCTCAATGTTAACAGGACCAAAGATCGTTCGCATAACTTTTTCCCTTGAGCCGAATAAGGACTTCCTCATCCACTTTTCAGATTATCCATGCCATCACGCTGTACGGCAGGACTGGGATGGTCTAGGTCTTGTATAGAGTCAGCTTGGGCCTTCGAGAGACTAGGCTCTTTTACTGAATTGCCCCTTGAACCCAAAGAAAGAGTGGTTTACAAGAGTTACTCTGCGCTTGTCCTCGGTACTGATATTGTTCGTAGTATTTACTGCTGAGACGAGGTAGACGAAGTCCTCAACTACCTTGAAGTTATAGCTTCCCACTGTGTCCTCACGGCATATAAGGCGTGCCATCGAACAAAATTGATTGCAAAAGTGTTGCCCGTTGTGTCGCAACCAATTTTTGTTTTCCGTTTCGTTTTGGATCCTTTTGAATTTGATACGTTTTCAAGCGCGTTGTTCTCTTCAGTTTATGAACTAACGAATTTGAACGTTCGGCCAAATGCGTTCAGAAATGTTGGAATTTCTTTCAAGCGGACTCAAAATCTTAGTTAATTTGTTGGGTTAATAAAACCAGCTTTTCGACCAGGCCCCTCTTTTCTTTCAACTGACAGGTTCTCTTTATAATTCTTTATAGCAGTGCCTACTGTTGTCCTATTAACTTTTAGTTCCTTTGCGGTTTTTTGTATACGTCCACCCTGGATGTGCTAAGTGACACATAATAATATTTTCTCTTGCTTCCAATTCAGAGTCCCTGTTGATTACGTTAACTACCAAATAGAAATGACATAGTTTAAGAACAATACAAACATTCCCAGAATTACAAAGGAAAACAGCTTGACTGGGTTTTCTGTAATTTTTGGAAAGTAAATTCGAAATGGTGGGTCGCCGCGGCGTGGTGGGCGAGTGCGTCGACTCCTACGCAGAGGTTCCCAGCTTCGATACCCGACCTTACCACCTTTGATGAGGTGATACCCGCCTCTTTCGAGTCACTGCCAATGCTCAAAGAGTATGCCTGTCAACGAAAGTCTTCTAAACTTTGCCGAAGATGCCATTTTCGAGGGAACACACTTCGATTTAGCGGTGTTTATATGTCTCACGGTAGCTTAGCATGGATACAATGGACCCAACACATTGGTCAAAGTGACCAAGAAGGTCGTCAGGCAACCAATTTCCCTGTCTACCTACTTTGACCATCAAAACACGAAATAATTCCATAATCGGTCTCTTCTTGGCCTAGACCCATCCTTAAGGCTTTAAATCAAGAGCCTGTAGAAGGGACGCACTGAAAAGCAACCAACACTTTGATGAAGTGACAAGACAACAAGTGAGCGAAGCACATTCACGCTCTGACAGGCCCAAGCAGACAAATACGCGTTCGGAGTCGCCAGTAAACTGTAGGTCCCTTCCACACGTGGCACGCGAGTGGTGGCTGAGAAGCTAGGCCCAGGACCGCCTCGGACTGTCGCGCCACCCATATAATTATTATTATTATTATTAAATTCGAAATGAGTGTTGGTTAATTCTTTCGATGGCACTCCTTACTTCGTTTTGCCTCCTTTTTCATCCGCTTCCGTTGCAATTCCCACAAACGCCTTTATATCGACTCACGTCTATTAGACAATCCACGTAGGCTAACAGGTGGACGGACTTCTGGAAGATGGTGTCCCTTGGCGTGTTGGCGTGGAGTCTTGTACGATCTTTTCCAGGATGATTATACAGAAGTCACATGACAGCGTGTCGCCTTGTCTAAACCCTTTTTGACATTGAAGGTCTCTGTGAGTTTGTTTCCGACCTTGATGGAGCAGCGAGAGGTTTCCATCGTCATCCTGCACAGCCTGACGAGTTTTACAGGGATGTCAAGACTAGACATGGCTCGTTTCCATGCACGCTGTCATGTTGCGCCCTTGAAATCGACGAAGAGGTTGTGGGTGTCGATCTGCATTTCTTTCCAGGACCTGTCGTGCTATGATCTGGTCAAATGTGGACATCCCCGGCATGAAGCCACACCTCACAAGATGGTTTATAAGTGACTCAAGGCGGGCACACAAAACGGCAGAAAAGACCTTGTGCGCGATGTTAAAGGAGAGTATCCCTCTGTAGTTGGTGAAACGATTCTGAGGTTCCACTCGTCGGGCACGCTTTCCTCCAGCTAATCTCCAATATTCACGCCGCGGCAGCGTTATTTGAATTTAGTCTTGACCTCATCTATGTCAGGAATGGCAGGTGCCCATCATCGTCCAGATTGAATGGAACATTCTGCAGTAGTTGGGGCCTCATCTCCGTTGACTTGTCTACTGATCTTTCCAGATTCTCAGCGTCGACTCCGACTCTCCGACAATTTCTTCATTTTCATCCCGGCAGGCTTCTGTCTGAACATTATTTCCATTGGACAACTGTTTCACCCTTTGGTGAAACTTTCGGGCATCATTCCTATCCATCTCCTCGATTGCGCCTTTCTCCTGATCTTTCTTCTTGCCCCTGAGTAGCCGAGTCTCTTCCCTTCGTGTCTGTTCGTAGATCCAAAAGCTCTCGTCGTTTCATTGTAGACTTAGAGCTTCGCTGTGCCTTCATGCACTGCTTGTCACACAATGGGTTTTGCGTTAGTGGTGTTATTAGACCTACCACATCAGCGGCAGCTTGTTTAGTGGCTTCTTGACAGCGCCTCCAATTTTCTTTGATTGTACGCTCAGGCGGCGTCGAACTTAGATTTTCTAGATTCTGAGACCGTTAAGCCGACTTGGTTTAGCTCGTACGATTCAGGGTCGACGTGAACTTACCCATAATGCTTCACGTTGGGCGCCATTTTTTTTTTTGCATTTTCCCTCGATTGGCATAACTAGCAATGGTTGAGAGGTCCTGCGTTCTATAGAAATTTACTTTTGAACTTGGGTTCTTCTGCTCCGTCACGAGTTGAGAGGAAAGTTTCAAGAAGGGGATGCTTGAGAATACCTTCTTGACACTTAGCGTTGTCAGCGCTGTCAGAGGCCAGTGTCATGAATATAAATGTTGTTGCGCCCGCAATCGAACTAGAAATCATCATCAGGGTACGGCCGATGTTCCCTTGTTCAACAATACGTCGTCTGTCGGAACATCAGAGAGAAGTGCTCTCGTTACTACGAAAGTTTCCGTGTAGGGGATCAGATCTAAGACTTCAAAGAAGGGTCAGCGTACACTTACTGACAGCGCCACAGCATCCTTGTTGGGCGCCAAACCCCTTAAACATCTGTTGCGACAGGAACGAGTGGTGGGGAGTATGAAGATTGTCAGGAGTAGACGCGCTCAACACCGGGTTGTGGCGCTCAGGTTTGCCGCCATTCGTCTCAATCCAATGCGGCGACTGACACATCGACATAATCAATCACAAATCCCTCGTAACCGCCAGCCACAGGGCGGCTCACCACAATCCACTTAATTAAATTCGACGCGAATTGCAATCACACCGTGGTCGGTGGCTAGATCGAGTTAAGCTCCATTGAGCGTGTCCATTAGCCGTCCGCTTAAAGCAACCCAACCGACCATGAACAACGTGCAAGCTTTCAACACCACCATCAGCAGAAAAAAAATCTAGATCCGAGGAAAAAAGGCGAAAATAAATAAAAACAAAATTATTTCTAATGGCAGAGCGCAGCTTTGCGACCACTGTGTCATATCAAACGTCGCAGCAATCCCCCGCCGCGCCGTCAGTCGAGTGAAATATTTCACTCTGGCGCTGAACTCAGCCAACGACAGCGCGTCTGATGATGACATAGACACGGCTTAGCGAATGATTTTCATTTCATTTTACGTTCCGTTTTTTTTTTCTTCCTTTTCAGCCATTCGTCCTTCGGCTTCCGTCTGCCATCAGCACCCACATTCACTCACCATCAGCCACCCACTCGGTCCGCAATTGTGACAGAAATACGACAGCAGTCATTAAAACAAAACGCCCGTGCAACACTCGCCCGCCGCATGTCACTCCATTCCATTCCAAGGACTCGCCTCACTCCACTGGCAGGAAGCCAGGGTGGCCTCAGAGCGCCTCGTCATCGTGGCAAAACATTTTATTCCATTTCAAAGGAGATCCGAGAGGATATGTGGTCGAGGTGTGTTTTGTGTGGCGGTGGCGGTGGTGGGTCTAAGGCGGGTGGCGTTTTGCTTTGCATTTAATTTTTAATGATCACGAGGGATGCGTTCAGCTGTTGAATAATAATCAGCCTCCTCGCCGTGTTTGGGGCGCTCCACTTTCCCTTGAGCTGTATTTAGGCGACTTGCGGTGACCAAGGATGCGGCGAATTTTCGCATGTGACGGCGTGGAATAGGTAAATCCTTTGGTTTGCACGGAGAGGGAAGGACTCAGTCTTGGTGTTCCCACTGACGCGCACATGTGCCCGGTTCGATCCGATTTATCGCCAAGGAAACGGATGCCAGTGCCCACGTCAGACGTCGTCAGTTCGTCGTGCAAACGTCACTGAGCCGAGATAACGCATCTAATAGACGATAGACAGCGCAACGAGTTGCCCGCTGCACAGATACGGAAGCCACTTGAAGGTTTTAGTGGCTGACAATAGAGACTGCCTGTTTTCTGGAAATTTTCGAGAGGGGTTGGCTGTGTTTTCGTGGAAATATTTGCGGTTTGATCGGTCTGCTTCGTAGGTTCGTTACGAGAGGCTTAGTGAGACCAAGGGAATATCAGAAAGCAAACGAGACTCTGTCTGTTGATGTGGAACATTGTGGCTGGCTTGTTGGCATAGACTGATCTCTTGAGGCAAACGTAAGAGTCAAGACGCATGATAGCGGCCAATACTTGATGAATTCTCACCAGACCCAGTCACCGAATTTCTCCTTCGCCTTCACAACTTCGAACGTTGTGTCGCTTATTCGGCATGTAGCTGCATTTTATTCGAACCACAGATCAGATTTATCGATGCTGTCGACTTTGTTGTACATAAAGTCGGGCAACATCGCTCTCTACCTGAGACAATTAACCGTAACGGTGTCTCCTTCCTCATTTCGAATAAAACAAGGTTCAATGATGTCCATGACGGATGAATTGATGCTTAGTTGAGCACTTGTGGATGATGTTCGCTGGTTTGTGTGGCAATTTAGCTTGTTGTCTCAAAAATTGAGCATTTTTAGCGCTCAACTAGCGAACTCACGACGCACAGTGGGGCATGCCCGGAAAAAAAAAACGAAAAATAATTTTTTAGACTAAATTTGAAGTGTTTTCATAATTTGTTGAAGAAAAAACTTCTAGTTCCTCTTTTCATATTATGTTACTTAGTGGCACTGAAAGGCTCAGAAAGCTTGAAAAAAATTGTCCCAAGTAAATATTTGTTAGCCCTTTCGCTCTTAAAGATTGAACAAAGAATCCTCCGAGGCTTTCAATTCAAATATAAGGTAAATAGGGAAAAATGAAAAATCCCCAAATATTCATAAAACATCACCGCAGAGATGTATTATATAGAAGCTATGTAAATTTAACTAGTCCTACAAAAAACGGTCCGCCGAGCTCTGGAAAAAAGCTTCAAATTGTCTGAATACCTACACCAACACCAACCATTCCTATAAATTGTACTGATAATTGTAGACAACTCTGGAAATAAGCCCACAAGAACAAGGACAGCAGACATAAAAACAGCGAGTACAAGGGCGGAACCTAATAACCCCAACATCTCGAGGTGATGGAGAGGTGCCACCAAAGGGTGAAACAGCTGCCCTACAGATATAAGATTCGGACAGAAGCCGGGTGGGATTCAAATGAAGGAGTTGTAGGAAAGTCGGGGTCGATGCTGAGAATCTGGAAAGATCACTTCTGCAGACAGTTAAGAAGCGATAAGGACCCAAAAACTGCTGTCGGACAGAATGGTCCAATCAATCTGAACGATTATCGGCGAGAATTCCGTCCGGAGATTAGCTGGTTCGGCGCATGCACCGTCTGTAGGATTCGGTCGGAGGAAAGCATGCCCGACGAGGGGAACCTCAGAATCGTTAGCCCACTCCACAAGAAAGGATACCCCCTTTGAATTCACCAACTACAGAGGGATTACTCTCCTTTAACATCGCGCACAAGGTCTTTTCTGCCGTTTTGTGTGCCCGCCTTGAGCCACTTATAAACCATCTTGTGAGGTGTGGCTCCATGCCGGGGATGTCCACATTTGACCAGATCATAGCGCGACAGGTCCTGGAAAGAAATGCAGATCGACACCCACCACCTCTTCGTCGATTTCAAGGCCGCAACATGACAGCGTGCATGGAAACGAGCCATATCTAGTCTTGACATCCCTGTAAAACTCGTCAGGCTGTGCAGGATGACGATGGAAACCTCTCGCTGCTCCATCAAGGTCGGTAACGAACTCACAGAGACCTTCAATGTCAAAAAGGGTTTAGACAAGGCGACACGCTGTCATGTGACTTCTGTATAATCATCCTGGAAAAGATCGTACAAGACTCCACGCCAACACGCCAAGGGACACCATCTTCCAGAAGTCCGTCCACCTGTTAGCCTACGTGGATTGTCTAATAGACGTGAGTCGATATAAAAGCGTTTGTGGGAATTGCGACGGAAGCGGATAAAAAAGGAGGCAAAACGAAGTAAGGAGTGCCATCGAAAGAATTAACCAACACTCATTTCGAATTTAATAATAATAATAATAATTATATGGGTGGCGCGACAGTCCGAGGCGGTCCTGGGCCTAGCTTCTCAGCCACCACTCGTGTTGTGCGTGCCACGTGTGGAAGGGACCGTGCGGCGAAGTTGAGAACCCTTTTCTTGACAGACATACTCTATGAGCATTGGCAGTGACTCGAAAGAGGCGAGTATCACCTCATCAAAGGTGGTAAGGTCGGGTATCGAAGCTGGGAACCTCTGCGTAGGAGTCGACGCACTCGCCCACCACGCCGCGGCGACCCACCATTTCGAATTTACTTTCCAAAAATTACAGAAAACTCAGTCAAGCTGTTTTCCTTTGTAATTCTGGGAATGTTTGTATTGTTCTTAAACTATGTCATTTCTATTTGGTAGTTAACGTAATCAACAGGGAATCTGAATTGGAAGCAAGAGAAAATATTATTATGTGTCACTTAGCACATCCAGGGTGGACGTATACAAAAAACCGCAAAGGAACTAAAAGTTAATAGGACAACAGTAGGCACCGCTATAAAGAATTATAAAGAGAACCTGTCAGTTGAAAGAAAAGAGGGGCCTGGTCGAAAAGCTGGTTTTATTAACCCAACAAATTTACTTAGATTTTGAGTCCGCTTGAAAGAAATTCCAACATTTCTGAACGCATTTGGCCGAACGTTCAAATTCGTTAGTTCATAAACTGAAGAGAACAACGCGCTTGAAAACGTATCAAATTCAAAAGGATCCAAAACGAAACGGAAAACAAAAATTGGTTGCGACACAACGGGCAACACTTTTGCAATCAATTTTGTTCGATGGCACGCCTTATATGCCGTGAGGCACAGTCGGAAGCTATAACTTCGAGGTAGTTAAGGACTTCGTCTACCTCGTCTCAGCTGTCAATACTACGATCACCATCAGTACCGAGGACAAGCGCAGAGTAACTCTTGTAAACCACTCTTTCTTTGGGTTCAAGGGGCAATTCAGTAAAAGAGCCTAGTCTCTCGAAGGACCAAACTGACTTTATACAAGACCTAGACCATCCCAGTCCTGCCGTACAGCGCGATGGCATGGATAATCTGAAAAGTGGATGAGGAAGTCCTTATTCGGCTCAAGGGAAAAAGTTATGCGAACGATCTTTGGTCCTGTTAACATTGAGGGTTCTTGAAGAAGAAGATTCATCCACGAACAGCACGGGCTATACAGCGGCATGAGCGTAGTCAGGTGTCGGGTCGGATCCAACGCATAAGTTGGCAGGGTCATGCAAAGCGCAGGGACAACTCAGATCTGGTGGAAGTGTCTTCGGCTCGGAACCTGTGGGACAACGCCCGAGTTTAAGGTGGGGCACCCAGATGGAGAAGGACCTCAAGCAATTGGTTGTGCGAAACTGGAAGCAGCTAGGGTAAGATCGCGGTAGTTGAAGAGGCTTGTTGGTTGAGGCCCAGGTCCTCGGACTGTTGCGCAAAATAAATGCGGAGAGGAAGAAGAAGAGGATGGACACCTAATAATCGCTCTCTAGCGTGTCATTGATGATCATTCGCGAACATCTGGCAGAGAACAAATCCGGAATAAGGACTACAACTTCTATGCAACTAGTCTTGGGGGTAGCCCAGCACAGTGGCTGGTGTCTGAAATGTGATCAGAAGGAGGAGGAGGAGGGCATTGAAGGCATGTGGAAGCCATTGTCTGCTTACTCCGGCAGAGTGCACGAATTGATTGTAAATCGTAACAGTTTCCTGGTTCCATCAAGATTCAATCACTGGGTCGTAACTTGAGGTTCCCCATGTCGCCGGCAGTTATCGAACACCTTCACACTTTCAGGTGCACCCGGCGTCCGCGATAAACCGCCACCTCTTATCCCATAAGTTACACACTTTGAAGAACCTGTAATCTCCCTTTAGAGTTCACGACCATATCCCACTATCTACAGCCGGGCTTGATTACCAGCAAATCACGCACTCAACCGACACTCGGCATAAAATTGTCCACGCATAAGGAAGTCATCTGAGCCACTCAAAGGACTCCTTTTCCAAGATTTACGAGCTCTATCAAGTCGTATCAACGGACCCGATCACATTTTACAGCACGTGATAGTGCCGCCATTCGGCAGCAAAATTGAGAAGTAAAATGAAAAAAGAATCACTGACTGAAGCCCATTCAACCGCCTTGCATCAGCGAGCGACTGCATGTTTATGTGACACACCAAATGAGCTCGAGACACTGATGCCATCCGGCAGGCAGCGTCCCCGCTCCGGACTGCCGTAAGGATGCCCATAAAAAGCGAATAGCTCCGAGTGGGCTCGCTATCTAGTTTATGAGCCTCCCCACCCTGCCACCTGCCCTGGTTCAGATCAACGCCATGACACACATTCGGTTTTTCATATGGCGCGCATCCTGCTCGATTGAACCACTCGTCAGGTATGTCCTTGATTAAAAATTTAGACGAGCAGCGCTCACACACGAACGGGAATACATGCACGAACGCACATCCTGTTTCAGCTCATCAAGCGTGAGCAGATGAGAATGCCACTCGAACCATAAATTGTGTTGACTCCCCCCAGCCTGGTGCTTCCTGCCACCACTCGATGGATACACAAAGGGGAAGCGTACAGTCCCCGCTCCTCCCTAGAGGCAATGCCAGGAGTTCCGCGCCCGAGTTTAATTTTGTCCCGATCAAAATTGAAGTCAATTAATCTCGCAAACTCAAAGGTTGCAATACTCACATGGGATGCCTGGTATCTGGAACCTCCCGATTACTGGGCAACGCGTCACTGGCCTCCTGGTTGAAGCGATTCCTGATGTACGGATCTTCGCCGGCCCTCAAGGCACCCCCACGGATGTAGCCGACCTCATCAAAGTACTCCCATTCGGTGCCGCCGCCGCCTGATGGCGAAGTCTCGTCTGGTATCAGTCCGTTCAGTCCCAGGCCACCGACGCGTGGTGGCGCATGTTCGGCTCTTCCAGCGGAACCACTTCTAATGCCACCACCGCCACCACCACCGGCGGATGCGATGGCATTCTGTTGCCGGTGAAAAATGTGCTGCTGCTGCTGCTGCTGCTGCTGTGGCTTATCGGCGGCGTAATTACGTTGCTGTGGCGGTGTCGTTGCCGACGGCAGGATGTCGTCCTGGTACTGAAGCGCTGTTGCCACTTCACGTAGCCGCAGAGCACGATTCTCCACCTGAAACGAAAAGAAAACCCATGAGAAGATGAATTGTTGAGTGTTGTTTATTTATTTTTTTTTGCTGTCGCTGTTGTTTTGAGAGCAAGGCTGGGAAGGGAGGGGGTGGCATTATAAAAGCTCTTCCTGGGGAACAAATTGGATGCAATTAGAAGCAGCTCCCGGAGCTGTGGTGGCTGTATGTGGTCCATGGACTTTGGCGTCGCTCAAGATCAGCGCGCAGACAAATGAGAGTTCATTCCGAGGCACCGCCGATGGATAGGGGGGCGCTTCATTTTTAATTTGGTCCTCAATCAGTGGGGAGTGAGGCGGGAAGACGCCCAGATTGTGCTTCGTTATCTGAGGAAGTCAGCGACAGGCATTGCTGTGGACGAGAGGCTTCGGAGGATGCTTCAAGTCAGGAGGGCGGGACAACTCCCACGGAGGTGCCCTGAGGACATGGACCGTCTGGGCTCGTTAAAATGCGACCAGGACGGTCACGACCACGACATTTGTCGTCTCGTTGAGCAGCTGGGTGGAGGGTAAAGACGCGCAATCAGGGGTGGTTGAATGACAGGACCTACCACAAACAAATTCTCCGATGGATGTTTGTGTCGGTTGCGGAGGGGGCTCCAGGCATTCAACTGAAGCTGGAAACGGCGGGGCTCGGCTTGGAGAAGGACATGGTGAGGCAAAAATTGTGCTAGGGAATTTTGTATCTCCTCGCGATGAGTACGGCCTTCGTCTCAGTTAAAGAGAGGCATTCTCCAAGCGCAGAGACAAATTTGACGGATACCGTCAGAAACATTGCCAGTGGCTTCGCTTACATCCGTTCTGCATTGAGCAGCAGTTCAGCGACTGTAATGTTGAAAAAGAACGAGAGAGAGAGTACCCAGGAGGATTCTGTAGCAGAAAAATCCCTGTCAAAGCACACCTCAAGGAAAGGTCCACGGAAACGGCTTTCGATGAAGGAGAGCCGGCAAAAGAAAAAGCAATAAATTATAAAGCGTACACTTAAGCTGCTTTCTTAGACATAGGAGGGACTTTTAATAACCCTCATACGGAAGCGATCCTTGAATCACTGCCTCCAGTTTCGCACACAAAGTTGGTTGGGGTCCATTCCACCTGAGTCGCGGACTTTGGTGGATTCGATGACTTTCCGGGCCAGAGCATTGGTTTCCATTCGCTCTATATGACATAGCCTTTTCAATCGGGGATCTTCACTCTCCTGACTAAGTCGATGTCGCGACACAGTCATTATTTTTCCTCCTTCACTCGTCATCTATGCAGACGGGACCGAAAATCACCCGAGCAATTTTCCTCTCAGGGCAACCAAGAGTACCTTCGTCCGTGTTTGACAAAGTCCATGCCTCTGCGCCATATAGCAAGACTGAGACGATCAAGGTCTTAAAGAGGTTTATTTTGGTTGTTCGAGAGAGGGCTTTGTTTATCGATTGCATTCTTAGCCCAAATTGCATTCTCAGCGCTGATGTCGTTGTCTGAATTAACAGCAGTTCCTAGGTAGACAAAGTCTTTGACTACCTCAAAGCTATATCTGTCTATCGTGGCGCTCTGTCCCAAACGTCGGTATTGGGAGTCCTTTCTCGTTGACAGCATATACTTGGTCTTGCCCTCATTTACCGTCAAACCCACTTTCGCTGCTTCCGTTGCAATACTCACAAAAGTCGCACTGACATCATGCTATGTTCTTCCGATAATGTCAATAGCGTCGGCATATGCGAGTAGTTGGACGGGCTTCTGAAGGCTTCTTCCTCTGGTGTTGGCGTCAGAGTTGTGAATAATTCTTTCAAGAATGATGTTGAAGAAGTCGCATGACAGTCTAAATCCTCTTTTGACATCAAAGGTCTCACACTAGGCACTTTCCTAGATATTGAAGGGGCTTTAAGAACGTATTCACCGAAGCAATTCACGCGTCTTTAACGAGTCTGAGCATAGATACTCAGTACCAGAAATATACAGGCCACGGTCACGCTAGGGAATTGAACTATATTCAAAATAGCCAGGAGAGGAACACCTCAGGGAGGCGTTACCTCTCCTCATCTCTGGCTTATTGTTACCAATTAAAAACTCTTAAAATCTAGATGGGGAAGGGACTAAGGTAGCGGCATATGCAGATGACTTGGCGATTCCTGTGTCTGGAAAATTTCCTTCCGCGATCACCGAGATCATGGAACTTGCTTTAAAGAATACTTACACCTGAGCTAAAAGTTGTGGCCTAAGTGGAAACCCTGGCAAGACGGAAATGATGCTTTTCACCAAGGAAATGTTATGCCTACCTTCAATCCGTCCTGCCTAAATGGTCAACAACGATCCCTATCACCCAGCGCAATGTATCGAGTCTTCTTCATCTTTACAGTCCGGCGTGGGCCTGAGCCTCAACAGACAAGCCTCTCCAGCACGGTCTCTGGCAAGCTGCCTCCAGTGTCGCACGCCAAGTTGGTTGAGGTCCTTCTCCACCTGGGTGCGCCACCTTAAACGCGGGCGTCCTCTGTTGCGTTGTCCCACGGGTTCGGAGTCGAAGACTCTTCAAGCCGGAGCTGAGTTGTCCCTACGCTCTTCATGGCCTAGCCATCTTAGGCGTTGGATCCGAAGACGCCTGACTAGACTCATCTTGCTGTACAGTTCGCGGTTGAATCTTCTCCTCCAGAAACCTTCAACGCAAGCAGAATGAAAGATCGCACGCAGAGCTTTTCTCTCGAAGAGACTAAGGATTTCCTCATCCGCTTTTCAGATTGTCCATGCCTCCGCGCCGTACAGCAGGACTGGGATGATCAAGGTCTTGTATAAGGTCAGCTTGGTCCTTCGAGAGATGGCTCTACTACTCAATTGCCTCTTGAGTCCATAGAAACAGCAATTGACAAGAGTTACTCTGCGTTTGATCTCGGTACTGATGTTGTTCGTACTATTTACTGCGGAGCCGAGGTAGACGAAGTCCTTGACTCCCTCGAAGTTATAGCTGCCCATTGTGACGCTCTGTCCAAGACGATCGACTTAAGATGATCTTGCGAACAGAATGATTTTTAAAAGTATAGTGTCCTTTCTTGATGACAGCATACACTTCGTTTTGCCTTCATTCACCGCTAGACCCATTTTAGCCGCCTTCGCCTCAAGGCCAGCAAACGCCTCATTGACGGATGTCATCCGCGAATGTCGTCCGCGTATGCTAGCAGCTGTACGGACTTCTGGAAGATCGTGCCTCTAGTGTTGGCGTGTGAGTCTTGCGCGATCTTCTCCAGGATGATGTTAAAGAAGTCACATGACAGCGCGTCGCCTTGTCTAAAACCTTTTTTGACATTGAATTTCTCGGTGAGTTCGTTACCGACCTTGATAGAGCAGCGAGAATTCTCCATCGTCATCCTGCACAACCTGACGAGTTTGGCAGGGCTGTCAAAACTAGACATGGCATTGTATAGCTCGTCCCTATGCACGCTGTCATATGCGGCTTTGAATTCGACAAAAGGGTGGTGGGTGTCGATCTGCATCTCTTGGGTCTTTTCAAGGACCTGCCGTAGTGTGAAGATTTGGTCGATGGTGGACTTCCCTGGCCTGAAGCCACACTGATATGGACCTATCAGGTTTTTTTGTTTTTTTTTTATAATTTGCGCGTGCTCAAGGGATTGCGAATACACTTATGTGTCCGGGGTCAAGACACACAGGCTATTTATAAACGGCAGCAGGCGAGTACACAAAACGCAGAGACGATCTTGTGCTCGATGTTCAGGAGACTTATCCCTCTATAGTTGGCGCAGTCAAATTTGGTATAATTTGTAGAATAAAGCATGTAACAAAAACCTTACAATATTGCTGAACTTAACAAAGTGCAAAGAATAGCATGCATAGGGCCTACAGGTGCCCAAAGGACAACTCCTTCGGAAGCCTTCCCAGTCATGACCCATCTATTGCCAGTAGACCTCGACATACATAACTTTACCACATACAGCGCTGTAGACTTAGAGAATCGAAGCTATGGGCCTCAAAACCAGCTGTAGCCTTGACTCGATACCGACTCGATTCCAACTTGTTGTGATGTTGAAAAATACGTTGACGTAGTACTTCCGAAAAGAGAGGACTGGCATAGTGGGCGCATAAACTTCATCTCGGATGTGAAAACATACACAGAGGCCTCACAGATGGATTACGGATTCGGGGCGGGTATATTTTCAGAAGATCTGAACATCCGTACAGCACTGAGGCTACCGAATGACCCCAGCACCTTCCAGGCAGAAATCTTCGCGATTAAGGAAACATCTCATCTAACCAGATTGATCGAGCACACAGACTCGATACATAGAATAGCTATCCTAGTTGATAGCCAAGCAGCCATTCAAGCTATAGTATCTACCAACATAATAATAATAATAAGGGTGGCGCGACAGTCCGAGGCGGACTTGCGCCTAGCTTCTCAGCAACCACGTGTGTTGTGCGTGCTATTACTCTCTCACGAGTGGAAGGGACCTACAGCTTAATGCCGACTCCGAACGGCGAATTTGAGAAGCTATTTCTAGACAGGAATACTCTTTTATCATTGTCAGTGACTCGAAAGAGGTGGAGCCGCGAATTATGATAGGTGGTAAATTCGGGTATCGAACCTGGCACCCTCTGCGTAGGAGTCAACGCACTTACCCACTACGCCACGGCGACCACATATCCTGGAAAATAGTTCAAGTTTGCCGCGCAGAAACTTCCTAGTTTAGCAGACAGATTCAGGGTAACCATTGCCTGGGTTCCGGGCGTATAAACTTCCCAGGTAATGAAATAGCCGACGAACTAGCCAAGCAAGGTTCCACACTCGACAGCTCATGGATACCATTAGACTCATACTTCCGGGCAATCGCTGGTCTCAGGTAGCCTCATCTAACAACTTGCTCAAGATCCCGGAAGACATGGCCGACACATAATATTACTCGGACTGAGGATCTTCTAAGTCAGACCCGCACTGACAGCGCAGGAATAATAGCGTTCATGACGGGGCACTGGCCGATAGGAGACCACGCAATCAGACTAAACATTCTATGCAACACACAGTGTCGCAGCTGCAACGACACTTCAGAACTCATTTCCTGTGCAGCTGCCCAGCGCTGGCTAGAATCAGACAGCGTACACTAAGCAAGCCATTTTTCGAGCCCCTCGATGAAATATTCAACAACATCGGCTCTTGCTAGAGCAAGAGAGCGAGCGCTTGGTAGACCAATCTTTAACTCGATGAGATTTCTGCGAAGGAGTGTAAGGAACTAATGTCCTTTCTACATACCACAAGTTGGATTTGGAGATTTATCAAACACGCCCATACCTCCCTTTTGTAGGATATAGGTAACAGAGGTGTGACATTAAAACGGCACCTGATGCTGATTAGGTTCTCATCGAACCACCACTTCTACCTGCCTACCTACCCAACCTTGATGTGTTCCATTATCAAAAACTCCCCAGATTTCCGTGGCACTAAACATAGAAAATATTCCTCCGCGGCTAGAATATAGAAGTCACGAGGGTCTTGTAATTGCTTTCGTATTTTGAATGATTGCACGAGCAGCTTCCAAGCAAGCACAAGCATCCCTCTTGACTCCGCACTCGTGATGCAACTTGGCCACTGTAAATTGCTTAGCTGGCTGAATGCAGCCGTCTAAGCCTGCATCAGACATCACGAAACTCTGGCACGCCGCTAGCCACCTGGACGTAATTCGTACACTTAACCGCAAGCATTCGCCAATTCCCGCTAATTGCACACATCAGCAATCACTCAATCATCAAGCTTCGACTCATCCGATGCCACAGCACGATCGACGGAGCAACTTTCTCCATCCGTCATCAGTAAAGCGCGTTGAGAGCTCGTTCCCTCTGCACGGTGGCTCGACCCATTCCCATAGGCCATCAGGAAGGAATAAAGTTCCCGAAAGTTGACCATATATCTGCTTAACGACTCCAATTTCCCACCAGCAACCCCCCGAACTTTGAGAGTTCCGATACCACATCCGAACGACGACGAGGACGCATTACACTCAACGAACCATTCCGGTTTACGCGCCACTCATTACAGTGTACTCGCATTCATTAAATTCACTTCATAACCCTTGGCCACAAAATGTTGGTCAAGAAAAGTTAAATGTGCCTTATGTCCAATGCCGAGCCGTGGAAGGGGGGGTTGAGTGGGGTTGGCTCAACTTTTCTCATTTAACTGACGTTAGCGTTGGTCATGATTAAATGTTGCCACACTCGTAACCGGCTAATTGGCGTGTGCACACACGCGAGACGAGCTAGTCCTGTTCACAGCACATGCGGCCGGCCGTAAGGGCGTAGGGGCGACATGTGAAAAGGACGCACTAAAAGTCGTAGTTTCGATAACGACCTCCGGTCAGTCAAAAGTCGTAACGAAACCACCGTCGAAGCGTGTAGTGGAGTCCCTTGCAAGGGTCTCAGCTATAAAGTGGAACAATTTATGGACGCACTTAAGGCCTGCCCGAGACGTTTCGGCCCGTAAGGCATTTCGCTTTTAATTGGGCCCTCAATTGGACATAATGGAATAGGCACTTCCTGAAATCGATTTTCGCCCAAACTCTCGTGTGGTTTGACATTTTATGGGAACATGTATGCTTCGGCACACGTGACCTTTTCAAGGACATTCACGAAGGATTTCATTTGGTTAATGGAGCTAAACTGTTCAGATTAAGAAACTCAATCTGTGCTTGTCAAGAGCATTTCCTGTGGTTTAGGAGGACTCTGAGGTTCAGTCAAAATCATGAATGAAACTGATGGACGTAACGAGGTTATAAAGTAAATAATCCATTTTTGGCGACGGATCCTTAAAACGGCACACGGCCGTCGCTATTTTCGTGGCGGAAGGAACGAGGTGGGAACTTAAATTATGGATGGAATTGGATTCAAGCAAGGAGGCGAATAAGGTCCAACTCTAGCTAAAGCCCAGTTCTAAGATGATGGTGAGGAAGGGTTCTTCCAGGGGGTGAATGTCGTCACGAGAATTTGCCAGAATTAAGAAATTTGTGCAAAGCTGCAAAGATACCGCCAAAAGCTCAACTTTGAAGTTTTGAAACGTGGATATTATGGGACGAATACGCAAGGCCGGATGCCTTTGAAGTCATCTTTGCAAGTGACTGTCTTCAGAGAGCTCGCACTCAGCCCAACATTCATTTCACATTTTGGGCTCAAAATAAAGCGATTAAGATCACTCTTATGCCAAACTTAGTTGCCGAAGAAGTTTTTTCTGGGAACAGATAGAGAGAGAGATAGGGAGGGTGGGAGAGAGAGAGAGCAGACTAGGACCATTACGGTCCCCTTCTGCCCATGCGTTGCACCACGCAACAATGACATCAAGACGAAAAATTCGAATAACAATTGCCGACGGCAGTTACATCGCTCAAACCGACGACGACCGTTTGGAAGACGAATCATCATGTGAAGCAAAACGAAGAAGAAAAAAAAGCTGCACGCACAAAAAAATGCTATGTTCTTTGGCCTAGTTACCTCCCACGCACCAGAGGCGATGTTCTTCTATTTCGCTTCTCCCACTGAGCTTGTGTAGAAGTATGCAAGAAGGAAACGGGAAGAATCAGCTTTAACAAACTAAGTCTAATGTGTTAAATTAGCTGCATCAGCGGTGAAGACGATGGATATCCCAGCGTAGGCAGCAACTGGACAACCGCCGGGATTTTGGGTCAGTGACCAGATCGCCAGATTGAAGGCCAAGACACTATGGGTTTTCTTTCGGGGAAATAAAGTGGCAAATCATTCATTCCCAATTAGGCCAGCCGTGGATACAGCTCTGATTAAGCTCTGACTTCCTCGCCAACATCCCCTTATGAGCGGAAAACAAATGACGAGTAATCTGATCCAAGCAGTATCAACAGCATGCGACGCAGCGATGCCTAGGAGGTCCACTAGCGGAAGGCGAGAACCACGCTACTGGTGGAACGACAGCATAAGAAATCTCAGGACAACCTGCCTTAAAGCTCGTTGTAGATCTCAGCGTTCCAGAGGTAGACCGGAGTTCCAGGAACGATTGGCCGCCTTCAGGCTGGCAAGGCGTAACCTGGAAAAGGCAGTTAAGGAGAGCAAAGCAAGCCACTTCAAGAATCTTTGCAAGGAAGCAGACCCAGACCCCTGGGGAGGTATGAAAAAAGTGATTGTGAAGTCTGAAATTCATGCTCAGAACAATAGTGGAACACCTGTTCCCCAGGGAACCTCCTACAATGTTCGTCCTTACACAAGGAGCTAGTTCGGATCAAATCCCACCAGACACGGTTGAAGAGCTGCAGATTGCGTGCATGAAAATTGACTAATAAAGCCATCAAGGCGGCCGTCGAGAAGAGGCCTGAGCAGTTTACAGCGACGATGCAAAGGTGCCTCGAAGAAGGAAACTTTCCTAATTGCTGGAAACTCCAAGACCTGGGACTGATACCCAAAGGCAATAAGCCCACCACGAGAACCCTCAGTGTATCGACCAATCTGCCTGCTTGACACCACGGGAAAAGATCCTGAAGAGCATCATATACGGCAGGCTAATCGGCGTGGCGGAGGAGCGAGAAGCCTTGTCCGACCATCAGTTCGGTTTTAGGAATTCGCGCTCCACCATCGACGCCGTCAAAGAGGTTGTAGACACAGCAAGCGAAGCGATAACGGGTTCAAGATGGAGGGGCGGTACAAAAAAATACTGTGCCGTAGTTACACTGGACATCAAAAACGCGTTTGACTCAGCGAACTGGTCCTGCATCATGAAAGCCTTAAATAGGATGAGCACACCGCAGTACTTGAGGAAGATTATCGTCAGCTATTTCACCAACAAGAAACTTAGATACCAGACTGACGACGGAATGATATACCACGAAGTCTCGGCAGGCGTTCCACAGGGTTCCGTTCTTGGACCCCTCCTGTGGAACCTAATGTACGACGGAGTACTGAGACTAACGCAACCACATGGAGTCAAGGTGATCAGCTTTGCCGACGACATCACGGTCGTGACAGTAGCCACACACGAAGCGATCGCCAGGATCAAGGATTGGATGGAATCCGCCGACCAAGAACTAGCTGACCACAAGACTGAGGCTGTCTTAATAACCAGTCGAAAGACTGTGGAATACGCTAGCTTCCGCGTTGGTTCCCAGATAATTCGATCGAATAAGGCTCTGAAATACCTAGGGGTAATACTCGACAACCGGCTGAACTTTAAAATTCACGTCGAGTACTGCATCAATCAGGCAGCAAGGATGCAGGCAGCGCTCTCAGGAATGCTGCCAATGAATAGACTACACTGAAGTAGTGTACTCATTTAGACAGGGCAAGTTAATGCAGACCTCTAGTTCAGACACAACAATTTAAAGTGACGTTATGCTTGGCGTCAATCAGGACGAAAAGTTAGTTGCATTGGTCCATCGTGATACCCCTAGTCAGACTACTACCACTGATTGACTACTGCAGTGATTGCGCCGTTAAATTGATCCCGACGGCAAATGTGACTGGACCAGATTTGAAAACCAGATAAAAGCGTATTAACTTTGCTTTCAATGGGATTCGAACCGGGGATCCCGCTAACGAGGGGCAGGCACTCTACCAACTGCGCCATCCAGTCGTTATCGGGCTATTAATGTGCTTCACTTGTTTCCTTGGCCATTCACAGTGCAATTAAATACACAAAAGTATCACACTTTGTCTTTATTTCGGCTTCATAATGGGAAACTAAGCGACATTTTGAACACTGACAGGTGAGGCGTCATGGATTACACTTGGTTGCCTTTACTCCACCACAAAATTCATCTTCCGATGACGAATAACCAGAGTCCCGAGAAAGCAAATATCAGTCATTTAAAATCAAATTCCTCATGGTTAACGTTCTTTCAGTCAAATGTCGGCAGAGAGACGGCGGCACGCCCAAGCCACCCGCCAGGAGTTGAAAAACCCGATAATCCCGTTTGCCAACCAATCATATTCATATTCAACCGTTTCCAATCCTGTTACCGGACAGCATTTGCATAACCTTCCCCAGACGATGTCACAAATGCCACTCATTACTTGACATTTGTGAATGCGAAGCTGGTCCCACGACCGTAAGTCAGCGATAACAACAATCCCCTTGACATCTTCGAGTGCCGAACTCATTTGACAACTGCGCCGACCGCAGCACCGAGTGCAGGGTCCCCTCCGCCGCTTGAAAAGGTTAAAACAAATGCGCTTCCATAAAACAAACCGTTGTTGCCATCTTCAGTAGTTCATCCGGCTCCCAGATCGGTGAGATACAATCCGCTTGTGCCACAAGCGTCGTCGCACAGATCTGCGACTGCAAAATGCCATCTCTCCCGCTCACCGTCTGTGTGCCGGGGTAGCAGTGCTGCCTTGAACTGAAACCCCATTCGACCGTTTGCATGGCTGGATGTTTACTCAACCTAAACTCAGATTCGAATGTTCGCCAATTAGCAGACGGTCACCATCTGCCGTCCGACTTTCGGTTTCGAAATCTCCGCTTCTTGTCGGAGCTTCGGAGCTGATCCGACCGGGCGGCCGGAGTGTGGGCAGCGACCGCGGCAACATCTGGCCCAGCAGTGAACTCGTCGAGCTCCGACCATAAACCACTTACAGCACGTGTCCCTGGGACTTGCTGTCAGTTTGGTTTATGGCTGATACAGTGGAACACATGATGTAATTGGGGGATTTGCGAGTGTTCCCCCGCCGATGTCGCAGATTCTCAGAATGCACAGGAAGTGCGGATTCATTTTTGCGACGGCAACGTGTGTGTGTGTGTTTTGCGCGACCGGCAGTGAAGGGATTGTCAGTGGCGCTGGAGGCGGCAGAAGACGGGTTGCGGCGGAAATTGCGAGTCGTAAAGGGAATTCAATTTTATCGCACGACAACTGTGTGCGCCGCGTAAATTCGACATTCGTTCCAACTTTTGGGGTTGACTTAGTGAACCTGCCCGAGCTGTCACTTTTGATGAGTTTTAATACCGACAGGGGTGGTCGCTTTATACCGTGGAAACGCTTTACGGCCGCTCCCGCTAGTGTTGTCCTTCGCATTGAGAGCGCATTCGGTTGCCCGTAATCTGTGACACTCGTTTGGCACCAATTTGGCGTGTCTTTGTGAACACAGCCGCGCAAATGGCTTGACTGGCAGGAAGGGACTGTTGGGATGTCTTTTTTTGCCAAGTCCCCGTCGAAAGAAGTTCCCCCACCAACTGCGTGACAAATGCCACAAGTTGTTGGCTTTTAAATCCCACCGAACGCACCCATCGACACTTGTCACTTAATTTATGTCATGATCCCAATTAGCGTCCCACCATTGGCTTGTCTGTGGTCTGGGAATGTTTCAAATCGCCTCACAATGAAATTCGCACCACAAGCTGTGCTCCCAATTAATCGGCTCATTGTAGTCATCGGTCAAAAGTTTGTGCTGCCTGAGCGGATTTAATGACGAACAACGATTCACAGTTCAGTGGCATAATCTTGTGCCATCACAATGGCGGCGGAAAGTAAGTGACGCGCCAACTAGCAGCATCAACACCCAATCACTGGCATAGCGTCACCACTCGACAATGGGAAGTTCACGGTCAATTGATTGTGCGTTCAGTTCGACGAGAATGTGTGACACACTTTGACGTTTGCCGAGAGATGGGACTTTTCCGGCTGCGCCTCTCTACTGGTGGACACCTTCATGAATGGCAGTTGATTAGGGCAATAAACAAGTTTTACAATTTAATTGCTTTTTGACACTACGCTAAGTACTCGATTACAGTCGATGACAGCTCAAGGCAGTCGGTGATTTACAGATCAGCTACTGGAGTTTACAGCTAGTTCGTGGGGGGCGCACTGAAGTGGTTGAATAAATTTAACGCACTCCTGGAGGTCATTATTGAACACACTCCTTGTTATGGCTGCATTTCTGTGGATTGCTGAACACGCTCGTCGCTCGCGGCTGGACCTTGTGTTGATTGTTGAACGTACTCACTGATCGTTGGACATGAAATTAACGTACTCCTGGTGTTGATTGGTGAACAGGCTCCTTCGTGGGTTGGCGTAAGATTAATGCTGCGTTTGTATCGTTTGCTGAATACGCTCGCTAATGGCTGGTCCCTGTGTCGATTGCCAAACGGACTCCTTCGTTGTTGGCGATGAAATTAACGCACTCCTGCTGTTGATTGTTGAACACGCTCCTTGCTATGGCTGCATTTCTGTCGATTGCTGAACACGCTCGTCGCTCGTGGCTGGTCCTTGTGATGATTGTTGAACGTACTCACTGATCGGTGGACATGAAATTAACGCTCCTCGTATTGATTGTTTTACACACTCCTTGTTATGGCTGCATTTCTGTCGATTGCTGAACACGCTCGTCGATCATGGCTGATCATTGTGTTGATTGTAGAACGTACTCATTGATCGGTGGACATGAAATTAACGTACTCCTGGTGTTGATTGTTGAACACGCTCTTTCATGGGTTGACGTGAGATCAGAGCTGCGTTTTGTGTTGAACGCACTCTCTCACGTCTAGTCCTTGTGTGAGAGAGTTATTGCCGAACGAACGCCTCAATCGTTGGCCATTAAATCGACGCACTCTGTGTGGTAATTGCTGAACATGCCCACTCATCGGTTGTGCTGATTATTGAACGCACTCCTTCACCCGTCGCAATGAAATTAACACGCTCCCGCATCGGAGAAAACTAGCACACTTATTCATCAGTGGCCAGATTATGTGTGAAATGATGCAAGCGTCATGGGTTTGCTTGCTTGACCTTGGGGGCCGTTCGCAAAGTGATAAGACATCTAGCGTCAAGCAGACGTTGGCTGGGTCTTGTGACACATTTTCTGTTTTCGATGTTTATGAACTGACTTGATGATGGATGGGAGACAACGAAGAAAAATCGTTGCTGCATTCGTGAGTGTTTACAATTCTGTGGCGTTATCTGAAGGAGATAACGGAAGAAAATTTGACACTTGTTGGAGACGAGGGGACTGAGAGATAAATCCATTTGCAATGTTGACAATTTCGATGTCAGAAATATGTGGACAACGACTAACTTGCTGGTTTCAAGCGCACTCAATCTGTCTCAGACGACTGGGGTCGTTCTTACGTGTTCTCAACCACTTGCGCACGGAGGCACGGCGGAGTTAAAATTGGTTTCCTGATAGTTGTCCCGGGTGATCCATGTGGCTGTACAAAATTGGTAAAAATTTAGTTTTGGTCATCTTAGGACATTCGAGGTTCCCAGAGCCGAGCAACGACGAAGACCCCGGACAGCAGCGTCGAAATAAGGTTAGTGCATGATCAGTGTAGCCGATCACTGGATAGATGTGCTTTCTGTTTGAATGTATTTTGGGTCGGAGGCTTACACCACACTTGAGCACTCAGACTCAAAACTGATCCATTGCACTACCCGGCAGCCAACTACATTTTCTGCAATTTCTTTGTCTAACGAATGGACCAACATGGTCTAAGTGTGTTGGCGAATGCACTGGAAGCCCACCTACCTAACCTAACCTTGTCTTACAAGACCAGCGGGCCTACATCACCAGCTCTCAGCACATCAGCACCGAAGTCCGTCACCTGATGCGAGCAAAGGCGGGACTGTGACAGAGGAAGTGACCTGCAGTGTCGTCGAGGTTTGGAAAACCGATGCAAATTTACTGAATGAGATGTGCGGTCTAATGTAGTCACTTTCCACTAAGGCTCCAGTGTCAGATCATTCAATTCGACTACATTACTTTCCTAGCTCAGACTCTGGCCAGAGCCGGTACTGAATGCAGAAGTACTGGTGTCCGTCCGTCAAATGGCGTATCCATAAAACTAGTGTCAAATGCAAGCACGGCTTGCAATGTCATCGAAGCTCCAGTGTGAGTTGTAACAAAGGCGACTTCTTTTCAGACGGATCACGGCCTTGAGAGTGCAGCCCATGATTTGGACATCAAGCGGGAGCAGATAGCAGCAGTGCATCAAGAGCAGAGCCAGGATTACAAAGGAAGGCCCCTATGCAGGCGATACAGACGGTACTTTGACGCTTAATGAAAGCAGCAGTTACGTATTTACGTGAAAGCTTCTTCAACCAAATGACCGGTGCCGGACCTTATCATAGCCGTGTAGAGCCAGACGGAGCTTTTTGGTGATAGGTCAGGGACAGGTCTCACAATGGGCCTATGTTTGGCCTTAGTGTGTCTGCTGGCCGTATGCGCGGCAGTCAGCCACCTCAGGGACAGGTCTTACCGACACTGCCAAAAAACTGCGCGCTTTCGACTTGGTTTCATCGGAGGAACGGATGGTAGCGCCTTGTAGTTTCGGTTGGGTCAGACCAGTCAAATTCCTGCTCCTCGTGATGAGAGTTAACTGAGAGCTCATGCCTGATAAACCGGTCTTCGATGCCCATTTGAACACCCATCCGCTAGGCACGGTCCGACTGACTGTATGGCTACGTCATCCGCCTAGGCCTGGGCGTAGATGTTAGAGCCATTGAGAGCTTCAAGCATAGCAGATGGACAAGACGCCGCACTGCGCCCACACAGCACCTATTTACCACCGCCCTTAAAAATTTCTGGATGGCGCAGTTGGTAGAGTGCCTGCCCCTCGTTAGCGGGGTCAGCGGTTCGAATCCCAGTGAAAGCAAAGTTAATACGCTCTTATCTAGTTTTCAAACCTGGTCCAGTCACCATTTGCCTTTGGGCTCAAATTTACGACACTGTCGCTGGAGTAGTACCACAATGGAACAATATGGTCTAAGTGTGCTGGTAAATACACTAGCAGCCCGCCTACGAAACCTAACCTACCACCGCTCTTACACAATCCACATCCGCTACACACTCATCAAGACCTTGGCACTCGGTTTTCGAGAGCCCTATATGCGCGGATGGACTTTTCCGGAGACGCTAGTCATAAGTTGCATGGAATCTACCTCAAAGCTGATACAATGACAAGCAAATAAAGGTGGGCTGGGCAGCAAGTTCGTATGGGCAAAGAGGGTCCCGCTCGGAAAGGTCTTAGCGGTCGAATTCACGGCAGAAGGTAGCATGGCGCGCCACACTTGCATGAAAGGACAGGAACGCCCGAAGCTTTGGCTTGCAAATCTGCATGGAGTCGGCGTGCGATCGGGACAAGTGGAGGTACTTCTTGCAAGAACTCCGAACGGGACCCCTGCTGTCGCGCCGATGATGAAGATTCGTAGTCAAAAATTACGAAGAAAAAAAAAAGCATCCAATTTATGGTCCGGATTCGACATCACTGCTTCGATCACACTTCACGCTGAACTGTCATCCGAAAGTGCATAGTCGTCGACCATCCATCCACCGCATGTGTACCCATCTGTGCGCCACCTCTCCCCACAATCACTCCTCATGCATGCCCACAACCCTTTGATGGACGCGCCGCTTCCACAAGAGCGATGATTCCCCGAAATGAAGTGCTTAGCGCTTTAAGCCAATTCAACCGCGTCGCAGCACTGGTGCCAAGGTCATTCCAACAACAACGTCCAATTCACGCCCAACAAACCGTGTCGCAGTCGCTCTGTTTTTTCCCGCGAATTCAAGTTTAATTGCACCGACTTCCGACGCAGTCCAGATGTAAGCGCGATCCGATCCGCTCGCGTCAAGGCTTCGTCATCATTGGCGCCCACCGAATTCAATCGAATTCAACTCCACAAATCCACACATTAACCGCTCTTTGAAAACGCCATTACCGGGAGCACACAGATTTTGACCCGATTCACCGACTGAGTGGGGGGAGGGGGCGCAAGGTGCTAACGCGCTAATTGCATCGACGCGACCTTACGCCCCTCCGAACCAGCTCTCGATTAGATTGCGATGATGCCAATTGAGGCCAATTATGGGCAGATGGGTGCTTATGTGTCTGTGTGGGGCGTTATTGCTCGTCGATGATGTCAGACGAGTAATTTGTTTAATTGATTTCGACTCATGGTCCACGGGATGCGCTTGTGCGCCGATTGATCGGCTATGATTTGTGAAATGTTTTTTCAATTCGCGTGCAATTGCCTGGAGGCGCATTTGCATTAGCCGACCACAATTTAGACGACAAATTGCTGGGCGGGTGGTGTGGTTAATTACTTGACTGTAGGACCAACCACTGGCATCTGCATACCGCATCAGTTGGGTGTGCAGTGGGTTACCGATTTGTTAAGCTAATTCTGGGGATTATGTGCGATTGATATGCAATTGAAATCGGGAAAATCGCGGTCACACACGACTGACATGTTGCGCCTTCTGTGAGTTTTAGGACTTGTCGGAGAGGGTCACAGCTGGAAGACTGTGAAGTGGGCGACTGTGGAGGATGTGGCATGTGTGGGTGTGGGGACGCTTCCGACATGGCTCTACGCAGCCAATAGCCTTCAAGGCGACCGAAAATAACTCGAAAGGCTAAGAGCACCTCGGCCAAGCGGAGTCCCATCATTGCAGACCCAAATTTAAGCCGGACAGGAGTTTGTCAAATTTTTAACGTTTCGTTGATCGAGTCGAAATCTTACGGTGCAGGGAATTAGGTTAGGTCGAGGTGGCTGACTGCAGCGCAGACAGACTTAGGCCAAGCAAAGGCTCATTGTGTTACCGCGCGGATCAAGGATATTTGCGCTTTTGATAAAGCGATGAAGAGGGTTGATTCTGATGGTTCAGCCAGAAGTCTGAATCTACGGGATGAGAGAGCACTGCAGTTCGATGGTTCCTCATCCTTCCTCATCCTAGTCCAAGCAGCTTCTACGGAAATCATTTTAGGGAAGGCCTAGTCCAGAGGCGTGAGTTCCGATGGCACAATGTCCTGTTGCAACGCCAATAAGAGATCTGAGGTTTGGCCTGCTTAGTCTGATCAAGCTAAGCGATCGTTTGGGATCGATCATAGGCCAGAGTTGCTTGGTAATGAGGCATTCTGTGCCAGATATCCATCCGCGATTTGTTTGAGCAAGCGTTTCAAGCTTTAGCAGATGTTTTATAGTAGCGATAGGTGTCGAGGGTGGGTCTCCGACCGGAAAGAGTACAGAGCTTGTGCCCTTTCTAGCGAGCTCGTCCGCTTCGCAATTCTCCGGAATGTCACAGTGTCCCGGCACCCACATCAGTTGGATGATGCTAAAATACTTGGCCATCTCGTTAAGAGATAGGCGGCAATCAAGAGAGGTCTTGGAATTAAAAGTGACTGAATTCAGAGATTTGAACGCCGCCTGGCTATCGGGACAGATGACGATATCTGTGCGCGATATTACATTGTTTTTCAGCTAAGACAAGGCTTCCTTAATCGCTATAGTTCCAGCCTGAAAGACGCTCCAGTGATTATGTAGTCGGAAAGATAGCTGGATATTCAGATCCTTGGAATAGACACCAGCACCCACACCTGCATCCATCTTCGATCCATCTGCAAAGATTCTCAGTGGACCTTCCAGCGTCTGGTGTCCAGACTCCCAATAGGATCTGGGTGGTATGCTGGTTGAGAAATTCTTCTCGAAGAGGAGTTTAGGTAGGGTGAGGTCTGTATCCATACCTGCGTAGGATCGTTGAATGTCCAGACTGCAGTTCTTTCCAGCTGCTGCCGTACTGCCAATTTGTTCTATCGGTGGCAGGTTGAGGAGTATGTCTAGTGCTTCGGAGGAGGTAGTCATTAGCGCTCCTCTAATGCATACGGAAGCTATCCTCTACACTCTAGCGAGTGGGGTGATGTTGATTTTCTTGTCGAGTGCGGTCCACCGAATTGCAACACCATATAGCAGAATGGGTCTGACTACTGATATAAATACCCAGTGAACCATTCGGGGTTGCAGTCCCCATTTGCACCCAATCGCTCTTTTACAGCAGTACAGAGCCGTGGAGGCCTTCTTGGCACACCCTATTTAGCTTCCAGCTTAACTTCGTGTCTATCGTGAGTCCTAAGAATTTAGCGCTGTCACTTAGCAGTAAGGGGGTCCCGCTTCAAAGTTAGGTATTTTATACTTCCTAGTAAAGAGGACTTGATCTTTTGCGGATTGACACCTAGGCATGCAGGGAATTAAGTCCCCGGGAACTAAGTCCACTTAGGGTTTTAGTTCTCATTAAATGGGAACTAAGTCCATTTTGGTAAAGCGGACTTAGCTCCCATACAAGGTGGGACACGCAAATGTCCGCAGTGGAAGGTAACTTCCAACAATTATAATTGACCATCTCTTTAAATTTGTTAATGGAATTATGAACAATTTAGCTTGGTTCGCTATAGGATTTCGGTTAGGTTCGAGTCACTTTGAATGCAAATTTCGGTAAAGTATGGTAAACACGGATAAAAGAAACTTTTAATGCACAGAACCTCGCCCATTCCCCAAATCTTGTAGTAAAAATGTAAAATTTGGCCTTATTTAGCTTTTAAAAAGGATGGGCAATCGAAATAAGGCCGAATATCAAATTCAAGAAAAAACTAGTACGTGGTTATTGGCTAGCATCGCTCGCTATTTTTGACATAGCTTTATACACATTTTTCTGCAGGCTTCAAACGCTCACGCGATTTCGTCGCTTCGCTAAGGGTATGTCATGAACTGTCAGGTAGAGCGCCTGCCCCTGGTTAGAGGGGTCCCCGGTTCGAATCCCAGTGAAAGCAAAGTTTATACGCTTTAATCTGGTTTTCAAATCTGGTTCAGTCACCATTTGCCGTTGGAATCAAGTTAGCGGCACTGGAGTAGTCAAACAGTGGTAGTTGTCTGACTAGGGGTATCACAATGGACCAATATGGTCTAAGTGTGCTGGTGAATGCACCAGCAGAAGGTTCTACGAACGATGCCAGCGACCCGAACGTCACGGCCGAACTGCACGACGTCCTGCATCTCATCTTCACAGTGTATGCCTCCTCGTACCTTGACAAACACCTGACGACCTTCTACTCGAGTGGCTTCGCCAGCGAGTCCATCTTCGCCGACTTCATTCGCAGCCAGTTGCTGGTCAAGTGCGAACAGCTGAAGGACTCCGCGGTCTCAGCGGTGGATGCGATCTCCGCGCCGGACTTCGCACTGCGCTCCGTCCTCGGCAAGTGGCAAGTCGGACGGCCTGCTGATTTCAAGCTTCGGCGTTATTTGTAAATTAATGTTGAATCTCAGGGTTGAAGGCGAGGTTAGGTTCAGACTCTTCCTTCATCACACACTTGACCACAGAAAGTTTGACTAGAAGCGACTGCTTTTGACTTTTCCCGATCATCACATCAAAGCTAGTCTTTAGATCCCCCATCATTGAGAGAATCGCTGTAGTTCGAGCAAAATTTTCAGCTCAAAGTGTGGAAGATCGTCCTCAAAAGCGACCCACTGGCTACAAGCTTCACATCCATCCTCACAACGAAGCGATTCAGCACTATGCTCGGTTACCGATTGTGCCAACAGAGGTCGAGTAGAGTCGGTTACCGGTAGTGCCTTCAGAGGTAGCGTAGTGTGTTTTCCGATGGCGTAAACAAGTGGAGCATGCCCTCAGTCATCTTGGCGTGCTTAGGTGGAGGCAGGTGGCTTAGGAATGTGCTAGTTGGAGAATCCTGTTTGTTGAGGGACACTTCCATCCCGGAAACTGAAGGAACAACGACGCAGAGCGAGGAACGAGGAGCTTTTCTCTGACAGACTGGGACGTATGCGCTGTTCTGTCTCAGTTCGGTGAGGATCGCACATGGAGCCTTATGTCTTTCGAGCAACGGACACAAAAAAACATGAGAAAGACTGAGACGCTGCTTGGACTGGGGAGACTGGGCTAAATTGTGAGGGCAGATCATGGATATCCTCGTATCCTTTTCAGCATCGCCATCGCATAACTAAGCACTTGTTGGGAAATTGCGTAGCCCGCGATGAGAGGGAAACTCTATTCACATCCACTCACATTCACAAGCAGGTTATGAACCAGGGCATCTCTGGCTTCTCTCTCTCTCTCTCTGGCGTTCGCCTTTTCACATTCGTCCAGATTATCCTTCAACTCCATCAACACCAACAACTCTACCAAATATACATCACTTCCACCAACCATCCTTCAGCTTCACCGACCACCCAGTCCTCTCGCCTGTCGGTTGACACATTTTTCACCTCCAGCCATGAGTTGAAGTGCTAGCCTGGGGTGCGCTTGTGATTTCCCCTCCAAACGTGCTACCCTTTCGCAACAACCAGCCCGAAAACTTCTCAAAATGCCACGAAAAACTTATTCCTTCCCTCGCCAGCGGGCCAGCGAACGAGGCAAACGACCTTCAGGATCCACTTTAGATGAATGATATCGCCGCAAAATCCAACCCGAGGATATCTGCTTAATATGCACCGCACAACGTGCTTGACTTCAGGATAAGCACGGCTCTGCTTGCCCCCCTCCCCCACTCGACGTAGCCCTCTTCGATTTTAGTTTCGCGTACCCCTGAGGATATCCCAAACCAGCAGAGAGTCAAAGTGGATTTCGACACGGAAAAAGGGTTCGGCGCGGGGCTCCTCAAAATTAATTACAAACCAAGGGAAAAAAAGGAACGAGCAAGAACATAGCTTTAATTACGGAATGGCGTTTTCGCCAGCGGCAACTATTCCGCGATAGTGGCGCCCCCTGCTACGCACATTCATTCCATTAAAAGTAAGAGCGGAATCTTGACCCCACGCATTTCGGCCCATAAACCTGCTCGCGTTTATGGCCTGGTCGAGGTCGAAAGCAGCAATGGAGCTGGCACGTAGACGGGTTTCGTACTCACTCGCCATCGGCGCGCCGCGGCTGCCGTGAGGAGTGAAGATTTTATGCCTGGCCAGGCAATGAAAGATACATGCTCTGCGATATGGATTTATCGCTTCCTGGGCAGTGTTTAACTTGTTTCGGAAGGAAAACTCCAAGGCAACTCCGCGCACGAAAAGATACACAAACCCCTCGACATCGGCAGGGAACGGGAATGTAGCTGAGGAAGCATCAGATACAAGTATCGATCATCTGGTCGTTGCGGTGGCACGGAGTGTGTGGGCTGAGAGGCGCATACACAAATGCAAACCCGAATGGAACTCATTTTAAGTGAATTAATGGCATCCATTGTGTGGTGGTGTATCGCAATTCGATGCCAGTATCGAATTATCACGGACGGATGGATCGGGGCCTTGTGTGTGCGAGTGTCGGTTGGTCGGTCGGTCGGTGGTTTGGGCGTGCTCGAGTGCTGGTATTGCGGAGGGCTATCGTTTTCCACTTGGTTTCGGTTCGGTTGGGTACTCGCTACTCGGCTCTTGTACCAGCTCTCTCAATTCGTGCTCATTTTGCGGCAATTCACATTCAGAGACAGAGGGCGAAGGAAGGGGGAGAGAGAAAAAGTCAATAAAAAGCAGCTTATTCGGTTTCTGGAGCAGGGCTGGATGGAGCCGAGTGTTATTAGCACCCCAATTCGTAGATTGTGATTTCTTTTTCCTCCTTCTTCTGCTTCGCCTCCCGCCGCACGCCTTGTTGGCTTCAGATAAATTTTGAATGAGATAGAGACGCTGCCGAAGAAAAGATACTTGGTGGCATGATGACAAGACAATCGGGCAGGGATAGGGTGTCGCTGGTGGTGCTGGCTGGGACAGCCGAGAGCTGTGAACACTTCGAAATAATTGAAGTTTGACAAGGAATAGAGTGTCTTCGCTGGGGTAGACCACACAAACGATGGGGATTTGATGTAGGATGTGCGGGCTTTTCGGATCGAGTGTCACGACGGAGGGGAGATTGAATTTCCTGGAAAATCCTTTCTTCGAATGACATTTGAGTTTTGCGGATGTAATGCAACGTCGAATAGTGACACTATCTTTGATGGTGGGGATTATCAGAGAAATACGAAGGAACTGCAGAGGCGATTAGTTTCGTGAGACGAGGCGGGCTGGCAGAGTTCATTTGAACCAGGATCACCACTTGTCAAGCGCTCGGTCCAATTTGTGAGCACCTTCTTGGGCTGGGTTGGCTGAGTGCAGTGAGCAGTCATATCACGCGATCAGTGCCGATCATTTTATTGACCTCCTCGACTTATTCGATTCAATGGACGACTCGAAAGTCGTGCATGAATTGAACTGCTTGCCATTCCTAAAGTAAGGGAATTGAAAAAATGTTGGTTCTTTGTTACATGTTTTGAGCGATACTGCACAAGGAATAAAAATGATCCATTTTCTCAATCGACTCAACCATCAACAGCTGCGTTTTTTCGCAAGCGTGTATACGCCTTAATTTTCAATTTGCATGTAAAATACACAAACAAAAAGTCCTATATCCGCTCAAGTTACTCATCATATCTATCGCCGCTTAAGGAATAAGCGCGGATAAAAACAATGCTTCCAATCAATAATTTCTGTGTGTTCATTCCTGAATTCATTCATTCATTGTTTAGGTTGCTGTATGTGGCTTACACCTGCAGGTTTGGTTGATGTATTAGATCATTTTTAATTTTGTTGGCATCCATAAGTATGCAATTTTTGGTATACCCAGAGTGTCTCTGCTATACATTCCGTTTTGGCTTCGTAAACGATTCTTTTCATTTCACGATTTTTTTTTTATTTTATAATTAATAAGTGTTTACACACACACACAAAAAAAAAATTATGACCATCAAAGATCAACCATCACCTGCCACGACTACACCCCTGACTGCTTAGGAAATGTCATAAATGTCGTCGGTGCTGCCAAGATTTTATGATGAATCATTAAGAGCCGATGATCGTTTTTTTGTGTACTTCAAAATTAAGCGTATATACGCTTGCAAAAAAGAACGGCTAACATCAACTACCCTCTTGAGTGAAAGAGGGGGTGGCCAACGATTGGGTGAATCAGAGAGGACATGCATGGGCAATCGTCTTTGGATCGCGAAAGGGTACGGTTGTTGATTTACACTTGGTAGTTATATTTCTAACTTCATACTTTTTATTTGGGTATTTGACTTCTAGCACAGCGGTATTTTTTCTAACGGAAGAAAACAAACTGTTTTGACTTATGTCCAGCTACGTTATATTAAATGGACCACTGTGCGGCGGATTGGTAGGATCGTTGCAAGCAATCTGTTGAAGACAGAACACAGAAGATGAAGCTAGCCGTAGAGGTTTCTTGTTGGTTAAGATTCAACTTTGCACGGACTGTGAAGATGATGATACATCCGATGTAGGGATGTATGTATGCTTTCTTGGATATCACACTCAAATCTTCGACTTGGAGTCTTGGTTTCTGCAGCTTGGACTTCGTTTCTGGAGCTGAATACGCTTGATGCATGCATGGGATTGGATGAAACTTGGTCAAGAGATGCTTATGTTGTGGCGTATGACATAGGCAAGGCATTATTAGTGGCTTATTCTGTCTACAACTGCGTTTGATCTCCACTGATGCCTGGCTTCATTCATTTTGCCGCATAGATTGAAGACATAAGTGCGAACGCGAGAGTCGGTTGAGAAGACCGAGCACTGGGATGGCCAGGGACTTGCACAAAGCCAACGTGCTGTTTTAAATGCCTGCTTTCCGTCTTAAGACGATCTGTGTTGAAAGCAACGTCCCAAAATTCAAGACATTCCATACTGCCTCTGCGTCCCACACAGTCATCCCGTCCTTATTTCTCCCGATTTTAATGTCGAGACGAACGAGGAAGGAATAGTCTTTCAGATTAAAGTGGCTTTATTTCCCCAGTAACAACCTCCAACGATCACCTACAATTCACTCTTTGCAACGTCGTCATTTCCAACAAGTACTTCATCTCTTGGAGCAGCCCCTGTTATCGTCTGTTTAATTGACATGTTAATTGCTTTCACCACTTTCAAGATGCCATCCCTCTGCTCTCAGTGCACTCAAATGTCTTCACATCCAGCCACACAAGCAGCTGCAATGCGGATTTGGCTTGTAATTAACATTCCCCATCAGTGGCTGTCTTATGCCGATGGCCAAAGACCAGAGATTGATGTGTTTTTCCTAAACGGCTTCCCTTCTCGTTCTCAATGGCAAACTGCCATAAGCCGACAACAAAAGTGAAATCAATTTCAAGTGGGCGCACTTCTGCCCGACGGCGGGGGTTCATTCCACTTGCCTAGTCCTCTGTAGACTCAATCCAGCTGGGACAGGTCGCCCCTACCCATCCACGGAGTATCATCATTTCCAAACAATGGCCAGGGTTACAAAAGTGCGTACCTGTCCGCAGCGAGTTCCATCAAATTAAGTGATTGTTTGCGAACACACCCATCCGCTGAAGCGAATTTCCCAAGCATCTGTTCTCCGCTAAGCGTTCCCTTCTGCAAATATTTGCTCAGTGTCTTTCCCTCGCGCATAGAAAGTCATTCGCAAGATAAATTTGGATTCCTTCAATTACCTTCAAACTTTTTGAACTCGCCCGGGGGAAGATCAGATTCCGCCCAGAGTCGGAAAGTGCCTTGAAACTGCCGCCTCCGCGCCCCGCCGTCGAGTCATTGCCCCACAATTAGATATCGGTGGGCGTCCCTCCCTCCTCTCGGTGGCGGTCTATCGATTCTAATTGAATGCTAATCACATCTCCCACCGAATCCATTGACCGCAGCCAATTAATGAAACCATCGTCGTCACATCGCACGTCAAACAATGCGGAAAAGCCAATGAAAGCAGAGACGAGGCAAGGGGAGGGAGAGGAGAAAGCTTTTCAAAAATGGCCCAAAGCCGACGTATTCGAACTGAATAGGGAATCGGCGGAGAACTGGAGCAGAATCAGTGAGCGCATATAAATAAGGCAAGCAGAGCGGCAGACCGACCGACGACGTGGTCTTTTCGGAAACCTTTCCGAAGAACCACATCAATTTGGACTCAAAGGAGGACGTCGCGCAGAGAAACGAAAAAAAAATGAGAAACGATGAGGTTGCTATCCTCTCTGGACACATCCCGGGAATACGAAATGAAGGTTAAGCACTTGGACTGGGCGACGTTTTTAACCCAGATCGCCTGGGTCGTCCGTGTCGCTTTTCACCCATAAATCTAGTTGTCTTTGGGAACGTGCGTTGGCTGGTGTGTCGCGTGGAATCTGTCATATGTCACCTTGTCCGGAGTTCGTGATCGAGTTGAGACGTGTACACCTGAATATGCCCCGCACTCTCGGCGGTGGGGGTGTGGCACAGTCACGTTGTGACTCACTTTGGGGTTCATCTTTAAATTTGATGTGACAGCCAGGGGATGGAGTTGTTGATGAAGTGACGCTTTGAGGGGAGATGCCATTATATGACGTTTCGCAGTCGATGGGAGGTTGTACAGGTTTCGTAATCATTGACAGCTGTTGTGTAAGCCAGGGCCAATAAACGCCAAGGTGACACATGTCAAACGTCACCAGCACTGCTTCTCCTCTCACGTCGAGTGCAACTGCAAGTCTGTCAAAATTTACGAGCACTTCATCAATTTCCCACTGACAGCTGTCAAACCGAGTCACATCGAGCTGAAAATCTGTCACAAGCGCGCCGATTGCAACCGAAATCCGTTCCACGTCAACCTCCGCACTTCGGCTTGGTGACAAATCTTCTCCGTCCCACTTGGTGTCCCACTTCGACTGCCACCGTGGCGTACTCAATTGGTTATGACGTGATGAATTGCAACTACTGTTCAACTCGAAATGGGCTTCCAAGAGGAACGTGATCGGAACCAAATGCGCCACAGCCAATGAGGTGTAACAATGTAACGTCGCGTCGCCGTCACCATGTCCCGGGTGCGGAACGGAGTGCCAAGCCAACGCTCGTTCAGGTGCCATCCACCGTGTCGTCTCGGGCTGATTTGAAATTCATGGAATGTTTCTCTGTGCTTCACGACGGACGGGGAAGGGCGACACAGCGACGATGGTCGTGTTGATGACTGCTTCGGCAAGGTAGTCAAGAGCACCCCGTTGCATGTCAATCCTCTCGACACGACCATGCGGAGTGCGCTATCTTCATTCACTGTGCTTCATTAATCTGAACGACTCGCTAGCAGGTCGCAATGAATTCATGCACTGGAACAGAATCTTATCCCGACTCTCGATCGACTGCGCACGGCAGAGCCGTTGTCTTCGCCAACCGCGAGAGCGGTTATCAATCGAAGATATCCGGTCAATCCAGTCGTGGCCTCAAATAGACTGCGCTACTCTTCCAGCGGCGGATAGCAATCGCAAGCGATTTTGAACTTGACTCAGATGACGAGATTCCGGTTGCACAACGAACCTGTCTCCGGCTCGGCGACGACGATGACGACGCCACACCAAGCCACGCCGCAACACGACGCTCCGCTTGAAGTCTATTTCTGTAAACCTAATTAATGCCATCGGCTGTGTGCCTAGATGGCGAGGCTAGACGGAAATCGCCCCAAACGAAGACGACTCGTGTTACTTTCATCTTCGACGTCGATATTGTGTAACTCTCTCGAGTGCCGGGCTCCTCATTAGAGAGCTACCGGTGGGCTTTTGGCATTCCAACGTATTTCACATCGCGGACGTGTCTAATGAAAGTGAAATGGTGCGTGATGAAGTGGAGCGAACGCTCCAAAGACGGACGACGCGACGGTGAAACGGGCGCTGAGGATGCGTCCGTCGATTGTGACGCCGCAGACTCCCGTGGATGACGCCAATTTATGTTAATTCGCTGAAGATGATCTTCCTCTTCTTGCGATCGGTTTTACGACCGCTCATGGGCCACGGCTGATGTGTGAAGCGATTGCCAAAATTACGGTTTCTGCGTATTGATTGGCGGTTCGGCTTATGCAAATCAAAGTCGTAAACGAGTCGAGATGCCTCGGTTTCGCACTGATTTGGGTTAGCGAACGTGGAAGACGCATGATCCGGTTCTGGTTTTGACATTCCAGAGGCGAATTGATGGATGAATTAAGTGCGTGAGAGGTGGACTTGAATGTAGAGCCTCTTTTCACTTATCTCGTTGAGCTTATCAATGTTGCCTGGTCTTGAAGTGGTCTTGGATATGATTCAGATCAGCGATGATGGTCATAAAAGAGAGGGTGATGGATAAGGTGACCACAGTCAAGGACAAATGAAGACTAAATGAGGTCTGATGAGGAGTTGGTGGTATATTTCAGAGATCTCAAAATTGTTTCCACAATCAGTGAGTTTCCGTCTGACTCCAAGCCACAGGGGGCTTAGCAAAATTGTGGGAACTCAAAAAATGTGGAATATGTAATTAAAAAATTTGTTTAATAAAACGACGCACAGTGGTCCCGCAGTGGAAATAAATACAAGTAGTGACCAATTTTTCTCGGCCAAGTGGTAGAGGTATTTCGATTTTACGAATACAATGGACTCACCCTAAGTCGAACTCTCCTTTACTTGAACTTTTTCGCCATATTTTACATACATTTCCCTCAACTTTCCATACAAAAACCCCTCTGTAAGTCAAACTCTCTCTAACTCGAACAAATTTTGGTATCCCGTGACAATTCGACTTAGGGGGAGTCCACTGTAATACCAAAGTGTCAAAAGGGTGTGTGTTTTATTTTGAATTCGTACTGAAATTGTTCGTTTTCGAAAAGACTTCCTATTGGTATACTGGCATGTTTGGTATTATTTTTTTATTTTGATTGGTCACTGTTTTCCAGTGTTTTACTGCGATATGCACTAATGACGAATCAGTGGAATACAGATACACCGTGCTCTGACTATAAAAACTTCCTCGTTCAGATTCGTTAAGTTTCGTCAAGTTTCGTTAAATTTTGGTAACTTACGGGGATGCTAAGATGTGGTGCACTGTGACCATAAGAACCACTACGGTTAGTTTCGTTAAGATTCGTTCACTTTTGGTAACTTAAGGACTCTTTAAAATTTGACGATATTCGTTCGGTTGTGACAAAAGGCACAAACCTACATAAGTCGATGTTGGTTGCGCCTTTAGTCTTGATAATTGCACACAGCCTGCTCAGGGGACCATCAATGGAATCAATGGAACGCCGCTTTGGCTTTGGAAATGTCGATTTCTACGAGGAATCCACTTTTGGCGACAGTTAGTTGATTTGGATATTGCGATTGCCATTAGTTGATTTACCCTTATTTTGTAGTTCACAAATTTGTAATCGTTTGTTGTGCGACAGAAAATGAGAAAATAAACATAGTTTTCATCAGAAATGAAGTATTGCAGAGATTCACAGCCGACTTCACAGCTGATTGCCCCCTAGTCCATCGACGAATTTAAGTGACTTTTTGACAGACATTCATGAATTTTTGACGGTTATTCTTGAAATAACGTGAATGCCATCCTCTGATTGGTCAATTTGGTTTAAGAAAACGTTATAAAAAACAGTTGTCAGAAATTTAAGGGGTAAGAGACGTAGAAGTCGGGCATCTCTGTAATACTTGATTTCTGGTTTTCGATAATACCATCGCAATTTCAAGATTTCTCACAGTGTTCACACTTCATTATCATCATCATCTTCTGACCCGCATGATGCACTAAAAGGGTCACGGGGGCAAACTACGCACGAGAGACGTCCAGATAACTCGATCCTTCGCCATCGGCTCTAACTCATCAGGGGTTAAGCCCAAGCGTAACCAGGCGAGCTTATGGACTTTTTCCAAACACCTCATCCTGGGTCTGCCAAGTGGTCGCCTACCTCATGCCAGCGCATTCAAGGCCGACCTCGGAAGTCGTTTTGGGTCCACTGTATCAGAACCGAGAATGCCAAATTTTGTTTGACTTTTAATGATCCGTTTGACTGTAGTGTTGGCTGAAAGTTGGTACTTTGAGTTTTGCAAAAAGTTACGTATTTTTTAAACAAATGTGATTTGGCACTTTTCGTTGTATTTGGTTTTATTAGACATAGACATACATACCCCTTACCAATTTGTATTTTCGGGCTTTTCATTAAAGCAACTTTTTGAGGGAGCTTTTCAATGTTTGGTGGACTGCAACAAAAATGCTACAAGAGGCTCCAACGGCAAACCAACCGATCCGACTCTTTCTGAAAGCAAGAAGTATTCTCTATCGATGGTGCAGAACTGAAGTTCACTTTGGGAAAGCGAAGCGTTTAAGTGGAGCAATCTCTCAAATGTTTCGACATTTTCAAACTCATACCCTTGTGCAAATGATATTCGAGAGGCTGAATACATTTTTATTCTTGTGAATTGAAATACTTCAGGTCATAAAATTGTTATAATTATGAAACTAATTAGGTTAGGTTAGGTAGGAGGGCTGCTAGTGAATTCACCAGCACTAGGACATGTTGGCCCATTGTAATACCCACAGTCAGACTACTACCACTGATTGAAGACCTCAGTGGTAATCGCTTTAATTTGATTCCAACGGCAAATGGTGACTGGACTTGAGATTTGAAAACCTAATAACTTTGATTTCACCGGAATTCGCTCCACTAACCACAAACGTAAAGAAATTTTGCTCAATTATTTCAAAAATGGTAGTATCAATTTTGGTAAAAAGTGTTACAATTTGCCCCACTACCCACAACTGGCGAGATGAACCCCCTGATTTCTACCCAAGCACCTCTAAGATTAATCCCACTTATTTAAGATATTTTATTTATAGGGAAACGATCATTTTATTAAAGATATTATCTTTTGGATAGTTGCTTGAATCCTACCTCTGCACCCAGATACGGTGCATGTTCGTTGGGTTGATGTACAGGTTCGTTGGTTCGATGTATATTGAATTAAGGAACAGACATTCGTTGGCTCAACGAACAAGTTCATCTGACAAGAATTAAGTAACTTTTCCTTGGCTCAACGAAAATATGCGTTGTGTTTACGTACCTTTTTGGTTCAGTATACGTTTGGTTAGCTTCCAAAAGGTGTTCGGAACAGTTTGCGAGAAAGAATTCTCGATTTCTCACTGTCTGCTTACCCTGCATTTGAGTTTTTGGGGAGGAAAACGATTCGCTTCGATGCGGCACTCGCCTGATTCCTGACGCTGATAACGCTGGTCGTGGTCGAAATATCCAACGTGTTCAGAAATGAAACAAACTTGTTTGACTCCTATGATGCAACAGAAGACGTCCGCATCAAAGGTGGCACACTCTCCCGTGTGGTTCAACGTGAGTGCAAGTTTGATGGAAAAGATTCGGTTATTTGAGAGGGCTTGTCTTAGGGCTTGCCTTCGTCTTTATCGAACTCCAGAGTCCCAGTACATAAAATTATTTTCCAATGAGGTCTTATACAACAGGGCAAACCTGATTGGAGTGGGCACTTTCCTGGTGAAGTTGATTCGAGGTCATACTGCTAGAGCGATGAACGAGGTCAATAATCTGACCTCTGGAGCTTACTATCGCAATCCAGAATACCACGAAAGGGTACGTCACAACGGCCTAGTCCCCCCAGAAGCATTCCTCTATTTTGACATGAACGGTCTGATACACGACATAAATGCGGTACCGCTCCTCTTTCAAACTGCCCGTTCAACTGTGGATGGGCGATTCAACCACGACCGCTCCGTCACTCAACTGAGGATGGCCTCAACTTAATCATGTTAGATTAAATTGTAGGACATAGTAAGTTTAGCTTAGAAAGCCCGCCGAGGGACAGAAAGTTAAAATAGAATCATTGCTCGTGCAACTAGTTAAAGCATTTTTGTCTGTAAGTATGTAAGCATATACGTAATGACTTGATAAATAAAAATGATTTAAAAAAAATGTGGGACACTAAAGGACTACACCCGAATTGGCGTGCAAAACAGGATGCAGCAAGTAAGAGGTTTATTGATTGAGACTCGGGTCCACTCGGACTGTAGCGCCACACAAAGAAGAAGAAAATGTCTTATCAACTTTTGCCATTAGAGCCAAAAGTCAACCAACATCTTCCATGGCCCATCGCATCTGAAGTCAGACCTTGGTCAAGTATTTTCTGAATCTGTTTCTAAAGCAAAAAGGCCCACATTTCATCATTTTCAACTTAAAGCTGCTTTTCCCCAAAAATTTGAATCAAATACAACAGCAAATGACTCAGAAATGATCCGAAAACAGCGAGTAACTCTCGAACAGCAGTACCAAAAGTTCATGAGTAATCATGGATCACCCCTGGAATCCCTCCCCTTGAGAGTGCACCACTCGTCACCTCCCTCAAAGCTCCACCACACCAAGTGCACATTCCTATCCCACAGCAGCATGGTCTGATGACTCGCTCACTTCACAGATCAAAACCCCAGGCACAGCTTCTATATCCCACCAGGAGCACAAACGAACCTCTCTCGGACACTCATCCTCCAGTTAACAGCTCACCACTCTCAGGTCGTGAATAAGTGCTCCGTCTGCTCACTTCCCCGCCCCAGGATAACTCGAATGAATTCGAAAAGGCCCATCGAGGATATTTATGAATGCACCCACCAGAGGTTCCAGACGCGTGGCTGGATACTCGTAACTAACATTCTCTCTAATGCCGAACATCATCAATTAAAGAGCAGAGAGGGAGATGAACTCGCGCACTGGCCACGACCAGGTGCTGCAGCAGAGCTGGCGGAGATGAAAAATTCAGGGCACACCAACGTTGGGCGCCACCGCAGCTGTCCCCAATCGATGCTCGTAAAATATTAATGAGCTCTCCGGATGCTTAGACGGATTTCGTATGCTCAGAGTGCGCCGAGCGTTCATTTTTCAATTGCCGCCCCCATTGCCGGCTGCCGCGGGAATCACCCATAAGCAAGGATTTACTTTAAGCCATTCGGCATTTTGCCTCCTACGCTGTCCGGTTTGCCGAAAGTGCTCGAATTTCACTCACAGCCTGTGAGTTGGTGCAAATCCATGGCACGTAACGAAATCGATATAAATCAGGATTTTCACTTGACTTGAGGGGGTGCGGGGCGTTGTTGGCTTCTGTTCGGTGTCTGTGCAGCCCTTTAGTGGTCAGCGAGGCATGCAGGTGGTGCATGGCTTCGTTGGGAGTGCTTGTCTGCGATTACCGTCAAGGGGTGTCGGCGAGGGAGCAGAAGCCCATTTTCGGTCACATCAAGTTGACACTGGACGATGGCCGGCTGTGGTGATGTGAAGCGATGAATTTATGTGGGATTTCCGACTGAATGGTTGAGGTTGTAGATCCGATTCGACTGGGTTTACGGTTCCAGTTGGCGGTGGACGGGAAGTGGCGGGAGTTCTGTAATGGAATTTTGTGCCTTTTCTGGTTTTTTTCAAGAGGAGCCGTGAGGCAATCAATGGGCTCGGTGGTGCTTTGAGTGTCGTGTTGAATGGGTTAAGGAGATTTGCGTCACATGGAATCGACGGGTGGATATGGGCCATGTCATGATGGACCACTCGTTTCAGCACCAAAACAGCAAACAAAGTGGTTTGCAAATGGGTTCGTTCAGCAAATAAGCGTCGATTTCGAATGGGTTCTGAGGATGCTCTTCAGAAGGGAATACATGTCATTGACATCCTTTGTTGTCCTCCCGCAAGACCCATTATTTCCAGAAAGAACCATAGTGCAGCCCACGTTGCTTAGCGTTCCACTTCCTTGTCCAACGCCATACCCCCTTTCCCCCTGACATGCTATTCATAAATACCATTAAAACGCTTCTCAGACGCCTCTTCACTCTCCACTCCGTTGGCAGTCCTCATTGGGCCCCAAGTAGTCCTTACCTGCAAGAGAGACAAAACAAAAGACAGACAAGCATTAGGAAACATTTAAAACTCAACCAAAACTATGTGCGTATCTCAAATGACCCACAAAACTTTCTCAAAAGACAATCTCGGCGTTGAAACAAAAGCGATTCACACGCAATCCCCCGTGCGCCCACCGGATGGGTTATTTTTTGTTTGTTCTCAAAGCAACCACCATCACGGCTTTCACACTCAAACCAGGACACCAGTGAGCAACACCTCACGTCCCCGGCCACAGCGACCGCAGCAGCATACACTGTGGCTTATTAACCAGGAACACTTCATTGTAGCCCAATGCGGGCGAAGTGAGAGTCACAACCTGACGGAAGTTTGCTCTTTGTCGTCGTCGTCGTCGTCGCACCGTCGAGTAGTTTTTGGCAAAAGCCCCCGCATTATGTTCCCAAAAATAACATTCACACCACCCCCCGCCAGTCGTGAGTCAGAGAAAGCCCCTGGACGTGTGCAAAGCGGCGGGGGTTTGCACGTGATCATATATGTACCCTCCCCCGTTTCCACTCGCAAAGTATCACTGACTTGTTTGCGATTAATTATATCACCGGTACACACCGACGACGAGGTCATTAGGTGCCGTGAACTTAGTTCCAAAGAGTAATCCACAGCGTCACAAACAAGCACACACACACCCACCCACCCGCTCTCCTGCACGCGGGATGTGTACACAAATAGTGCTCCGCAAACAGGCACAGAGAGGAGGAGGCCCATGCCGGCACAGCTGACCCAGTTTACGGCGGCGGAGTGGGCTGGGCCTGCACCCAACGAGGCACTGGGGGCGGCAATGCGCCTCCGTGTGTGTTTGGATAACGGCTTACATTGTTAGGAAAACTGTTAGCACAACTTTATGACGGAACATTTTTTTTAAACACGACAACGACGACGACAGGAGCGACGCAACACACACACACTCACACAGCGTCACAACAAAACGAAAAGAAAAGAAAAGGGTTCAAAGTAACCACATGATGGTTGGATGATAATTAGGGTGGAAGAGTGGGCGCAGAAGGGGCGCTTTACTTGAAATAAGCATGAGTGCTTTATCAGATTGAGTGCCGCTGGGTACGCTGCCTGCTTACCAATTCAGAAGTAACAGGATACCCCAGAAATGTGTTAAACAAGAGCCAAGCTCCCCCGGAGACGGTGGTACCCTTTTTGTTGCGGAAAGCCGAGAGCGGACACGGGGCTGACGGCAGTGCTAACCATTCCGTGTGGTTTTCAGGGTTAGTTGGAAGACTTACACCGGATAAGTCAGACAGATGCTTTTGAGGGTATCAACATGACACTTGCGGGCAGGCGACGATGGGGATTCAGTTGGCGGCACATCTCTTCAGCCAGTAAGGGCTTTAGTCTTAGCGGTTTGTGAACACATCTCTGATGAATAAACGCAAATCGCCTTGAATCGTAAGAGAAGGTGCACGTCGTGTCATCATTGACAGGAAGGCAGGAAAAGCGGGTTCCTCTGTTTAGATACGCGATAGCTACAGAATGGAGTGGCATACCTCAGGTCAGGCTTGCGTACTTAGGCTGCGTCTTTTTCGAACGAAATGCATCGTCATCGTTGAGCACGTTTATGGAAATAAAACGACCTCTTTTTCGAAGTGACCGATAGGAGTCCATTAATGCAAAGGAGACAATGAAAAGTGGTATACCTCAGGGTTGCATACTAGAACCTTGTTTTTTTTCTTAATGATCCATAGGACAATTTGGATACAAGCAAAAGTTACGTCTGCAATCAACAACGTCTGCAACAAACAGGTCAGAATTGCATCCAGGTAGCTTTTTAGAACTACTGTTTTTTCGAAGTAGATTTTGAGTGGATTTTAATGTCGGTCGCATAAGTCTGGGTACAACGCAAAAAAATAGGAAACGTCAATGTCAAACCCGTGTATCTCAACTAATATAAAACATAGAAAGCTAAATTTTGTTTTATTTTATTCCTTAAATATTTCTCTGTATAAATATTATTTTCACACATTTTTTGAACATCAAAATCTAAAATGAATTATTTTTTTCGAAACACTTCGAAAATTACAACAGCAAAAGTCTGCGTGCAAGTTCCTTGCAGCTGCGTAGTATGTGTGTACAATGAGCAAATATGCGAATACCGTTAACTGAGCACGCGTGTCTAGACTTGAGATTGAGATTTATTTCATTAATTTCTTATATAAATAAGGCTATAGAAAATAAAGGAAGAGAAATTATTTTGAATTTATACACTGAGGGTAAAACCTATAGGCAAATTGGAAAGACAGTTGGGAGAGCTCACTCGTCTATCCAAAGAATTATAAAAAATTATGTTTTGACGGGTTCCATTTTGTCAATGCCTAGAGATGGTCGCACTGTTCAACTAGTGCGTCTTAACCCCAGGCCACCAATTGAAGCTTGAGGTAGCGGAGAGGCTTGGCAAAACAAACGGGATACTATCCAGAGAACTTTGAAAAAAGCTGGTTATCACATTCAAGAAATTACGCGTCTCAAATATTAATAAACAGAAACGCATGGAAATGAGTACATTTCTGACCCTCTAGAATTTTGGAACAATGTGTTTCTTTCTGATGAAAGTAAGTTTTGCATATTTGGAATAAAAGGTGAAAAGCTAATATGTATAAAGAAAATTACAGCTTTTGAAAAGGAGAATCTAATACCAACGCTAAAGCATGTGGTGGCGGAATTATGGTTTGGGGATGAAAGGCGGCTATCTTCTTCTTCTTGTTTATTTGGCGCTACAGTCCGAGTTGGACCTGGGCCTCAACCAACAAGCCTCTCCAGCTAGCACGGTCTCTGGCTAGCTGTCTCCAGTGTCGCACGCCAAGTTGGTTGAGGTCCTTCTCCACCTGGGTGCGCCACCTTAAACGCGGGCGTCCTCTGTTGCGTTGTCCCATGGGTTCGGAGTAGAAGACTCTTCGGGCCGGAGCTGAGTTGTCCATACGCTCTACATGGCCTAGCCATCTTAAACGTTGAATCCGAAGACGCCTGACTAGACTCATGTCGCTGTACAGCCCGTACAGTTCGTGGTTGAATCTTCTCCTCCAGAAACCGTCAACGCAAACAGGACCAAAGATTTGAGCATTTCTCTCGAAGATACCAAGGACTTCCTCATCCGCTTTTGAGATTGTCCATGCCTCCGCGCCGTACAGCAGGACTGGGATGATCAAGGTCTTGTATAAAGTCAGCTTGGTCCTTCGAGAGATGGCTCTACTACTCAATTGCCTCTTGAGTTCATAGAAACAGAGGTTGGCAAGAGTTACTCTGCGTTTGATCTCGGTACTGATGTTGTTCGTACTGTTCACCTGCGAGCCGAGGTAGACGAAGTCCTTGACTACCTCGAAGTTATAGCTGCCCATTGTGACGCTCTGTTCAAGACGTCGATGTTGTGTGTCCTTTCTTGATGACAGCATATACTTCGTCTTGCCATCATTCACCGCTAGACCCATTTTAGCCGCTTCCGCCTCAATGCCAGCAAACGCTTCATTGACGGCTCGCTGTGTTCAACCAGTCACCTCAATGTCATCCGCGTATGCTAACAGTTGTACGGATTTCTGGAAGATCGTGCCTCTAGTGTTGGCGTCTGAGTCCTGCACGATGTTTTCCAGCATGATGTTAAAGAAGTCACATGACAGCGCGTCGCCTTGTCTAAAACCTTTTTTTACATTGAAGGTCTCGGTGAGTTCGTTAACGACCTTGATGGAGCAGCAATCCTGTACAACCTGATGAGTTTGGCAGGAATGTCAAAACAAGACATGGCGTTGAATAGCTCGTCCCTGTGCACGCTGTCATATGCGGCCTTGAAATCGACAAAAAGGTGGTGGGTGTCGATCTGCATCTCTTGGGTCTTTTCCAGGATCTGCCACAGTGTGAAAATCTGGTCGATGGTGGACTTCTCTGGCCTGAAGCCACACTGATAAGGACCTATCAGGTTGTTGACGACTGTTTTAAGGGCTCACACAAAACGACGAGAGGATCTTATAGGCGATGTTGAGAGACTTATCCCTCTATAGTTGGCGCAGTGAAAGTGGTCTCCTTTCTTGTGGATCGGGCAAACGATACTAAGATTCCACTCGTCGGGCATGCTTTCCTCGGACCATATCTTACAGATGAGCTGGTGCATGCGCCCAACCAGATCATCTCCAGCTGCCTTAAAGATTTCAGATGACAGTCCGTCCGCACCGGCAGCTTTGTTAGACTTGAGTCTTGATATTGCTATCTTGACCTCGTCTAGGTCGGGGGGACGATCATCGTCAATTGCGTCGAGTAGAACATTCTGCGTGACAGCGGTATTGGTGCCATCATCGCCGTTTTGGAGTCTGCAGAAATGGTTCTTCCAAATTCTCAGTATCGACTGCGACTCTACTATTAGTTGTCCATTCTCGTCCCGCCAGGCTTCTGTCCGAACCTTATATCCACTGGATAACTGTTTCATCCTCTGGTAAAACTTTCGGACATCGTTCCTGCCATAGCACCTTTCCATCTCCTCGATCGCGCGCTTCTCGTGCTCGTTCGTCTTTCTCTTGAGAAGACGGGTCTCATCCCTTCGTCCCTGTAGAGCTAGAGAAAGAGAGATTAGGGGGAGTTCCTAGAATGTTCTTTCAAGGCCAGGTCGGGGCCTTTGAAATGATCAGCCAGCGCGTTTTCGGGTGTCGATAAACCAGTCATCTCACCATCGAGCATGTTTAAACCGTAGTGGGCCTTGCAAAGTGGACACCTATTTATCGGCTTTAAGGCTACCCGAACTTGCTCCCCATCTCGTGTCGAACGAGATCAAGAGATTACATCGTCTTCACTCGATTGAAATCCTGGTTCAACTTGTTCAGCGAATAAGCATGAAGTCCAAAAGATTCAACTTCGAGTACAGAGATGCCATTTACATGCCCACCTTCCTTGGCATCCACATCGGTGATGGGAAGGAATCACGTCAAACGCCATGACGAACGATGACACTCCATGTCGCATTGCTTCCGGCAACACATCGAATGGCTACAAAATTGCACCGGGAAATGTGCTCACATAGCAAATCAATCAATGACGCCCACAAGGACCGTTCGCGCTCGTCGCAATCTATAATGGATAAGACGTCCAAGTCCACAAACCCCCGAGGATGGGATGCACTTCGCCCGGTGTGGTCTAAAAATAAAACGCAAACCCCATCTACGGGCGACTGATGAAGATGAATGTGCCTCGAATCAGCGTGAAGACATCAATTCCAGGCACACTTCAAATCTCCATAAACCCAGGGCCCATCGAAACTTTCTCCTCGACCAGATAATGCCCATCAAAGGATATGCAGCGTGCAAGTCGGTGGCCGTGGGTGTCGCCTCCTCGCTCTAATCGCAGACGAGCGCCTTATCACAGCTGGGCGAGCGAACGGCTCATAAATTCCGCCCCTCACGGAGTTACGGACTCGTGCAAATCGATTTGGGATTCCGGATCGGTGAGTTATGAGAGCTTTATGGGCGCCTGGTGGGCTTGCGGACATTACCAACTTCTGAATTGGGTCAGAAATCAGAATGAATTTATGATGAGCACTGTGTAGGTGCTTAGTTCTCGGTGGATGGTGGCCGAGACAATTTTTTACGAGCGTCCTTCCGGGGCGAGGGCTTTACATTTATTCTTGTGTCGTTATCGATAATGCGGGACCACCTATTCGGTGTCTGGGGGAGGAGTGGCATTAATTCAGAGCTCAAATGGGTAAAGACTTGTGGCTGGTGGCGGGAACATAGTCATTTGAAATAGTCACGAATGTGAATTCATTGCGGTTTGGCGGGAGGATGGCGTCGGCATTTGTGGGACCTTCCGCGGAGAGAATTGAGGAAACTCAGGGTTGGGTGGTAAGTTACTTTGTTTTTTTTTAAATCAGCTTTGAAAGTTTTGAATGAAAGTTACATGGCGTGCCACCTTCCGCCAAATTGGGTGTTCCATATTATGGGCTTGCATGGAAGGAAGGCGGGTGAAGACTTTAGAAAGGTGTACCTCAGGGATGATTGATAAGTCCCCTTGTTTTTGAAATTTTCAAAATTGGCTTTTAGAGTCGTCTTTGATTGCGAGGTGCCATTGTCCTTGCTTGGAATCATGGAAAAGTCCAATCGCTAAAATCATGTACCACAGGGTAGCACTTTTTGACCGGTTCTTTTTGAAATTTTCCGATTTTGCCATTAAACCACTGATCGAATGTGACAAGGTTCAAATGGCTCACTAGCGTAAGTCAATCACATTTTGGCCCGTTGTATGATGTTCCAGTAGGATCTGGAGGAGATGTTGGTTGGTAGCTCTAGGTTGGTGGACAAAGCTAGATTGGCTGAGTATGATTAAGTGGCCTGAACGAAGCTCCGTCAATATCTGCAGTAACTTCAGTCGAATTTCTGTGCTGGCCGATGGCTGCTTACTGATTATTTGTAAGGCGAGAGGTTTCATGAGTTTGTTCAGTGCGGCGGTCATCTACATAGACAATTTGGCATTGTGTGGAACCAAATTTATTTTTTTTCAATAAAATTAATTTTTATTTTCAAATTATATCTTACATTAGTTAAATATTTCAGCGAAGCCTTATAAAAGCTTTTCTGCAGAAGATTGCGTTTCAAAGTTGCAAAGCAAGCTTAGTTCAAATGAATACCATTTCATTATTTAAAGCAATTCGAGGAAAAATGAACTAATATTTATGAACAACATTTTTTAAGATTTGATTTGATTGATTTAAGTTTAAGTTAAGAGCTTTTATTTTGTTTTTTTTCTTAGTTTTTAAATTTGTAATGTGTTTTGGGTGCTGTGGAAGTGTATTGAGAAATTCTGGCAGACTACATTTTAGCTGTCTTCTCCCGTTGCAGAAATGGGGGTCTTCAAGCATACCTTGTGCGCGCCTTCTCTTGTTGATCCCATGTTGAAGTGGGGTGCCCAATAGAGTGTCTTCATAGTACTCAAGTATCTAGTTATCTTAAAGATATCACCTACTGGAAGAACTTTAGCCGTTTCTTGTTGAAAATCAATCGCCGATTATCTACACTTATCTTTTTGTCAGCTGTGTCTTGCAGTTTCCCAAGCTTGTTTATGTGTGTTGCAGATGCGTTTACAAATTCGTATTCCATACCTCAATTTCGATTCCACTAGGGCATAGTATACTTGTCTCAACATAGACGTTGTGGTATGGACGTTTAGATGGGTCAGTGCATACAGAGCTTTTTTAACGCTCACGTGATGGCACCAAGATATTTGTATCTCGCCAGCTTTCTCAATCGGGCAGCTGATTGAGCTACTGAAGGAATCATTCCTAAAACGAATTTGTTGATGAGTAGCTGTGAACTGCGGGTTTCGGATGTGTATCATCTTTGTTTTTATTGCGTTGATCGTTAGCCCGTGATCATGACACCATTTCACCGGATTATCAAACTCCTCTTGCATAATTGCTGTTGCCGTGTTCAAAGATCTGTGGCGCACGACTGTGGCAACACCACTCTATCGTCTGCACACGCGATTGGTGTGGCCTGTTTGAATATCCGCAGCAGCTGGTTGGTATATAAAATAAAGAGGATCGGACCCAAGTTTGATCCTTGAGGGACACCATATTGCACACTTTCCTTTTGGCTATATGTCTGGTCGCTTTTGAAACACAATTTGCTTTTGCTTAGGTGTTCTTTCTGCCAATCTGCTATCAGAACTCTTATGCCAATTATATCCAGCGCTTCTATTAACTTATGGTTCAGTGTGTCAAAAGCCTTGCTGAAATCCAGGCCTTCGTTGATACAATTGGCAAATTCCCCCAAAACCTTCCCATATTTTTATTTTTCTAAAAGCCTAACTGACTTTTGTGTATGAAAGTCAATTCAGCGAGATGGAGTGCCTCAGGGGTTGGCCTTCTGACCGCTTCTTTTAGGTTTTCCGGTCTAGCATTGAAATTCCGAAACGAGAGTGGGAATCCCCGTGGGATTCCGCTGAAGGAAGGGAATCTAATTTAAGTGAAATGGGTTACCTCAGGGTTGTGTTTTTACACATCTTCTTTATAGAATCTTCGGAATTGACTCTGAAAGCCCTAAATGGACGTGGAAATTGTGTTGTCCTTGCGTGAAAGGAAATAAACTTAAAGGTAAACTTACTGGTGTCCGTAGGGTTGTGTGGTAGGACTTCATCTTTTGAAGTTTTTTGAAAGTGCCCTGCCACGTGGGGAACCTTGTAAGGTTCTCAATGGGTTTATATAGATCCACATCTTCTATTTATCGGCTGCTTGTAACGGTATACCAATAATAATAATAATTATATGGGTGGCGCGACAGTCCGAGGCGGATCTGGGCCTAGCTTCTTAGCGTGTTGTGCGTGCCATTATTCTTTCACTAGTGGAAATGAGATACAGTTCAATGCCGACTCCGAACGGCGAAATTGAGAAGCTTTTTCTAGACAGGAATATTCTTTGAGCATTGTCAGTGACTCGAAAGAGGGGGAGCCGTGAATTATCAAAGGTGGTAAATTCGGGTATCGAACTTGGGACCCTCTGAGTAGGAGTCGACGCACTCACCCACTATGCCACGGCGACCCACACGCTACACCAATATCGACTCGATATTTTGGTCAGACTCGAGTTGGAAAAGATCTGAGTCGGCGTCAATGGACTGCTTCGACTTCAGAGAATCAATCGATTGAAATCTAGGTTCAACTTGTTGAGTAAATCTGCATGAACCAGAAGTTCAGAGCTTCAACTTCAAGGACTGAGATGTCATATCCACTTTCACCTTCCTTGGCATCCACATCGATGATGGGGGGAAGCACGGTAAACGCCATGATGTGGGCTTTTGTGGAAGGAAAGGCAACCCTGGGGTACCTCAGGGTTGTGTCTTGGTCTGCATGGTTGACAGATAAACTTTTAAGCTCTCGTTGGAACAAACCAGCCCAGGCTTGGTTTACTTCAAAAAGAGCGTCCCACGAGGAAAAGGATCAAAAACAAACCACTCCAACAACGAGGTCCATGTCCACCACTGTATCCTCACCCTCTGCCACCAACAATCTGCTGTGCAGTGTTCCCTTAAAGAAGACACCGCATCTCATCTTCAGCAGCGGTATCATTTGACAGTTCCCACGGCAATCGCAACAAACTTTCTCCCAAACTATTTCAGTTTTCGCAATGTTTCCTAATTAAATGACGCAACTAACCCTCCTGCCCTCAGGCTGGCAGCTGTAACAAAATCCATAAGCAGCCACCGTCACCGAGGGCCGCGGTCTTTGTTCAATTTAACCCAGATGGCCGTGTCGCTGGACGGACTTCCTCCGCAAGTGCCAACAGAAACAAATGACACAACGTCTAGATGGTAATTTTAGATAAAAAAAAACCCCTTCCCCTCCCTCACACCCCAGGGGGACTGGGTAAAAATAGAGTCAACTACGAGCCACGGACCGACACCCACGCCGACAGAGGCACAAAGCAGACTTCATTTCGCAAACCGACGCAAGTCACTCTCACTCTCGAACGTGGGTTCAAATCGTCGTCAAAAGTTGAACAAATTGAATCGTCCACTGGAACAGAGCCACTCTCACTCACCGTCCGGAGAATGGGATGACCACCGCGCGGCCGCTGGCGGGAACCAACTCTTATCGGGTTTCCATTTAACAGATGCGTATATCCAGACGAGAGCCATTAGCCGAATCTCTTCTAGTCTCGTTATTAATTTATGCATTCGCGCAAGGGGCACCCGCATTCGTGTGTCGCTGATACGCAAACCACCGCCGCTGGGGATTCGAATAAAACAATGCACACCGATACCCCGTCCTCGTTGCTGGCTGGCAAACCGAACGCGTGTCTGTGTGGCCTTAGTGCTCGCAGGTCCCACTCTTGTACCTCGTCGAACGTTGACGGTGCGGAGCGGTGGCGGTGTCTGATTAACATGCCAGACTCCAAGCCCAAGTACGGGCGCGATGCACTCTCTAGTCGGACCGCAGCAGACTCGGGTTGGATCGATAACCCGCTCGTGGGTTGGGGCGGGTGGGCTGCAGGCTCAATGTGGGTATGGTGGCTCATGCAAATAGGGATGCATTTACGACTGCAACTGCATGAGGTATCTGACCACAATCGTGCATGGATGGTATTTGAATCGCTGGTTTTTCCTTCACTTTTTTGTGCCGCCCTCCTGTCCTCCACCTCCGCTGCCGCGCTCACGTAATTCAATGGGATGCCCCGTCGTCGTCGGGGGAGAGTGTGCGACGGAAACGCCATTTCATAGGTGGAGCTGGCGTGAATGCAAATTCGTGCAAGCGGTCGCGTTGGCCTGGGGCCCGATCTAATTAAACGGATACCGAACAGACGGGACGCGACGGTGCTGGAATTAACATTTTCAAATTTTCTCTCCAAATTCGCTGCTAATAAGGGTACCGTGAATCAATTTGAAGCCGGCGGAGGTCGGCTGATCTAAATTGCTTTAATCAGTGTTTGCTGCTTAAAAGCTGGTGCAATTGACGTTTCAAGTTTTTCCATGCAGTTTTTTGCTTTAAGTGAGAACTAGTATGGGGGGTAGCACGTAGCCCTGTGGTGTGCCTTTTGTTTCGTTTCCATACTAGCATCTTCAGGGGTTTGCTAGCTTAAATCGAGCTTGGGATCAAGGCCAGCTGGACAGTTGTCAACCCTTTACATGCATTGACCAAAGAAATAACGTTACAACGTGTCTCTGTAGTGGTCTCTATTCACTGTAAAGCAACGTGAAGTCGGCATAATGAGACCACCGGAATGGAAGCTATAGGGATTTAGATCCATCCCATGCAAGCAATTGAATGAACCAAAGTAACTCTTGCGGATGTCAACAACAAGTGGACGACCGAATCATAGAGATAACGACAGCACTCAACGTTGGCCCCAGCTGAGCAGTGCAAGAACCGACAAACCCCTTCAGTGCGACAAAACGTTTCTTGAGACAAGCCAGAGACTAGTAAACTTGAGGCGTTGTACACTGGGAAATATTTGCAAAAGTGGTCTTGCCCTCCGATAACGGCCTCAGGCTGGTGGACTTTGTCACGGGACGTAACCTGGTGGTCCCCTGATCAATCAACCGTCAACCAGATTGATCATGCTGCGATCGACGTCAGACACTCCTCCAGCATTCTTGATGTCCGAACGTTCCGAGGAGCCAACATCGACTCGGACCATTTCCTTGTTATAGCCAATGTAAGAACTCGGATATCAAGAGATCAACGGAGTCGAGAAAGGACACCACGGTTCGGCGTCGGAAAGCTACAATCGCAACGGACTGCTAGGATCTTTGCCGATCGAGTCTCCCGGAATCTCTCTCTAAGTTCGTCGTCACCTCCGCAAACAATCAAGAAGCCATCAAAGATGCTGCCACTGATGTGCTAGGTTTTACGGCACCACCTAGAAAAAACCCATGGTTTAACAACGACTGCAGGCTGCCACATGCAGCGAAACTGGAAGCCTACAAAGCAACGCTGCAACGAACAACGAGAGCTGTTCGTGAGCTCTACGAACAGAGACGATGGCCCGAGACCCGGTTTCTCAGGAGAAAGCAGAAAGAGCACGGGAAGCGCGCGATGGAGGAGATGGAGGAACTATGTCCGAACAGTTATCCAGTGGATATAAGGTTCGGACAGAAGCCTGGCGGGACGAGAATGGACAACTAATAGTAGAGTCGCAGTCGATACTGAGAATTTGGAAGAACCATTTCTGCAGACTCCAAAACGGCGATGATGGCACCAATACCGCTGTCACGCAGAATGTTCCACTCAACGCAATTGACGATGATCGACGAGAATTCCGTCCCCCCGACCTAGACGAGGTCAAGATAGCAATATCAAGACTTAAGTCTAACAAAACTGCCGGTGCGAACGGACTGTCCTCTGAAATCTTTAAGGCAGCTGGAGATGATCTGGTTGGGCGCATGCACCAGCTCATCTGTAAGATATGGTCCGAGGAAAGCATGCCCGACGAGTGGAATCTTAGTATCGTTTGCCCGATCCACAAGAAAGGAGACCCCTTTGACTGCGCCAACTATTGAGGGATAAGTCTCCTCAACATCGCCTATAAGATCCTCTCGTCGTTTTGTGTGAGCCCTTAAAACAATCGTCAACAACCTGATAGGTCCTTATCAGTGTGGCTTCAGGCCAGAGAAGCCCACAATCGCCACCACCATTCACACTGTGGCAGATCCTGGAAAAGACCCAAGAGATGCAGATCGACACCCACCACCTTTTTGTCGATTTCAAGGCCGCATATGACAGCGTGCATAGGGACGAGCAATACAACGCCATGTCTTGTTTTGACATTCCTGCCAAACTCATCAGGTTGTGCAGGATCGCTGCTCAAGGTTGGTAACGCACTCACCGAGACCTTCAATGTCAAAAAAGGTTCTAGAAAATGCGACGCGCTGTCATGTGACTTCTTTAACATCATCCTGGAAAAGATCGTGCAAGACTCAGACGCCAACACTAGAGGCACGATCTTCCAGAAGTCCGTTCAACTGTTAGCATACGCGGATGACATTGAGGTGACTGGTCGAACACAGCGAGCCGTCAATGAAGCGTTTGCTGGCATTGATGATGAAGCAGCTAAAATGGGTCTACCGGTGAACGAGGGCAAAGCGAAGTATATGCTGTCATCGAGAAAGGACACACAACATCGACGTCTTGAACAGAGCGTCGCAATGGGCAGCTATAACTTCGCGGTAGTCAAAGATTCGTCTACCTCGGCTCCGCAGTAACAGCATCAGTACAGGATCAAACTCTTGCCAACCAGTGTTTCTATGGGCTCAAGAGGCAATTGAGTAGTACAGTCATCTCTCGAAGGACCAAGCTGACTCTATACAAGACCTTGATCATCCCAGTCCTGCTGTACGGCGCGGAGGCATGGACAATCTAAAAAGCGGATGAGGAAGTCCTTGGTATCTTCGAGAGAAAAGCTCAAATCTTTGGTCCTGTTTGCGTTGACGGTTTCTGGAGGAGAAGATTCAACCACGAACTGTACGGGCTGTACAGCGACATGAGTCTAGTCTGGCGTCCTAGATGGCTAGGCAATGTAGAGCGCATGGACAGTTAAGCTCAGATCCAAATAGGCTGGAGAGGCTTGTTGGTTGAGGCCCAGGTCCACCCCCGACTGTTGCGCCAAATAAAGAAGAAGAAGGTCTTGCCCTCATAACCCGAAAATGACGAAAATTACGATTTTCGAGGCTCTCAAAGCTCTATTGTGGCGATCACCATAATTTTAATTTGTTCGGCGTAGGCCACTATTGCTCTGATAGACTTATCTCTTTTAAGACATATTGATCTGACACTCCATCGACTGGAACATCGTTTTAGATTCATAAGCATATCAGGATGGCTGAACAACACATGAACATGACTGGTGTGAAGAGGGAGTAAAGGGACATCATATTGGTTCTAGCAGGACTTAGGTGAGACTTGGCTTACAACAGTCTTCCCCTCCTACCTGATCTTATTTATGGCCTTTGGAGAGTCAGGTTGTGTTGCTATGAGTGATGCCATGATCGGAGATGATTGGCCAGGTTTTGGTTGGTCACAATGCCCCAGTGATTGTCTTCGAAAATAAGCGCAGCTTTTCAGGTCTTGAAGCTTTCGAATTTGTTATTTCGACTTTAAAATTGTCTATTTCTTAAGGAATGGTTTCTGAAAATCTTCAATCTTCCTAAGTCAGCTCCAGTCTCCCTCTTCCTAGGTCATCCGCTAACTGCTGAACCCTTCTGAAATCGTAGGCTCATTATGCCACCACATGTATATTATAACTCGTACTCCGAAAATCATCTCATTGCCCATCTATTGCCACAACTCCGTCTTTCCTTAAGTCGTCTTTGAAACTGGGCAAAGGACCATCCACGCTCTGATAGTTAGTCTTTTAGTTAGATCTGTAGGCAATGCTGAATGAAAACTTTCTTCAGTCTCAGAGTCTGTCCTCAAATGATGTGTCTTAAATCAAATCGCCATCTTAGCCGCCAACAGTCCTCCGTATGCATTTACCACAAGAAGCTAGAAGTTGTCCTTGCCGATCTTGCCGATCTTTACCCACGATTAAGACGTTTTTAGTCGACAGTTTCTTGGAGCCTTGTCAGTCATTTTCTTTAATCCGAAATCCTTGATAATGTTTAAAAATCACCTTCATTTAAGTTCTTCGTTCCCCCATTTACTGATCGTGCAAGTGAAGACATCAAGCTTTTCCCTGCGATCCTCTGTCAACATGTTGTTCATCAGTTAATCTTCCTCCTCGATCTTCCCTGATCACAGTCGAAACATCTGCTACCACTTGTCGCGATCGATCGTCGTCGCTTAAGTCAGATTCAGACCTCGCTCTTCATCTGTGATCTTTACCCAAAATCACTGATATTCCGAACAATTTACACACTTTTTCCCATCTCTTCCGTTGTTGAAGCGATCATTTATCTGCGATCAGTGATCACCATAAAGCCGTCGACCCCTCAACGAGTCCAACCACGAATTCGCTTAAAAATTAGAAATCGCTTAAGTGGAAGTCACACATCTTGCAGCATTTGGCACTGCCAATCGGAGAAAAAACCGAAAGTAATTCGAGCTTGAAACTCCGCCGGGACGCATGCAGAATTAATGAGCTATTGACAAGGTATTTCTCTCTTGGCTACCGAACTGCCTCGACTTAACCTAGAGCCGATGCCCCAAAATGTTTGGTCTCATCCACGGAATCAAGAGTGGACGCTTTCGTTTCACCAATGTGATCAAGTTCTCAGGGGAATTTCTATGAGTCTCCAGTGAGACCGAGACGAGTGCTGTCGAGGTTGTTCCCTTCACCAGATCAGCAAGCCAAATGAGCGATCAAACGTCGACTTATGACCAAGTGCCATTCTCACGGTAATTGGATGTACAAGGCAAAAATTTGCACTTTCGTCGAGTTCAATCGTGTCACTCCATTTAGGATTCACATCTAATCTTGAATGTTCCCATTGTGCCCGCTCCACGACGAACCGGTGAAAGTACCCGTTTAGCTTTTATTTTCGTTTCGTTTCTGGTGCTGAGAGATTTGCTTTTGTCACTTCACCGCAGTCCACGGCAGATCGACAAGGTCAGCGGCATCTCATGCAAACCAGTTTACCATCAAACTCCACAAACTGGCTCACTGCTCAACAGTAACAACAACAGAAAGCCAGAACTGCTCCTGAGAAAATCTGAAGTGAACGATGTCGACTCTAGCGAACCCTAGAAGAGGCCGAGACCAGCCAGAGATCGGTCGGAGATCGGTCAGAGATCGTTGCAAGCGATCAACGCAAGAGATCGCCTGAAGATCAGCAGCATTCGAACGTAATTCGCTTTCAGTGCACGCAACACGATGTGCTGTGCATCTCGTAACCGCAGCCGATGACAAACACCGAACACGTCTCCGTCGATGGCAAGCGAGTCTGGGACGAGTTGCTTGTGAAAGGAAAACCATCTGCCCGCAGGTATGCGTCCGGATTGGACAAAGAAGATACCCGAGTTGTGCGCCATCCGCGGTGGCGGCACGATCGGTAGCTTAATTAGGCTCTCATCTCACAGCTCTGGCTGCTTGGCCACTCGCTGGATGAAAGTAAAAGTTGGCGCATTCACTAGCCAGATGGCTGTCGCAGATACACAGTTACAGATACACATCCGCAACGGCATGAAGATGGTAGCGTAACTTATGGCATCGCCGACGGTAATCATAACCAGATCATGAGGAAGTCAATTACCGCAAGGGGATATTAAATTTTTTATTCGCTTCGCAAAATGTATCTGAAAGTATTCGAGAGTATCTAATTCAGTAATTCCCCTCCACCTGGTTGCTCAGTTCAGAGATATTCATCATGATTACGGTGAAGTGCGGGTAATTACACGCCCGGCGCTATCTGTGGGCGTGGAATGGGTGCTTAATGCATCGCGGCACGTAGGAAGCCGAAGGACCGGCCCCACTCCTGTTCTCGTGGAACTTTAAGCATAAATTACGGGAATTCCTTATTTGTTGTGAAGTGAATGTGAAACGCGGCCGACTTCTGCACGAGATACGTTGCGACGCGTATGGGCATGGATGAGTGGGTTGACGTTCACATTTCTTTGTCGCGAAGGTCTGGAGTGATTCGATCGAAAACCTGATTCCGTTCGAACGGACGGCGTGTTGTTTTGTGGGACGTATCTTTGATTGATTTATGGGTCTTGTGACTTCATGACGACAAGTTTCTGACTGTTGACCAGCTCAAGGTCGTCGCCCACACGAATGGTGTTCATTAATGGAAATCAACGACAAACAAGGATCCCTCCGCGCGCAATTGATTTTGTTTGTTTTTCGTTCCCCTAAAATTCCCATCGCCGCCGAGGGGATGAATATCAATTGGGGACATCGATTGCATGGCGAATTCTGTGCATATTTATGAACACTAGTGCAATTAGGATTTTTTAATCAATTCACTACACATCTGCACGTTCAAAGAGAGAGAGAGAGTGAAGGTGGGATAAGGTGCGCTGAGGGAGTGTCTAATTGGGCTTCTGATTGCCTTGCAGGTTGTGTATCTATGTGGGCCACGGCTGCACAGTCGATTGACTAGAGCATGGTTGGACTCTTTGGAAGGACGTTCTTGATTGCCTTTACAGAGGATGTTAACCAGAACTTTGGCAAATGGATGGAGGTGGGTTGCTTGTCGCAGTAGCATTTGCTTGATTTTTTGACTTCACTCAACTGCTGCTTTTTCATTCAATTTTATTTATTCATATTTAATTCTTAAGCGCTGGACAGAAATTACTACTTCTAGCTTAACTAACTTATTGGAGCTAACTTACTTGTCCCCTGCAGGCACTCTGAGCTAAACTTCAGCCTTAAATATGTTATTCCACCTAGGTTTAACAATAGACGAACAACTCAGTTGGAATTCTCATATTAATAAAACCGTGGACAAAGCCAGGACTGCCAGCCAGGCAAGACCAGCGCAAGTCTCATTGGTAAAATTTGGGGTGTAAGCCCGAAGATATCTCACAGGCTAAACACAGTAGGGTTGTGCAGTTCAGTTCAATCAAGAGAGCGCTCAATTCCGTCAAAATCAGTTTATTGAACTAGTTCGCCCTTATAGTTCATTTAGTTCAATGTAAATCACTGATCAAGAAATTGAATTTGCCTGGTTGAATACAGGAACTACCCAACTCTTGTAAATTGTCTTTTTTGTATGCAAAAACCTTTCTATCCCCTTTCCTATGCTCCGTTTCCCCCGCTTTTTCCAGCGTTTTTCATTTGCTACTACTTTGTACATTGAGGCATTAAACACAATTTATTTTAAATATATCTAACTCATTTGTTTATGTAAAATAAAATAATAATCATGTTTATTTCGTTCATAAGTTTACAAAGCGAGCCACCGCACAATTTACAATTCAGAGATCTTCTACTGAAATACATCTAAAAAACAAAACAAGTGTCATTTTACATAATTATTTAAGTAAAGGGAAAGCACAACAAAAACCCTTTATTTAAGGAAGAAAAAAAAAATAAAAAAGTAAGTAAATAGGCAAATAAATAAATAAATAAATCAGTAATTAAATAAATAAATAAATAAATAAATAAACAAATAAATAAATAAATAAACAACTAAATAAATAAATAAATAAATAAATAAAAAAATAAGTACTCAAGATATTTATAAAAAAAAACATCAGTCTTGTCGGTTATAGTTATTATTAACCTCAGTAACTAGTGGATTATCAGATAAATCGCATCTGCCCACATCGAACTCATTTGTTTATTAACGTTAAGATAGAACATATTAAGTCAACTCGAGAAATGAAAAAAAATATACTGTTTGAATGTAGACGCGAACATACCTCATCATTTTTAAGTTCCATACAGTTCTGGTTTTTCACAAATTTTTTTGCGTGAAGAATTGCACAGATTATGTAAATGTCTAGACAGTTTTCTTAGTTTTGTTTTGCTTAGGTTAATAGCTGACACATCCTTGTCAGCACCTGCTCCCCTTTGGCGAAGGTAAATAATAAATTACACGAACTTCTTAATCTTGGGGAACATTTCGTTTCTCACGGACAAAATTTCACTCCAAAACTCTTGTACGTTTTTTTGAAGATATTTATATTTCTAAGCGATATGTCTAAGTGGTATCTATAACGAACAAAGAGAGTTGTTCGTGAGCACTACGAACAGAGACGAAGGGACGAGACCTGGCTTCTCAGGAGAAAGAAGAAAGAGCACGGGAAGAGCGCGATCGAGGAGATGGAGTGGTGCTACAGTAGGAACGATGTCCGAAAGATTTACCAGAGGGTGAAACAGTTATCCATTGGATATAAGGTGCGGACAGAAGCCTGCCGGGACGAGAATGGACAACTAGTAGTAGTCGCAGTTGATACTGAGAATTTGGAATAATCATTTCTGCAGACTGCTAAACGGCGATGATGGCTCCAATATGGTTCCACTCAATATGGACGATGATCGACGAGAATTCCGTCCCCCCGACTTAGACGAGGTCAAGATAGCAATATCAAGACTGAAGTCTAACAGAGCTGCCGGTGCGAACGGACTGTCCGCTGAAATCTTTAAGGCAGCTGGAGATGATCTGGTTGGGCGCATGCACCAGCTCATCTGTAAGATATGGTCCGAGGAAAGCATGCCCGACGAGTGGAATCTCAGTATCGTTTGCCCGATCCATAAGTAAGGGCACCCCTTTGACTGAACCAACTATAGAGGGATAAGTCTCCCGACCATCGCATACAAGATCTTCTCTGCGTTTTGTGTACTCGCCTGAAGCCGTTTATAAATAACCTGACAGGTCCATATAAGTGTGGCTTCAGGCCCGGGAAGTCCACCATCGACCAGATTTTCAGACTGCGGCAGATCCTGGAAAAGGCCCAAGAAATGCAAGTCGACACCCACCACCTATTCGTCGACTTCAAGGCCGTATATGACAGCGTGCACAGGGACGAGCTATACAACGCCATGTCTTGTTTTGACATTCCTGCCAAACTCATCAGGTTGTACAGGATTGCTGATCCATCAAGGTTGGTAACGCACTCACCGAGACCTTCAATGTCAAAAAAGGTTCTAGAAAATGTGACGCGCTGTCATGTGACTTCTTTAACATCATCCTGGAAAAGATCGTGCAAGACTCAGACGCCAACACTAGAGGCACGATCTACCAGAAGTCCGCACAACTGTAAGCATATGCGGATGACATTGACGTGATTGGCAGAACACAGCGAGCCGTCAATGAGGCGTTTGCTGGCATTGAGGCGGAAGCGGCTAAAATGGGTCTAGCGGTGAATGAGGGCAAGACGAAGTATATGCTGTCATCAAGAAAGGACACACAACATCGACGTCTTGGACAGAGCGTCACAATGGGCAGCTATAACTTTGAGGTAAACAGTAACAGCATCAGTACCGAGATCAAACTCTTGCCAACCGCTGTTTCTATGCGCTCAAGAGGCAATTGAGTAGTAGAGCCATCTCTCGAAGGACCAAGCTGACTCTATACAAGACCTTGATCATCCCAGTCCTGCTGTGCGGCGCGGAGGCATGGACAATCTCAAAAGCGGATGAGGAAGTCTTTGGTATCTGCGAGAGAAAAGCTCAAATCTTTGGTCCTGTTTGCGTTGACGGTTTCTGGAGGAGAAGATTCAACCACGAACTGTACGGGCTGTACAGCGACATGAGTCTAGTCTGGCGTCCTAGATGGCTAGGCAATGTAGAGCGCTTGGACAGTTAAGCTCAGATCCGAAGAGTCTTCGACTCCGAACCCGGGGGACAACGCAACAGAGGACGCCCGCGTTTAAGGTGGCGCACCCAGGTGGAGAAGGACCTCAGTCAAATTGGTGTGCGCAGTTGGAGACAGCTGGCTAAAGATCGCGCCGGCTGGAGAGGCTTACTGGTTGCGGCCCAGCTCCACCCCGGACTGTAGCGCCACCAGAAGAAGAAGAAGAAAGGACTACCTCCGCCGAAGCATTAAACATAATAAAATTGTAAAATTTCCTCAGGAGAAAGATATAGAAACAACTTATCAAGTCTCTGTAAATTATATTGTGCGATAACTAAATCATTGTATATATCTATCTAAACATACTCCTCAACCTGCCACCGATAGATCAAATTGGCAAACAGACAGCAGCTAGTACGGCGATCAGATTAAGATCGCTCAGCAGCTGGAAAGAACTGCTGTCTGGACATTCAACGATCCAACGCAGGTATGCCTCTACACCCATAGATACAGACCTCACCCTACCTAAACGCCTCCTCGAGAAGAATTTCTTAACCAGCATACCGCCCAGATCTTATTGGGAGTCTGAACACTAGACGCAAGGAGGTCCACTGCCAATCTTCGCAGATGGATCGAAGATGGATGCAGGTGTGAGTGTTGGCGTCTATTCCAAGGATCTAAATCCAGCTATCTTTCCGACTACATAATCACTGGAGCGTCTTTCAGGCTGGAACTATAGCGATTAAGGAAGCCGTGTCCTGGCTGAAAAACGATGTAATATTGCGCACAGATATCGTCATCTATCCCGATAGCCAGGCGGCGATCAAATCTCTGAATTCAGTCACTTTTAATTCCAAGACTTGCCTTAATTGTCGCCTATGTCTTGACGAGATGGCCAAGTATTTTAGCATCATCCAACTGATGTGGGTGCCGGGACACTGTGACATTGCGGAGAATTGCGAAGCGGACGAGCTCGCTAGAAAAGGCACACGCTATGTACTCTTTCCGGTCGGAGACCCACCCTCGACACCTATCGCTACTATAAAACATCTGCTAAAGCTTGAAACGCTTGCCAAACAAATCGCGGATGGATATCTGGCACAGAATGCCTCATAACCAAGCAACTCTGGCCTATGAGGGATCCCAAGCGATCGCTTAGCTTGATCAGATTAAGCAGGCCAAACGTTGTTGGCGTTGCAACAGGACATTGTGCCATCGCAACTCAGGCCTCTAGACTAGGCCTTCCCTAAAATGATTTCTGTAGAAGCTGCTTGGACGAGGATGAGGAAGGATGAGGAACCATCGAACTGCAGTGCTGTCTCAACCCGTAGATTCAGACATCTGGCTGAACCAGAAGTCATCAGAATCAGCCCTCTTCTTCGCTTTATCAAAAGCACAAATTGGTTTGCGGATTAGGTACCCTTGATCCGCGTGGTAACACAATGGGCCTTTGCTTGGCCTAAGCCTGTCTGCTGTCCGTATGCGCGACAGTCAGCCACCTCTACCTAACCTAACCTACTGTCGAGTGTCTTATATCATCTTCTTTTTATCTAATGCTATGTTTTGACACAAATTAAATTTTTTGTTTTGCCTGGAGTTCTGGTATAAACAAATTGAGCTAATAGCTTAACGTTCACCGATTTTAACCGAACTTCACAAGAACCATATATAGACCAATACCAAAGATGTGTGAAAGTTTAGACGAAATTGGTAAATGCGTTAAGGCGTGAATCGGCGACAAACATTTGTGACTCAATTTTTCAAGAATTCACAACTTAAGATCACTGTGTTAAGAAAGTCACAATGACAGCTATACGTGTGAATACAAAATCGCAACTAAGGCCAACTCTACTTCCAGTTTAAAAGCATTTAATGATTTCCGAAGCGAACTACGCAACTGAGAACCGCGAATTCCCAAATTTGAGAGTGTCTGTTGAAGTGTCTACCATTCTGCAGGTGTCTGGTGAAATCTGCTACGGTTCGCTTAGTATTGTTCCGTGATGGAACCACAGACCACGCTTAGTTTTGTCCCGTAATGGAACCACAGTCAATTAACGTGGATCGAATTCAATGTGGCACTTAATGGCCTTCAATGCCCCCGTACGCCCTCGTAGGAGTCTGCGGGTGTCTGCTCATTTCTGACATGGTTTGTCGGCGTTTAGTGACTGCCAAAAAAGAAAACAAAGCAAACCCTACTCTTTCCTCATCAATTCTGCCTTCCAGTGAAGACGTTTCCTCGAAAATGTCGGATGGGTGACGACATCATAGTCATTCCTTGGCTATTTGATATTTTTTATAAAAACGATCGCGCGCAAAAAATTGGCGCCAGTCTTCCCCTTTTTTTTCGTGAACACACTCATCATCGCCATCACTGAGTCAGAGTATCAAGCGACCCCACAGAGCAACAATCATCTCCTTCCCCCCGAGCCTGTGTCTGTCTATTGATTGTATCAAATGTAATGGATCCACTTTCATTGTACACACACCCAATCATCGGCTAGATAAGCCGCGCGGCCCGCCCGCTTAACTCAACTGTGCCCCACTTTGTTGCGCCACCGCTCCGCGCGCCTTTCAAAAATCGCCATTCAACATGAAACTCAAATCGCAAATCCCAATCGACGACATGCCGTACCCCCAAGTGAAGTCATCCGCGTCGTATCGAGTTCCATGCAAATGGGCCCGGCAAACGAGACCACCGAAGTGCTGAAGCGTTTAGGGACGTTCGGCAAGAAGCTCTTCTTTGTGACGTCGTCGCTGAACGATGATGACAAAGGAAAGTTTCAATTTCACGTGACCTTTCATCCTTTCGCAGTGACGTCAAACGGTTCGCCTTCCGCCGTCAGTGATGGCGTTCTGCTTTGGTGAACTTTTCCTTGGCGGGTGGTCAGATGTCAGTGGCAGTTGGGAAAAGGATGCAACATGGCGGGATTCTTTGCTTCCGTTTCTTCCAGCAGACTGCAAGCAGTCGGATGTGAAGGGTAAACTAGTTTGACAAGTGAAAGGAACGAACTGACGGCGAGTCAGTTCGGTTGAAGTTGTTAAAGGAACAAGCTTAACCGCAGATGAATGGGGGTCAGTCGAAAATGTGTCAGAAAGGGATTCATGTTGCGGTGGATAAGCAACCAACTAGACGTATTTAGAGGGAACGCAAGCCTTAGAGAATCCTTCAAACATTGAAGTTTTAGTTGACGGGAGGTGGAAAGGTTGGGGATGCTATGAGGGGGCACAACTGGATTTCGGGATTTCTTTTTTTTTAACTTGGATACAAGCATCTGCCACGCTTTTTGGTTCTGGAGGTGGAATGTGAGGTCCTTCAACATACAAGACGGTTGGTGAGGGTGGCGGGGGTGGCAGGGGGGGGGGGGGGGGGGTTAATTTACACTATTCAGGTAGTTAGGTGGATGGGCCGGGCAAAGAGCCGGTGAAAAAGTGTGATATCTACTAAGGCGTGACAGAGAGAGAAGAAAAGAGAGAGAGAGAGAGTGTGAAGAACATATAGAGAGAGAGAAAAAAAGAGGGAGAGATAAAGAGAGAGAAAGAGGGAGAGAGAGACAGAGGGAGAGAGAGAAAGAGAGAAAGAGAGAAAGAGAGAAAGATAGAAAGAGAGAAAGAGAGAAAGAGTGAAAGAGAGAAAGAGAGAAAGAGAGAAAGAGAGAAAGAGAGAAAGAGAGAAAGAGTGAAAGAGAGAAAGAGAGAAAGAGATAAAGAGAGAAAGGGAGAAAGAGAGAGAAGATTAATTGGATGATGATTTGTTGCCACCTCCTGTCAATACGCAACAAGATCAGACTAACAATATCGTGGACGATTTCCATGATCCTCTAGGACCCTAGGAACACACGGTTAATCTCCCAGCATCTACTCCAAGATCGAACTTGGAGATCTCAACACAAAGCCATGCTAAGAGGATGTTTTTAACAGTGTCACCGACCAGCACGACATCAGATCCCAGAAGGGACTCAGAAGTTGTGTAATAGTTGTCAGTTGTTGACACACAGTCCTCTGATCAATCTCTCGTGTTTTTGATGTCCGAACCTTAAAGTAGAGCCAACTCAGAGAACGCGGATATATACACACCGACGAAGTAGATGTGGAACACAGCGGACTGATGCATTATGAGGTCGAGAGAGCTAAAGGGGTGCCAATTCTTCCAGGAATTCAGTGCAGATTTTTGATGCCGCCACTGATTCATCACCACCAAGGGAGAACTTGGTCGCACAACGGTTGCTGACAGGATTATGAAGCAAAGTGCTTAGGAAAACGCTCCAACGAATTCAAGTGCTATTCGTGAGCTCTGCTAACAGAAAAAAGGGAACAACAAAAATCAGCATAATTAGCTTGTTTTTCTTCTTCTTTGTGTGAACCTGGGTCTGAACCAATAATCCTCGTTAGGTAGGCTTAATCCTCGTTAGACATGGATGTTCACTTTTCAAGGCGGGGGAAAGTATGTCAAATCGCATTACATGGCCCAGTGGCTGATAATGCTCATAAAGCAGCGCAGCTCGGGACTCTGCACAGTTCCTCCAGATGACATCGACGTAAACAGAGCCAAAGACGAGAGTGCTGTTTTCCAGAGAGTGTATACAGTCAACAAGTTTCGTAGGCCGAACCACGATCCGGAGAACAGAGCCTGGTTAAACCACTCCTATCTCCGAAACGAGATAAGTCAATGGCGTTCGGAGAAACACGGTTTTACCAGATTCAATGACGAAAATATGGCAAGCAATGCCGTTGCCAATGCTGAAAACTGGATAGATAGATTTCTCAAGAAGATCTCCAGGGGATCCTTAAATCTATGAAGAACAAGAAATCAGCTGGGATGGATGGTATCCCGAACATCGTGCATAGTCATTCTCCTCCGGCGGCAGTCGAAATTTACACTACACTGTTCAACAACGCGCTCAGTAATGCATAATACCCGGAACGTTGGCGGATAGCTGTGGTGCAACCAATCCCTAAACGGGACAAAGACAAAAGCATCCCGTCAAACCTCCGATCGATAAGTCTTCTTCCTTGCATAAAGTGTGTTAATGCAAAGAGTATGTTAACAAGACTCTAGACTTTTGGAACACCCTTATTTTTAGTGACGAAAGCAAGTTTAACTTGCTTGGCAATGACGGGAAGCAAAGGGTTTGGCGAAAACCAAATACTGAGCTGAATGAAGCTAATCTTCAAGCGACGGTGAAACATGGCGGTGGTAATATCATGATGTGGGGGTGTATGTCTGCGCGGGGGGTTAGTCAAATGGAGTTCATTGACTATAGAATGAACCAATATGACTACCTCGACATCCTAAAAAGAAATTTGCAGCAAAGCGCTAATAAAATGGGTCTAGGGTCAAGTTATGGCTTTCAACAAGACAACGACCCAAAGCACACTGCTCACGATGTCAAAATGTGGCTGCTTTTCAATGCTCGCTCGCAGCGCAAAAGTCACCCGACATCAACCCTATTGAACATTTGTGGGCTGAGCTTAGGAAACATATTCGACATCGAGCTATCAGCAGCAAGGCTTCTCTTAAAAAAGCTCTACAACGAGAATGGGAACTTTTACGCCCAGATTTTTGCAAGAAACTTGTCGGGAGTATGTCAAAACGACTAAGAGCCGTTCTTGATGCTGATGGTGGTGCAACTAGATACTGATGTGCCACTCACCTTCTTTATTTTATGTATTTTTTCATATGTTTGTTGATTTTCGTTTTTGCCTACTTGGATTTATTAATATTTGATTTTTTTGTACTAATTTTTAATCTTTTACTAATTCTATTTTTTTTTTAATTTTATTGAATTAATGTTTCACGACTAAGCTAGTGGAATTTAGTTTATTTCGTTAAATGAAGTCTTGTGCGAATAATTTTATGAGGATGTGTACATCTTTTTTTCTGCCGATAAAGCCCAGCGCGTCCAATTGGGCAGAGACAACCTGAAGTCACCTGTCACCTGTCAACCAAGGTGAGGTACATGAAAACAACTACAACATGTAATTCTTTTTGGTAAGGAAAAACTTAGGCTAAAGGGTTAAGGAAAATTCCACGACCATTGACATTTACGTACAAAGGTTAAAATCAATTCAAACGACTTGCAAACCGTTGGCAAAAGTGAACGAAACCCAACGAATGTTAGCGAAGGCGCGATTATAGTCACAGTGCATCGTCTGTTTGTATTGAATCGTTCAACTGAATTAATTTGTTCCTTCTAAGAACCTTGTGCATCGATGGCAGCCAAACGATGATTCTGCAGAAAATGAACAGCCGTGTCGCATGTCTGAGGTCTTCGGATCTGAATATTTGAACAGTCCTCTGCACATCGTCGTCGTCGGTCGTCGGTGTCTGCGCAACCAACAGAACTCTTGTAAGCAGTCCATATTGCACATTACCGATGGCCTTCAGTTTTCCTTCGGTTTGAGTTTTAGCTGGTTTGCTTTTTCGTGTCAACAATGATGTGAAAGAAGTCGCACGAGAGCGTGTTGCCTGTCTATCGCAGCCATTCCTCCTTCCGCGGTGGGTGGTGGATGGTAGCTTACGGGGAAATCCTCCGCGCTTAGCGCACCATTCACAAATGGAGAAGGACAGCAATAGGACTCGTGCTGGGGAGGTTTGTTGGTTGAGTTGTGCCCCCACTTTGAACTGTGGGATCGCACGACAATCGCGCTGAACCTTCTGGTACACAAGACGCGATTCGCCCTTTAAGCGTCTTAAGGATAGTCCTTAACCTTGTCCGGCCTAACTAGCACTCTTCTGTGCAACTTCGCATCGAATTCCGAGAGTCTGAACGAACTGAGACAAACTTTTCGCACAAACTCATATATCGCAGTTAGCCCATCGCGACCAATTAATTTTTTTTTCTTTTTTTGATCGTTCTCATAGCGTTCCATTGATAAGCCAGCCTAGCCGAAAGAAAAGTTTTTCTTTTGTCAAATACTTGGAATCGAGTGTAGATCGACGATGAAAATCACTTGCGGCATACTTTTGCGATTGTCTCCGCCTCGAAACGAAAACCGACCATGAAATCCAATTAACGAATCATTTTCAACGCGAATCGAGAGATTTGTTCGTTCTTTTGTGTGCTTTCGAGTGCGGTTGTGTTTGTGTGACATGAATGCATTGACAAGTCGGTAAACAACTTATTGACTTAGCGATGGGCTTTTTCGCTGAATTCACTGACCTCAGGCTGTTGCGGGTGTGGTGGGAATTTGTTTGGGTGGCTTGAGGTGTAGGCTAGAAGATGGGCTCTTTGAGGGAATTTTTGGCGTTCAAGAGGCTTTCATTATCTCTCAGCCGTCATCACAAAGTGCCGAAGAAGTGAGTGAAGCTGCAGTCACGCGGAAAAAATGTGGTGACACTGTCTCTAGTCGTGAGAGAGCGCAGGGGAACCAATGGCAGTCACGGGCCTTGTGCCAAGAGGCCTAGGCATTCAACTTGACCAATCTTGTGCCAAGGAATCGAGTCAGTGATGAGTGTCAATTCTAATCTACCCATGAGCTGAAGGAAGGCGATCATAGAACAGTGTTACACCGATTTTTCCACCTACGCGCTACCTCGGGAGGGTGCCTGACCAGCCGTGGAGATAGACCGTGGATTATTTTTTGTATGCGCGCCATGCGATTGATCCGATCCCGCACGATCCACCACCTCTTGAACCGGGACCATAACTAAATTCAAAAAAAAAGAACAGAACAAGAAAATAGAAAAAATACCACAAGCTTCTGCGATTCGAACCTGGTTCTCACCGACCTGGTCCGAAACTTTTGCGAGCACGAACGCACACCGCCACCGCCCTAATGCATCGTAACTTCTTCTATTTCGCTACACTTAACGCAGTTTAACCATATCGCCCTATTTTTTCGAGAACTTTACTTAAGAATGGGAGGATAGCAATCGGTCTAAGGTCCGTGCTATTCGACTTGGGAAGAGGGAGAATCTTAGCAAACACACCTGTTGTTATTATTGTATTGAAAATGTGTGTGATGTGATTACATATGACAGGCAACATTATTTAAGTCCTACCGCGTCGCATCTCCTACGCAAGTAAAATCGAAACATTGTAAAGAGAAAAAGGAAGCGTGTGAAGTGGTGTTGCAAGGGAAGAAATTGAAATCAGTTTTATGCGTTTTCGGAGATGAGCCGCCGGTATATTTTTTATTTAGTTCATGTAAATCTACATCCTCTGGGATGTCAGATTTTTCAGAACAAATCCCAACTTCTTTTATGGCCTTCCAAAATTCTTTGCCAGATACAATAATAATATGGGTGGCGCGACAGTCCGAGGTGGACCTGGGCCTAGCTTCTCAGCAACCACTTGTTCTTTCACGAGTGGAAGGGACCTACAGTTTAATGCCGACTCCGAACGGCGAAGTTGAGAAGCTTTTTCTGGACAGGAATACTCTTTGAGCATTGTCAGTGACTCGAAAGAGGTGGAGCCGTGAAATATGAAAGGTGGTAAATTCGGGTATCGAACCTGGCACCCTCTACGCAGGAGTCGACGCACTTACCCACTACGCCACGGCGACCACTTTGCCAGACTTATTCGCTTTAAATTGGTTTTCATAGTATATTCTTTTAGTTTTGCGTATAAGCGATGTAACCGAATTTCTGGCCATTTGATACTGCTTAAAGATAAATGGGCACCTGTATCTTCTTCATCTGTGGTAAAGGAGATCCCGAGTCGCAATCGTGGTTTGGATTGTTGTATGAAACCAGGGGGTATTAACATTCTTTACAACTTTGGTCATTATTGGAACATGTTTCTTAAGCAAAAGATGCATGTAGTTTTCTAAAACATTGACTTGATTATTAACATCAACAGTTGAATAAATTGGTGACCAGTCAAGAGTATTACATTCTGTAAATAGAGCTGCAAGATTTGTTTGTTGGAAAGTCACGGAATTCAAAAGTTCTTCTTGTAGTCATGGACAAGAGTTACAACGAATAAATCATGATGCGAAAAGCCACGATTTGGTATTTGGTCATAATGACTAATAATATTTTTCTGCGACACAAAACACACATCTATAAGGGACGGAGTTTTATTAGGAAAAAAATGAGTAGGGTTGGTTGAATTTGCGAAATGCAATCCAAACGAATGGACCATTTCAACAAAATCTCTGTTCTTTTTTTTTTTTTTTATTTTGGAATTCATAAAAACTTATATACTAGACAAAAATGCTTAAAACTAATTGAACGAACAGAATTACTATATATATAACTTACTGGCCCTAGGCGGGCACTCTAAGCTAAACTTAATCTTATCCTATGTCTTTCGACTTAAACTAAAACTCCATGCATTTCAAGAATAATTTCATCATCTGTACGACTTATTATTAAGAAAAATTGAGAAAAAAAACTTAATGACTGAACAGGATTTACTTAAAACTTATAACCTAACTTACACACTAGCTTAAAATTAACTTAAACTAACTTAAGCTAAACTACATATATATACATATGTATATATGAATGCATAGACATATGTATATATATGTACTTAATATATACAATGTATACACATAGATACACAGTGGTGTACCCATGTGAATACTCATTTTTTTTTTTTTTTTATATTTACATCTTACAACTACCTTAAAAACTACCTTAGGCTATGTAGGTCGGCCATAGGTTGCAGCTTATAGATTTTCATCTATTCCGCTGCAAGACAGAGACCGATAAGGGGGAACGCGCTACCCTTTCTACCCCGGGTCTAAAGGGTTCGACGAGGGAGTTCCCTCTCTCCCCAGCCACCAGAATTTTCGATGTTGCGATGCAACATCCAGAACATCTCTCCTTGATACCGCCGTACTGAAGCGGAGGAGACCCTCCTCAGGTTTGCCCTGTTGTATAAGACCTCATTGGAATAGTATTTTATGTACTGGGACTCTGGAGTTCGATAAAGACGAAGGCAAGCCCTAAGACAAGCCCACTCGAACAACCGAATCTTTTCCATTAAGCTTGCACTCACGTTGAACCACACGGGACAGCCATAGGTGAGCATTGGCCGGATGAGCGCCATGTAGCAGATGACCTTCACCCTCGCATCGAGTTGGCTGTTGTAAAACAGTCTCTTTGTAAGAGCAAATGCGCCTCGGGCCCTGGCCAGAGCAGCATCTACATGTTTGTTAAAATATAGATACTGATCTAGCCAGATCCCCAGGTATCTGACTACAGTCTTTTGCGCCAGTGGTTCCCCGTGTCTTCCAACGCTTGTGAATTTTCGCCAATTCTTTTCCGTATCCGCCGAGGCCTTATACAACGGCGTCCTGAACAGAATGGTTTCCGACTTCCGGAAGTTGATGCTCAACTTCCAGTCATCACAACTTCTCATGAGTGAGTCGAAGTCACCCTGCGTGAGGGTAGTGATTTCCTCGATCTTTTTACCTGATCTGTACACGATCAAGTTATCGGCATACGCAATTACGTGAGGAAGAGAACTTATCAGATCGCTCAAGTAAATGTTGAACAGGATCGGCCAGTTAACGGCACCCTGTTGGAGACCATATTTAACTTGGAATATACCTGTGGAGGTCACGTTGCCATTCTTGACTACGAACCGTCTACCGGTAAGCATGTCACACAGTAGGTACAGCAGTGGTTTGCTAATGCCTAGCCGATTGATCTTGTAGAAAAGACCTTCTAACCATACGGTGTCGAAGGCCTTCTCCAGGTCAATCAAGCAGGCACCCGTACATTGTTTCTAGCTCTTGTTCCATTGGATATCCGACACCAGTTTCGACGCAGCATGAATAGTGTCATGCCCCGCTTTGAAACCGAATTGGTTATCCGGAATTATATTCTCGAATACCTTACTGATGTTCGGAAGGAGACTAATTGACCGGAGGTTGCACGGATTTGAAGAATCTTTTCCTCTCTTGAATATGGGTTGCACAATAGCCGTTTTCCAATGCTCCGGATAATGTGCATTATTCAGAGCATTGTTAAACAAGATTGTGTACATATTAACCACTTCAAAATCTCTGTTCTGGTTCCCTAGAATATTCATATTTAAGTCTCCACATAAAACTATTTCAGAATAGAGAGGCCCTAATTCTTCCAATATGTCTCTAATATGTGTTAAATGTGCCACATTTGGCGCACTATACATACACCCTATTAGAAGTGTTCCATGACTTACAGCTATTTCCTCAAATACACACTCAAAAACATCTAATTCTGTTGTTCGCTTCACAAGCTTACACATAATATCATTTTTCACGTACACAGCAACAGCCTCAGAATCTCGGTTTAAACGATAGCCAGGAAATATTCTATATCCCGGAAGCTTAAAAAGTTCAGAGCTCATAGCCGGCCTTGCCCGAGTTTCAGAAATGCATATTATGTCAAGGCCCTGATTATCCAACAGATTTCGCATTTCATCGGTTTTTCTTACAAAACTTTGCGCTTTGAAGTGACAAATACGCAGTCCTTTTCTGCAATTGGCAGCAATATTTAATAGCATTTTTGCTTTCGTGGGATTGCTTAGTTGGGCATTTGCACACCCTCGGACCTCAACATTTAACATATGTTTATATGAAAAGAGATATTATTTAAACAGGGAAAATACAGGAAACAGATATTTAAAGAAAAAAAAAAAACATACAAAGCAATAACGTACAATAAATTCCATAAACTCACAATGATTGCAAGTATGACAGAGAAAGATGAACATGAAGGGACGATCATGCAAGAGAAAATAGACTGAGAGAGAAAACAGATAGGAGAGTCAATACGGCATAAATGCAGTTCACTGCATCGACTTTGTAGTATGGCCACTTTTTGAACTAAGTCTGACTCAATCTCATTTATCTTGGTGCGAATGTGTTCCTCCATGGCAGCAGAGAGAGTTTTGTGTTGATCTCCTCAGTAAAAGCGACTAAACGTTTATCAATACGGGACCACAGTTCTGTAGCATCGATGTTGTTCCCTCTTGATGGAGTATTACTCAAGAGTGCATTATGAGCGGTTTTTGCACGAGTACTTGATGACATTTTTCCTCGAATTCCTCGTAAATTTTTTAAGAAAGTATTATGTGGCAAATTATTGTATATTGTTGGCGCAACGTGTTCAGCAATGTTAGACAAAAAAAAACCGATTATTTCATGAACAACTTCGATAACTATTTCGAATTTAGGTGTGGCTATAAACGGAATAATTGTTTTAAAGACTCGGAGCTAAAATTTGCACTACTGCTCAGAACAGAACATCACTCACAACGTTTGACAACTTACTTGCCTACGGTACTGTTCCTCCCTTGGCAATGTTCATCTGGGATGACTTTTCAATGTTCGCGGGTGCTGCGAATGCTGCACAACGTTCCCTATCTTCGTCACTCAGCCAAAATATGTAGGAAGGAAAAACCTCGAATCACTGGGAGCAAAAAGAAACAAGGTAAATATTTTTTTTTCCGAACAAACGACAATTCCTTTTTACCTTTCTTCGCTCGTTCAGACCACTCATCTAGAAACATATCTACACTGCACTACTTCTCTTTTTTTTCTCTAGATGCACCACGAAGTCAGAATGCGACTGACGTGGATCGGCCCAGCTGTCCTCTGCATCGGCTGATTCTGTTATTGGAGAGTCATCTGCAGAGACGCTAATTCCCAATTCATCAGTTCAGCCAATTCATAATTGGAAGAACTTGGAACAACAGAAATAAAAAAAAGGAAAAGAAGCTACCCACAGGATTCGATCCTGAGTCCTAACGATCTGAGCTAGCGCTAGAACCACCGAGCTAGGAACACCACTAGCGCAAGATGATCTAAGACTAGCAACGTAGCACTAAGTATTTTCAAAGAACGATGTTGATGTTGCGGTGGAATATTTTTTCCCGTAATATTTTTGTTTGATGAATCCGTACCAAAAGTACAAAAAAGCAAACGTTTTCCCAAATTGCCAAATCATATCTTGGATATGATAAAAATAAGAAATTCAACCAGAAGAAATTGGCAGAGATATCGGCACCCCACTTATAAACAGGAATTGAAGTATCTCAATAAACAAATTTCAACGCTTATTAACCATGAACGTAACATTGCTTGGAATAAAAAACTCAAGAACCTAGAAAAAAATGCAAGGCCTTTTTGGAATATTGCTAAGATTGTCAAAAACAAAAATAGACAGATTCCACCTTTGCAAAACGACATTTGCAGTGATGTCGACAAAGCAAATGAGCTTGCTTCCAATTTTGCTAAAAATCACTTAGTGTCAGAGAATCTAAGCGACCCTATCACAATCAGCATGGTTAATAACGAAATAAATAACTTTAACTTGTTACATATAGAAACTCCACAAAGCGCCTTCGTCTCTGACGACGACGTTGAATTTCACTTAAGTAGTCTCGAGGCAAGAAAAGCACCTGGTTTTGATAAAATAAGCAACCTTTATTTAAAAGAATTACCCAAGGCTGGCATCAGTTTTATAAAATTTATTATTAATGCTTGTTTAAAAATATATTATTTCCCTGATTCTTGGAAACTGGCAAAAGTTATCCCTATCAACAAACCTGGCAAACCTCCCGACAAAGTCGAAAGTTACAGGCCCATTAGTTTGCTCAGTAGTCTAAGTAAGCTGTTAGAAAAGATTATTAAGGAAAAGTTAATGCAGTTCATTCTGGATCATAACATTTTTCCAAATGAACAATTTGGTTTCCGAAACTCCCACAGCACTACCCACCAGGTATTAAGATTAGTCAAACATGTGAAAGAACAACGTTCTCAAAAAAAACCCACTGGTATGGTTATGCTTGATATTGAAAAAGCGTTTGACTTTATGTGGCATAACGGCCTTGTTTTCAAAATGATCGGTTTCAATTTCCCGTACTTTTTGTGTAAAATAATTCAAAGTTTCCTCAGTAATCGTTCTTTTAGTGTATCTGTTAATAATGTTCAGTCTGAAATAAAATACTTCAACACTGGGGTTCCACAAGGCTCTGTACTTGGACCTATATTGTACAATATATTCACATCAGATATTCCTAATCTCCCCCTTTGCAGTATTGCTACTTACGCGGACGACACTGTTGTATTTACATCGCATGAATATCCTCTCATTATCGAGATGAATCTTTCCAATGCGCTAGAAATACTTTTAAGCTATTTCACTAAGTGGAAAATCAAGTTAAATATGGAAAAAATACAAGCTATCTTTTTCTCTCGAAAAAGAAAAGCTTGTTTCATTCCCTCCAATCACTTAAGAGTGGCTAATGTGTCGATTGAATGGAGCTCTTCCGTAAAATACCTAGGTTTAATCAACATGTGTGCGAAACGCTGAACAAAATAAATATAAGTTTTAAACATTTATATCCCTTTATAAACAGAAAGTCATTGTTATCAATTGAAAACAAAATGATAATACATAAAGTCATATTTCAAGCAATAATTCTGTATGGATGCCAGGTTTGGGGTGATTGCGCAGAGCGCCATATAGCCAAATTACAGACAGCACAAAATAAACTTTTGAAAATGATGCTAAATCTACCCTGGTATTTCTCTACAAGAGTTTTACATAAAAGAGCGAATGCTGAATTGATCTCTGAAAGAATAAACACCCTAATGGTAAAATTTAAGGCCCGCTGCGGTCACTCTGATAACACTTTAGTAAAAAATCTTTTTTCATAGTCGTAGTTTCTTGCAATATCCCTAGCAATTCCAATTTAGATACATGTACAAGGAATTACTTGTGTATTCATTTGTTTATCTATTTGTTTATTTATTTGTTTATTTATTTGTTTACTTATTTATTTGTTTACTTATTTATTTATTTATTCATTATTTTTTTATTTATTTATTTATTTATTAATTTATTAATTTATTAATTTATTAATTTATTAATTTATTAATTTATTAATTTATTAATTTATTAATTTATTAATTTATTAATTTATTAATTTATTAATTTATTAATTTATTAATTTATTAATTTATTAATTTATTAATTTATTAATTTATTAATTTATTAATTTATTAATTTATTAATTTATTAATTTATTAATTTATTAATTTATTAATTTATTAATTTATTAATTTATTAATTTATTAATTTATTAATTTATTAATTTATTAATTTATTAATTTATTAATTTATTAATTTATTAATTTATTAATTTATTAATTTATTAATTTATTAATTTATTAATTTATTAATTTACTAATTTATTAATTAATTAATTAATTAATTTATTTATTTATTTATTTGTTTATTATTTATTTATTTATTTACTTATTTATTTATCTATTTTGTTTTTTTTTTGTTTGTTCTGCCTAAATGAGGTTTTCCTTAAGGTTTTTTTTCTTAGTTTGTTTTTATAAATTTATTTAATTTATTTTCTTAACAAATACTAAACAATTTCAGTAGAAAGATGCAATTAGGTATCAAATCTCTGTGTAAGACAATGTGCGGTAATTCAGACCATGTAAACTTGTAAAAAAATCTGAATAAAAATCTATCTATCTATCTAAGCACCCCCTCCACCGCACTACGCCCTAAACATAAATATACACAAATCCTAGTTTGAAGACAGGTGAAAATCGCCTTTGGGTCTAATAACAGGCAGATCGTAGATGCTGCCATGGGTCCACTTATTGAATGGCGCAACGGTCTCCTCCCCCGGAACGACACTCAAACTGTTCCACCACCCCACGGCTTGAGTTTAAAGTGCCATCAAATAAATTGGTTCACGATCCACTCAAATTTCCAAACAATCACTCGCCCGCCTCAGTTTAAGACCTGCCAGTCATCGTAACCGATACACCAGCCTCACACCTTTGCACACGACAAACGCCACCGCAGGGGTTGTTCCGACGAGCCCCCGAGCGCCGCCCCACATCATCAATCAACTCATTTAGAGAGTCTCTCGCCCAAGCGAACAGTCAATAATCTCATAGCCCTGAGTGCCACACTGCACCCTGCACCCATCTCAAATTGATAAACTATTCAAGCACCAGCCATGTCCGATGGCACACCACAGCCACTCTTGCGGCAGAGCACATCACCCGAGTGCATGCGATTCCGGCTGAGTACACAGAGTGGCATCGAATAATTAGCCTTCAGTCAACCAGCAGTATTTCATCATTTGCGTATCATTATCGCAGCCGACACTCGATAAATAAGCCGACGCGCCGCCACAGTGTCCACACATCGGATCGGATTGGCATCGATTGTGCCGGCAATCCAGTCCAGCGACGGAGGAGAAAAATGGCAATCCCTCGGGGCGTTGGTTCTTGCGTTCCACTTGGCATCTGGCCAGCATCAAGAGTGTCACCACATGTACGCAGTGTCCTCGTTACAGCTCCAGATGCAGATACAGCGACTCGCCCCTAAATTCGGGGCTTCTGCAGTGTTTTTGGCGCACGGATGGATGCACTGCCTCGCATGTTCATAATTAATGCCCGTCCAATCGAGCGGCCAGGACACTCGGCGTCCCCCGGTCCGGCTTCTGCCACTTAAGGTGGCCTGCACACTGCGTAGACGGACGATGCGATGGCCCACCATCCACCAGCACATCTGTGTTCGCTGAAAGTGTCCGCTGGTGTTCCACTTAGCATTGTCATCGGAAAGTTTATCTCTCTCTCTCTCTAGACTCCCTCCCCACGTCCACCCCGCCATCCGGTCATTACTGTGGAACCCAACTGGGGCAACAAACTTTTATCGACAAGCGACAGCGGCTGGGAGCGCCGTCGGAACTGCGACTGAGGACTTCAGATGACTTCAGAACTTCAAATTCAAACGGCTGAGAGTATCTTTTGGCAAAAGAACCAACGAGCATGTATCCGACTCTGACGGATAGCAGTGCACCCTCGAGACGCGGCATGGAACAGGTGGCGGGGTGGGTGGGTGACGGGGACAATCTCTCGTTGCTCAAAAGAGTGCAATACTCTTGCAGTAACCGCTGCAACTGTAAGCTGCGCATCAATGACGATGCATTTGGAATCATTTGGAGATTTCCCCATCTAGATACATCACAGGCGAGTGCACTTAGACATCATCTAGCGGCGGGGCGGAGTGGCGTCGGCCGGGAGACGAGCACAGCTCGAGGCAAAGACGAACGAGAAACTTGTACCCTCGATTGTTGCCAGAGAGAGACAGTGTGGCGGGAGCGGCAACGGCAACCGACTAAAACTTCGAAATGGGTCCGCCGCACATCCAACAGATGCACGAGCACACATCCGTCGAGTTGGGTAAGCTCGGTTGAAGGTTTCCCATTTTCCATGCAATTTATTGCATTCACGTTCAATTTGATGAAAAATTGCCGAGATTCCGGCTATCTCATGTTACCTGGTTGCCGCTTGCCGCTTGCCGATGGTTGCTGTCAGCCGCCACCGGGTGCCCTGTGGTGGCTGCCGAGGCGACTGAGCCACTGTGGGTGGTGAGTCAGTGACGGAGGCGGAAACCTTGCGGTGTCGACGTGATGCATATTCAAGTGCTCTTGTGGCTCGGTTGGAATTTTGGTGGTGTAAGTTACGCGAATACGGAAGGTGGCGTGAATTGGCGTGAATTCCTGGTCCACATGCCTGACGGTGGAGTTATGAGAGCGGTGGTTGACGGTTGTGTCACTGTAAAGTTTAAGGGGGGAGGGGGGGGGGCTTGGTTCGACTTGACGTGTTTCGTGCGACTACCGTGAAACTCGATGAATTTGACTTGGGAACGCTTGAGTTGAGCAACTGGCGGTTATCGTCTGACGGCCCGATTGATGAGTGGATGAGAGACCCGTGTAAATTTTGGTCGTCGTCAATGTCGGCCATGAAGGATCCGTCCTGTTGTGTATTGTGCAACACTATGGTGGATGGTGGGAGCGTGGGAGGTGTCATAATGTTCATCGCATGCATCTTAGCTCTTATCTTTGTTGTCTTGTGTGCATGTCCAGTCTTGTCTCAGGGTAGTGGTGATCTGACTGCCGACAAAATTGGATGTGCTGGTGAGACGAGACTACACGTCCTAAGCCTGGAAGATTAGGTTCACACTGAGTGGTAATTCAGGGAGTACTTCCGAGTGTTAACTTTAGGTATCGCGCTCTCGTTTGGTGTCTCTTAAAATCCACCTCGACAACGACTAGCTGTGGTGGATGGGAGAAGTTGTCTGGACTTATCCTTGAGGAATAGTTACACAACTGCTCAACTCAGCCATCAGTACAGATCGCTCGCTTCAATTAAAGGAGCCAGATGTGAAAGAAACTTAACGAAACTGAAATAAATTGCTACTAGAAGTGGGCAAAAGTATACGAGACTTAACGAAGCTTAACGAAACTGACCAAAAACTGAAATAAATTGCTGCTAGTTAAGTGGGCAAAAGTATACGAGACTTAACGAAGCTTAACGAAACTGACCAGAAACTGAAATAAATTGCTGCTAGTTAAGTGGGCAAAAGTATACGAGACTTAACGAAACTTAACGAAACTGATCAGAAACTGAAATAAATTGCTGCTAGTTACGTAGGCAAAAGTATACGAGACTTAACGAAATTTAACGAAACTGACCAGAAACTGAAATAAATTGCTGCTGGTTAAGTGGGCAATAGTATACGAGACTTAACGAAACTTAACGAAACTGATCAGAAACTGAAATTTAATTGCTGCTAGTTAAGTGGGCAAAAGTATACGAGAAGAAAGAGCTAGCGAACTTAACGAAACTTAACGAAACTGATCAGACACTGATATAAATTGCTGCCAGTTAGGTAGGCAAAAGTATACGAGAAGAAAGAGTTAGCGAAACTTAACGAAACTTAACGAAACTGATCGAAATTACTCATTATTACGGTGTATCATTTCTGTACATGCACTCCATTGCTGGATTTGACTTAAGTCCCTTGACGTCCATTATCTGACCTTAAAGGAACTGCAAGCGTAAGATCAAGATCAAGATAGGAGCTGTTGTGAAGTACTGGTAAGTCCTGGCAGGGGTTTGACATGATATTCCTCTTATTTGAGCCACGATGCCCAGACCACGGACGGCATTAAATTCTCACAAAAATTCAAAAAATAATTCCCCACTCCTAAAATTTGGTCCGACATGTAGTGGGCGGACATTTGAAAGTCTCGAATGAGGGATCATGAATCACACTCACATTCGTCTCGTTGTTTGTGACCAAATGTCTTACAAAACTGCGGAATTCCTCAAGAAGTGTCCCAAAGTTTGATGAACTCTTTGACGGAAATTAGCACCGGCTTGTCAGATCGTGTGTCACTCTCTGCCCGCAGTCACATGACGACCATTGCGAGTTCATCAAAACCAGTTCAGAATGGTTCAGAATGGTGACATCAATAGCTTGACGACTTTCAAGCCATACTTTGGACATCTTTGTGAGAATTTTGCAAGACATGATAAGAGTGAGTGAGGCTTAAACTGATGCTTGATTTAAGTGGGTGCATGGGTGCTCCAAGGAGGCTTGAAGCTTGTGGATGGAGATGATCATTGAGGGGCTTCTTGAAGAAGTGATCGAAAAATGCAGCCCTTCTCTGCAATTTTACGGGCACTTCTGAAGGCAGTCTAGATAGACGTCGCTCTCGAACTTTTCCTCCAACAGCTGTCTTACGATAATGTCCAGAGAAGTCATAAAAATGTCAACTTCTTAAAATTCATTCATGCGACAAGTAGACGAACCGGCTCATCAAAGACCTCCGCGATGATGCCACAGAGGCCACAAACAAAGAGAGCTACACCGTCAAACTCAATTAACTTGACGGCAGAAGGCCAAGTAGCAAGCTCCAATCGAAAGAAGACCACGGTCACCTGTCACCCACCACGCCTCGCGCATCTTCCCAGAACCAGTTCACTCAGTCGTGGTCGACATCGCCGTCGCTCGAATTAGCATTCTTCAAACGCATGCACACGGTCCGCTCCGAACAAAGGCGTGACGCGGCCGCGGCGTGACTGAAAGTCAAATGGACCAAAAAGACAGCCTTCGCTCGCTTCAGTCATAATTAGGTGTCACGCCAGCGCTCGCCAAAAAGCTGTCGGACTTGTTAATTTCCGAACTGAACTTGACCAACATTCACTCCTCCGACGCGGCACTGGTTCCGGCAACAAACGCGCAACCAATCGCACGCACACACACAGACACACGTACAATCGGCCAGCGAAGCGTCTTGATATTGAAAAGAAAATAAAAACAAAATATTTGCATTTCCAGAAGCATGAAACAAATTTGAGGTTAATGCGTTGCTGGAGCGTGCTCGAGAGGGAAGCAGCAGCTGCAGCCCGGCCCGCCGCGCCGCGCCGATGACACAAGGCCGACCGAGCACGTCGCTTTACATAATTTTTCCATTCCCTTGGCGAAGCTCAAAGGCCCCTTCCGCTGATCCTTTATTCATGGGCTTGTCCGCAGGCATTAGATTATCTCTGACGGATTTGTAGACCGTTTCGTTTTTTGAATGAATTTACTCAGAAATGCTGTGGCATTTGACAGGGACGGCGGCGCGGGGGGGATGAGTGGATTTGAATAAGCCTCGGAGGGGGATGTGCGCCTCTGCCTTGTGGCGTATTCGCCGTTCTGAAAGGTCGATGACGACGTGGGAAAAAATGTGTCTGCGCCATAAATCCGGCGGGGGGGCTATTTCATCATTCAGGCAATTAATTAGTTAATGGACTCTTAATTACACTTGGACAGTGGCTATGCGTGTGTCCAGCTGGGGCGGTGGCGATGGCTTTTCGATGACAGGCGGACTGACATGCGGACTGACATGCGGACTATTGTCGGAATCGATTCGGACATATTTTTCATGGCGACACGCCGCGCGCCGGCTGCCAGATGAAGGACGAGTTCATCAATTCCGGTCGTTTTTGTGCGGCGTTTAATCTCGATTAAATTGCAAAAATTAATAAAGAGCCTCGCCGTGGGCGAGCTGACGCTGAGTGGATTTCATTTGATTTCATGCCCGGTGGACACTCGTCATCACTCGTCGTCGTCGTCGTCCTCCTGCGGTTGAGATGAGTGCCGGTGGCTGTGGCGCTGGTGAAACGGGGACGGTCAACTAAGTGGAGTTTAATCGATTCACACACGGGAACGAAACGCGAATCAGAAGGACTGTTGATTGGATTACTGAGGGACGGAGAGAGAGAATGAGAAATGAACAGCTCCATGAATTTTGATTGAACGCAGGTTCATCGACTGGAGCATTAACGGCCGCAGGAGAAGGGTGGATTTTTTGATGCTTCGAATGTCACCAGGACATGACATGATACAAGGAAGCAGCTCGTCGAAAAGTTTGACAGCCACTGTTGAAGGGCAGCACGAATGTTCGTGTCACGTATTTCGGTCGATGAATCGTAGCAAGGAAGGAAATCAAATTGTTTTATGTTTAAATTTGTTTAATGCAACTTTTGGGACTGTTGTTTCAGAGATCCCTTGGCCTGGCATATCTATGATTGCTGTCGTTCTTCTTCTTTATTTGGCGCTACAGTCCGGGTTGGACCTGGGCCTCAACCAACAAGCCTCTCCAGCTAGCTCGGTCTCTGGCTAGCTGTCTCCAGTGTCGCACGCCAAGTTGGTTGAGGTCCTTCTCCACCTGGGTGCGCCATCTTAAACGCGGGCGTCCTCTATTGCGTTGTCCCACTGGTTCGGAGTCGAAGGGTCTTCGGCCGGAGCTGAGTTGTCCATACGCTCTACATGGCCTAGCCATCTTAGGCATTGGATCCAAAGACGCCTGACTAGACTCATGTCGCTGTACAGCCCTACAGTTCGTGGTTGAATCTTCTCCTCCAGAAACCGTCAACGCAAACAGGACCAAAGATCGCACGCAGAGCTTTTCTCTCGAAGATACCAAGGACTTCCTCATCCGCTTTTGAGATTGTCCATTCCTCCGCGCCGTACAGCAGGACTGGGATGATCAAGGTCTTGTATAAAGTCAGCTTGGTCCTTCGAGAGATGGCTCTACTACTCAATTGCCTCTTGAGCGCATAGAAACACTGGTTGGCAAAAGTTTGATCTCGGTACTGATTCTGTTACTGCGGAGACGAGGTAGACGAAGTCCTTGACTACCTCGAAGTTATAGCTGCCCATTGTGACGCTCTGTCCAAGACGTCGATGTTGTGTGTCCTTTCTTGATGACAGCATATACTTCGTCTTGCCATCATTCACCGCTAAACCCATTTTAGCCGCTTCCGCATCAATGCCAGCAAACGCCTCATTGACGGCTCGCTGTGTTCGATCAGTCACCTCAATGTCATCCGCGTATGCTAACAGTTGTACCGACTTTTGGAAGATCGTGCCTCTAGTGTTGGCGTCTGAGTCTTGCACGATCTTTTCCAGGATGATATTAAAGAAGTCACATGACAGCGCGTCGCCTTGTCTAAAACCTTTTTTGACATTGAAGGTCTCGGTGAGTTCGTTACCGACCTTGATGGAGCACCGAGAGTTCTCCATCGTCATCCTGCACATCCTGATGAGTTTGGTAGGAATGTCAAAACTAGACATGGCGTTGTATTGCTGTCGTTGCCACGTTTATAACTCACACGACATTTTATTGTCATCTGATTTACTCTAGGACTCAAAACCATTACCAGATGAGGGAGGAACACATGAAGTTTCAACTACAAATCAAGAACCCTGCGACCGAAATGTGGCTACGCAGCGTGCTTACAGGGAATGTTCACTAAAGGGTGGTCCAAAATTGAATTTGGTGCCATTTCTGCAATAAATTGTTGACAACACTGAGAAAATTTAGGCTGGCAAAGCAGTGACAGTTACTGGTGCTCGACATGATCGACACAGTTCGGATGATCGTCATGTGTCCAATATGGGGTTTCAACAAGACGGTAGCAACGCAATAGCGCCCGTAAAACAATTCAATTACCGCAGAAGGCATTTCCGGAGCGTGTACTCTCAGTTTAATGTTGCGACACCCTTTAGTTTTATTTATTTTATTAAGAGTTAAGGTTCACACAATGCAACAAGATAATTCAATCTTTTAAAAGCATCTTTAATAAATAACATATAAGCAACTGGAGTCTGAAATAATACTTTAAAGATTTTTTATAAGTGAAAGTGGATTTTATTATGCTGTGCTGCTGTTATCAGAAGTATAGGTGAAAGGCTTCCTTCGGAACGCGGCTAGTGAGTTTATCGTCTGCAATTCGTGAGGAAGACGAATGCACAGGCGAATTGCGCACACAAAAAAGGAGTGCTCTCCAACGCAATGAGTGAAGCGGGGTAGAATTCGTTTTAGACCACGTGTTGAATGTGCAAATGTGAGCGCATCGTGCAAATAATCAGGACATTGATGGTGGATAATTTTATACAATCTTAGGATAATACGATAATCGTCCAAGCACAAACCCAGAACCTTAGTTTTTAAATGAGATACACTGCAATGTCTAGGGACGTTGTAAACAAAACGTCATTAAAAGCTACTTTGAACCTTCTTTTACATTCAAAGTCAACACATGGATACACAGAACAGTTATAAGTAAATAATGGCAACATTAAATTTTTGACAAGACGTGTTTTCAATGTTCCGCTTAGTAAATAAGCTGAATGTCGCAAGTACCTCAAACCAGTAGAATTAATTGCATTAAAGCAGGTAAGGGAAGAGTTAATATGAAATCCATGTTATTTCACACTTTTTTCAACAAGGATAATGTCACCATTCAGAATTATCCGACTATCGTCACATAAATCGAAAGTGACACCTGAGCATTTACGACATGTAGATTTCAACGGATTAAGTACCAGTTTATTGAGGATTGACCAATATGCCATGCTATTCTATGCAGTCCTCAATTAGTCCTTTGGGGCGTGTGAAATAAATTAGGACGTAGCTCTGAACTACCTGTTGGAGATCATAGTTGAACAGCGAGAATAAAAGGGGTCCCAACATAAGAGAGGGCATGGGCCTGTGTATCCAAAGCAAAGTTGTTGACTGATCTCAACTTGGCGAGATGCCAGCAACGATCCCTGTTAAATGCACAGTTCAAGTTGACATACAGCCTCCTCGCGGCGCCCTCTGGATAGCCTTTACAGCAACCGCTTAGAGGTGAAGCAATGTGTGCAGCGGCCCCCTTGTCCAAGGGCTTAAACCATTAGCCGGCCCTCCAGGTTCGCGGGTTGCGCGTGGGGTTAACTTCCCCACCGTGTAAAAAAGAAAGAGTTCAGCGAAGAGAAGCCTCGGATACGGATGGCCCTACTGCTGATGACCATGGACAGCGATGGAATGTGAGGTTCCTGAACAGACCACGTGCAGCCGATGAACTTGCGGAAGGCCTCGCAGCTTATAAGGCAGATATCACCGCCATTCAGGAGGTGCGGTGTGATGGGTCGGGCAAAAAGAGGATGAAAAACTGCGATGTATACTTCGGCGATTGCTACGATGAGCGAAGGCAGCGTTTGTTCGGATGCGGGTTTGTTGTTCGAAGCAGACTTAGGCAAGAAGTCTTAGCATCAAGGCTACATTCGGCAACATCAGCCTGATCTGCGCCCACGCCCCAACGGAGGATAAAGATGACGACAGCAAAGATGACTTATACGATCTCCTAGACAGAACATACGATCTATGCCCCACCTACGACACCAAGATCGTTCGAGGAGATTTCAACGCAAAGCTGGGCAAGGAAGACATCTTTGTTAGAGCCTGCACGACAACACGTCCGAGAACGGACTCAGGCTGTTGAACTTCGTAACAGGGCGAAACCTCTTTGTAGCCAGTACGCGGTTCCCTCACCTCAACATCAATAAAGTGACCTGGCGGTCTTCTGATCAATCAACCGTCAATCAAATTGATCACTTTGCGATCGACGTCAGACACTCCTCCAGCCTTCTCGTTGTCCGAAAATTCCGAGGAGCCAAAATCGACTCGGATCACTTCCTTGTTGTAGCCAACGGATATCGATAGGACACCGGAGTAGAGCAAGACCAAAGCAGTTTGACGTCGGAGAGCTACAAACGCAATTGACCGCTAGCAACTTTGCCGATCGAGTCTCCCTAAATCTCTCAGAGAGTCCAACCCTGCCAGGCGAAACAATCGCCCAACAATGGAACCGTTGTCAAAACGCCATCAGAGAAGCTGCATCTGATGTGCTGGGTTTCAAAACGCCACCCCAAAAAAACCCCTGGTTTGACAACGAGTGCAGGCAGGCACATTCAGCGAAGCAAGCAGCATTCGACGCTGGACAGAAGGACGAGAGTGGTTCGTGAGCTCTACGAATTTAAAAGAAGGGAAGAGCACCGGCGCGCGATCGAGGAAATGGAGAGGTGTTGCGGCAGAAATGATGTCCGAAAGTTCTACCAACGGGTAAAACATCTATCCAATGGATACAAAATTCGGACAGAAGCCTGTCGTGAAAGCAGAGAGACAACTCGTAGTAGATTCGCAGTCGATACTGAGAACCTGGAAAGATCATTTCTGAAGAGTGGTAAGCCCCAATACCGCTGTCAGGCAGAATGTTCCACTCCACACAATTGACGATGATCGACGAGAATTCCGTCCCCCCGACCTAGACGAAGTAAAGATAGCGATATCGATACTAAAGTCGAATAAAGCTGCTGGTGCAGACGGACTGTCTGCGGAACTGTTTAAGGCAGCTGGAGATGAGCTGGTGAGGTACATGCACCAACTCATCTGTAAGAAATGGTCCGAGGAAAGCATGCCCGATGAGTGGAACCTCAGTATCGTTGGCCCTATCCACAAGAAAGGAGACCCCTTCAACTACGGCAACTACCGAGGGATAAGTCTCTCAGCATCGCCTATAAGATCCTCTGTGCCGTTTTGTGTTAGCGCCTGAAAACATTCATCAACAACCTGAGAGGTCCTTATCAGTGCGGTTTGAGGCCGGGCAAGTCCACCATCGACCAAATCTTCACATTACGGCTGATCTTTGAAAAGACCCAAGAGATGCAGATCGACACCTACCACCTTTTTGTCGATTTCTAGGCCGCATATGATACCGTTTATAGGGACGAGCTATACAACGCCATGTCTAGTTTTGACAGCCCTGCCAAACTCGTCAGGTTGTGCAGGATGACGAGGGAGGAGTCTCCCTGCTCCATCCAGGTCGGCAACGAATTCACCGAGACCTTCAATGTCAGAAAGGGTCTTAGAAAAGGCGACGCGCTGTCATGTGACTTCTTTAACATCATCCTGGAGAAGATCGTGCAAGACACACACGCCAACACTAGAGGCACGATCTTCACGAACTGTACGGGCTGTACAGCGGCATGAGCCAAGTCAGGCGTCTACGGATTCAACGTCTAAATGGCTGGGCCATGTAGAGCGCATGGACAACACTGCTCCAGCTCGAAGAGTCCTCGACTCCGAACGCAATAAAGGACGCCTCCGGAACAGATGGCGCACCCAGGTGGAGAAAGACCTCAATCAACTTGGTGTGTGCAGTCGGAGACAGCTGGCTTAAGGTCGTGCCGGCTGGAGAGGCTTACTGGTTGAGGCCCAGGTCCACCCCGGACTGTAGCGCCACCAGAAGAAGAAGAAGAACACAGAACATTGTGGGACACCAATATTAGTGGTATAAGGATGACCAACACTTATTTCAGGAACCACAGTTTGAACACGGCTTAATAGATACATTTGCAGTAATTCAATTTACGATGGGAAATGTGCCACTGAATGAACAAAGCCACTTTCGTAGACTTAAGCCCGAATCCATTATACTTGAAAATACTATGAATGGTGGTGGACTTTTTTCTTGGAAATCAAAGCGAATTTCCAATTCTTCAGGAACTGGACAATTATTCACCCACTCACAGGGTATCTTGGGGCTCTATTCTTCCACTGCCTAAGTTCTTGCAATATTTGAGTGGCTTAATAGTTGGAAGTGAAGATGTTGGAGTTGTGCGTGAGACTGTATTCTAACGAGAGGTGGCAGTCAGTTAACCTGTGTTTGCCGGGATCAACAGAACGGCTTACAGAACGGTGGACATGAGTTATACAAGCGAAAAAATTCTGCACTTGTCAGAAGAGCGATTCGAACTTTTTGTTGCTTGGTGAAGAGCAGGTGACACTCATATTTCAGCAGGATGCTTACTCCAAGCTCAGCGCAGTCGGTATCCGGGAAATGAAGTCAGCCTGCAGACAGTAAAACTGGCCCTCATCACAAAATTGGTTCAAAATTGAATGTGGTAGCCGAACGTCCAGAACATAGGTTTAGTGGTAGACGCCAGTTATCAGGGTATCTGGTCACCATCCAGTGGACAGACTTAGACAATGCCATTGTTTTGCATTAAGAGTGCAGTAGGAGCTACATCGTTCGTGCTGTGTTTCACATGTTTCTAATCTGTGAATGAACACGGCAGACTAGTGTCGATTTGAGCAGATATTAGACGGTTCTTCGGACTGGACACCTCACAATTTTAAAATTCAACATTTGAGAGCGTCACTAAGTTCTCAGACAAAAACTCAGACAATATTCCCGTCTTCATTAAACTAATGAAGCCAAATATCTCGGGATGACGCTGAATGCCAAACTTAAGTAGAAGGCGCACGTAAAGTTTCTTTACGTGACGAACTTGAGAATCGATATAGAGAAGTGTACTGGCTACTCGGACGACATTCCAAGTTAAGCGCGTATAACAAACTGCTTTTATATAAGCAAGTGCTAGAGCCTGTGTGGATAAACTTTGGGGTTGCACTAAAGCAAGTAACACAGAATTCATACAGTCATTCCAAGACAAAGTTATAAGGGCTGTCGTGAATGCTCCTTGGTATCTACGAAATAATGATATACGAAGAGATCTAGGGATCGTAACCGCGGACGAAGAAATAAAAAACTTCGCGAGGAAGTTAAGAATTCGACTTCATGGTCATTGTAAGCATGCCATACTCCAAACAATGGACATGAGAAACTTCGTGCACCGTCTCCAACGAATGAAACCGTTCGATTAAGCGCAATGAGTACTGGCCGCTATAAACGCTTCCAGCAAGTAGAAATAATGAAGTGAAGGTTCTCAGTTTACCATGGACATCACTCAGATTATAGTGCATTGATACCACACGTGTGGTTTGAAGCCCGTATGACACTACATTTCGCATTCTTCATGTAGCTCGGTAGAAAAGAGACAGCACATTATTTTGGTGAAACCTCTTAAAGCTAGGACAAAAAACTGCTAAATTTGCTAGACCATCAGGTAGGCGACCAGTTGGCAGACCCAGGATGAGATGGTTGCACCATGTCCATTAACTCCCCTGGTTACGCTTGGGCATAACCCCTGATGAGTTTGGGTCGATGGCGGAGGATCAAGTTGCCTGAAGACTCCCGCTACCCCTTTTGCAGATCATGCGGGTCAGAAGATGATGATGATGATGACCCGTCTTCCCGGATGTGGTCCATTTCTAGTGCAATGGCAAGGTCAACCAGCAAAATTCTCGTTAATGGAACTAAAACAATCCACAAAGCATGCATTTATGCTCACAAAGATTGCGTGCTTCATAGCATGTGAGGAAGGTGTCACACACAGATATGGAGCAAATTTTAGTTTCTGTTCAGACCTCGGCAATAGCCGGCGCTACATGTCGATCGGACGATGCAACCCTTAAAGTGAAGGAGAAATTTGGCGCCATGGCTCTTTCTCTGCGAGCGTTCATTAATTGGGTGCCCCTACTATTGCTACTTGACACCACTCGATCATGTTTTCTGAGGCTACGACAACTGCTTACTCTGCGCATGTGCAACGGACGAGCTCGGGGCCAACATTCGAGGCGCTACTCCCGGAATAAATCCGCGCATAGTGGGACGAGGCATCAACAAATGGACCGACCACATTTCTACCCTATTCCATAAATACAACTTCAAAATAAAGTTCGAATCAATTACAAACCTCATGCAGTAGTCGTTTCATTTAAATTTATTTTTCATTCTTATCCGGTCACCTTGAATTTATCAAATTCACTTCATTATTAAGCGTCGGGACCCTCGGTATCCGAGTATAACTCATTCTCGATCGGTTTGTTCACCTCTGAAAGTCAACATTTCGAAGATGTGTCCCAGAAATCAAACAATTAAACGTCGAATTGACCGTACGGTGTACCTGTCAAAGGGGTTAACGAAAAGCTGTTAAACAAATAAGCTATTAATTTATTGGAGTACAAGTTTAACAAGGCATGGCCTTCGATGAGCATTTACGCCAAATCGACTGAATTTATGATCCATAGATTGTGCTGTCAGCCTCTGTAGAAAATCGGGTTTATGACAAGGATTTGGGTTGCGTTTCGCCCGAAGGTTGTGCAAGAGGTTGTGTGAATCACGTCCAATTATGGAAAAATTTTACAATTAGAAATTTTTATATATCGCTTACGACAGTCCGATGGACACATTTAAAGTGAAGTTATTGACGATAAACAATAGCGCGACTTGTTCTTTGCACATGATCACGGATAACACGTTCCCTGAGAACGTCAATCTCGACTGTTTCCATTTCAAACGAAACCATTTCGGGTCAACTGTCTCAGCCAAGGACCTGCACGATGGGCAATCATCATTTGAGATGAAAAATTGGCAAGACATTGTACTCCAGTACTCCAGCATTTACCCATTTACACGTCAATTACACGATATTAATTTATTTACACGCAAATTTCAAGACGTTCACCCATTTACACCACATCCATTTATTTACACGCCAACTCCACGACGTTTACACGACATCCATTTATTTACACGCCAGTTACGAGCCGTTCACACATTTTCACGCCAACTACACGACGTCCATCCACATCCAGTATAGTTCCACCCATTTTCACGCCATTTACACGACATCCTTTTATTTACACGCCAGTTACGAGCCGTCCACACATTTTCACGCCAACTACACGACCTCCATCCACATCCAGACGTGTAGTTCCACCCATTTTCACGTCATTTACACGACATCCTTTTATTTACACGCCAGTTACGAGCCGTCCACACATTTTCACGCCAACTACACGACGTCCATCCCCATCCAGACGTGTAGTTCCACCCATTTTCACGCCATTTACACGACATCTATTTATTTACACGCCAATTACATGACATTAATCCTTTCTCATAATCTCTGGAACAATTCATGACGCGGCAGCGATTTTTGAAAGCATCCATAGGCGCTGCAAATCCCGCAAGAATGGACCCTCAAACTCCCCTCAAATTCCAAGCTAAGCCCTCTTAGTTGGAAGCACGTTTGAACGCTTGAACGTCAATCTCGCGTCTGTTCGACATGTGAAATCCATTTCCACTCAGCTCTCGACTTCCTTTCATCACGTGTTGCCCGTGAAACACAGAGGCGCCATGGAAGTGCACTCGTGCATCACACTCCAGTTGCAACTGTTCTTATTCAGCCTGATTCAGCCCCCCACTGAGTGTGCAATTATTCTGACCGCTGACTCCGAAAGTGCCTATTTCAGGTGCATTTCTCGGCTTTCTATGAAATGCGATTATTAGCGCAACGGTTGCCACAACGGTTGCGAATCCATGGCCGATAAGAAAACGCTACTCCACGGCAGCGGCATCCGATTCAGTCGGATGCACTTTCCATAACGCACCGCGGCTGCCGTCAACGCGTGACGACCAGATGCAATCGGCGCGAAATGAAAACACGGTGAAAATGATTAATACACGCAAATTCATTGAATCCGATCTGAATGCATGCACCGATTGCAGTGCTCGTTGATTGGAACGGACACCCAGTGCAGTGCTTCTGTTCTGAAGAGCATGGAATGCTGCACTCGTTGATATCGCCTAAATGCGCTCGTCGATGGCTGGTAATTCGTGCAGCGATGGAGGTGTGTCGGGTAATTGGTCGGCCGATACGTGGATCATTTGTAGACACACTCTCTCCCGCGGTCTCTGTGTCTCTCGGTCACTTGGCTCGGAGCACAGCCTTTCACTGGCGACAAACGGTTTTTCGTACACCACCCCGCCGCCGCCGCAAGCATACATCGGTTGCGTAATCCGACGTGGCGACCGACGGAACGAAGTACTTCTTGGACACACAAATCGAAATCTAATCAAAGCGCCTTTCACTTTACGCCCGATTTGACTGAGTCGAATTCAAAGGCGATTCGGACGCCCGCTGAATGTGGCGACACGCTGCCGCCGCCGCCGCCGTCCACCGTGCCCTGGGCTCTGAGAGACGTGTCTGTCTAGTTGCTGTAGCTGAAGTGTGGTACTTTCGATCCGCTGCCGCTTGCCAAGTGAATATAATTATTCACCGCCGCGTTACGTTTGCTTAGGCGGCGCGGCGCGGCGTTGACCCTCTTCTCTGTCAACCCGCGAAGAGGGGTTATTTTCAAGTAAAATCGGAGCTTGTCGCATGTCCTCGCTGTTAGCCGAGTGTCAACACGGGATGATGGTGGCAAGGGTTGGTTTGTTTGCGAACCACAAACTGGATTTGCATTTTTCAGTTTTCACAGGCGTGGCGGGGTGTGGAGGTAAATTAATTTTTTGTCGCCGTGTTCTTGTGGCTTTTCTCGTGTCAAACAGCACGCCGAGCACAAGGGAAATCAAACACGGCGGCGTGGTGTCAGCGAGGATGCTGGTGGCGCTTCGAGTCGTGTCTGCCGTGTGGTTGCATTCATCCGATGGATGCTGTAATTTAAAGTTGGGAGGATGGATTGGCGGTGAGTGCTCGTGCTTGTGGTTGACTTGAAATCAGCGAGGGGATGCAGGAATTCTGCAAATGGTTTTACAAACGTGTTCAAAGCGAATTGTTGTATCAGCAGATTCACAAAATGTAACAGAAGCTTTCCTTTGAAATGAACCCGCCCCTAACCTCAGGTAGGTCGATAGGTAGGTAGAGTTGGTAGTTCGAAGGGAACCCAAATACCACTATGTGCCGTTTTAATAACACAGCTGTGTCACCTACGCAAGAATCTCGTCTTGTGGCCTTAATCACAACCACCACCAGATGCTCGGTGACCCGCTAACCGTCTGGCTGTAGCAAGTGACGGAGAGGCTCAAATGCAATCTGTAAAGGCCTCTCTCTCAGCTGTGTTGCTGCAACTGCGACAATATGTGATGAACACTTGGTTTGATGGTATTCACATCTAACGCCCAAGGTCCCGTACAGACCACCGCCAATCAATCATTTTACGGCCCACTCCCTTAGCCTGACAAACGTGCTACGACCGTCGCTGCCCGTCTATGGGAGCATTAGCAGCTTTATCACGACAAGTTCGCCGAAGGAGATCGCTTGTTTTGCATCGGTTACAATCTGGCCATATTTTCCGGCGCCTTATCTGAGGTTTGCTAATTCAAGGAAGTACGTGGGTGAACTGGCATGTGGACCTTCTTTGCAAGCGAGCACTGAAGGGCAGATCTCTGCCATACCGGTACATCGGACGTGTCTTTTTCGAGGATATCTCTGTGAGTTGGCTTTTGTGGACACTAGCTCATCCCGGCGCTGATCAGGCGATGCGCTGTCGTGTGATTTCTTCAATCTAATGCTGGAGATGAAAGTGCGGCGCCTGCCCGCACTATCTTCTACTAGTCAGTCCAACTGTTGGGATAAGCAGACAAGTTGGCGATTCCTGCATCTCCCGCGGGACCTGGATAAGTCTAGGGACATGGTCGGGCATGTGGAAATATATTTATTGCATTCAGCCCAGCATCTCCGTCGGATTTGATTTAGGAATGTATTAATTCCCCCTAACATCTAAAAGAGATCATCTTCTTCTTGTCATGCAAACTATCCCCTTCCGGACCTCAAATGTAAGACACACATTTCACCCAGTCCCAATCAAAAGCAATCTCCAGCCGAGATCGGTCGTAACTCACGTTCACTTCCGTTTTCGATCACGTCGCATCGCACAATCAGTCACCTTTTGTTACAATTACTGCCAAAGAAAACGAAAATCGAATTTAAATCGTATTTAAATCGTATGCGCCACAGCCTGCCACTCCATTCGAGCCGTGTACGTATCTTGTTTCGAGGAACAATCTCGGGATGCATTCGATGAATAAATTGTGTCATAAGACAGCAGCCAACCGTGAGACACTTTTACTTTCAAGAGTGTAAACAACAGAAGCAAACAACTTCGGATTCAAATGGGGAACCTTGTGTGAGAGGCGCCCGCAGGCACTCGGGGCGTCACGACGGGGAGGGATTGAAGATGTTGAAGAGGAGGAGATGGGCGCATGCGCAGCACTCGGAAAGACTTAATTAATGAAAACAAACGAGCATCGGAGGCACTTGGGTGCGGTGAATATGGAGCAATTTGTGTGGATTTAGTGAGGAGGTGAGTGCACTTACGTAAGTATCTATCTCCAAATCGGAAGATTAAGCAGAGGCTTCCGAAGAGACGACACGAAGATTCCCTTTCAACGCTACTTGATTGAAGGTTGAAAGCTGAAAGTTACGCCTCTCATAGCCGAGATACAGAGACGTCGAGAAGTTCTTAGGCCAAAGATCTCACTGCGCCTTGAGTGAAGTAAGTCAACTGAAGACAAGGTTTTTGAGGGCTTTGTCGATGAGGTTATCGTGAAATCAAGTGTTTCCCACGAATTTCCAATCTGTACTCTCACTGAAAGTTGAGCGATTTTGGAGTGATAGAGGTGCTCAGTGGTTTTAAGGGCTAGACGAGAGAGAAACTGTTTAAGTGGTGGATTGAGACTTTTCCCTGCTGTTCGACTGGAGGGCGGGCATCAGGAATCATCGTCATACGGTAGCCGAGGGTGCATCTCCTGATGGGACCTTAACCATGAGGAGTTTACCCAACACGAGGCTCCAACGGGCGACATTTTTTTCAGCAAACCAGGGAATCGAAGGTGAATTTGGAAAAAAAAAAGTTGAGAGATATCTGTCGACGGGAAGACAGTGTTCATTGAGGGTCTAGATCCTTCCGGGATGGGCACAATGGTCCCATCATGTTGATCTATGTAAGCCGCGGCTAGTAGGCCGTCAGGGCATCCGATTTACCTACCGACCAAGCCCTTCCATGAGTTCTCGCAGATTCTGTGAGACGAGAAATGAAGTAATTTACTAAATCACCAAAAACGGTCAAGGGAACGGTGAGACTAATGTTCAGAACTTTAGAAAATACACGGACGAGGAGTTACACGTGAACACGGTCATGTGCTTTTGAACTCCAGGCCATGAGAGAAGAGGACGAAAATCTGAGTCATTCACTTAAGTAACAAAAAAAGTCAAAGCTTTGAGACGTATGCTTGGATGCAAGTACACGGGCGGATAATTACACGTGAACACGGAACATGCGATTTTGAGTTCCACGATAACGAGGAACTAACTCACTCACTTAATCAACAAAAGGTCAGTACTTGCACGGAATTTTAGCGAGGATACGGGTGGATAATTACACGTGAAGATGTACACGCACACTTGAGTTCCACGAAAACGACTAAGTCATTCCAAAAGCGAAAAAGGTCACAACATTGAGACGAATGCAAAGGATTTTATTGAATAGGTACTCGAAATATGAACTAATGAGAATTACACGTGAACACGGTCATGTTCTTTTGAGTTCCATGAGATTATCAGGGACAAGAAAGAGGAACTACTTAATTCATTTGAAAAAGTTATAACTTTGAGACGAATGCATGGAATTTTAGCGATAACACGGATGGACAATTACACGTGAACACGGAACATGCTCTGTTGAGATCTAAACGAGAACGGGAAACTAAGTCATTAACTTGACAAACAAAAAAGGTTCGATGTCAGGAATTTGTTCAACTACACGGATGGACACGTGAACACGGAACATGCTCTTTTGAGATCGACTAGAGTCGAGAACGGGAAACTAAGTCATTCACTTGACAAACAAAAAAGGTTCGATGTCAGGCATTTTTTCAACTACACGGATGGACACGTGAACACGGAACATGCTCTTTTGGGATCGACTAGAGACGAGAACGGGAAACTAGGTCATTCACTTGACAAACAAAAAAGGTTCGATGTCAGGAATTTGTTCAACTACCCGGATAGACACGTGAACACGGAACATGCTCTTTTGAGATCGACTAGAGACGAGAACGGGAAACTAGGTCATTCACTTGACAAACAAAAAAGGTTCGATGTCAGGCATTTGTTCAACTACACGGATGGACACGTGAACACGGAACATGCTCTCTTTTGAGATCGACTAGAGACGAGAACATTCACTTGACAAACAAAAAAGGTTCGATGTCAGGCATTTGTTCAACTACACGGATGGACACGTGAACACGGAACATGCTCTCTTTTGAGATCGACTAGAGACGAGAACATTCACTTGACAAACAAAAAAGGTTCGATGTCAGGCATTTGTTCAACTACACGGATGGACACGTGAACACGGAACATGCTCTTTTGAGATCGACTAGAGACGAGAATGGGAAACAAAGTCATTCACTTGACAAACAAAAAAGGTTCGATGTCAGGCATTTTTTCAACTACACGGATGGACACGTGAACACGGAATATGCTCTTTTGAGATCGACTAGAGACGAGAACGGGAAACAAGGTCATTCACTTGACAAACAAAAAAGGTTCGATGTCAGGCATTTTTTCAACTACACGGATGGACACGTGAACACGGAACATGCTCTTTTGAGATCGACTAGAGACGAGAACGGGAAACTAGGTCATTCACTTGACAAACAAAAAAGGTTCGATGTCAGGCATTTTTTCAACTACACGGATGGACACGTGAACACGGAGCATGCTCTTTTGAGATCGACTAGAGACGAGAACGGGAAACTAGGTCATTCACTTGACAAACAAAAAAGGTTCGATGTCAGGCATTTGTTCAACTACACGGATGGACACGTGAACACGGAACATGCTCTTTTGAGATCGACTAGAGACGAGAACGGGAAACTAGGTCATTCACTTGACAAACAAAAAAGGTTCGATGTCAGGAATTTGTTCAACTACCCGGATAGACACGTGAACACGGAACATGCTCTTTTGAGATCGACTAGAGACGAGAACGGGAAACTAGGTCATTCACTTGACAAACAAAAAAGGTTCGATGTCAGGAATTTGTTCAACTACCCGGATAGACACGTGAACACGGAACATGCTCTTTTGAGATCGACTAGAGACGAGAACGGGAAACTAGGTCATTCACTTGACAAACAAAAAAGGTTCGATGTCAGGCATTTTTTCAACTACACGGATGGACACGTGAACACGGAATGATTAACTCAAACGCTCCGATATCCTCGTTCACGGCTATTCTAGATCAGTGGTTGTTAAATTTATGAGTATCCTAAGGAGACGCCGTGGAGTATTTCCAGGGCAAGTGACTAGAGGAATTGTCTAAGAATATACTTTAGAGTCGAAGGGCGCATTATGTGGCGCGATTCGTGAGAAAATTATTCGAATCCAACAGAAGAGGGGCAAAATCTGATCACGTAAACTTCGACAGCGATAGGACCAGACACAGTCACGAGGTTTTCTGAGAAGATTCTCTTCTACGGCCGACACAACATGAGCCTTCTGATGGAAACAGTCCATCAAGTTGGTCATCATTGACTGAAGGGTTGATCCTTGAGCGAGAACTAGATAGGCAAGTCATTGCGTCGCCTTTCCTTGAGGCCATCATGGCTAAACGAACGTAGGCACGTCTGAAGAAAAGAGTTTGATCCTAACCCGTGAGAAACATGCTGATAACACAATGAGCCTTCGCTTGGCCTTAGTGTGTCTGGTGTTTGTATGCGCGGAAGATTCTACGGAAGACAGCGACGCCAGCGGTTGTAGGCAGAGGTGGCGCTGAAACTGTGGAGAAGAAGGGGGAGACGAAGTAGAAATAGGAAAAGGAGAAAATGGTACAGAAGACGAAGAGGAAGGACAAGGACTCCAACAAGCCTAAGTAGGGCTGAAAGAAATCTGGGATGAATGCCCTAGGGGTATTCGCGACATCGCCCGACTTCCCAACCATTGGAGTGCATTCCTGGCAGAAGTGAAAGCTATCCAAGAGGCTGCCGCTTACTGTCAGTGAAACAACAAATGCGCTCCCAAATAAAACAAACACGCTCCTAAAACTAAACAGGAGTGAAACAAGAAATGTTGAGGGCATTATTCCCGGTCACTGACTTCTCGGTATACACGCCAGAAGAATGGGAACCCCACGCCCACAACGAGAGCTGTAGAGACGAGGAGGAAGAAGTCACTACACTTCACCTCCTCGACACCGGGCCAGACCTTGCAAGAACAAGATGTGATACACTAGGGAACTCCCTGTCCAGCAGCCTAGAGGAAATGTCACACTACAGGGCATTGCTTAGTTTGTCAGGAAAACAAGTTGCTTGTAAACCAGCACAGGATTGGATTATCCAAGAAACCAGTAGGATACCATTAGGTAGCTTTCAGGTGTCTAGCCGGGGTAAAGCACCGAGAAGTGATGTCACAACCGATCCAATCAGGCTCTCAACTGTTACAGCTTTGTAATCACCTTAACCTAACCTCTCCAGTAGAGCTTCTAAGCCGGATGGTGGTCACGAGGGAGCAAAAGGAGTGCAAAGAAAGAAAGAGCGCGTTCATCACAACCGATGGTTCATTTCATTGGCAAGGAGTATATTTCGGAGGACGAATGATCATCCGACGGTTCTGCCAGTGATCTAAGAGAGTCCAAGGAGAACACTAAAAGCCGAGCCTGGATCTTAAGAAGAGGCAGACGATGCTTCGTCTGGTGAATCTGATGATAAACAGGTTTGATTTTATCTGAACTCCAAAGTCAGCATATCTCGCCGCGCTTTTCCTCTTTATCCCATAGCCCGGGGCACGACAAGGTTGCTGAAATCAACACAAACGACTTAAAAGAACCTCGAGAGACAACCCTCAAGGCGGAGTCATGTCACCACTTCTATATGTCGTGTCATCAACGTAATTCAACATCCATTGCAAGGCGCAAAGAATTGCAAGCCTAAGCGCGACAGGGACACTTCGTAAGGATAGGCAATAATCTTGCTCCAGGCTCTCAAGGTCGAGTCTTTGTGGAACAATGGGCGATAACTCCTTCAAGACGTAGCGAGTCATCTTTTACTCAGTCTTTCCATATTCGTGCGGATATTCCTTCCTAAAGGCCTCGCACTAGGCTCACCAGGACGAAGGTGATCCCTGTTAAATTCCTTCAACCACCTTGACACCCATCAACGCCTCGTCAAGCTCCACCGCTCGACTCCTTGCAACCACGAGAGCATCCCCATTTCCAGTCACCCTCTTCGAAATTTGCTCGCCATTGAACTGCAAGCAACTGAGAGAGCGACCAAATATCTTGATTTTTGAAAATCCAAAAAGGTGGAGCCCCCGGTGAGCAAATAAGTATAAATCCCGACCCTGGTCACATAATTCACTGACAGAGTTGATTAATTAATGTGTGGTGTGGCCCCGTTTGTATTTTTGAGGTTTAATGTTTCGCCATTAAGATATGAAGGCAATAAAATGGTTTCCTATTTATTTTTATGACTCGTACGTGCCCTTTGCCCTAACGGAGCGTACGCGGAGCGCCGCAACGTGGGCCACACAGACGGAGTGACTGGTCTGGTGAATCTGGAGGGATAATGGAGTCATTTTCAGAAAGGCGATGGGACGGTTCGAGATAAGAATGAAATCCGTGGATGGTCCCCTAATTGTCGACATCAGGTACTAGCCCCCATTTGTCAAATCTTATCGCGTAATCTGTCAAGTTTGTGAATAGTTTTTGTTAATGACCACAAGTGGAAGGGGCGAGTGAGTGAGAGATGAGTGTCGTGGCAGAAGTGCCCTCGAATTCTACGACAAACGACCGAGGCGGCGAACAGTCGAAAACTCAAGCATCTCCAATCAATGAGCACATCCCCGGCGGCAAGCTGTTGCATACAGCAAGCGTCCGCAGAGTCATCTGTCAATCGTGAATGACTGCGCACACTTGCAACCAAATTGGAGCACACTCGACGAGAGGGCAAGTGAAACTTTGACTGCAGGGCTATTCAATCACAGACGACAGCGATGGCCACTTCAGGGAATTTTTCGAAAGTTAGGTTATGTCACTTCATTTCGGAATTCGTCTCGAAAGTGAATGTGCATCTTGCCCGCGGCTCTGCGGCGCCGATGAAGTGATGTTCGATTGTTGACGAAGATGTGGGACCCTCGAGTGGTGAGGGCTTGTGACTGTAATCAGATTTGCTGAACGGGCGGACAAGATTCACGATGATGATTCTAGGATCGGAAAGTGTGGAAGCACGAGCTCGAGAGGTGATGATGACAGCCACTGACTGGGAAGTGTGTGGCGGTAGCCTCAATTGTGGCAGTTTGAGTGACTTCAAGGGTCTGTGTGTGGTTTTTAGGTGACATTGATTGGTCGTCTTTGGTTTTGAGAAGGGACAGGGAAGGAACCCTGCAACAACTGCTTCCGGACGGAGTTAGACTGTGCCATACAGTCTCATGGGCGGAAAACTCCCCAAGCCGGACAAATGTGCTGCGACCGTCGCTGTCCCCCTATGGGAGCATTCGCAGTCTTCTTTGAGAGATAACAAGTATGTCGCGGATTTCTTAAAGGCGTTTAGGAGCTCGCGATTGGTCTGTCTGCGTTCTGGAAAGTCATGCCAACTTCGATGGAAGCCATAGCCAAGGACGCAGCTAGCCCCAGCACAGGTTCAGGTCTTGAGAATGGCTCTTCTGAGCCTGGTCTAGCAAGTTCATCAAAGACACAATACAATTTAGACCGCCGGCCAAATGCAAAGCATTCCTGAACTATCCTGGATGTGGTTAAAGGGTTGAGCAAGTCCTTAAGCACAGCTTGGCTGGCAACAGGCACTAGTACTTCGCCTCCCTCCCAGTGCAGTTGGTGGCCATTTGGAAAACCGACGCAAATTTACCTAACGAGGTGTGGCTGCCTTGAGTATTGAGCAAACCTTGGCCATGGTAGGTAGATAGGAACGGATTCGAACCAGGGATCCCACTAAACAACGGCAGGCCTCGGCTATAATTTTGTATACAAATTGGACCGATTTTTCTGATTCACGTAACCACGAGAACTTCATGACGTTGATATCGGACAAAAGCAAAATTTGGTCAAATTCTGACAAGCCTTTGTTAGAAGAATGGCCAACAAACGTGTCCACCCAACTGGAGGCGTTTAGTCACGGATGGAGCCTCGGGGTAACTGAAGAGGCATGTTTGAGGAAAGCCGTCGAAGAAGTCGGTTTCTTGATCAAATTTGGAACATTTGTCAGGTAAACGGGTGTCACGGCACCAATTTTTGGTTCCAATCCGTTATCAGCCCTTTTCTGGAGACAGAAGAAATTTTGCGTGAGCTTAAGAGTCGACTAACCGACCTGAGCTCTCGATCTTCCACACATTATGCAGGAATTAAAATGTCATAATAAATCAATGGGATCGTTATTTGACGACCTCAAAAAACGTAATAAAATGGTCTTCAGCTGTCAAGAATTGCGCTTATACACGAATCAATTGATGACCTTTAATCGCACCTGAAGCACCACATTCAACCACAGAACGATTGCGTCAAAGTGGTCGACAAGCAGCATGCATCCAGGGATGATCACTACGGTCCCTGATCGAGATTTGGCACCATTGTACGGCCCCATCGTTAAAGGTTGCAGCGACACCTAGTGGCGAACACCAGCCTGTCAAAGATGAAGGATGAAATTGAATTGGACAGACATCTTCTGTTTTTGAATTTATTTAGTTTGTTTACCTCAATTGATGTACGAATGGTTCTTCTGAATTAAAGAATAAAAATACATATACAGTAAATTCTCGATTTGGGCAACTAATAAAAAAGAGCGTAGTTGCAATGACCGAGGTTGTGGCAATAACCGCGTTTATATTTTTTTAAGTTCAATTCGAGATGGAAGGCTCTACAAGGAAAATCAATGCTAATATGTAATCTAAATAAATAATCTAGTAAATAATAATAATAATAATAATATAATAATATGGGTGGCGCGACAGTCCGAGGTGGACCTGGGCCTAGCTTCTCAGCAACCACTTGTGTTGTGCGTGCTATTGTTCTTTCACGAGTGGAAGGGACCTACAGTTTAATGCCGACTCCGAACGGCAAAGTTTGAGAAGCCTTTTCTAGACAGGAATATTCTCTGAGCATTGTCAGTGACTCGAAAGAGGTGGAAGCCGTGAATTATGAAAGTTGGTAGATTGGGGATTCGAACCTGGCATCCTCTGCTTAGGAGTCGACGCTCTAACCCACTACACCACGGCGACTCACTCAATAAAAAATAATAGAAAGTTAAATTTTCTTGGCGTTTTACTATTTTAAACACATTTCTTCAGGATATTTTGAAAAAACTATATTTTCACTACAGGCAAAGTACCGTTTGAAGAAACAAACCCGGGCAAAGCCGGGTACGAAATCGAGTAACAAATGAAAAAAAACTCTAATAAAAATCTAAAAAATATGTGTTTTTCTTTTTATATTATTTAAAAAGTCATATGAAAGTTATATGTTCAATATTTCTACTTCTATTACTCTTTCAGAATTGTCAGTGGCTCGGAAGAAGTGGGATCGTGAAAATTATTTTTTGGTCGTATCGGACCGGAATCGGACCAGGCAACTAGGCTAAGTTACGGAGGGGTCGACGCAGATACCCAAAATGAGACCCCCTCTACAAAATTCGGTTCAAATTCAGTATAGTACTTCATTGTTAATGGTACCGTTGGTTTTTTAATTATTTTTTTCCATTTTAAGTACCTTTTTTCCTAAAATTGCCCCTACCTCCTGAATGGGGTCTGATGGCCCCCTCCCGTAGAAGGAAAATGATTCTTTTGAAATCCTCTACAAAATACCGTTATCAATTCTTGGCGCCCAGTATCGTTTGCCCAATCCAAGAGAAATGTGATCCCTTCAACTGCGGCAACTATCGACGGATAAGTCTCCTGAACATCGTCTACACTCGTGATCGTTGCTGTTTTTTGTGAGAGCCTAAAACCATTCGTCAATAGCCTGATAGGTCCATATCAGTGTGGCTTCAGGCTGGGGCAGTCCACCATCGACCAGATTTTCACACTACGGCAGATCCTGGAAAAGACCCAAGAGATGCAGATCGACACCGACTACCAATCCGTCGATTCCAAAGCCGACAACGTGCATAGAGGCAAGCTTTGCAACGCCATGTCTAGTTTTAACATTCCTACCAAACTCTTCAGACTGGGCAGAATGACAATGGAAACTTCTCGTTGCCCCATCAAGGTCGGTAACGAACTCAGCGACGTCAAAAAAGGCTTTAGACAAGGCTGTCTGCTTGGCTTCTGCGATGTATCTAACCCAGCAAACATGCTTTCAATACATACATTCATCGTTCTATTAATCAGACGTAGCGGTAAAATAACTGCCAAGAGAAAATGTAACGCAAAAGAAAACATCAAAGATTGCCAAGAAACTGAGTAAAAAAAAATATGCATAAAAGAACAAAAGTTGCACTTATCGAGTAACTTTTTTCTTTTAAAGTTGCTATTACCGCGTCGGCGATGTTATAAATTTAGGTGTTGCGAAAACCAAGGAGTTCCGTAAATCGAGCGTTGCGTTAATGGAGAACGTACTGTATTTCTATTTAACTCTTGAATTCTCCATAACAGTACCAGTTGTGCAAGAGTCTACCCACTCTCTTACCGATAAGTTTAAGAGGGTGGATAAAAGACTAACGGCGCTCACGGAGATCGTCAAAATGGCAAGTGCCAAAATTCTGAAAACCAACCAAGCCGTTGAGTACATGAGTTGCACCGACCTCGACAATCTCCTCCAATCATCCTCCACGTCGGCTCCAAAGCTCTTCCCAACTCTCTTTTGCGATCATGAACGAAGCAATAGCCTCACTTAGAACTGAAACCCACCTCCTGGCAATGAGGAACACCAACTTCAACATCACGCCAACAACAGAAGCAAATAACAACAAATCCCTATTGGAGGAACTTCTTGGTGACACTATCTCTCCTTCAGCCCCCGATTTGGCCACCCTTTCTCCGCCACCGGCTCACTTAGGATTGGGTGATTGCCACCACTGTAGCAGTTGTGGTCCGCTTAGATCCTGGTTGGATCCCTTGTGCTAACCGGCTCACTTACTCCGACTGTTCATTTACCGGAGCCTCTTTCCACCAATTTTTTGGCACAACATGGACAAAATGGGAGAGAAACTCAAGAATAGGAAAACTTTAGGAGAACAACCGTCCTTGCACTAACGACCTCACATCCTCACATTTATCGTACGGGGTGTTCCACGTAACATTCCAATCAAGACTTTCTTTAAGACGAGGCTCAACCTTGACATCACTCAATGGAACAAGCCGAGAAATGGACGAGTCGTGATCTTCATCCCCACGAAATATGCATGCAACCCTTTCACAGGCAGCAACATAGAGTGAACACAAAATCCTTGGCAAGAGCGGGGACTCATTTCTTAGATGAGCATAGAGACGCATACTTTAAACCTCTCCTCATGATTGAGTTAAGTGAAGGATGACTTGAGGAGTTCAGGTGTAAGAATGTAGCATTAAAGCCCTTGAACAGTGAAAAAGAGCTCTCCTTCACAACACACACGTCAAATGCATTGCTTCGGTCACGTCGAACGTGCAGTCAACAGTGAATAAGGATTCCAGGAAGCGATGCATTCTCCCCTGCAACAGGTGCAGGATGCAGTAGAAAATATAATAATTCTGGGAAATGGGCAAATCCAATCCAATGTGAGTCGGAAATCGCATTAAGCAGCAACGACCGAGTGACGTAGTTTACGTGCGTTGGTTGACATTGCCTGATTGACTGGAATTTCCATATGAGCGGCACACCAGCCCGGTCAGGCATTAGCTTCTCAGCAACCTCTAGCGTTGGGCGTGCTATTGTAGTCTTACGAGTGGAGTCTCTGGATAGAGAAGTTTGAGACATGCTTTCGGGACAGGAGAACTCCTTGACCATTGTCAGTGACTCGAAAGGGGTGGCTGTGATAAATGTTCAGTCGTCCCGGGAATCGAACCTAGACACCATCGGTTCGAGTGCGTAGGAGTCAACGAGCATACCCATTACGTCACGGACAGCTCCAACGACCACAGCAACGTCAGTTCGATGGTACAGATTCCGGTCGATATTCTTTTGCCACGAAACTGCATTTAATGGGGGCTCGATTTCAGACTTGGCCGTTAGGGGCAGAACATAAACTTGTGCAAGTTGCAAGGATCACAAAAGGCCCAAATTGGCCCATTGTATTGCCACGTAGGTGTTTCAAATAGGGGACGGTTGCCCTGTGTAGTGTGCAAATATTCAGCGACTCGCATTACAGCGGCTCGCTCATATTCATATGCTACATCCCTGTCGAGCAAAAAGGCGAACATCCCTGTGATCGCGAAAAGAGGTTATGCCTGAAACACAATAGTGCGCTTGCGCTGGCGTTGGCTTTCAACGCACACAATTCAATGGCCAAGCACAAAAAACAGCGTCGACCTGCGTTAGTGAAAAATTGAGAGAGATGAGAGGATCGTAAGCAGAAATGAAGTATTACAGAGATAGCCGACTTAACAGCCGTTTGCCTCCTAGTCCAACGACGAATTTAAGTGCATTCTTGACAGATATTCATGAATTTTTGGCGGTTATTCATCTGATTGGTCAATTTGGTTTATGCACACGGAAAGAGAGGTAGAAGTCGGGCATCTCTGTAATACTTCATTTCTGGTCGTAATGAAACGTAAAACGTAGTCCATCGCCAGTCATTATTCAACGTGTTGGATATTTTTTGACAGAGGGGTGTGCTGTGAGAGAGATTTTCTCCCAGATTGAGAGTTTTCTTCCAAATTGAGAGTATTTTGTGTGTCAACTGTCATTTGGGAAATGAAAACAGCTGATCAAAAATAATTTAACGACAAATGTCATTTCAAATGAGTGTGTGCAGAATGGCGGCGTAGTGGGTAAGTGCGTCGAGGGTGACAGGTGAGAGGTTCGAGTGCAGAGGGTGACAAGTTCGATACCCGAATTTACCACCTATCATAATTCACGGCTCCACCTCTTTCGAGTCACTGACAAGGCTCAAAGAGTATTGCCTGTCTTGAAAAAGCTCCTCAAATACGCCGTTCGGAGTCGGCATTAAACTGTAGTTCGCTTCCACTCATCATAGAACAAGTGGTTGCTGAGAAGCTAGGCCCAGGTCCACCTCGGACTGTCGCGCCACCCATATTATATATTATGATGAGGGAGAGAGAGAACAGCTGATAAATTGATTAATTATTTCAACGCAATGCGTCATCGCACCGCACCCTCTCAGTAACAAGAATTCGGCTAGCTCAACGCGCTATTGTGTTTCAGCCATTAGAGTTACGAAGCGCGCTTTTTTTGACGTGCTCTCTTGGACTTTCAACTCTGGCATCGGTGATGTGCAACACTTAAAATAAAGAAAATTAAATAAAATATTGTTAAGTAAAAAATAAAAAGTTAAATCTTGTTACAAAGTGCATTTAAAACCGTCGTGCACACCGTCATTATGACTGCCAGCCAGTTTTGTCAAAACCTTTTACTAGCGCGTTGAACGGTATTTGACTGAGGTTGTTCAGACTATCTTAGCGGTCGTGACTTCCCTAGTTGAGGCAGGAGCCGGACAGTTGCAGAGAAACTGTGGGGCACTTTCCCCCTTCATCCTTGTCTAGGCAGCTTCTACATACGTCGTTGGAGAATGGTCCTAGTCCTTTTGTGTGAGGGCCTAATAGGCAGAGTCCGGTAACTACTCTCACTCTCTCACTGCGGTACTAATTTTAGATCCCTTTATGGAGATCAGGCCAGATTTGTTTTAAGGGTCGACAAGTGATGCCTGTCAACCAACCAAGAAGAACTTAGAGGAAGCTATAGGGGCACCAATGTTACCAGAGCTTCCATAAACTGGCACCAGATTGGGGACTTAGTCTCCTAGAAAATTCCGTTTCTTATGCACTACTTGGTGTGCTTCGATTTAAAGCAACAATTTGGTTCTTCAAAGTTCGCTAAGGGCTTTTGTGCCAACTGACCAAAACCGGCCATTTAGGTCCATTCGCGTTCTTTTGACTTTTAAATGCGCCCGAGTGGCAAAGCATTGTAGAGCACGTTATCCGAGGAATGGTCTGTTGCAGCCTCTTCCGAATCAGGCAAGAGACACTCGTTGAAATATATTTGCCATGACTTTCAGGAAAGCATCTGGATGGCTAAACAACGCCAATGTTCAACATAATGGTCCGCCTATGCGCACCACAATGGTTTCAGCTGGATGGAAATATGTAAGTGAAACACGATCAATGCCCAGCTACCCATCAACCCTAACCTAAAACAACCTAGTCTTGTCACGAATACTGTGAACTCGTTACTGAATAACGAAACGTTACTTAAAAATGAATGTCGTCACTCGGACAGTTTCGTTGTATCGCTAATATGATGTGAATAGTTAGTAGTCCTTCATTCTCCAAGTTGGGGTGTGCAACTCTAGTCAATGTGGAGAGAGGTACGATCTACTTTGTGTAGTATGGTATGAAGCATCTGTCTTCTACTCATTGGTCTGCATATCTGGTCCGACTGCGAAAAGCATACAATTGCAGAGGCGTTGGTTAGGTTAGGGTGGCTGACTGCCATGAGGAGCATTTACATTTAGGCCAGAGTAATCCTACTCTGTTGCGTTAACACGGGGAACCTGTCGATCCGATTTTGCAAACCATTTAGAGCCTGTAATAAAGCGATGAAGACGACTTATACTAATGCTCAGAGATAATGGATGATAGAGATATCCAACTTCGGCCATTTTTACCCCTAGCCCACAACGAAGATGTAGTGGTAATCCCTTGTATTTCACTTATACATTTACAACGCTCGTCAATTCACCACAATATGGCGGCCGATTCGTGAATTTTGTGGGAAAAAAGCGGCATATTCATGAATTTAGTGGGAATCCATGTACTTTCCATGTAACGTACATGGGTATGTTGTTCGGAGGGTGTTCAAAAGTTGGCTAGTATTTTTAAGGGAATTTTCTTACATTGTTATATGGACTTTTGTGAATAACAATGTATTGCAATGTCCATTTAACTGGAACTATTTGACCTTAAATTAATTCTTAAGTGTATATATAGCCTATTCATAAACCATACCTGACAAATTAACTCAAAAAATGAATCAGAAAATGAAAAATGAAGCCCGCTTTATACACTTAAATCATGAATTCTGAAAAACTCATGAATTCAATTTAAACAATTTGATAATTACAATGGCAAGATATTGCAACTTTTACTAATGCTAAAAAATGGTTGTCAAAACATCTTACTTGTGATTCACGCTTCAACAATATTTTTATTATTGGTTAAGTGACCGTGTGAATGTATTATTAATTTTTATTCATATGAAAAAATTCAAACTATGTTGTGCATTCATTAATTATGTCCAAGTATTTCAGATTGTAAATTGCTCAAAGTTTTAATGAATCGACTTCATGAACATAAGCTTTGTTCGTTCGTTTACCCCTCCATACTGTGTTGAAAATTGAACACCGAAATTTGAAAAAACGTTCAAATAACGAGCGAATTTTCAAATGAGAACTCTAATTCACCCCAATACTAAGGTGGGGAAGGGTATCAGCTGTTCCACAGCTGTTCTCAAGAGCTCACACGTATTCACAGACAGGGGACAAAAAGCGTATAAAAAACGCTGTCAGATGAAATCAAGGGGCAAGAGAGGTAGAAGTTGGATATCTCTATTATAGGTTATCTCTGCTAATGCTGCTTAGTGATGTCAAGACGTTGAAGCATAGGGCGTCTAAGTGCCTTAAGAGATTCTCTTCTGCAGCTTCAACAGAATTCTTTTTAGGGGATACCAAGTCTGGAGGCATGAGTACCGATGTCCCAATGTGTGGTTGATAACACCTGAGGGGGGGTTCTGAGGGTTCTGAAATTCTGTCTAATCATACTTATCAGATCGCGTGACCGTTTTGCATCGAGAGTTGGTCATAATAGTGTTGTGATGAGGCACCCAGTGCCAGTACGTTTGGTATGAGTAAGCGTTTCGAGCTTTAATAGATGCTTGAAAGTAGCGAGAGGCATGGGCGGAAGTTTTCCACCCGGGAAGAGTTCTGAAGTTTTAGTCTGCTTCGCAATTCTATGAGATGTCACTGTCCCGGCACCCAGATAAATGTAAAGTAACGAAAGTAACGACATTCTTGCAACACCTGTCCAGGCCAGCGCAAGCGGGTACTCAAGTTCAAATTAAATTTACTTCAGGATGGTAGTATTCTTCGAAATTTTTGTAACGACTACAGTCGAACCCGGATAATAGCACATCGCTTAATAGCACAACCCGCTTAAAATCACATAAAAACAAAGCGAAACAAAGAGCTCATGCACAATCTTGCCCGCAAGCTTTAATTCATTTGACTTCTGAGGAAAAAGTTTTTGTTCATGTGTGGGTTACACTTTACATTGCATTTGACTTCCTTCCTATCCACCCCGGTAGTGTCCCAGAGCTTGCTGAAATTTGGGAAACCAACTCCCGTATTGTAAGATCGGTTAAAGGCACAACCCGCTTAATGCCACAATATTTCGTTGCACGGTGGATGTGCTATTATCCGAGCTCGACTGTATTTAGATCTAAAGTAACGTAAACGAATACATTCGGGTAATGAAATTAACTTTAAGGCTCTATACATCATTCTTGAGACGATGGAGGTCAACTTTAAGCTGGTCTACAAAATTCAAAGAGCTCGCCCTTCTACTCCTTCGATTTTGATGGATGCCAACCAAAGCATCCGGTCAAAGCCGCGACTCAGACTTTAAACTTTGCGCTTAGTTTCCCATAGAGGCTAACACGTTTAGTCCGGGGTGGACATGGTCCTTAACCAACAAGCCTCTCCGACTAGAACGATCTTTGGCTAGTGTCGCACTCCCAGTTTGTTGAGGTTCTTCTCCATCATCAGCATCAAATGCGAGCGTCCTCTGTTGCATTGTGCCACAGGTTCGGAGTCGAAAACTCTTCGGACAGGAGCTGAGTTGTCTATACGCCCTGCATGGCCCAGTCACCTTAAGTGTTGGATCCGTAGGCTGTACAGGTTGAATCTTCTCTTCCAAAGCTCTCCAAAGATCACAGGCTGAATTTTTCTCTCGAAGATACCAAGGACTTCCTCATCCGCTTTTGGCATTGTCCATGCCGAGACGCTCGTTACAATTCCGTTATTGTGTACCCCTCCGACCAGAGAATGAAGATTCCATCAACTTGACTGAGAAACGAATATTTTCCGCAAGTCCGTCGAACCCACGCAGCAACTGAATACCTTCCGATAGCCTAACTCCACTCGGTTCGCCTTCAAAATCAGTCACTTCGAGAATCATTCCACCCGTAAGCACTCACAAGTTTCAAGGAAGGACCTTCCGTCCCAACGCAAAAGTACGGTCGACAGTCGTCATCCCCACGGTAAACACAAGAGGAACCCAGCTTATCCACGTGCGGGGTGGTGGCAGCCCCCAGTGCATCCACAGCAACCGGCCCTCAGACCCTTTAACCCGATGAACCATCACAAGCGCCACTCACACGAACCATCGCTAATCCTCTTGTTATGTTGTGATCCCTCCCGCCCCCCACTCACGCAAGATTATAGATAAGAGCCTTAAGATTCCTTAATCGTTGAATGAGATAAGATTAAGCGCGTCGTACTCACCTTGCCAGTGTTTGATTGCAGATAGTAGACCATGGCGAACATCCAGATGACGGTGACGAACACAATCAGTTTGACGTTTCGTCGCATTTTGATCGGGTAGCCTTCTGTTTATCGCCTGTCGCGCGCTGATAACAAAACTCACTCACTACTGTAATCACTTTCTGTTTTCAGACGTACGCGCCGGAATAACTTCACTTCACCCGCACTGCCACCGAGACAGATAACAACGATTTTCGTTCAATGCACTCGCAGGAGGTAACGGGGATCCCTTCACTGTGCAGGCTGCACTCCGCCCCTAGTCGCGGAAATGACACGGATTCGAGGCGGTTTATTCAAGTGTAAACACAAATCTGACGGCCGTCGGCCGTGGGCGGCGCGGCGTGACGACGGAGGGTGAACAAACCGACCAACGAGAGAAGAAGAACAACTAACCACGAGACACGCTGCTGCAACCGCGCGCACACACTCACACGCAAACACTTTACCTGTCACCAGCACACACGGTGTAAGAGAAAATTCACAAAGCACTCAGAAAGTCCGGCGAACGAGCAAGCGCCTCACTCAGCGAACCTATCCAACGTCAACCGCTCGAACGGGCTGATAGTTTGCAACTGAGAAATGTTGCCGAGCGCCATGCCATTTGTGGCTGCTTGGCTTTGCTCCGCAGCTCGGCTGGTCAGCGTTGCGCTTTCCCCACAATGGGGGGCGCTGAGAGAGAAAGAGAGTCGTGGGCTGGCTAGCATGAGAGAGACTCCATACATCGCATGACACGTGCGATGAGAGAGTGCGAGTTTCGCGAAGAGAAACGTCGTCGGTGTTGCCGAAGCTGAAATGGCTTGGCGAGCAACTTCAACGGCGGAGTGAAGCAAGATGTGCGCAAAGACGATCTGCCTTGGGTGGTCTGTCAGGCACTTCGAGTCACCGCGGGCGAACTCGAGGTTCAACTTCAGCTGTCATTTGCCGGGAGGAACCTTATCGCGGGGAGTTCGTAAATTTCGCAACAACTCGGCACGCCCTCGATAATTATTTGCTTGTCAACTCGGAGATGACATTTCCCGTGCAATTTATGCGTGTTTTTTTGGCGAAAGAAAGTGTGAGCGGCGAGCCGACAAGAGCTAATTGATTAGTTAATTGAACCGTGTTCGGGGGGCCTTATCAGCGGAAATTTGGCCGCAAAATGCGATGGCAAATTGCCAGCACGATTGAGTGATTGCAAGAGGACTGAGGTAGCCACGTGCTTTCATGAGTTTCGGTGGTAAATTTATTTCGCTGATGTCGATCTCAGGAAATGAGGCAGAGTCAGACCAGGGATCACATGATGATTGGCCGATAATGATCAGAATTGCGCCAAGACGAGTAGAGTGGAATGAATTTGGAAATGCTGTTGAGCAGGCAGCTAGCATACACAAACCAGTGGACAAATAATGTTGCCGTCTAAATGGCACCGGACATCGATTGAGGTTCTAAAATGACGGTTCCAGGGAGCTCTCAATCATTTAAATTGAACAAGGACTGTCGGAATTGCTACAAAGGGAGTATTTGTACTCCTCTCGTGATCAATGTAATCATCCTTTACTTGAAAATACTCCCCTCGAGGATATTTGAAAAAAAAAAAATAATAATAATTAGTTTCATATTTTTATACTGGGTATATATTTTGTCTATTGTGAACGAAATTGTTTCCAACCTCAACGAAGCATGTCAACATCGTAAGCACTACGTTGAACTATGCCCAGATATCAGCTCTAGGATCGATTTCAAGGACGCAGTCTTGAAGGCAATAAACAGTATAGAGCAAAAAACCAAAAATGATTCCTCTCATAACAGCGTGCATAGGGACGAGCTATACAACGCCATGTCTAGTTTTGACATTCCTGCCAAACTCGTCAGGGTGTGCAGGATGACGAGGGAGAAGTCTCGCTGCTCCATCAAGGTCGGCAACGAACTCACCGGGACCTTCAATGTCAAAAAAGGTTTTGGACAAGGCGACGCGCTGTCATGTGACTTCTTTAACATCATCCTGGAGAAGACACACACGCCAATACTAGAGGTACGATCTTCCAGAAGTCCGTACAACTGTTAGCATACGCGGATGACATTGACGTGATTAGCAGAACACAGCGAGCCGTCAATGAGGCGTTTGCTGGCATTGATCGGGAAGCGGCTAAAATGGGTCTAGCGGTGAATGAGGGCAAGACGAAGTATATGCTGTCATCAAGAAAGGACACACAACATCGACGTCTTGGACAGAGCGTCACAATGGGCAGCTATAACTTCGAGGTAGTCAAGGACTTCGTCTACCTCGGCTCCGCAGTACAAGCATCAGTACAGAGATCAAACTCTTGCCAACCTCTGTTTCAATGAGCTCAAGAGGCAATTGAGTAGTAGAGCCATCTTTCGAAGGACCAAGCCGACCTTATACAAGACCTTGATCATCCCAGTCCTGCTGTACGGCGCGGAGGCATGAACAATCTCAAAAGCGGATGAGGAAGGCCTTGGTCACTTCGAGAGAAAAGCTTTGCGTGCGACCTTTGGTCCCGTTTGCGTTGACGGTTTCTGGAGAAGAATATTTAACCATGAACTGTACGGGCTGTACAGCGACATGAGCCTAGTCAGGCGTCTACGGATTCAACGCCTAAGATGGCTGGGCCATGTAGAGCGCATGGACAACTCAGCTCCGGCCCGAAAAGTCTCCGACTCTGAACCAGTGGAACAATGCAACAGAGGACGCCCGCGTCTAAGGTGGCGCACCCAGATGGAGAAGAACCTCAACCAACTTGGTGTGCGACACTGGGGACAGCTGGCTTAAGATCGCGCCGGCTGGAGAGGCTTACTGGTTGAGGTCCAGGTCCACCCCGGACTGCAACGCCACCAGAAGAAGAAGAAGAAAAACAAAGTCAAACCTGCATTCTTTCCAACCATTATCAGCCAAGAAATTTCAATTTCTGTTGAAACCTTTACTTAAACCATTTATAAAAACCATGTTCTTAATTTTACCGAAAAAAAGGGTGTGCAAATCTGTGTCCCGGCGGATACCATTCTTTATAAAACAGTAAACTAAATACCGTAGCTTTCTATAACTGTTGAGTGGTTATAATAATATAATAATATAATATGGGTGGCGCGACAGTCCGAGGTGGACCTGGGCCTAGCTTCTCAGCAACCACTTGTGTTGTGCGTGCTATTGATCTTTCACTAGTGGGAGGGACCTACAGTTTAATGCCGACTCCGAACGGCGAATTTGAGAAGCTTTTTCTAGACAGGAGTACTCTTTGAGCATTGTCAGTGACTCGAAAGAGGTGGAGCCGTGAATTATGAAAGGTGGTAAATTCGGGTATCGAACCTGGCACCCTTTACGTAGGAGTCGACGCACTTGCCCACTACGCCACGGCGACCCACACTGTTGAGTGGTTAACAGGGGCTATTTGTGGCGCTAAGACTGTAGCGAAAAGAGAAAAAAATATTAAAATATAAATTCCAGTGCACTCGGTCTAAAACACGCAAATTTATTTTTTTTTTAATTTTGGAAGCTTAAATAATAAATCAGTGACTTTAACAGTTCAATCATTCTCTCAACTGCCGATCAAATTCTTCTGAAAGACCTCCCCAAACGTGTGCTCGTTGAATCTCGCGAAACAGAAACAAACCCATGCCAACATTTAATTCGACCACATCACTTGTGGCTTGCACCACGTTGATGTGCAATTTGAAAATGCGTGCTTTGGGGTATTTTTAGTTTCTGTTCCTAGATGTGTACGTTCACGAGTGATGGCGACGCCATCCACCTGTGTGACTGATGTTAATCGGCTGGCTCGTGTTGAATTCGGGCGTATTAGTGGGTTTTTGATGACACATGTTCATTAGCTCGACGTGGCGCCTGCTGTCGCTGTTTTAATGAATTTGAAGATCGATTCTTATTCACTGGCGAACACGCTTTCATTGGGTTCGATTTGGTCAGAGGGGGACCAGCAATGACGACGTGGTATTTTGTGGGTTGAGGAAATTTTAACACAACGAGTGTCTGTCCAAGTTAACGTCGAGAGGCCCAAAGAAGAAGGGATATCCCGGTACGCACAAAAATCAGCAGCGATGTTGAACACGACGAAGAGGAGATTTGGACATGGGCCCAAGACATGGTCTGTGTGCGTCTCCGTAATCACTGCCTAATCTTACTTATTTTTTTTTTTATTTAATTTTCAGGACAACTTATACTAGACAAAAATGACAAAAAAAAATGTATCTCAATATCTAACAGGTCGAGGACGTGGAACTCTTTGTTTTGGAAAAAGAAGACCTGTCATCCCTAGATTGCGTTGCTCAAATAACTACAAGTTCAAATGACGACGATGTGTTCAAGGGAAACTCTCATGGTCATCTTTCTAGAGTCATGGGCTAGGTTTGATTGTGGTGGCTAAGGACAGAGTAAGTCATCCCAAACCAATTAGTGCTTTTGATAAAGCGATGAAGATAACTGCCTCGAATGCTACTTAGTCCGAGTTTGATGCGCAACTTTGTCAAATGCCCTAGACACGATGAATATGCTATCAAGTCACCAGTAGCCCGGTTGCTGCGGACACCGTACTCTTAGCTTCTGCGATTCGAGATATTTCATAAATTGACGATCTATCAGCGTTTCCATGACCTCACAAAGAGAGGCCGTCCGGCTTAGGAGGGTAACCAAGATCCAGCCTTTTTAGGGACCAACTGGATAAATACTGTTTCCCATCTCCTCGGAAAGAGCCTTGAGGAGTAGGGTGGATGAAAAACCGTACTCTTGCCAGTAAAGAAGAGATCGAAATATGTGTCTTAAAGAAGAGAAAGAAAGAAGGCAAGTTTCAGAAGCGTGATTGCGAGTTGTGCACGTCGAGATCTTTAAGTACTCTTGCAACTGTACGAGAGCGAAAGTGGATTTGTCCCACGGTGTAATCAAAGCTCTCGAATACAGTTGGAGTCAGATTGGAATCTGGCAATGTTGAGCTGGCTGCAGAGTGTGCCACAAACAGATTGGCTTTGCCTAAAGAACTAACAGCTGGCCTGACTTTGTATAAGGAATCGCACAAAAACAACCCTTTGAATCCACTTGGGTTTGTCTTCGTGTTACTTGTCTTTAATGTGACCTTAAATATTTTTGCCAGCCATCGGCACTTTTAGAGTTCTGTCTTTCTCTTCTTGAAGACTAATATTTCGATCTCATGATCCAAAGATACTTTCCTTTCCGGAGCGCGAGAGCTTTGGCAAGGAACGCAAATATGTTCCTTTACACACTTCTTCGCGTATTCCAATCGGATTTCCGAGTCGATGTGCTCAGCGGTATCTTCCTTAAAAGCTTGGGTCTCCGTCATTTCAGACATTCAATAACCATTTGAACTCAAGACAAGTATCAAGCTATAGTTGATCTCTGGCTGATATGCCTGTGATCTTTGAAGTGTGGTGTTTCCAACGCGATAAATCGGTCCAAGCCAGCCACAACGAGCCTGGATGAAGGTCATAACAGCCCACCATGTGCTTAAGATACGCAAAATCGAATCCACTGATTATAAACGGTTAGAAGCCACCTACCACGAAATTATATCGATCACTTAATTTCAAATGATCACTCAGTCTTCCTAGACTTAGCAGACCTTCATTAAGGACGCTCAGCGGTGGCTGTGAGACTGTGCAATTGGCATTCATGCCCTCACCCTCTCCTCACCTCACCCTCACCTAACCCTCACCTCACGCTCACCTCACCCTCACCTCACCTCACCTCACCCTCACCTCACCCTCACCTCACCCTCACCTCACCTCACCTCACCCTCACCTCACCCTCATCTCACCCTCACCTCACCCTCACCTCACCTCACCCTTACCTAACCCTCACCTCACCCTCACCTCACCCTCAGCCTCACCCTCACCCTCACCTGACCCTCACCTCACCCTCACGTCACCCTCACCTCACCCTCACCTCACGCTCACCTCACCCTCACCTCACCCTCACCTCACCCTCACCTCACCCTCACCTCACCCTCACCCCACCCTCACCTCACCCTCACCTCACCCTCACCTCACCCTTATCTCACCCTCACCTCACCCTCACCTCACCTCACCCTTACCTAACCCTCACCTCACCCTCACCTCACCCTCACCTCACCCTCAGCCTCACCCTCACCCTCACCTGACCCTCACCTCACCCTCACGTCACCCTCACCTCACCCTCACCTCACCCTCACCTCACGCTCACCTCACCCTCACCTCACCCTCACCTCACCCTCACCTCACCCTCACCTCACCCTCACCTCACCCTCACCTCACCCTCACCTCACCCTAACCTCACCCTTACCTAACCCTCACCTCACCCGGAGCACAAATTACCGACTCTGCTCGTGTAGCTCACAAGTGCTTACACCTAGGGGCCTTCTAATTCTAAGCTTTCCAATCGAAGCCTGCGCATCGGCTTACGTCATAAGTATAAACTGATTCCCATCTTAGGAGAAGACAATATGCGTCGCAATTAGGCCTGCCTTCTGCGGTCAGCCATTCCTATCTAACCTAATCTAAAGACGACTGGATGGCGCAGTTGGTAGAGTGCCTGCCCCTGGTTAGCGGGGTCCCCGGTTCAAATCCCAGTGAAAGCGAAGTTAATACGCTTTTATCTGGTTTTCAAATCTGGTCCAGTCACAATTTTCCGTTGGGATCAAATTAACGGGGCCCTTTCCCTGGAGTAGTCAATCAGTGGTAGTAGCCTGACTATGGGTATCACAATGGACCAATATGGTCTAAGTGTGCTGGTGAATGCACTTGAAGCCATCCTACCTAACCTAACCTCAGTGCCCAACATCCATGAAGATCTGGCTTAGAGCTGGATTAGGAATCTCAAATAAATTGATCTGACGATGAATGTAGTCGTTGAGGTCATTGTGAGGCTCCATCTACTGGGAGGGCATGCCTAGAGGGAGGGAATGTCCTAGATCCTCTTTCCACTTGCCCGCAATCACTTCTGTTGACCCAAGAGTAAGAATCGGCTTGCCTTTGATGGAGTAAGCTTAAAAAATATTTAGGCGTCACGCAGGGTTGAGTGCTTTGTCCGTCTTTGTTTTCTATATTTATTAACATTTTTGACGGGTGAACCTATGCTACGAGCGAATACGTTATTTTACGAGTTCAAGATTCCACTACAAAAGGAGAAGTCTGAAAAGCATTTTGTAACAGTTTTACCGTCTGATACAGTGTCAGTGACTGCAGAGAGGCGGTGTTATAAAAGTGAAAGTTGGTGTGACTGGAATCGAACCATGGACCATCGGTGGAGGAACAACGCGCTTGTTCACTATACCAATACGACATGACGGGGCTTCAGCGAATGAATGTCTGATTTGTGAGCTCTTTAAAAGTGCTTGAACTCTTTGAGCCTTGGACATACTTCGCGCTTGTAGAATTGGAACAAGATCGTGCACTGTGGGCGGTAATAATCACATTTGTGGAACCCATTGACATATCAACCAAAAACTCTTTGGTGTTGGTCGTTAGGTATGTCCACAAGATTTCCGAAAACTATAGACGGTAGGTTTTTAGTAGTGATGAGTGCCATCTTAAAATCATTCAAATGATTACTAATTAATTACCAACTACTAAGTTCCCTTGTGGAACTCGATAAATGTCTCTCATCACAATCATTCGAATGGTTTCGAATTTTCATTCATTAATGAACCAAGTAGCAGTCTAATAATCGAATGTTTATGTAATATGTTGCTTTGCATTTTTCAATCATTCTGGCTGTGATTTCTCGACGTGAACTATTTGTTACTGGTTCTCCCGCTTAAGTGACCCATTTATAGAGTAATCATCTTTAGAAATACGGATTTAATTCTAGCGATTCTAATGTCATATGGTAAGTTATTACAGAGTCTGGGAGCAAAAACCGTAAAAAAGTTGAAGAAAATTTGCAGATTATGATGTGGTACAGTAACTAGATTAAAACTGTTGGTTCTTAGGTTGTAGTAATCGCAGAGCTTCTATTCAGTTCATAGCCTGATCTAGAAAAAAAACCCTTTAAGAACTTATAACAGTATAGATATTTTAAGGGAAGAATTTTGGGGCTTCGGAAAGTAACGGACTAGTAAAACGACGATTTTTGTTACAAATAAGACCAATAATTTGTTTTTGAGAAATGAAAAGTGGGATTAATAATAATAATATGGGTGGCGCGACAGTCCGAGGTGGACCTGGGCCTAGCTTCTCAGCATCCACTCGTGTTGTGCGTGCTATTGATCTTTCACTAGTGGGAGGGACCTACAGTTTAATGCCGACTCCGAACGGCGAATTTGAGAAGCTTTTTCTAGACAGGAGTACTCTTTAAGAATTGTCAGTGACTCGAAAGAGGTGGAGCCGTGAATTATGAAAGGTGGTAAATTCGGGTATCGAACCTGGCACCCTCTACGTAGGAGTCGACGCACTAACACACTACGCCACGGCGACCAACAAATGAGTTCCACCCCAGGAAACCATATTCGAGACTAACCCATAATAGATGCACTTAAGAAGATCTTGCGAACGGAATGATTTTAAAAAGTATAACTGTCTGGTGGCGGCTATAAGGTACTTTTTAAGCTCACTCGTATGTTGTTAGGAGTTACCTTGTGTTAGTAGTTAGTAGTCATTCGAATGATTTTGAGAACCGAGATGTTGCACTAATCTATTATCACTCGAATAGTCCGTGGAATGTGCCCATCTCGAATGCGCCGTCGATTGTAAAAGCATCTTGATTATTAAAATCATTCTCTCATGCTCATCTTCTTCTTCTTTATTTGGCGCTACAGTCCCGGGTGGACCTGGGCCTCAACCAACAAGCCTCTCTAGCTAGCTGGGTTCAGTGTCGCACGACACCTTAAACGCGGGCGTCCTCTGTTGCGTTGTCCCCCGGGTTCGGATTCGAAGGCTCTTCGGGCCGGAGCTGAGTTGTCCATACGCTCTACATGGCCCAGCCATCTTAGGCGTTGAATCCGTAGACGCCTGACTAGGCTCATGTCGCTGTACACCCCGTACAGTTCGTGGTTGAATCTTCTTCTCCAGAAACCATCAACGCATACAAGACCAAAGATTGAACGCAGAACTTTTCTCTCGAAAATACCAAGTGCTTCTTCATCCGCTCTTGTGATTGTGCATGCTTCCGCACCATAGAGCAGGACAGGGATGATCAAGGTGGTATATAATGTTAGCTTGGTCCTTCGAGAGGGGACTCTACTACTCAATTGCCTCTTGAGCCCAAAGAAACAGCGATTTGCAAGAGTAATTCTGCGTTTAATCTCGGTACTGATGATGTTCGTACTGTTCACCTGCGTGCCGAGGTATACGAAGTTCTTGTCTACTTCGAAGTTATAGCTGCCCATTGTGACGCTCTGTCCAAGACGTCGATGTTGTGTGTCCTTTCTTGATGACAGCATATACTTCGTTTTGCCCACGTTCACCGCTAGAAGCATTTTGGCCGCCTCCACTTCAATACCAGCAAACGCTTCATTGACGGCTCGCTGTGTTCTGCCGATCACGTCAATGTCATCCGCGTATGCTAGCAGTTGTACGGACATCTGGAAGATCGTGCCTCTGGTGTTGGCGTGTGAGTCTTGCACAATCTTTTCCAGGATGATGTTAAAGAAGTCACATGACAGCGCGTCGCCTTTTCTAAGACCCTTTCTGACATTGAAGGTCTCGGTGAGTTCGTTACCTACCTTGATGGAGCAGCGAGAATTCTCCATCGTCATCCTGCACGTTTGCGAGTTTGGCAGGAATGTCAAAACTAGACTTGGCGTTGTATAGCTCGTCCCTATGGACGCTGTCATATGCGGCCTTGAAATCGAAAAAAAGGTGGTGGGTGTCGATCAGCACCTCTTGGTTCTTTTCCAAGATCTGCCGTAATGTGAAGATTTGGTCGATGGTGGACTTCCCTGGCCTGAAGTAACACTTATATGGACTTATCGGGTTATTTATAAACGGCTTCAGTCGAGTACACAAAACGGCAGAGAAGATCTTGTATGCGATGTTCAGGAGACTTATCCCTCGGTAGTTGGCGCAGTCAAAGGGGTCTCCTTTCTTGTGGATCGGGCAAACGATATTGAGGTTCCACTCGTCGGGCATGCTTTCCTCGGACCATATCTTTTAGATGAGCTGCTTTGGCATATTGTTTCTGTCCTGTCTTGCTCGCATGGCCCTGCAGCCCGTGTTGGACGTGGCGCCTACCCAAATGAACAGTGCCACAATTAACTGCGATCTAAGATTAGCCCCTCAAATGTCACTTTCAAGTCAGAGATAGTCCTAAAGATGACCATCCGCGACACATATCCGTCTTCCACCACAGATACCTTATGACTGTCAAACTCCTGACGGCATTTCTATGACATCTGCCATCATCGTTCGATCAGAAATCGCTTCCGAAACCCAACATCGACGCCAGCTGCACCCCTCCCCATTAAGCCCCACAACCGAGTAGCGGCAAGTCAAACAAGTGAACGTGACAAATGTCATGTGATTAGGGGAAATTATATTCGCATAATCACCGCGAACGCCAAATCGAAATATTAACTCTTTTCGTCACGGTCCCCCAACCCCACGAGTGGAAGTCGCTCGACTACACTTTCCCCCCACAAAACGAAAGAGAAAGCGGCGCCGAAGAGCATCGTCGCCATCATAAAAAGAAGAGCGAACTGTCAAAATACGGCAATCACCCCAGCGCCCAGCCCCACACTCCGTCCGTCAGATTGTGTTTAATTTCTTGTCGATTTTTCCACAAAAACTCACTGCACTTTGGTCGCAGAACACTTAAAAAATCGCGTTTACACACTCCACTAATTCGCGTAATAAACGTCGCGCCGCAAGGCAAACAGAAATTATGAGGTTATGGTCGATTTTTTTACTGTCATCGTCGAACAAGTTGTTGAGGTTATGTTGTGTGTTATTGCTTGTTGTACAAGTCTATAAACTAGAACTACGCGCGAACGACTGCGGCGGACTCGATTAAACCTACGAATTGCACTTCGGACTACGTCGGGAGGGAAAAAACGGTTGTTGGGAGCAGAAAAATAAATGAAAAATAGAAAAACTAACGAAAGAGTGACACGGAAACGATGACGGCACACGGAGACGGTTATACGGGCAAAGGCAACGTTTGACAGACTGACAACGGCTCGCCTCTGAAGAGGTGGCCTCTCAAGGAAACCATTTCGCACCCTTTCTCTGTGGCGGTGGCAGAGATTTTTCCCCGCAAAGAGCGAAATGTCGGAGAGCCTTAAAGGAAGCGACTGTGCCGGATGGGGGTGGACTGCGGCGAGTGAGGGTAGTCTAGTCACCCTCAGTCTCAGCGAGAGAAATGCTTTCTCCTGAATATTTGTAAACAGAGAGTGTCTGTGGCTGTGGCTGTCAGATTGACAGGACATGCGCTGTAGAGGGGGTCTCGGTCGGTTTGGGTGGGGGCTGAGAATGCAGGTTCGTGTCCACTCGGTTTTTCGTGATGACTTTATTGGAAATACGGCGTAAGGTCGTGTCAGGGTTGCTCTGTTGACTCACGGCTAAGGGGTTGGTGCGGAACGAGTGCATGAGTTTGTTTCAGTGTTTGTTGTGCGATTCGATTGAGATGCTTGCACACGCTTGGCTTCAATTGACTGGAGGGTTGATGGTGTGCAAAGGGCATGCACGGAGGGTTGAATAAATAAATTCCTTTGACCGAGTTGGCTTGTCAGCGAGTTCTGCCTGAGAGGATTCTTAATCCTTATTTATTATGCAGATTGCTTCATGTCCACGTTGCGAACTATGAAATACACAGGCTTTCGGTATCACGGAGAGTTTATTGGCGCCCAACGTCTGACTGGGTCAAATTGACGTCTAATTTTTTCCTATTCACTCTTGAGAGTGCCGATTGGCTCAACGTGGCTGCCATTGAACGAGCTGCTTCCAGAGGTCACCAACAAGAAGATAGCTCTTGAATCCTCGGCGCATTCCCAAATAACCTCAAGGTGTTCTTCAGTACATAATTCTCAGGGCAACGACTCATGGAGCCTGAACCAATGCTGTCTTCCATTGAAGTCGATTCTGTGGACGCTGCCTCCAGTTATCGAGATCGAGCTGTCTTGCGTCCGCGATGGTTGGGGCTTTATATCCATGGTTCGGTGTTCCTGTTCGCATAGAACCAGGACGCTCTGTCTTAGCTGGATGAATGGTGTCCATGCGCTTTATGTGACGAACTAGTATAGTCCATGGATCTTGCTTTCGGACTACCTTCAGGTAGGAGGTAGAAGAGGTCGGGGCTAAGTCTTCTCCTCCACTCACCTTCCTGCCAGACAGGACCACTATATCCCACGTAGAATTTTTCGTTTGAGGCCTCATCAATCAGCTCCGCTGTTTTGATTATTGTCTAGTCTTCTGCTCCTAGACAACATGAATTTGAGTCTGCCTCTAGTATCCTTAAGACCAACTCGTTTCGTCTGTTCTTCGATATCGTTGTCATCTCCGCGCCAGGTTGGCGGATTTGTTTTTTTTTTTTCATGCTTACAGCTGTAGGCCCTTATTGATGGAATTCCACGACAGAGCATCTCCTTGCCGAAATCCGGTGCTGGCTTCAAAGGGTTCGGAGTTCGTTGGACGGAACTCGAGTGGATCGATCGAGTGGTTGCTTCTCAAATCCAAGCATTCTCCATTGGTTCCCTGTTGAATAGTTGCGTGAATGAATTGTGTGCCGATTGTGTGGTTAATGGCTGTTACATCCCCAAACTAAATTTTTCAAGATGATTCCGATCCTTGTGAGCGGACTCAGTTTCCTTTCAACATCATAAGGCCAATAGTGGCCTTGATATCGTTGCCCGGAAATTAACCCGACTTCAATAAAACTGAGCTCAATTACGGGTTGCAAGATACTTAACTAATGGGTAGTCGAAAAAGTCTTTTCGAATTTCTAATCAAACTTTATTCACAGACAATTCATGTGATACCCAAACATCGAGGTTCTTTTTGTAGCCAGCCTTTTTTTAAATGGTTCAAAACCGTTGGATGATGAATGTTTAGTTCCTTGGTGATGTCATGGTTGCTTTTGTGACGGTCCTGGTCAATCTTTTCCATATTTTCATCGACTTTTTCAACGACAGGTCGACCATAGCGAGGTGCATCATTCACATCGAAATTTCCAGAATGGAAGCGAGCGAGCCATTGTTGTGCTACAAGAACTGATACAACATCGTCTCTGTAAGCTTCACAAATTTCATTGGTGGCTTGCGTGGCATTCTTCCCTTTTTTATACAAAATTTAAAAATATAGCGAATTTCTGTAACTTTTTTTCAACTTCTCCGAATCAAAATTTTTTTTTGGTTAAATGAAACTTAAAAGATCACCTTTCCAACACCATTTGGTATGACACAATGTATTTGGTAGCACTGGAGATAGACGATTTCAAAGACAGCCATTGACAAAATACAAAAACCCTTTTTCGACTACCCATTAGAAAAGGCATCCAAAACTGAATTGAAGAGCTCAAAATGCTCAGGCAGGGAAAGTGTGAAGTGTTAACAACAGATGAAATTTATAAACGTTGTTGCTTTACGCCACGAAGTGTTGGGCTGAGGGCTAACAGTGGTGCTTCTTATTCTTTTTCTTCTGGTGGCGCTACAGTCCAGGATGGACCTGGGCCTCAACCAGTAGGCCTCTCCAGCCGGCGCGATCTTTAGCCAGCTGTCTCCGACTGCGCACACCAAGTTGATTGAGGTCCTTCTCCACATGGGTGCGCCATCGGTTCCGTGGGTGTCCTCTGTTGCGTTGTCCCACGAGTTCGGAGTCGAAGACTCTTCGGGCCGGAGCTGAGTTGTCCATACACTCTACATGGCCTAGCCATCTTAGGCGTTGCATCCGAAGACGCCTGACTGGACTCGTGTCGCCCGTACAGTTCGTGGTTGACTCTTCTCCTCCTACAGGACCAAAGATCGCACGCAGAGCTTTTCTCTCGAAGCGACTAACGACTTCCTCATCCGCTTTCGAGATTGTCCATGCCTCCGCGCCGTACTGGGATGATCAAGGTCTTGTATTAAGTCAGCTTGGTCCTTCGCGAGATGGCTCTACTACTCAATTGCCTTTCGAGCCCGTAGAAACACTGGTTGGCAAGAGCTTGATCTCTGTACTGATGCTGTTACTGCGGCGCCGAGGTAGACGAAGTCCTTGACTACCTCGAAGTAATAGCTGCCCATTGTGACGCTCTGTCCAAGACGTCGATGTTGTGTGTCCTTTATTGATGACAGCATATACTTCGTTTTGCCCTCATTCACCGCTAGACCCATTTTAGCCGCCTCCGCCTCAATGCCAGCAAACGCATCATTGACGGCTCACTGTGTTCTGCCAATCACGTCAATGTCATCCTCGTTTGCTAGGAGTTGTACGGACTTCTGGAAGATCGTGCCTCTGGTGTTGGCGTGTGAGTCTTGCACGATCTTCTCCAGGATGATGTTAAAGAAGTCACATGACGGCGCGTCGCCTTGTCTTAAACCTTTTTTGACATTGAAGGCCTCGGTGAGTTCGTTACCTACCTTGATGGAGCAGCGAGAATTCTCCATCGTCATCCTGCACGTTTGCGAGTTTGGCAGGAATGTCAAAACTAGACATGGCGTTGTATAGCTCGTCCCTACGCACGCTGTCATATGCGGCCTTGAAATCGACGAATAGGTCTCTTGGGTATTTTTCCAGGATCTGCCTTAAGGTGAAGATTTGGTCGATAGTGGACTTGCCCGGCCTGAAACCGCACTGATAAGGACCTATCAGGTTGTTGACGAATGGTTTAAGGCGCTCACACAAAACGGCAGAGAGGATATTAAAGGCGCTGTTGGGGACACTTATCCTTCGGTAGTTGGCGCAGTTGAAGGGGTCTCCTTTCTTGTGGATCGGGTAAACGATACTGAGATTCCACTCGTCGGGCATACTTTCCTCGGACCATATCTTACAGATGAGTTGGTGCATGTACCTTGCCAGCTCATCTCCAGCTCCCTTAAACAGTTCCGCAGACAGTCCGTCTGCACCAGCAGCTTTATACGACTTTAGTCTCGATATCGCTATCTTTACTTCGTCTAGGTCGGGGGCACGGAATTCTCGTCGATCATAGTCAATTGCGTTGATGCCTGACAGCGGTATTGGAGTCTTCCTCGCCGTTTAACAGTCTACAGAAGTGATCTTTCCAGATTCTCAGTATCGACTGCGAATCTACTACGAGTTGTCCCTCTGCGTCACGACAGGCTTCTGTCCGAATTTTGTAGCCATTGGATAGTTGGTAGAACTTTCGGACATCATTGCTGCCGTAACACCTCTCCATTTCCTCGATCGCGCGCTTCTCATGCCTTTGAGAAGCCGGTGCTCTTCCCTTCTTTTAAGTTCGTAGTCGCCTTGTATGCTGCTTGTTTCGCTGAATGTGCCCGCCTGCACTCGTTGTCAAACCAGGGGTTTTTTTGGGGTGGCGTTTTAAAACCCAGCACATCAGATGCAGCTTCTCTGATGGCGTTTTGACAACGGTTCCATTGTCGATTGTTTCGCCTGGCAGGGTTGGACTCTCTGAGACCTTCAGGGAGACTCGATCGGCAAAGTTGCTAGCGGTCAATTGCGATTGTAGCTCTCCGACGTCAAACTGCTTTGGTCTTGCTCTACTCCGGTGTCCTATCGATATCCGTGTTCTTGCCTTGGCTACAACAAGGAAGTGATCCGCGCCGAAGTTGGCTCCTCGGAATGTTCGGACAACGAGAAGGCTGGAGGAGTGTCTGACGTCGATCGCAATGTGATCAATCTGGTTGACGGTTGATTGATCAGAAGACCGCCAGGTCCCTTTGTGGATGTTGATGTGAGGGAATCGCGTACTGGCTACAAAGAGGCTTCGCCCTGTTACGAAGTCCAACAGCCGGAGTCCGTTCTCGGACGTGTTGTCGTGCAGGCTGTGCTATCGGTTGACTCTAGCAAAGATGTCTTCCTTGCTTTGCGTTGAAATCTCCTCGAACGATCTTGGTGTCGTAGGTGGGGCATTGATCGTATGTTCTGTCTAGGAGATCGTAAAAGTCATCTTTGCTGTCGTCATCTTTATTCTCTGTTGGGGCGTGGGCGCAGATCAGGCTGATGTTGCCGAATGTAGCCTTGATGCTAAGACTTCTTGCCTAAGTCTGCCTCGAACAACAAACCCGCATCCGAACAAGCGCTGCCTTCGCTCTTTGTAGCAATCGCCGCAGTATATATCGCAGTTTTTCACCCTCTTTTTGCCCGACCCATCCCAGCGCACCTCCTGAATGGCGGTGATATCTGCCTTATAAGCTGCGAGGGCTTCCGCAAGTTCATCGGCTGCACGTGGTCTGTTCAGGAACCTCACATTCCATCGCTGTCCATGGTCATCAGCAGTAGGGCCATCCGTATCCAAGGCTTCTCTTCTTCTTCATTTTTACACGGTGGGGAAGTTAACCCCACGCGCAACCCCGAACCTGGAGGACCGGCTCCTGGTTTAAGCCCGTGGACAAGGGGGTCGCTGCATACATTAGTTCACCTCAAAGCGGTTGCTTTAAAGGCTATCCAGAGGGCGCCCCGAGGAGGCTGTATGTCAACTTGACCTGTGCACTTAACAGGGTTGCTGGCATCTCGCCAAGTTGAGATCAGTCAACAACTTTGCCCTGGATGCACAGGCCTATGCCCTACAAAAGCAATAATAAGACGGAAATATTTTTTAAGTCTTTGATTTTTAATTGCCTATACGAAATACATGGCAGTTCCAGAAGTCTATAAGATTCTTATCTGAGTTGATAACTCAATGCTTGCCATTTACTTTTTAAAGATAACCTCATGAAATGGAATGGCTCATGGTCCACAGGGTGAGTTGAATTTAAATCATTCAGAAGCATCGCAGTGTGTACCCACTTTGTGACGCATTTCTGAAAAAATACAAGTACAATTAAGACCTGTCTAGAAGGTCCGTTTGGGAATAAACTAGGCCCTACGGTATAAAAGACCGTGTCAGACCATGCATGTGCTGGAAGGATTGCGTACACAAGGTCGCACAACTGATAGACGTCGGCCAACGATCGAGACAGGTAGAAGAGCTTGTTGCAAGCGGCCCGGGCCAGAACCCAGTTGTTGCGCCGATGGTGATGTCCCAGTCGCCTTCGGGCATGCCCTTATCTGATCTGGCGCAGGCTCTGTACCAGAACCATCCGTAACAACCATCTGAGCCAGTTACTTTGTTGTTCCTTTTGAAAGCTGCGCCAACTTCTGCAATTCACCACTTCGTTGACCGGCGTTGGGGTTTCTTGGATTCCTTTCACTCTCTTCTGGTCACGTGAAGGGAAGGAATTGCTGCATAATACACCCTCTATGCCATGTGGACACTCTAAAAGCGGCTTCTGGCATTTTTTTGCAATAAGCCCTTATTTTACCCTATGGACTCTTTGATATCCTTGAGATATCCACGGGGGGTTGCGAAGGACCTTTTCATTAGGATCTTTGGTTTGTTGGACGGCTTAAGTGGCTACCCGATTTTCCGAAATCTGAGTAGAAGTAGCGCAATTGTGCCCCGTTTTGATACCACACCTCGTAGACACCTCACAACCTGTGGAGTGTGATTATGGTCGACATACTTTGGAAGGATTTACCGAACGCGATACGTCTTTGTATAGTCAGTGCCAGGCAGCCAGAGAAAGTGAGGCAGACTGTCCTCTGTGCAACTGCAACAGTGTGGGTTGAAGGGTATTTGAAGTCTAGTCACGTGGGTCCCGTGCTTACAGCCACGACTCTAGTTATTTTGGAGTGATTTCTATTGAGGTCGTTCTTTTCGTGATGGAGGACCAGGTTTTTCTAGAGAATTTGTACTTGGATGACCTAGTCCACCTTCTATTAGCTGAGGACAGCCAAGTGTTGGTTGATGATTTATTTGAGGTGGTTGATTGGGAACCCACCAACTCAGTGCAGTCCTTGCCGGCAGCTTCTTGCTTTGCGAATTCGTCGGCAATCTCAGTTCCTCCAATGTTGCTGTGGCCTGGAACCCAGTGGAGAGTAATACTGCATCTGCTACTGGCATGTTGGAGTTATTCCTTGCACCAATTTAGAAAAAGTAGTAACTGAGGAGATGGCCCTGTTCGCTGCAGATCGCCGCGGCTCTGCTATAAGGGCAAGTACTAAAGTACTTCACGCTTCCACCCCCACCTCAGCCTGGCAGATAATCGAGTGATCTGGGAGGCGGTCAGAATTGGAGATTGGGATTGAAATCCGTGGACAAGCATGCATCGGGGTCTAACTTAGATCCATCTGAGTAGATCAGAAATTGGTATTCTGAGGCGAGCGACTGGGTTATCCAGTCCTCTCTGGATTGAAATCGGCATTGTACCGAGTGTTAGAATTCTATGGCAGGGGGCTGGGGTTAGGTTTTCGGGCAGGAGTTGCTGATGGCCATACGGTCTCGCTGACCAAGCTGCTGCTTCTCTGAGTGTTTTCGTGTTCTAACCTGATACTCCTCTTGGGTTGCTCTTCTTTTTCCGTTGCAGCGCCCTTTGGTATGCCGTACATCGACTGCCTATTTCTTCTGCTCACACTTGCCATCGAGACCCTTGAAATTTCTGCCGATGGTTGGAAGTAGTCTAAAGTGACGTCGAGGAAGCCACTTTAGACCAATTCCCACTCTTTGATGATTTGCGGCAATGCAACCACGACTTAGTTCGATGCACCGGCGGGTTTTTCACTTCACTCACCTGCTCTTTGTAGTATTTGAAAAAGTCTGCTGTGCTCAGACGTCTAATATCAACACTCTTCTTCGTTGGCTGGTGGAGCTTAGTTGGCTGGTTGACACGCCGAAGATCTGAATCAAGCTGTTTAGTGGAAGTGGCCTGATTCGATGTTTGCAACCAGGAACATTCCTTAGTATCAATGACACATTGTTCATTCCGTGGTTCGAAGACAAGAGACCTCTAGGATGCTGTGTAAATTCTGTGTCACAAAGTGAAGTCCAGTGAAGTGGAAGCCGTTATTTATTCCAGATGTTCTCCTTACGAGTACGATCTTAGCATCGAACTCCGTTGGAGCTGTCCAAGAGGTCATGGAAGTCCTCTTTGAGTGTCCTACTGCGTTGAAAAACTCAAGATAACAGAAACAGCAGACGAATCAAACAGCAACAAAAATCAATTCCAGCCTCAAGTTCCCACAAAGTCGACTACAATTCGTTTGACAACTGACCCGTCATAGGCGCTACCTTTACACTCCCCGGAGAGCACGGAACCAATATTTGTTCCCTCATTTCCCGACTTTCACACCAGAGTGTGTCATACGCACCGACATTCACGACAAACAGACCAGACTTGCACACTCGTTAGCAAAACAAGGGTTGCCTCCCACCCGAGCGACAAATTTTCAGACCCTTCGCCTGCTTGACCCTGTTTTGCGTCGTCGTGGGCTTGCCACCCCCCGCCAGAGGGTAATGCACTCCCGGGGTCACCGCGACAGAGGCATGGAATCGTGTCCGGAAGTTGTGTCCCCGCGGCCTCCGTGCTTTTCTCGTGAGACCGCATTCGATTCTGCATCTATTACGGTCGCACGGCGGAATTCTCACGATGCACTGCAAGCGTCTGTTGCAAAACCACCCGCCGCCGCACCACCACCGTCCGATAAACAATCCCGCACCGCGCGCTCAGACACCTGAGTGGTGTTGAACAAGAAAGACACATCGAACGTATCTCAAGCGCACTGCGTGCAATTACGAGTCTCGTAACCCAGTTCGGCAGTCGGGCAGCCGGTTGAAGTGACTAATCACGCGAGCGGCGGCGCGCACACGTAACACCTCTTAACCGCTCTGACACCTATCCAGTGAATACACAGCTCATTTCGAATGGTAATTGTTTCTAACAATTACAGGTCCAATCTGCGGCCAAGTGGCTGCCGTGGCTATCAAGTGCGGGACACTAGCCAGCGGCTTCGGGCTCATCCCTCGGAGTTGTGTAAGCGACGACTGTCTTGCGGATCTCTTGCCTCGAGGTCTGCGTCTGGATAAAGTTGTGCGCCGGATGGAGATGGGCTTTCACGGGCTCATCCGTCATCCTGGGTTAAGCGCCGATAATTGTGAGGTGCACCTTGACAGGCACTTGTGTGGTAACAAGTGCGTTATGGATGGAGAGCTCATTACACGATGTTTCGTGTTTTTCTCTGCGTTCTTCGGTCAGTCGTTTTTGCAATCGCCTCGAGGGCCGTTAAGAGATTGGAATTGAATGCGGATCGGTAATCGATCGCTTGAAGTTTACACAATTGACTTAACTGGAAGTGGGAGCAGTTGATGATGAATGCGTGCACGATAATGACCGAAATCATATTCAACCGTAAGTTTGCACTGTTTTCTGTTCCGATCGGGCATCTACTTCGACTGTGACCCAGATAGAGACTGACAAGGGGTGGTACGGAATTCAGGCGAGGCTGAAAGTGGATGTCAATGATGTATCACACGAGCATGATTGTGGAATAAAGCAACAACGGAGGGGGGTATGAAACTGATTCTAGCTTTACTTTCAAGCTAAGTTCGTGCTCCGATAGCAGTGCTATAAGGAGGGTCCAATCTTCGTAGGCTCGATTGGGGCGCCCTTATTTCGGCGTCTAGAATGTTGGCTTCGACCTTGTCCATATGTGGTTGGCTTGTTAGCGTAGACAAAGGACCTGACACAGATCCAGAGAAAATATCGAGTGATGTCAAATCGTATGACGGTGGCGGCCACTTGATGAGCGCTCGCCGCGAGATGACCCGGTCGCCAAGTGGCTCCTTCGCAAATTTGAGCTCAGCGTCGCTTGTATGGCATGTAGCGTCATCTTGTTGGAACCATAGCTCGGACATATCTATGTGATGTTGCCGAGATCTGGCAGCAGAAATGTATTGGCACTGGATTTCAAAGTGAGCCTTCTCCGAGATGATTTTTTGGCCAAAATCCTGGCCTGTGGCCAATTAGCGAACTCACGGCGTTGTCTATGGTCTTCTGTGGGGGCAGACATAATAAATAGTAGCGTAAATCAATTGGCTAATATGTTTAGTAAAGAAATGTGCAAAATAGTGAGCGAAATGACTGTAGAAAAATCGGAACGCGTTAATGAATGTCCATAATAATAATAATATGGGTGGCGCGACAGTCCGAGGACCAGGGCCTAGCTTCTCAGCAACCACTCGTGTTGGGCGTGCTATTGTTCTATGACGAGTGGAAGGGACCTACAGTTTAATGCCGACACCGAACGGCGAGGTTGAGAAGCTTTTCCTAGACATGAGAACTCGTTGAGCATTGTCAGTGACTCGAAAGAGGTGGAGCCGTGAAATATGAAAGGTGGTAAATTCGGGTATCGAATTTTTTTAATGCATTTTTATTTAATTTTGAATTATTTTACTTACATGCTAGACAAAAGTACTTAAAACTAGCTTAACTAACTTAAGAGTTTACATTGTTCTTGATACTCACCTACTGACCCTATGCAGGTACTCTAAGCTAATCTAATCTGTTATAAATGTGCTTTTAGGCTTAATCTGCGTTTTTTGTTTAGTCTTTAGTGACAATCTTTTATTTATTTATTCCTTTGCCAGGAAAACTTATAAATAACTTGGGTAAACCTGATTACTTAAGCTACCTTATACTAACTTAACCTTACATAAAACTTAAGCCTATCTTAACTATGTCCGTAACAGTACGGACACGTGCAGCAGGGCGTATATGGTATGTATATGCCTAACATTTATTATTTATACTTCGTGGAGCACCTTTTTTTGTTTTATTTATTTATATTTTTTTTGGATTTTTTGTTTCACATTTTTTTCTCTTAAAATCTACCTTAAAACTAAGCTGGCCACTATGGTCAACTACCTGATCATTAAGAAAAGCTAGCGGTGATAGAGACTGGTTTTGGTGTAACCACCAGTAAAACTGCCATTCTTTGGCAGACTCTTTCCTATCTCGAGAGGGGATCGCTCTACTGAACCGGAGGAGATCCTCGTGTGTGCGAACGACATCCGGTTTGTACTGGAGTCGCCTGGCCACTGTTCGGCGATGACAGGACATCCTTGTGGATCCTGTATAAGGTCACATGTGACTAGATAGAGGAATGCTTCGGGAGGAATAAGGCCGTAAAGGCGCACCCTTTCATGGTACATAGCGTTTGGGTAGTAAGCCCCAAGGATCAGACTGTTGGACGAGGTCATAGCTCGTGCAGTGTGCCTCCTGATCAGCTTAATAATAAAATTATCTACCCTATTCACGTTCGCCTCGTTGTACAGGACTTCGTTAGGATAGTACTTCTTGTACTCAGACTCGGGTGTACGATACAGACGCAGACAGCTCCTTATACACTGCCTCTCGAACAGCCTCATCTTTTCCATCTGGGAAGGACTCACGCTGAACCACAGGGGACAACCATACACCATGACTGGCCTTTTGAGGGCCATGTAGCAGATTACCTTCACCCTGGTATCAAGTTGGCTGCTGAAAAACAACCTCCTTGCCGCAGCGAAGGCTTTTCTGGCTTTCGTCAGAGCAATATCTATATGTTTGTCAAAATAAAGATATTGATCCAGCCAATGCCTAGATATCTAACTAGACTTTTTACAGCTAACGGCCGACCATGCGGGTCAACTATGCCGAACTTACGCCAGTTTTGGCGCGTATACCGCGTTGCCCTGTCCAACGGGGTCCGGAAAAGACTAGTTTCGCACTTCTGGAAGTTGATAAGCAGCTTCCAGTCGTCGCAAAATCTCTGGATTTTCTCGAAGTCACGCTGCAACAAGATGTTTATTACCTCGACCTTCGGACCTGATCTGTACGCAACTAGGTCGTCGGCGTACGCAATTAACTGCGGCATGGAACCTATAAGATCAGCAGTGACTATAGAAAACAAGATCGGGGAACCGATGGCGCCCTGTTGCAGACCGTTTTCAATGTTAAAGACCGTAGTGGAAGTTACGTCACCATTTTTCACAACGAACTTTCTACCTGTTATCATGTCATAGGCCATGTATAGCAATGGTTTACTTATGCCCAGTCTGACCAGCTTGAGGAAGAGGCCCTCCAACCAAACGGTGCCAAACGCCTTCTCCAAGTCAATCAGGCAGGCACTCGTGCACTGATTTTTGTTTTTATTCCATTGTATGTCGGACACCAGTTACCCACTACGCCACGGCGACTGAATGAATGCCCATAGTTTAACCAAACACTATCCCGACTAAAAACAAACAAGGTTAAATTATAGGAACGCGCTATACTTAGCAATGCTACTACGGATTGGGACACCTATTAACAAGCTCGAAACATATATAAGAATGAACTCAGAGAACTGAAGGACGAATATATAAAAAAGAATATTAATACATCAGGAAATCAACAAACTGCACGGAGAAAAATGCATATTCAATAAAAATGAGAAATGGGAATATCTTTTGAGGGGAACATCATACATGACAGTGAAAGAATTGCGAATGAGTTAAACAAATTTTTCACGAAGAGCGTGGAACAAGTTGCCATCCCCAAAGTAGCCTTTCACGATAATATAGATCAAAAGAGCACTGAATTTAAATTTGAAATTGTGAATACACAGGACATTGTATTGATGCTGAAAACTTTTCCAAACAGGAAACACCATTTAATCTTAAGTGCGAACATGTTCTTGGAATGCATAGAGATTATTGGACCCATGTTGAGAGAGCTATATAACAAATCAATGAACACTGGACAATTTCCCAATCCGTATTGAAGAGTTTCTTCTTCTTTATTTGCCGCTACAGTCTGGGGTGGATCTGGGCCTCAAAAAACAAGCCTCTCCAGCTAGCACGGTCTCTAGCTAGCTGTCTCCAGTGTCGCACGCCAAGTTGGTTGAGGTCCTTCTCCACCTGGGTGCGCCACCTTAAACGCGGGCGTCCTCTGTTGCGTTGTCCCATGGGTTCGGAGTCGAAGGGTCTTCGGCCGGAGCTGAGTTGTCCATACGCTCTACATGGCCTAGCCATCTTAGGCGTTGGATCCGAAGAATCCTGACTAGACTCATGTCGCTGTAGAGCCCGTACAGTTCGTGGTTGAATCTTCTCCTCCAGTAACCGTCAACGCAAACAGGACCAAAGATCGCACGCAGAGCTTTTCTCTCGAAAATACCAAGGACTTCCTCATCCGCTTTTGAGATTGTCCATGCCTCCGCGCCGTACAGCAGGACTGGGATGATCAAGGTCTTGTATTAAGTCAGCTTGGTCCTTCGAGAGATGGCTCTACTACTCAATTGCCTCTTGAGCCCATAGAAACACTGGTTGGCAAGAGTTTGATCTCTGTACTGATGCTTGTACTGCGGAGCCGAGGTAGACGAAGTCCTTGACTACCTCGAAGTTATAGCTGCCCATTGTGACGCTCTGTCCAAGACGTCGATGCTGTGTGTCCTTTCTTGATGACAGCATATACTTCGTTTTGCCCTCATTCACCGCTAGACCCATTTTAGCCGCTTCCGCCTCAATGCCAGTAAACGCCTCATTGACGGCTCGCTGTATTCTGAAAATCACTTCAATGACATCCGCGCATGCTAGCAGTTGTACGGAATTCTGGAAGATCGTGCCTCTGGTGTTGGCGTGTGAGTCTTGCACGATCTTTTCCAGGATGATGTTAAAGAAATCATATGACAGCGCGTCGCCTTGTCTAAGACCCTTTCTGACATTGAAGGTCTCGGTGAGATCATTACCGACCTTGATGGAGAAGTGAGACTTCTCCATCGTCATCCTGCACAACCTGACGAGTTTGGCAGGAATATCAAAACTAGACATGGCGTTGTATAGCTCGGCCTTGAAATCGACAAAAAGGTGGTGGGTGTCAATCTGCATCTCTTGGATTTTTGCCAGGATCTGCCGTAATTTGAAGATTTGGTCGATTCTGGACTTGCCCGGCCTCAAACTGCACTGATAAGAACTTATCAGGTTGTTGACGAATGGTTTAAGGCGCTCACACGAAACGGCACAGAGGATCTCATAGGCGATGCTGAGAGACTTATCCCTCGGAAGTCAAAGGGGTCTCCTTTCTTGTGGATCGGGCAAACGATACTGAGATTCCACTCGTCGGGCATGCTTTCCTCGGACCATATCTTACGGATGAGTTCGTGCATGTACCTTACCAGCTCATCTCCAGCTGCCTTAAACAGTTCCGCAGATAGTCCGTCTGCACCAGCAGCTTTATTGGACTTTAGTCTCGATGTCGCTAGAATGGCTGTATAGCCAAATTTTTTGGATTGTTGGAATAGGAAATACATCTGAGCCTAATTCTTGATATTTTTCAGGAATAGGTGCTTTCCGGTAATCAACCGTGAATAATGCAGTTTTATTATTATTATAATTATTATGTAACTCTAGGAGTTGCAGCATAGAGTCACCAGAAGAAGAATGATCATGCGAAGAATGCGGTGCGAAGTCGTGGCGGAAAGGACAATGCCTGATCTGTGTTGGTCCAGATTCAGACCTGCTTAGCGGAGCATTCTCTGTCGAGGTGGCGGGCACACCGCCATCGTGGAATGGTGGCGAAATGAAATTAAATACTTAAATGCAATTCATCGCCAATGGAGGAGAAATCTATTTGCAGCCGATCGGCGGTCGTTTTAACGATTAAGCAAATTAATCTGAGTTTCTCAAGTTATGCCTGACCATGAAAAGTGTTGGGGTAGTGTGGGTGCTTAAAGGATTCAAATATTTTTGGGGTGGCTATAGAGAGAACCAAAGTCGTGCTCTTTTGAGCTGAGAACAAGATTTGTTGAAAATGTGGCCCCGAGGACAGTGGCTATGCCGAACTATAACAAGAATGTGGTCCGAATGGAATGGCCATGCATATCGTCTGGACAGTGAAGCGAATGACCCTACAAATAAAGTCGCACTAGATGCAAACTATAAGCTTCAGCAACTAGCCACAATCGACCAGTACTTCAGAGTAGCAGCAAATTTTTGGAGAGGCTTACACTGGTTTCAGCTGGAAACGATTGTTAACACTGGTCGATGAAACACTAATGGCTTACTCTTAATCCGATCTGGCAGCCAGGCTAAGCATTCCGACTCGCAGGACTCTTATCGGCGTCATCAATGGGAAGTGAGCCATTGGAATTCACGTCTTTAACGATTCCGACTCGGAATGCAGTCAGTGAACTTACATCAATAATTGTGTTTTTATCTGTTCAAATGATGAACCTTTAGCAAAAATTGTTGGCACTTCCGGACATGTGCCCCAACAGCTGCGAGAGGGTTAAATTGGGTTTGTCTTACAATGACTTCTGAAGAAGTCGCGGAAACGAGGGAGAGGAAGGATGGGCACTTGTAGCGCCCATTCCACTCGAAGATACCTGTATGCCCGGTTACCAACATCATTTGGCAGCCATCTTCATCGCCCTGTTGAAGGGACCACCTATGTAGTTTGCGAGGTAGGATTGATGAGATCTTCGTGGTAACAAAATGGACGCAAGGGGACCTAAGTGTGACTGCTGGGACAGACCAAGGGTAGAAGAGGAACTGGGACTTGTGCGATGGGACGTACATTCCTATGCCGACTCCGAATTGCGGCGTTTGAGCAACGTTTTCTAACAGGTATACTCTTTCACCATTGACAGTGACTCGAAAGAGGTAGAGTGGTGAATTATAAAAGTTGGAAAATTCCAAGATTGATCCCGGGACCCCCGACAGAAGAGTCAAAGCAACAACTATGCCATGGCGTGGTGATGAGAAAGCACATTTCTCCATATTCTCCCCGTCTCCTCTCTCAAGGCGAACATTGACTGCACAACAGTTGTCCGAAAGTTAGAATGAGACCTCTTCTCGGTGGACCATTAAGAGCAAATGCAGTGCCTTTTCAAAATCTTGGCGAAGTTTCTTGCTTCAACACGACTGACCAACGTTCAGTCGGAACAAGGGCCGGTTGCTACATTTCCCTCTACCGATGGCTGCCATCAGCTGCTGTCAATAGAATTTAGCACACAAACAACTTCCCATTACAGAATTATTTTCCAACTCCTTTCCAGTCAAGTCAAGCTACCTCGTGTCCTTCCTCACGGCGGACTTGTCGATAAGTTATCACAACACCTCTGACAGCTGTCAAAGAGCAAAAACTTTCGCAATAACATTTCTTTTTCGCCCCCTATCGCATCCATTTGCAGCGCCAGTCGTAAACACGTCGCCCACTGACCTGCTTTGCGTCCCAACAGCCTTCGAAGCCGCCCTCTTCCAAAATCGATTAGCCGCGCATCCCATCGAAAGAATGTGTTTATCCCAATTTTGATTGCGTTACAACCTCCAAGCACGTCAGCGAAACAACTCAAATGACATCCCAGACGCGATCAGAGGCCACAGCTGGAGCAGCCGTTACACGTGCACGAAGTGTACCTGCGGAAGTGTGTCGCCAGGTCCTGGAATCATTTTCGGATTGTTTTACGATTCGTAAAAAGTTCCCCGACGCAGCAGGCGGCGAAGGTTGAAGGTGTCGGGAGTGGATTATCCCACCAGTGTCGTGGGAAAACACAGAATGCCTCGACGAACTCATCTCCACGGCGGTGGGGTGGACCAGCATAGTTCAGCGGTGCCGTAATTATAATTTTTAATGACGTCATTAAAGCCGAGAGACATCTGTTAGGCGTGATCGTAAATCTGCGTAATGTTTCCCTTAATGGTTCTCCTCTTCGAATGATAATTGCGCTGTAAAGCGAACGACGGCGCGGCGAGAGTTGGCAATCACCTCTGGTTGCCTATGATTTTCTGCCAAATGGTTTAGTGTCAATTGCTGATTTGTGGCCTTAAACGGCGCGCTGTCTTGTCGATAATGATGTTCGGGGATTTTAATTAGTTTCAACCGGAAGTGGGGATGCTTTCAAGATGGGTGATAACGTGATTGCGTCTTGCCTCCACGAGGGGGGACTGTTTTGGGCGACATTTTGTGGCGCTCGCTTTAGACGAGGGCGACCTTATCGGTGGCCCGGTGGGGGAAGTTGAAACTGCTTGCATCCTCAGGAAATTCAAGCACTCCCTCCCTTTAACAGACAGCATCCGACAGTTGTGCAAAGGTTTCCTATCGTTGTTGACGACGATTTTTGAATGCACATCCGTTCCTCTACATCCGTGCATCCTTTTCGGATACGTTGCCAGGAAGGTGGGGGGCCATCATGTGCACTTGTTCCCTTCAGTGGCAATCATTAAAATTTGATTACTTCTCCTCCAGCGACTTGCCCATCGAATCACGTCGAACCAGCAGCGCCCGCTGGGGGGCAGGGTTAAGAAAATCAAATTTCACGTTCAAACAATTTCCGAACCGAGTGTGGAATTGAAAATCGCTCCCTTTGCCGTCTGTGTTAAGTGACTGGTCAGTGCGGTGGTGAATGGGGAGGGTTGCCAAGTGTGCGCTTTTGAGGGAGCATACAAATGATTGGCGCTATATTCAGAGGATGCCAAGGACTGACTTTGTTCAAGCAACTTTGCAAGAGACCATCGTCAGATGGTTCTGATGCAAATGTACAGTTAAGACAAATTAAAGATAAAGACAGTCCACGTCATACATCGAAAATGACCAGATTTCTGCCAAACCGCCACTCCTCGATGCGACGCGACCGTCTGGTTCCTGCTCACTCTTATGATTTCAGTTTCATGTCTTTGTAGCAGCACGAGATTCCCTCGCCAAAGAATCCACAAATCGAATAGCCAACCAAATCAACCATGTCCTCATTCACGCAAGGCATGCATGTGCGAACATTCACGGGGGCAAACGTCAACTCTGACCATTTCCTCATAGCAGCAAGAATCAGAGCTGGACTGTCCAATCTCGGAAAGCTGCACCATCCAATAAAGAGGAGTTTTGACATTGGACGCCTGAGCACCCCCGAGATTGCCAGAGCCTACGAAGAGCAACTGTGTGAGAGAGACTCTCCGTCATACACCAACGCCGACGAGATGTGGTTGCATTGCCGCTCGGCCCACAAAGAGGTAGCCGAAACCACCTTAGGCTACCTACCACCTCCGACGAGGAACCCGTGGTATGATGGCGAGTGTGAGCAGAAGAAACATGCACCTGACGAGGCATACCCAAAGCAGCTGCAACGAAGAACTAGACCAGCGCAGGAGGAGTACCGGGCTAGAAGAAGGGAGGAGAAAAAGCTTCTACGCCTGAAGAAAAGGTCTCTCGCAACCACCCAACTCAAGGATATCGAAGAGTCTAGGGACAAGCATAAAATACGGGCCTTCCACAAAAAAGCCAAAAGCCTTGCCGCTGGCTTTAGGAAAGGCACCCAGGCTCTTCGAAACTGTGAGTCTAACCTGGTTACTGACCCGCAGGGAATAGTGGATGTGTTTAAGCAGCACTTCCAACAGCTGCTTAACGGGCCTGACGAGGAGAGAGTGATAGGGAATCAAGAAATTCCTACTCCAGTCGATGAAGTAGTCCTCCCACCTAGCTTTGAAGAAGTCGGCAGAGCCATTAATAGGCTGAAGAACAACAAAGCCGCAGGCTCCGATGGCTTACCATCAGAGCTCTTCTAGGCCGGTGGCGATGTTCTGATAAGGAGCATGCACCAGATCATCTGTAGAATTTGGGAGGACGAAAGCATGCCTGACGACTGGAATATCAGCTGCATATGCTCTATCCACAGAAAAGGCGATCCTACCTCTTGCAACAACTATGGAGGTGTATCCCTGCTCAACGTCGGCTACAAGATCCTGTCCAGCATACTGTGTGAACGTCTAAAGCTGTTTTGTACCGCACTAATAAGCTCCGGCCCGGCAAACCGACAATAGACCAAACCTTCACACTAAGGCAAATGCTGGCAAAGTGCAACGAGTTTCAAATCAATACTCACCACCTCTTTATCGATTTTAAAGCCGCAAACGACAGCATTCATCGCAAGGAGTTATTTGGTGCGATGGCCGAATTCGGGATCCCGGGAAAAGTGATGCGGTTGTGTCGCACTACGCTACCGATGCACCGTGCAGTTCGGCTCGAGAACTTCCGAGCCGTTTGAAACCTGCACCGGATTTCGGCAATAAGATGCGCTGTCGTGTGATTTCTTCAATTTGGTACTGGAGAAGATAGTGCGGCAGGCTGTAAACACGGAAGGGACTATCTTCTACAAGTCAGTCTAACTGTTGTGATATTCAGACGACTTCGTCGCGCCTTCCCAACGTGCCGTAGTGGAAGCATTTACGGCAATTGAAGAAGAGGCGAAGCAAGCTGGTCTTAAGGTCAATGAGAATAAAACGAAGTATGTGCTGTGGACCAAGAAAAGATCCATCACACACCACCTAGGACAAAATATTACAATACAATCGACAGCTACAATTTCGAGGGAATAAGGGAGTTTGTCTATCTCGGGGCAAACGTAAACGCCACAAACGACATCACTGTGGAGATCCGACGTAGAACCTCCTTTGGCAACCAGTGTTACTTCGGTTTGTCAAGAGTATTCAAAATATCCATTTGCAGAAGTAATCAATTCAACAAAATTCATTGATGTATAGAAGACACTTGTGAAGATATTTGCAGTATTCGGCATCCCATTAAGCCTGAAGTCTGACAATGGACCACCTTTTAGCAGCCATGCTTTTAAAGAATTCATGGAACAATATAGCATCTACCATCATAAGACAACTCCGTACTGGCCTGAAGCAAACGGTACAGCAGAACGGATGGTCAAAACCATAAAAAAATGCCTTGTGTCATCAGAATTAGAGAACTCTAATTGTCTTGCTCAGCTGGACATGTTTCTGATGGATTATAGAGCAACACCACAGGCAACAACAGAAGTCTCACCGTTTGAGTTGATGTTCAACAGGAAGATGAACAATTTCTTTCCATCGCTATACAAAACAAAGAAAAATTTTAACAGAAATGAAAAAAAAAATAAAATGAAATACAAACAATATGCTGACAAACGTAGACACACAAAAGAATCTAAATTCAAAATTGGAGATCAAGTTCTCTGTAAGCAAAAGGCAATTAACAAGTTAACTCCACCGTTCAATCCTGTGCCTATGAAAATCATAAGAATTATCGGGTCTCAAATCTGGGCAAGAAGAGGAGAACGAAATAAGATACTGGTAAGAAATTCTTCTTATTTCAAACATTTCAACAGGAGTAAACAAAACAATAAAGCAAACATCTTAAGAGAACCTGCAATTAAAAACAAAATAATAAATTCATCACCAATTACTGAAGCTGAACAATTGAACAATGACAACAATAATAATAATGAGGAACAACAACAAATTGGAATCAATTCTGACTTAACAGCTGACATTGACAATCACATACAAGAAAACAACAGAGAGCCTACTGAGGATGAAACTTTCACCACACCATCAAATTCACCACAGCCCTTACTCCAAGGCCACAAGCGAGTTACAAGAAATCAGAAGCCGCAGCGTTTTAATGATTACGTTTTGTTTTAACTTTTTAACACAAATATGTTTTGAAAAGCTTACTTATTATAATAAGCAGTGGAGGAATGTAATGTATAAAACAACCTTGAAATTTTACCTGTTAATTAATTGTAAATAGTAACCTAATCATTTGATATTGAAAATAAGGAAATATACTTTAGACAGTTGAATTTAATATTAATATAGAATAGCACGTGTTTCAATAATTGTCTTGGCCGTTTTACATTCGTAACAAACAAGAACACTACATTTGGCGACGAGGATTTAAAGGTACATTGATTTGAATTTATAACAAATAAATTCAATTTCATATCAACATCAAAAAAACAAAAAAAAAAAGAACATAATTCAATATGGAAGGGGCAGAATTCCATTTTTCAACTACAACGAAGATGCCACCAATGCCGGTAATCGCTGGAAGAAGTGGATTGCACGATTTGAAAATTTCTTAGTTGCGAGCGACATCAATAACATCGAGAGACAAAAGGCGTTATTATTACATTATGCAGGTGAAGACGTCTTTGAAATTTTCCATAATTTGCCAGAGCCAACAACAGCAGAAACAACAAAGGTAATAATTGACGAAAATGGTGTTCCAACAACAGTAAAAAGGGACAATTTTGAGATAGTGAAAAAAATGCTGTTCAATCATTTTTCGCCCAAAACAAACATCGAGTTCGAAGTATATTCCTTTCGGCAGGCAAAACAAAATCAAAACGAAACAGTGGGTCAATGTTACGCCAGGCTTCTCAAATTAAGTTCCAACTGTGATTTCACAGACAGGGACAAAGAAATCAAATCTCAAATAATATGCACAACAACATCGCATAGACTAAGAGATTTCAAACAAAGCCAACTCTTCAGATATTATTACAAGAGGCAAAAACTTATGAAATGTCTGAAGAGCATAATATCAAAATCGAAGCACAACAGCAGCAACAACAACCAGAACAGTGCAACTATATAAAAACAAGACAACATCAACAACCAAGGCGCACCAGTGCAAGCAACAAAGATGCACACGGAACAAAGCAAATTAAAAACACGAAACCTAATTGCATGAACTGTGGAAATGATTGGCATACTAACGGACTCCAACAATGCCCAGCACGAAATGTTCTTTGCAACTCTTGTAAAAAGAAAGGACATTTTGCTAAGGTCTGTCTTAGATCAACAAATTCAAAGAATACTTTCAGAACACTACATTTAACAACTAGCGTCAAAACTCCTGACTCGAAGGACCAAGATGATGTTACAAGACTCTAGTCTTGCTATGAGCCCAAAGCTGGACGATATGCACAACTGCGAAGTTGATTCTTGGTGCATTCGAAAGAACGACATTTAGACAGCTTCTGCAAAAACCATTAGCGAATAGTCGAAGTATTTTCGCGTGTAGACCCAATAGGCAGAGTCCGGTGATTATTTCCAAGGTGCGGTGCTGATTTTTGATACTTCCAGGGTTAAGGACCAAACTATGACTTCTTTTAGGGTCTAGACTGGGCCATATTTGTTTGGTGATTTGCCAAGTGTTGCATGTATTCCATCTGGCGTTGACTTCTAGTTTACTTCAATTATTGAGTTGTGATTTAAGGGTAGCAAGGGAGTATCTATGTCAGAGAAGGTGTCGTCATCTGGCAGTGTGGAGGCGATTTTTGCGAGTTTGTCAGCTGCACAGTTCCTCTTAATGTCTCTATGCCCTGACATACAGCATAGGCGAATGGGAAACTGTTTATAGAGAACTATGTTAGGGACTGCTTGGCTATCCGTACACATACAGATATCACAAGCAGTTACCTCGGGTCCACCTCAGACAGGATAGGGCTTCGCTGATCGCCATTTTTTTCCGCTTGGAAGACCTTGGATTGGTTAGGTAAGTTAATTGCTTTCTTAAGGTTTAGATGTTCAGCGAGTACACCACTTCCTACTCCGTCTTCCGTTTTGGATCCATCCATGTGTAGAGGTGTATTACCATCGTACCAGGTCTCCCTCCGGAATCAGGGTTTCCAATTTCTTCTCTGAGAACTATACAAGCGAGTTGTAATTCGGATTAATAGAGGTACATACTTGTTCTATTAAGATTTTGGCTTGTTCGAATGTGCAGTCTTGCCGTTGTACTGGAACTTGTAAGAGGCCAAAGGTATGAAAAGAGGGCACAATAGATCTAAGAGTCAGGGTGCAATATACACTCAACAATAGTAACAATAATAATAATAGTCAGATTCCACGATCGCCGTACCTGAACTCATTTTTCGAATGAATACAGCTTTGCGGTTAATGCCCAAACAGTACCTTAAATATTCTAAAATCTGCATACAACTAGTCGGCAAAAAGAAGTATCAACGCTTACCGCACAACCCGTATCGTCCACATTATGGTGGAAGCTGGGCTTCCCACTCTAGAAGAACGTCGATCTGAAAGTTTCCACAAACTCATCTTCTTCTTCTTCTGGTGGCGCTATAGTCGGGAGTGGACCTGGACCTCAACCTCCAGCCGGCACGCCTCCAACTGAGCACACAAAGTTGATTGAGGTCCTTCTCCACCTGGGTGCGCCATCGGTTCCGGTGGCGTCCTCTATTGCGTTGTCCCACTGGTTCGGAGTCGAAGACTCTTCGGGCTGGAGCAGTGTTGTCCATGCGTTCTACATGGCCCAGCCATCTTTGACGTTGAATCCGTAGACCACTGACTAGGCTCATGCCTCTGTACAGCCCGTACAGTTCGTGGTTGAATCTCCAATAACCATCAACGCAGACAGGACCAAAGATTGATTGAAAACTCATCATAAAACTTATATTTTCCAACGACTCCATCATCGACCGGGACGTTGAGCAAAATAAATGAACTTAACTAACAGACATGTTAAAGGGCGCAAAACAAACCTCCCACCCTGGAACTTAAGTCAGACATCCTATGAACTTAAGCTATCAATGTTCGAAGAAACAATGGTTAAGCTTGAGCAAGAGGGTTGGACTCCATTGTTTACGGATGGGTCCAAGTCCGCCGATAACACCTCCATTGCTGTTACTGAAAGAAATTGCACTCTGCTGAAGGCAGGCATTCTATGGGATTTCTCATCTATTTTTACTGCAGAAGCGTTAGCCATCCATTTTGCTGTCAATATGGTGACACTTCCTAGACGGAAACTAACCACAACAGCAGGTTAAATAATAAACAACATACGGGACCTTCTGATAAGAAACCCCAATAATCTCAAGCTTGTGTGGGCAACGAACATGCCGACAAAGCCGCAAAATCCTGTGTTAATGTCTTTTCTAAAAAACATCTACAGAGATACTTAGACCCAATCATCAAAAAGAATAAAATTATCAACTTGAGCAGCTATAAGAATCACTACTCCAAAACAAACATTGACCGGAGTACTCCCATCTACCCGTCAAATACATCGTGAGCAGCAGTTTCTAACTTCATCTGACTTCGGTCAGGCCAGGCTACGTAACACCGTCCTGGACATTTCACATACACTAGGTCTCTCAACATGCGGGATATCTCAAAAAATCAAATCTATATTACCTAATAATCAGAATATTTGTTCGTTTTTAAACGCTATCACTATCAAAAACGTTGTAATATTTGATAAATTCATTAATATGAACATGTTAGCCATATGAAATATCTTGACTGGAAAGCATTTGACGCTAGCGCTGTTAGATTATATTATCTTAACATGTCCATCTTAATTTTTTTTTCGTTGGTTGGTGTGAATCTTCTCTGAGTCGCCGTGGCGTAGTGGGTTCGTGCGTCGACTCCTACGCAGAGGGTGCCAGATTCGAATCCCCGTTCTACGAACTTTCATAAATTCACGGTGTTGGCAACACCTTTCATCCGAGAAACAAAATGAAACGAAACAATGACAGCTAAGGAATTTTCAAAATTCCTTTTAAATTCATTCGATTCGTAGCGTCGCCAACTGACATATCTGAGCAAACCAACTAAATTTGTAACCCTTCTTGATATTTTAAAGTGAATAAATAAAAATCGAAGTTGACAAATAGTGGGTTTCTTTGTTTAACAACACACGGCTTCCACCTCTTTCGAGTCACTGACAATGCTCAAAGAGTATTCCTGTCTAGAAAAAGCTTCTCAACTTTGCCGTTCGGAGTCGGCATAAAACTGTAGGTCCCTTCCACTCGTCATAGAACAAAATCACGCCCAACACGAGTGGTTGCTGAGAAGCTAGGCCCAGGTCCGCCTCGGACCTGTCGAGACGTCAATGAGGCGTTTGCTGGCATTGAGGCGGAGGCGGCTAAAATGGGTCTTGCGGTGAATGAGGGCAAAACGAAGTATATGCTGTCATCAAGAAAGGACACACAACATCGACGTCTTGGACAAAGCGTCACAATGGGCAGCTATAACTTCGAGGTCAACGACTTCGTCTACCTCGGCTGCGCAGTAAACAGTACAAACAACATCAGTACCGAGATCAAACGCAGAGTAACTCTTGCCAACCGCTGTTTCTATGGGCTCAAGAGGCAATTGAGTAGTAGAGCCATCTCTCGAAGGACCAAGCTGACCCTATACAAGACCTTGATCATCCCAGTCCTGCTGTACGGCGCGGAGGCATGGACAATCTCAAAAGCGGATGAGGAAGTCCTTGGTATCTTCGAGAGAAAAGCTCTGCGTGCGATCTTTGGTCCTGTTTGCGTTGACGTTTTCTGGAGGAGAAGATTCAACCATGAACTGTACTGGTTGCACAGTGAAATGAGTTTTCGAAATCCACGCCTAAGATGGATAGGCCATGTAGAGCGTATGGACAACTCAGCTCCGGCCCGAAGAGCCTTCGAATCCGACAACGCAACAGAGGACGCCCGCGTTTAAGGTGGCGCACCCAGGTGGAGAAGGAACTCAAACAATTTGGCGTGCGACACTGGAGACAGCTAGCCAGAGACCGTACTAGCTGGAGAGTCTTGTTGGTTGAGGCCCAGGTCCACCCCAGACTGTAGCGCCAAATGAAGAAGAAGAAGAAGAGGCAGGACCTGCTGGAAGCGTTTATAGCGGCCAGTACTCATTGCCAGAGATAATGGATGATAGAGATATCCAACTTCGGCCATTTTTACTCCTAGCCCACAACGAAGATGTAGTGGTAATCCCTTGTATTTCACTTATACATTTACAACGCTCGTCAATTCACCACAATATGGCGGCCGATTCGTGAATTTTGTGGGAAAAAAGCGGCATATTCATGAATTTAGTGGGAATCCATGTACTTTCCATGTAACGTACATGGGTATGTTGTTCGGAGGGTGTTCAAAAGTTGACTAATATTTTTAAGGGAATTTTCTTACATTGTTATATGGACTTTCGTGAATAACAATGTATTGCAATGTCCATTTAACTTGAACTATTTGACCTAAAATGAATTCTTAAGTGTAGATATAGCCTATTCATAAACCATACCTGACAAATTAACTCCAAAAATGAAGCCCGCTTTATACGCTTAAGTTATGAATTCTGAAAAACTCATGAATTCAATGGCAAGATATTTCAACTTTTACTAATGCTAAAAAATCGTTGTCAAAACGTCTTATTTGTGATTCTGGCTTCAATAATATTATTATTATTGGTTAACTGAACGTGTGAATGTATTATTAACTTTTATTCATAAAAAAAAATTCACTTATGTCCAAGTATTTCATTGTAAATTGCTCAAAGTTTTAATGAATCGACTTCATGAACATAAGCTTTGTTCGTTCGTTCACCCCTCCATACTGTGTTGAAAATTGAACACCGAAATTTGAAATTGAAAAACGTTCAGATAACGAGCGAATTTTCAAATAAGAACTCTAATTCACCCCATTACTAAGGTGGGGAAGGCTATCAGCTGTCTCCACAGCTGTTCTCAAGAGCTCAGACGTATTCACAGACAGAGGACAAAAAGCGTATGAAAAACGCTGTCAGATGAAATCAAGGGGCAAGGGAGGTAGAAGTTGGATATCTCTATTATAGGTCATCTCTGCTCATTGCGCTAAATTGAACGGTTTCATTCATTGGAGACGGTGCACGAAGTTTCTCATGTCCAGTATTTGGAGTATGGCATGCTTACAATGACCACGAAGTCGTATTCTTAACTTCCTCGCGAAGTTTTTTATTCCTTCGTCCGCGGTTGCGATCCCTAGATCTCTTTGTATATCATTATTTCGTAGATACCAGGGAGCATTCACGACAGCCCTTATAACTTTGTCTTGGAATGACTGTATGAATTCTCTATTACTTGCTTTAGTGCAACCCCAAAGTTGTATACCGTAGGTCCACACAGGCTTTAGCACTTGCTTTTATAAGTTAACACCGCATAAGTTGTCAAGTAAACAACATTCCTTTCCCACGATATTTCGACATGCGCGGACACCCTACACCTGCAATGATGAACAACATCTCCACATCGGATGCAGGAATGCTGACACAGGTCTGGACAACGGACAGAAATACGAAGCGAGGCAAATTCCATCACGTACGCTGGCGGCTCCCGTAGGTAATCTTCAATTTGTAATTAGTTTGTAAGTTTACTTTAAGTTGAACTTTCAAACCGAATAAAGAGTCTCAGAAAAATATAATAATAAATATTTTTTTTAATAAATTTCAAATAATAAAAATTTAACTTATATAAGCAGCTTAACTTGGAATGTCGTCCGAGTAGCCAGCCAGTTTCTCTATATCGATTCTCAAGTTCGTCAAGTTTTTTCTTTACGTGCACCTTCCACTTAAGCTTAGCATCCAACGTCATCCCGAGATATTTGGCTTCATTTGCGTACGATATTTGTACTGAGTTTATGAAGACGTGTATATTGTCTATGTTTTTGTGGGTAAAAGTAATATTCGTGGATTTGTTTTCATTTAGGGCAATGCGCCAGAGTTTTGTCCAATCGCAAGTTTTATTTACAGCGTGCTGCAGTTTTACGGTAGCCGCCTCGATTGTGGTTTCCGTAGCCAGAATAGCCGTATCGTCCGCGAACGTAGCTACTATTGTCCCCTCAGTTTGTGGTATGTCCCGGGTATATAACAAAAACAGAGTAGGTCCAAGAACACTCACTTGCGGGACCCCGGCGGCGATGTTTTTAAATTCCAAGTATTCCGTTCCGTGCTTAACTTTAAAGATCCTATTCTTGATGTAGGATTATAAAATGCAATATAGACTTTTCGGAAATATCCTTCTAAGTTTGTATTTCAAGCCGTCGTGCCAAACCTTGTCAAATGCCTGGGATACGTCGAGGAAAACGCTGGAGCAAACCTTTTTTCGTCTAGTGCTTTTTCGCTTTCGTTGGTTATTCTAAGGACTTGGTCATTTTTGGAATGGCTCTTCCTGAATCCAAATCGACGATCGGGGATAAGGCGTCTTTCTTCTATTAGTGGTTGTATTCGTTTCAGTAGAAGTTTCTCGAATAGATTTGATGTTAAAGGTAAAAGTGATATCGGTCTATATGATTTTTTGTCGTTTGGTGGCTTACCCGGTGTCGGGACCATTAATAGTCTGAAAGAAGCGGTTATTAAATACTGGAGCTTAATGATCGATTTTTTTGGTAATTCCTTGAGAATTTGTCCGGTAATTAAATCATACCCAGGTGCTTTGTTACTTTTCAAGTTTCTTATTGCTTGGCAGAGTTCAGTTAGCGACACCCGTCTTATTCTGCAGTTATCGGATATCGGAGGCATATCGGTTGGATCATCTATCAACAATGTTCAGCCAATAGGTCAGTCTTTTCTTTGTCACTCATTGCCCATTCGCACTTGTTTTTTCGAATTGGCGCCGAATGCAGTTGAGGGTTTTTTTTTTATATTTTTCACTGCTTTCCAAAGAGAATAATTTGAAGTTTCTTGAAGGATTAACAATTCAAGATATACCGAGATTCGTTTTTTTTTCAAGCCTTTAATTGCTTTTTTAAGTTTACTGTAAAAGTTAAGTCACAAAATGTTTCCCTCCTCCACACATGTTTCACGTGGTCACCTCACGGCATCAACAAAGTTCCCACGAACCCACGAAGAGCGAAACGCTGACCTAGCGTCTGGCGAACCGGAGACACGGTGTTACGTTATGCCGCATTCCATCACGTACGGCATCCGGAAACCTGAGTGCACCTGTGGGAACATGTCATCGCTCCAGCAGCACGAAGTTGTATTTAAGGTAGTTGTAAGAATTTTGTCAGTTAGTCTTAAGTTTATCGTGTAAGGGGTTTTGCTGCCCAAAAGAAAAAAAATAAAATATTTTTTTTAATTAAACTAAACCCGTAATAGTTTAATTTACATAAAATTTTGATAGGCTTTATGTTGGGGGTGGCGAAAATGTTGCCATACCCTGCGCGCTTATTATACATTTATTGTTTTTATTTTGAATTTGATGTAGTATCCAAAAAACAAATAAAAACAAGTGAAGGAAAAATTAATTCAAAGAACACATTTGTAAAACTATTTAAAACGTTTATTTTAAAACACTAGAGAGAACTTGACACGTTCTCGTCGAACTGGAGACTGCCGATCGTTTTTCTCAATCTGCCTCTCCTCCTATCCTTATCGTACTGTGAGCTCAAGTGGATAGTCCCTTTTTTTATTGCGTACTATTCCATTCAAGCTCAAGTGACCTTATTATTTATGAACGTATCGTATTCATCCTCTTCTGGGACTATGACATGTCTCTCTAATGGGGTTGGTATATGAGTGACCCCTGGACCTGTCATATCCGAGATTGCTGACGTTCTCATGTATATGGATCGCTCTCCTTTTTTCGCGAATAAGTTCTTTAATTTCCTGCCGGTAATATGTTCCTTCTCCTTTGGCAACTTTTCTTTTTGGAGTGTTTTTCCATGCGGCGTTCTGGATAATCGGTATAAAATGTTCGAGTTCCACTTCTAACTCAAATGTGAGACATTCAACATAATTTTTGTTTCGCAATCATGTTTGAAACCGTCCCAGTTAGTTAGTCTAGGTGGTCCTTCTAATTTCATTAGACTATCGCATATTGTCAATGCTATTGGCGAGTGGTTAGAGGAGAGGTCAAAGCTTTCCTCTATTCTCACTAAATTGGAAGATACTCATTTTGTAACGAAATGTATGTTAAAAAATAATAATAATAATAATTAAATACGAAGGCTTACCTTTCCTCTTCACTGTAAGTATCCAGCAAGTGAATTGCGTACACATCGCGCTTTAATTATCTTCCAAATCAGTTTTCTTCCATTCGCGAGAGAGCACACCTTGAGTGGTTGTTATAGAAACTAGAGCCAAGTCCACCTCGCACTGAAGTGGCCAGGACAATCGGTTCGTCGTCATTTCCCGTACTGACAACATCTTGGCAACTCTGGCGCTACCACTTCCCTGCCATAGCTCACTTCTGACTGTTGAATAAAGAAAAACACACAAAAACCGCCAAGAATGCGAAAGAGTGAACACCGAGAGAGAGGAAGGGCCAGCGAAGGACTGATTACTGCATTCGGTCGTGAAACTCATTCCGTACTCGGAGGGGAACCCGTTCAACCGTGCTATTAATGCACCACAGCTGGGAGTGAATGAATTATCGGAAAACCAAAAGAAACTGTCTCATAAAAATGTATTCACCGGATCGGGTTGAAAATAGCTTCGGATTTAAATGCAAGAAGTATCGAAAAAAGGATTTACAATTTTACGGCGTGAACAATGTGCGAAGCGGGATGGATCCCTTGGGGGTATTCAACACCTTTTGTGCGACGCCATGGAATGGACACGTGTATGTCGCTGGGGTTGGATTTTGGTGGTTTCGTGGGCGTATGCGTACTTTAATTGAAGCTGAAGGATGTACTCAGACTTACATGTTATTGCACTTCACATTTTATCCATTGTCCAAGTCTCGTTTTTCTTGTTCACGGAGATTTCAGATGTGTACCATCCTCTGAAAAATTCAGGATCAGTATTCAAGATACATCTGAAGCAAAGACAGACGATTGATGACAGACAGACGGTCATTCTAGGTCACTCAAGAACGTTTGATTGATGATTGATACTCTAGACTGCTTCGAACAACGAAAAGTGTCCAATCATGTACCGGGACAATTGCAATTGCAATTCGAGGAAAAAAAGAGGGAATGGGCTGTACAACGACATGTCCGCCCACAACGACTTAGATGACCAGTACATGCCGAGAACGTGGACAACACTGCTCCAGCCCAATGAGTCTTCCATTCCGAGCCAGTTAGACAACGCAATAGATGACGCCCACGACACTGGTGGCGCCCACAAGGGGCAAAAGACCCTTACCAACGCGGCGTGCGAAACTGGAGGCAGTTGGCTAAAGACCGTTCTAGCTGGAGAGGCTTGTTGGCTGAGGCCCCAATCCAACCAGGACAGAAGTGCCAGTAGACTAAGATGAAGAAGAGAGTGAGAGAAAGGCCCAATGAGGGGAATCACGGCATCGTTATCCAGATCCACAAAAGAGGGGGTTCCTTTAACTACGCCAACTACCGACGGATATGTCCCACGTGAAGATCTTCCCTACCGTGTTGCTCAAGCGCCTGGAACCATTCGTTAATCATCTTCCCTGTTCCTTACCAGTGCAGTTTCAAGCAGGAGAAGTCCATCCTCCATCAAATCCTTACAATACGGCAGAACTTGAAAAAAAAAACCCAAGAAATGGTCGACGTTCACTTATTACCTATTCGTTGATTTCAAGGCCGCCTATGACAGCGTGCATAGAGAAGAGCAATACAGCGCCACATCTAGTTCTGCCATTCCTGCCAAACTCGTCAGACTGAGCAGGATGACGATGGAGAATTCTCGCTGCTCCATCAACGTCGACGTTCAATGCCAAGATATGATTTAGACAAGACGACGCGCTATCATGTGACTTTTTCAACCTTATTCTTGAGATGGTCGTAAAGCACTCAGAACACAGGAGAAAGGATCTTCCGAAAGTAAATACAATTGCTAGCGTAAGTGGACGACAGTGACGTGATTGGGCGAATACAGCGTGCCGTTGACTAACTAAAATGGGTTTAGCCGTGAATGAGAGCAGAACGCTCTATGTGCTGCATTCAAGGATGTACACTATTGACGGCTTGGCCATACTGTCACCATAGGTTAGGTTAAGTAATTGGGCTGCTAGTGAAAACACTTAGACCATATTGGTCCATTGTGATACCCATAGTCAGACTACTGCCACTTATTGACTACTCCAGTGATAGTGGCGTTAATTTGATCCCCACGGGAAATGGTAACTGGACCGTATTAACTTTGCTTTCACTGGGATTCGAACCGAGGACCCCGCTAACCAGGGGCAGGCACTCTACCAACTGCGCCATCCAGTCGTCTACCATCACCATAGGCAGATATACTTTTGAAGTAAAAATAGACGCCAACCACGTCCTTCCAGTGAATTCTTGTCAGTTGGAAAAGGAGTAAGATCTTTACCCCCCGTCGCGTTGTGATTTGATATAACGTCGAGCGATCCATGGAGAGTCTGGGACTGAGTAAGAGCTTGCTTTAAAGATTTAGTTGTTGCTTATGCCAACGAGTCACAGCCTGACGGAAGCATAGCATAGAAGACGCTGTAACGAAAAGGAAATGTGCGAATCTCACACGCCTTGTCCAGTGAAATCAATTACAGGCAAGATTTGATTTGATTTTTGCCTTCTCTCTGAAAATCGGTGTTAAGATACTGTTGTTTCTTTATTTATTTATCATTAATGGACCTACAATCTGCTGATTACAAAAATGTTGGTACTTAATTTCATAAAATTCAAAAAGTACAATTCCTGGATTTAATTAAGAAAATAGGTTCTTAACAATATTTCTAAAACAGTCCCTAGTCATTGAAATATCGACTTCGGAGGATACAGAATTATATAATTTAAGAGAGTGACTCTTAGGATTTTTTCCCATAATTTCGTCGTTTCTGTTTCTTAGAGGCACTCAAGCCACTAGAGCTTAATCATCCTCTGAGGCAGAGCTTTGTAGGATGGCCACAGAAGTAAAGTTTCCGGCAAGCAGACGACGACGCATATGAGTAAAGTGTAGTACCAGAAGAGGAGAATACTACAACTAGAATCAGCAAGCTTGGTCAACCCTCCTTATTCTTTGTGTGGAGTTAATTTGCCCATGCCCTGGCGTTTGATTTGCCGTTCCTGGATAGGGTCATCGCGCTGTATTGTCCGCACGTGGTTAAATCTCCTCCTCCAGCTACCACCAACGTAAACAGGACCGAAGATCGTACGCAGATTTTTTCTCTTGACTGGGCAATTTTAAACTCCACTTTTGGTTTAACCTTCAGCTCAACGATTCATTCGGTTTCTCAGTTTCGTTTATATAAACCTTCAAAAAATGTTCAGTTAAATTTAAAAACCTTCAGTTAAATTTGGACTTTAAGTTAAATGAGAGTGTGCTGCTGTTTAAACCTCAGTTCTGCAGAGACTTGTCTAGTTCACTAACGAACTAGTTCAAAAAACAGCTCTTACAAGTGAACTAGTTCACAATATCATTTTATTTTAGGTTGTTCAGTTAGTTTCAGTAGTTCGGCAAACTCAAGAATACCTTACCCGGCATACATGTATGCTTAGTGTGTGTAGTTATGTATATTCAACAGAATAACTGAACTCGATCGAACTAAACTGAACTAAATTGAGCGCTTTCAATTCAATTCAATTCAATTTTATTTCAGTAGATAATCAGTTATAATTACAATTAATGTTGCAACTAGTGGTTTAGAGGTTTAGGACAATATTTCCTTTACAACTATAATCTTAAAAATATATAAAGACAGGAGAGTGATTTTGAATGTTAATATGAAGTATCAAGGGGAAACTACAAGGAAAACCCCTTATGTGAATCTTAAAAACTAATATTGCACTTGTTTCTGGATAATAAATTCTAACAGACCTAGTTACATTTTTATATTATGAATATTTTATGGTTCTGCAAGTTGTGAAATGAGAAGATTTTCAGAAGTAGAACATTTTATGAAGAAGTTGTTATTAATTTTCTCAGTGAGAAATTCAAGTGTCTTAACGTTGGGGTTGTTATGAAGATCAAAGGTTGAATGGTGCCATGGAAGATTGAGCATCATTTTCAAGATTTTATTTTGGCACCTTTGCAATTTAATTCTGTGAGTACGAGCACAACTACTCCATACAGGAGCACCATATAGTAGAATAGCTTGGAAAATGGATTTAAATAATAAAATTTTGTTATCGTTACTGAGCTTCGACTTCCTGCACACCAATGGATAAAGAATTCTGACAATTTTGTTGACCTTATCAGTCGTATTGCTGACATGTTTACGGAATGTAAGTTTTTTGTCCAATATTATTCCTAAATATCTACAATCGTCTGACCACTCAATGCTTTCTGAGAACATGTTGAGTTTAATACCATTAGGTAAAAAACACGGTTTCCTACATCTTGAAAACCAGACAGCTTGAGTTTTGTTGCAATTTATTTTAATTTTCCATTTACTGAAATATGCTAAATATTGATTTAGAGCATCTTGCAGGGAATTGTATACATCAGCAAATAAAGAGCCAGACGAAAAAATCGCCGTGTCATCTGCAAATATGGCAACATGAATATTTCCACCAAGGCAAGGTATGCCAGATACATATAAATTAAATTTGAGGTACGCCATACCGAATATATTGGGTAGAGGATATGTCTTTATTAATTTTAACGACGTATTCTCTTGAACTAAGAAAGCTCTGTATAATTTTGATAAGCGGTATAGGAAGCTTGAGTTTGAACAGTTTATGACATAAAGCATCGTGCCAAACCGTATCAAAAGCTTTTTCTATGTCCAGGAGAACCAGACCAGTCGATTTTTTTTGTCCAAAGTTTTTAGATATGTGGTTTTTAATACGCAATACTTGGTGGATTGTGTTATGACCAGCACGAAAACCAAATTGGAAGCTTGGTAGAACATTGTTAGCTATTACGAAATTATCAATTTGTTCCTTAATGAGTTTTTCCAAAAGCTTACTCAAACAACTAAGGAGACTAATAGGTCTGTAACTCTCGGGATTATTTCGGGTTCGGCAATAGGAATAACTTTTGCTGTTTTCCAGCAATTGGGAAAATAGCAGTTTCTCAGACAAGCATTAAAATGAAAGTTAAATATTTAATGCCAGCGGGTGGTAGTGCTTTTAAGAGTTTATTGTTTATATTGTCCATACCTGGTGACTTTTTTGGATTTAATCCTTTTATTAGTTCACTAATTTTATTGGTGTTAGTTTGACAAGGATTACAAACTGGAGTTCGGGATAGTTCTTGAATAGAGTCAGCAACCTCAGTCTCAGTGGCTGAATCGCCAAGATGCATGGATATAGTATGGTTCATACTTAACGTATCAGCAAGTATATAAGCTTTCTCTGTTGGAGTTATAAGCAAATTATCATTTAGTTTAAGCGGAGGAATATTCGAGCTTCTATTTTTAATGATTTTTGTTATTTTCCAGAATGGTTTACTTGCCTTCTCAAAAGTAGAAAGTAAGTTATTCCAACGCATATTTCTGAAAGTTGCTATTTGTCTCTCTCAGCGTTTAAGAGCTTCACTTTATATAAAAAGGCATCAATTCTGTAACGAAGCCATTTTTTCTTTCAGCATTACGCAATCTTATATATTTTTAATAAGACATGTACACATGCACAATAATAACAGCATTAACGTCTTAGTGGCGTACAGATCAGGTCCGAAGGTAGAACTCATTAATACCTTGTTGCAACGTGACTTTGACAATACTTTGACATTTTACATATATAACTTCCAAAAGTATGAATCTGTACTTTTCCGTACACCGCTGGCAATGGCCTCAAGGGATACGCGCGCAAATAGGAAGAAGTTCGGAATAGTTGACCCCCAGAGTCAGCAGTTAGCCGTGAAAACTGTGCTAGCTTGGCGTTTGGTTGGATCATTTTCTGTATTTTAACAAACATAAAGAGAAGGCTTTGACCAATGCTAGAAAAGCCCTTACTGTGGCAAGTAAGCTGTTTTTCAGCAGCCAACTTGATACCAGAGTGAAGGTAATCTGCTACATGGCCCTCATAAACCCAGTCATGGTGTATGGTTGTCCCCTGTGGTTCAACGTGAGTCCCTCCCAGATGGAAAAAATGAGGGTGTTCGAGAGACGATGTCATAGGTCATGTCTCCGGTTGTATCGAACACCCGAGTCTGAGTACAAGAAGTACTATCCTAACGAGGTCCTGTACATCAGGGCAAACGTGAAGAGGATAGACAATCTTAACTATAAAGCAGAAGGTTTGTGTGTCTGACCGACAAAGGTTCCGAAACTACACGTGAGCACTACGCTCAACACGCAATCTTCTAAAATTAAGATGCTGAATGTGACGATTTGATTTTTAAGTCGGTACAACATACGGTTCGGAAGTTACGAGCACTTTTTAAACGGGAAAAAAATTCTCAAAATAAGGGTGGTTGCATCAATCCGGTATGAAAGAATTTCAAGTTGCGTGCTCGTGGATATCAACCATCCCCCCGTGTGTTGTAACTTCCATATATACACACACTTTTTTCATACTTTGCCTTGGTGCAACCATTCATTTTTTTCTACGTCTCAATCGAACATATACGAACGACTGGCTGAGTCACCAAACGAAAAGGAAACAATAAACATTTGCGCACTCTTCTTATTTTGTCATACCCAAACTATCTATGCATGTACATATACACAGCTAAACACAACAAATCATTCAATTTTGCTGAAATTGTGAATATTGAACTTTTGAAGGGATTAGCCGATTTAGATAAAATTTCAGAGCTAGACAAATTACATTTTCAATTTTGTTCATGGTTCATGAAGTTTGACTTCAATTTGCACACCAAGTGAACATCGCGCGAAATAAGTCGTTTGACAAACCGATTACCAAAAAAGGACAACTTTATTGTGCGACTGCACTCAATAGACTGACAAAATTCGATAGTACAATATTTAATGATACTTCGCATTTGCAGAGGTGATTGCATGAACTTTATGTGGAGCGGAAGGCTCCCAGACGCTGAGTCGGCAAGTCTGCAGTTCATGCGATCACCTGTGCAATCACATCGATTTTGGTTAATAATTCCGCTGACACTGCATCCGGTAGAGGTAGCGACGAAGTAGCGGCACGTGTAGATCATGATGACTCAAGGGCGAGGTGGGGACAGCCAGGAGACGTAACTCGCGCAGGTACATAGATGGGATTTCCAAGAACTTTTTTTTCTGAATCGCTTGATATCCCTTCACGTTGTGTGTAAATGGTTGAGAAAAAACCGTAATTTCCGTCCGTTTTCCTGCAGCACACATTGATAATTCAAACTTCAACATGTATGCACACAGTTAACGAATTGTACTCATTATGAGTAGGGATGTGAATGAGGGATTGGGATAGGCATCAATGACAAAAGAAAATTCAAATTCTTCTCTGAGTTCTGGTTCGAGCAGTCTTATTATTGTTTTAAATTAAAAAGTGCGGAGTAAACATTTATTCAAAATCGTCTTCAGTGCTTCTACAACGGAACACTTTTCTCCACATTTTTCTTAATAATCACATTATCGCAAAAATGCCGAGGAAAAGGAAAGCTTTTTTTGATCTTCAGCAAGCATGTGTGAAAAGACGGTAAGTTTTATAATAAAAAATAATAGAAAGTTTAATTTTCTGGGCAAATGACAAATGTCTCGAAAAAATTCCCAAAACAATAATTACACCCTCGAAGGTTCCTGGATCATAATCGAGGACCTTTTTTCTATTTTAAACACGCAAAGCCGGGTACGAAATCTAGTTTTCATTAAATTAATAAGAAGTCACATTGCAAGAAGTATGACTTCTACCAACAGTCTGATCTAGGGGCTTACTATCCCAATTATATGTACCAAGACCTGTACCTGAAGCATTCCTCTATTTTGATTCGATCGGCCTGATTCAGTACACGGAAGGATGTCCTGTAATCTACCAGGCTATGCGCCGAACAGTTGACAGGCAACTCCTATGCGAATCGGATGTCGTCCGCGAACACGAAGATCTTCTCCGCCTCAGTAGAGCGATCCCTGCTCGAGACGGGAGAGATTCAATTCAATTCAATTTTTACTTGTATAATTTTATTTTTAATTGTATCTGCAAGGCCTGAATGGCTTGTCTGCAGATGACTAGTCACAAAAATGTTGCAAATATATACGTTGAAATTCAAGTAAAAACAGTTTTGAATACATTACAATTAACAATTAAGAGTTGTTTCAATTTACAGATATTACGCAAGAATAGAATAGATGACGATTTTTGGATTTACAATGACATTTTACATTTTAGTTTTAAGAGTTTAAATATATTTCTTTTGCTTTTTTAACCATGTCTCTTTTTTGTAGGTTGCGTTAAGGATGGTTGGAGTTGTGACCTTAAAAGTCCTTCGACCATACTCATTCCAGTACCTCGGAACTTCACATAGCTGCTGCTGTCGTCGTCTGGTGTTCACCATTTGCTGCGTCTGGGTCCTGTACGTGTTGTCGTCACCGAAGTTGGCCAAGATTTCCAGATTGTATATATGGCTGATGTTGAGCAGACGTGTTGGTTGAACATCTCTGGGGCTTCCTGCTTCTAGCACAAGTTTCTGGAGTCTTCTGTGCACTCTCTGCAGAGATTGCATTTGAGACGCTCTTCCCCACGCCAGAATGCCGTACCTTATGTGAGATTCCACCAAGCCCATATAGCACTGCCTCAGTACTCTTGGTGAGCAGAGTTTGCGCAGGTGGAAAAGGGCGTACGCAGATTGGCACAGCTTATTCTTCAACAACAAGGAGCGGCACTTCTTTTGGTGGTTGCACCAAAACCAGTCTCTGTCACCGCTAGCTTTTCTTAATGATCAGGTAGTTGACCATAGTGGCCAGCTTAGTTGTAAGGTAGATTTTAAGAAAAAAAAAAAGTGAAACAAAAAATCCAAAAAAAATATAAATAAATAAAACAAAAAAACGTGCTCCACAACGTATAAATAATAAACGTTAGGCATATACACAACATATACGCCCTGCTGCACGTGTCCGTACTGTTACGGACATAGTTAAGATTGTATTAAGTCTTATATTAGGGTAAGTAAGTATAAGGTAGCGTGGGTCGCCGTGGCGTAGTGGGTTAGTGCGTCGGCTCCTACGCAGAGGGTGCCAGGTTCGATACCCGAATTTACCACCTTTGATAATTCACGGCTCCGCCTCTTTTGAGTCACTGACAATGCTCAAAGAGTATTCCTGTCTAGAAAAAGCTTCTCATCTTCGCCGTTCGGAGTCGACATTAAACTGTAGGTCCCTTCCACTCGTCATAGAACAATAGCATGCCCAACGCGAGTGGTTGCTGAGAAGCTAGGCCCAGGTCCGCCTCGGACTGTCGCGCCACCCATATTATTATTATTATGTATGTGGGAAAAAAATCTTTAAAATACTTTAATTCAAAGCAATAACAAAGTAAATTTAAAAACAGCCGTAGGAACTTTGATTTAACTTACTTTAATTGCACGTTAATCATTCAATCGATATTTACGTACAAAAAATGTAGTAATGAGGGTGGGTTCAACGGACCCACGACTTTAGTTATGGGTTAAGTCGTGCATGGTTTAATCTGTAGGTCAAAACGTTCACGTCAGCCTGTATTTCGGCGCATAAAATTTTGTCTTTCCAGTCCAATTTTCAAGTGCTGCACAACCGTTGACTGTGATGTTTTGATCGTCATTATTTTTGAAGATGGTGTTTCTTTCAGTATATCCATGCGTAAGCAGTATGTAAACATTACTCCGACAGGAGTCTAATGAAACTTACCTCAAAACAATAGAGAACTGTCAAATCAACTGTCCAAAAAATGTTGTTAATTTGAAGTTCCCCGATTGATTGCTGCCTTTCATACTTGACGTTTGTATGGTGCTCCCAGCAATCAAAACCAGACGGCCTTACGTCTCCAATATTATGTTCTGTACCACGGATGCTTATTTTAATTCTCAAAATAGGGAGCCCCGATGATGCCAAACCAGCTCACAGTCGTTGATGATATGAGCAAATGTTTCTACACAAAAAATCCGGATACAACCACTGACAGGCTGCTTCTTGTCGACACAGCCCTCTTTGCAGTTTCATTAGGGGCACGTGTTAACCAATTTACAGTCAACGAGACTCTTTTCAAAAATCAGTCTCTTAAATATACCACACACATACGGAATGAACCTTGCTTTGTGCGAAGCCAGTTGGCTCACCCTCACGGAAATCCTGGCGTAATTAAGCTCCATCCTCGAAGGTCATGGTGCACATGACAAATGTCTCGAATTCCCAAAACAATAATTACACCCTCGAAGGTTCCTGGATCATAATCGAGGACCTTCTGCTCCAAATGTCTCCACAGAGGGCAGCCATTAGTAATCAACACGCCTCGCGTGGATCTAAATTAACACGTGAACATGTATGCCGCTCTCCTGCGAGCGACACGCACTCAGTGGGGGGCGCCTTCGCCACACGTATCCATGCCTTGATTGAATTATAATTATTTGCCCCCACAAACGGGGCCATTATTTGTGCACCCCCTGTGATGACAAATTTGATTGAGCGTCGGTTGTTCCACCCCACGAATGGCTTCATTTGACCTTCCCACTCCCGCCCGCAACACCCAAGTCTTTGTCTGACATCCGATATTGAAATGTGTGCTCTGGCCTTCACGATGACGTTCGTTGCAGTCTCCCCTGGCGAGGGACCCTATCAAAAGAGACCCCAATCTTCTGCCAAAATCGCCGACGTAATGGGAATCGATTTTCAGCACTCAGACGGATGAATGGTCGCCTTGGCGATTGAAACCGGAGTGATTTCGTTTGAGAACGATGGAGTCGACCTCAGCAGACGGCGAGGCGTGGCGGCGTCGGCGGCTGTGGTGTCCCCATGGCTGTTTGCATAGTCCACAGGTCGAAAGATAAGAAGTCAACCTCGCTTCAAGCGAGGATTACGAATGGCAGAAGCATACGAGATGTATCGCCTTGGGGGAAAAACGATGAAGACACCCAAGGGGTCGACGACGCTCTCACGACCACCCGGATTGCGAGGAATCCCGTGAATAGAATTCGATCCAACAAACAAGTCGCAAGTTGCAAGCTGCGACCCCCGTCCTCGGAGAGGAAGATTTCAGAATCAGCGGTCGGAATAATTACACTCCGAAAGCAATTAGATGAAATCTGTGCACACAGCTCCTGTGCGATTGGACAGAATTCAATTATCCCCCGAAAGCACTCAAGCTGCACCGTACTCTCCTCGTTTTCACATGTGAATCCACTAGACTGCCACCGCATCGTGGCCCGGTTCAGTCCTAGTGAGGAAGGCGCTGGCTTTTACGTTGACATTTTGGCCGCAAATTCCCAAAGTGATTATCGCATTTTGCGGAAAGAGTCGCATCAGCTTTGCAGGCAAATTGCAATCTATTGATGGTTAGAGGGAGGGGAAGGTATTCCTGCTGGCGGTGCCCTCATTATGTGCAGCGGAACGTGTTAGAAGGTCCTGTAGAGCTGCGTTCATCCTGGCTTCCATTGTCCGGTGCTTGATGGTATTTGCTTTTGTGTTTCGATTAAATTTACGTAAATACTACAAGATTTGATGTCTTTTAAAAGTTTAGTTTTCCAGACCTTGCAGATAGTGTGTAAAAAAGAGAGAAAAGAGAAAGAAAAGAGAAAACAGAAATAAATAAATAAATAGATACTTTAAATATTAGATTAAGTAAGAAAAATAATGTCTAAGCAAGGATGCCGTTATCGGAAAGATACAGAAAAAGCTTTTTCTAAAAGATGGCACATGATTCCATTACCTGCAGTCCATGTGGATGTTAATTCCAGGCGCGAATTGGAGATACAAAAAAGGATCGCTCTTCAATGCAACGATCGAATGAAGGTACATGTTCGTTTGTTGCACGCTTACAATCGGAGTCAAGACAAGGAAACACGGAACAATTAAACAAAATGTAAGGCATTACGAGCGTTTTAACTAATCTTATTTTCACGACGTGATACAAGTATCCAGTGGATACAAGGATCGGACAGAAGCCTGCCGGGACGAGAACGGACAACTAGTAATATAGTCGCAGTCGATACTGAGAATTTGGAAGAATCATTTCTGCAGACTGCTAAGCGGCGATGATAACACGAATACCGCTGTCAGGCAGAATGTTCCACTCAATATGGACGATAAACGACGAGAATTCCGTCCCCCCGACCTAGACGAAGTCAAGATAGCGAAGCCTAACAAAGCTGCCGGTGCGGAGGACTGTCCGCTGAAATCCTTAAGGCAGCTGGAGATGATCTGGTTGGGCGCATGCACAAGCTCATTCGTAAGATATGGTCGGAGGAAAGCATGCCCGACGAGTGGGATCTTACTATCGTTGCCCGATCCACATGAAAGGAGGCCCCTTCAACTGCGCCAACTACCGAGAGTCTCTCAGCATCGCCTATAAGATCCTCTCTGCCGTTTTGTGTGAGCGCCCGAAACCATTCGTCAACAACCTGATAAGTCCTTATCAGTGCGGTTTCAGGCCTGGGAAGTCCACCATGGACCAGATTTTCATACTATGGCAGATCTGGAGTCCCATGAAATGCAAGTCGACACCGACCAACTTTTTGTCGATTTCAAGGCCGCATGTGACAGCGTGCGTAAGGACGAGCTATACAACGCCATGTCTAGTTTTGACATTCCTGCCAAACTCGTCAAGTTGTGCAGGATGACGATGGAGAACTCTCGATGCTCCATCAAGGTCGGTAACGAACTCACCGAGACCTTCAATGTCAGAAAAGGTCTTAGACAAGGCGACGCGCTGTCATATGATTTCTTTAACATCATCCTGGAAAAGATCGTGCAAGACTCACACGCCAACACTAGAGGCACGATCTTCCAGAAGTCCGTACAACTGTTAGCATACGCGGATGACATTGACGTGATTGGTCGAACACAGCGAGCCGTCAATGATGCGTTTGCTGGCATTGAGGCGGAGGCGGCTAAAATGGGTCTAGCGGTGAACGAGGGCAAAACGAAGTATATGCTGTCATCAAGAAAGGACACACAGCATCGACGTCTTGGACAGAGCGTCAAAATGGGCTAACTTCGAGGTAGTCAAGGACTTCGTCTACCTCGGCTCCGCAGTACAAGCATCAGTACAGAGATCCAACTCTTGCCAACCAGTGTTTCTATAGGCTCAAGAGGCAATTGAGTAATAGAGCCATCTCTCGAAGGACCAAGCTGACCTTATACAAGACCTTGATCATCCCAGTCCTGCTGTACGGCGCGGAGGCATGGACAATCTCAAAAGCGGATGAGGAAGTCCTTGGTATCTTCGAGAGAAAAGCTCTGCGTGCGATCTTTGGCCCTGTTTGCGTTGACGGTTACTGGAGGAGAAGATTCAACCACGAACTGTACGGGCTGTACAGCGACATGAGTCCAGTCAGGCGTCTACGGATTCAACGTCTAAGATGGCTAGGCCATGTAGAGCGTATGGACAACTCAGCTCCGGCCCGAAGAGTCTTGGACTCCGAACTCGTGGGACAACGCAATAGAGGACGCCCGCGTTTAAGGTGGCGCACCCTCAACCAACTTGGCGTGCGACACTGGAGACAGCTAGCTAGAGACCGTGCTAGCTGAAGAGGCTTGTTGGTTGAGGCCCAGGTCCACCCCCGGACTGTAGCGCCAAATAAAGAAATAAGAAGATACAAGTAGTTTGTCGAGTAACGCAATCTACGAAGTCCGCCATAAACTTTTTTCAGCACGTCGTGTAGAGTTAATATGAAAACCGAGATATTTAACAGAATTTCCGATAGCAACGGGATTGCCATCTAGAACAACAGGTGGAAAATCATACGGGCAAGTCTCATTATTGGAAAAAAACGATGCAAACTTCATTTACTTTATCTTCATTTACCCTGGCAACACAATCTTCTGTAAGACCAATAGCACGTGATAAATATATATTAATATCAGCATGGTAAATGTGAATTTTGAAATTCTTAGTAACACCTGTGATTTCATTGTTATAGAGGGAGAACAGGAGTGGGCCCAGGACAAAGCCTTGTGGAACACCTTTCAAAATTACTCTAGGGTTTGAGTAGCCAAGCTCAGTGGCGACCGATTGTACTCTATCTCTTGGATAACAGCTTAGTTGCTTGACGGAAGAATGCGAAAAATTTAAGCTGTTTTTAGTCCTTGTGTCGGATTTTGAGCTAAACCGCTACGGATGGTTCCTTAAAGCGAGAAGTTAGTGATGTTGCCTACCTATTCGATGGGAGTTCAAAATCCGACGGCATTTGGTTCTTTGGCAACCGCCCTCCGCCCACTAAAAGTGCATGCAGTCACCTCTGCAAACCGAAGATTAAGCGGAAAGTAAAAATATTGTACTATTCATTGTCATTCCGATCGCAGACCAATAAAAATTGAATTTTTTTAAATGAACTATGAAGTCGTTGAGATTACTCGTGCAATTTTTAAATGCCTGCTTGAGGTTTCAGTAACTTACTTATTTACTTAGCAGACCGGCGCACAGTGGTGCACTTTGTATGGGAGCGCGGCAATTACTCTGTAAAATCTAATCCATTCCATCGATTTTAATGAAAAAGTGGTGCGAGTGTTCCTCAAAAATTAAGATATAAAATCTGTTAAATTTAAAAATAAAAGCTTGTTCTTTGATGCGGAAGAAAGCTTTGTAATCTTGTCTATTGATGTCTTGAACAAGGCTATAAAGCGCTTCATTGCTCAATGGAAGTAAATCTTTTGGTCTTAGTTTAGACCTTAAATTTGTGCTCCAGATATTCGATCATATGTGAGCTTACGATTAGTACCATCTTCATTAGGTCAATTTAAAGGCCAGCAGAGCTAAACATATTGTCACACTTGAAAGGTTCTTGCGGCCAAAGTGGTCTGCAGGCGTTACACCATGAATAGAGCACGCTTCCAGCTTTTGGAAGAACTAGGTCTCCCTAGTTGCAGCCTCTTGAAACTTTCCTTCTACTGTCCAACAAACATTAAGACATCCTTCTTTGAAAACGATAAATGGTTCGGGACCCTAAAAACATCTGACTGCTGTCCGGTAAGTCTTGCGGTGTGCTTTAAGGTTTGAATCTTTTCCAACATTTTCGGCCAGCACCTACTTCAAGACACAATCTGAGAGCTGACAAGAAACGCACGAATGAACCATTCAACTGACACTACGCCACCTATTAAAAGTTTTTGAAGAAGTTGGCTTATAATCCAATCCCACATGGTGGAGCGAATCAGAGGAGGAAGTTTACTGTAAGTAGCTCCATTAATTGGATGTCAGGCGAATCGGAAGGATGAATGTAAAAGCAAACAACGTGCACGCATTCACATCCTTGCATCAGAACGACGGTGAAGGAGTGAATAGTTTAAACGGAAGAACGGGAAATTCTTTGAATGGCTCGATCTTTTCCAAAGAATTCATGTGAAATGCGACGACAGGATTTGGCTGCGGAAAACTTTAAGCTTATGTGGAGCACTGGAATGCAAACTTGAGAAGATTTGCGGAAATTAACTCAGTTGGTTTTATGTGCTGCTGTGTTGGACTGAGTTCCTTGGCAGGAAGTGGAAGTTAGGAGGGGGATCTAAGTTGCATGACTCTCTGCTTGATGCTTTGAATGACTCTAGCATGTATGACCACGCCTATACGGATGACGTAGATGTACTGTCTGCCAGATAGGTGCAACGACAACAACACGCTCAGAACGACTGGATGGCGTTGTTGGTTGAGTGCCCTTCTCTGGTTAGCGGGGTCCCCGGTTCGAATCCCAGTGAAAGTAAAGGTAATACGCTTTTACCTGGTTTTCAAAACCAGTTGACGTTGGGACCAACGCACTATCACTGGAATGGTCAATCAGTGGTAGTAGTCTGACTAGGGGTATCACAATGGACCAACATGGTTTAAGTGTGCTGATGAATGCACTAGCAGCCCTCCTACCTAACCTACCTAACCTAGCAGCTCCGATGAAGATGATGATGAGAGCAACTAATTTCAAACATACTAGAAAACTTCAAATATGTTCACAAATAAATAATTCTAAAAATTGCTTATCTGTTATTTAGGTTTTAAGGTGATGGTGGGCGTAAAATGTGTTAGTTTCTTCAAAATATTTTGGGAGGTATTTGTGGGAGGCATTTTATTGTTCTTCTCGGTCAAGTGGTACTTTAGTTAGATATGAAGGATGGATGAGGTGGGATATATGCCCCTTTTAACAGACCATATATGGTTACAGGTCCTAAAAAAAAATAATAGCATCAAATTTATACTATTTACAAAGAAAAAAACCATAGTGTGGCGGTACCAAGCGCCGCAGGAATACAGTTACGCTAGGTTTGCAAAATAACACATTGCGTCTCAGCCAAAGGACTGGTGCCAGTGCGTCACGCGACATATCCCTAAGACTGGGGTCACAGCAAATATTGTGCTCAAGAACCTCGTAACTTCAGTGCGTGTTGTACCAAAGACCACATCTTATAAGACGGAAAATGGCCTTGAGACTGCAACCCTTGATGTGGATATCAAACGGGGGGAGATTCAGCAGGGCATCAAGGGCAGAGCCAGGCGTACTAGGGAAGATGCATATGCTGCCTTAAGGACGACTGCAGTATTTACGTGAAAGCTTGTTCCACCAAACGACCGATGCATAGGGGAGAAGGGGCCTTATCGTAGCCGTGTAGATCCAGATGGATCTTTTTGGTTATCGACCCCAAGACTTACGGAGAATTGCCAGCGCCTTGGCGATTTTCTACTCGATGTGGTTTTTCCGGTGAAGTTTTATATCGAGAGTAATATCCACATAATTGGCTTCATAGCATAAGCGGATGGTGACGCCTTTTAGTTTCAGTTGGATCAGACCAATCTATATCCTCCTCCTCGGGAAGCGAACAACCACTGTTTTGAGAGTGTTAGGTTAGGTAAGGGGCTGCTACTGCATCCATCAGCACACTTAAACCATGTTGGTCCGTTGTGATACCCCTAGTCAGACTACTACCACTGATTGACCATTCCACTGATAGTGCGTTATATAAATAAACAAGTGATCAAAATATTCAGTAACGCAATAAGTCAATCTGGTAGACGGCTTTTAGCCAAACTTACAGTATTGTAATTATAAAATAAATGAAGTGAAATTAAGTTACTGTAAACTAACAGCTCTATTAATCAAAACACGCTATCCGCTCTTTCAAATATGTTTTAGCTAGGATACGGAGAGTGAATATATTCGCTTGATAACTTTTGTTATTAATAAACATATTTTATCTCTATATTAGCAGTCCACTCTTTATAGTTCACTGCACGGCAACACTTCACCAAATTGTACTAAACATTCTAGTACATCTGTCATATTCCATCAGCTGACACTGACGTGCGCGAAATTTGTTTATGTTATTTATCGAAATGTGTGTATATTGTTTGTAAAAATGTAAGGACCATCACAAAAGAAAAAAAACATACAGAAAATGGGAGCATCGCTGATAAGGTCTGATTCCAGTGAGTAAAATGTGAAATCGGGGTTTTCCAAATGCCAAACATTCTCTCAATAGTATTTCGAGTTGAATTATATGCGGCGTTATAATTTGCTTCGCTCGACGAAGATGGACATTTGTATAAAGGTGGTTGGTGCACCTAAAAGACGTCCTGGAAACTCAGCTTCTTCTGTGCGTTCTTTTACTCTACTTTCATTGAATATCCCAGAATCATGAGTGTTTCCACGCCAGTGCGCAACAATATCAATTATTTTACGACGGTCATACCAAAACGACCTGTGTATGAATAGAGTGGTATCCTTTTCGTCTTTGTATTCGTATGTGGGTATAAGCAATTGCTAAAAGATGCCGCGTATTCGCTTAAAACATTCCATCACAGCTATTTGCGCCGATGTAGTTTAGGGCATTGTGATGAAATTTCGACATTTCGATGCAAAAGCCTGTGCTACTCTTGCACTTATATTGCTCAGGGTCACCTGGCCGTCGTCTTGAATCTGCAAAAGAATTAAGATATTAAGATATAATTTGATTTATTACATCTTTACCTCATAACGACCCTAATAACGTATTGCAGCTATCACTTGGATATGACTGGAGATTGACTGATTCTGTCGCCTTCTAAATCATCTCTTACGAGATAAAATTCAGCTTCTTTTAGTTCATCCATGAGGTTGATACGATCTTTGTATATTTTTGATCATTTGATGATTTCAGCATCACTGAGTCTATCCATTCGATTTAGGAAATCGATAAAATTTGAGGACATTTTGTGAATTTCCTTGAAAACCTTAAAAGCTTTAAGGTATAGAACAAAGGCAGTTCACAAATTAATCAGCATACACACATTTGACACAATTTACCTTATTCGGTAGACCAATTTTTCAATTACCAATATTTTACGAACAACTTTGTAGAGCAGAGGTCGATTATAAAAAAAATTAGTTATTTCTTGATGCCAAACGAAACTTTATTTGTCAATTTCGACAGCCAACTACTTGTGATAAATAGTTATCCGCTTTTTATTTGCCGAATTCGGTGAGTTAAATTATCCACTCGTTATCACATGCCAGTTAAAGCTAACACGCGTTGATTAATACGAATTGCGAGTTAACATATGTGTTAGTACTAATTCGTTGCTATTTCATGTTTATTAATAGGGCTATAAGCAATAGGCAAGAAATTAAACAAAAAACTAGAAGGATAATTCATTCGAACACGATGAATTTGATTCACTTAATGCAACCGGTGTTTTAGATTTCTCTTGATGTTAAATGTTTGCTGTTTGAGATGTCATCCAACGGTAAATACCGTTTCCAGGAATTTATTTTTGCAGAACGTTAAGATCTGAGGTTTTACTCGTCGTTTGATAGCAAAATTTTGCCATTTGGACGACTTTGGTTTTTGAATTAAGTTCCTCCAGATACGCATAATAACACACTGTGCGACGTGCGTACTGACTCTGGACTTCAGGAATGGGAGGGATAGCATTGGACTCTATATCTCGTTAAATTTGCGTCAGTTCCAAGCGCAATCCTAATTCGATCGATCCTAATGGCCACGAATTATACTGCGACGAAGGGGCGAAGTACTTGCGTCTCTGGCGACAACTAAGCTTAAAGCTTCGATCTTTTTGACCGGATCTTTGTTGCTGACGTGGTGGGGGCTGATGATGTGGGCTCGTTAGCACTTCCTCCGGGGAAAAGAAATTTCAAAAAATGTACCTGTTTTGACCAGTTTTCGAGTCTAAGTGGCATGAGTTGGATTCTGGAAAGACCTGAGAAATGTAGATCAGAGGGCAAAGCTGTCGAATACTAAATTGGCAAGACCATCGAATCTATCGTGTTACCAGAGGACGCCTGTCTTCCGCTGATTTATCGACATGCAGTTGGTCCCAATTTATGCAAAAGCAAGGACCTCTGGTAAAAGGAGAGCATGAACAGGACTCCAACGACTGAAATAGTGCAATAATTCGGAGACAAAACAACAGAAGTTGCTTCTTCGTGAATTTAAGACTTTTTCCACTCCCCACAAGCCAAGACCTTTACCAGCCTTCAGTCACTCTCTGACTTCCCCCACCTTGACCACACTCAAAACTATCCCGCAAGACTCAATGCATCAACTCTCCTTCACAGCTGCCACCATTTCCCCAGTTCCGTCATGCTTCAATGGGTTTCTTAATCGATCTTCGCCGATTTGACATGCAGATGAAGAGCTGCTTCTGCCCCCATTGAGCCACTCTTCGGCCGCGGGGTCGCACACGAAACCAATCGGGCTCTTCACGGGGCTAATTCGCATTCGCTTTCCTTAGCCGTCATGACAGATCACGATAATTACGTGATCTCCTCGCGAAAAAATTTCAAGATGAGGAAAAAATCGTTTAACTGCAGTTCAAGGCGTAATAAGACATGCGGAGAGACAGAGAGAGAGAGAGAGAGTGATGTGCTTGTGGGATTCATGTGAAAGGTGAATGGAGGAACCCGATGGCGCCGAATGGCAAAGGTGCCCAGCGGAAGTTGGCGAACCGCGCTGTGGCAACAAGTTCCACTGTTCGTCTGCGCTATGAGCCGACTAGACGCGACGTCGCGGTTGCGACCGACGTTCGCCTCAGAGGGGAAGTAAAAGTTGAATTTATTGTTTGAAGTCAGCGGTTACGTCAGAGTCGTGATGAGGGCAGCGAATTTGGACGTATGGCGTCATAAAATGATGCATGAGCAGCGATGTTTTGGGTGGCTGGTGTGGCACCAAGCTCCTCTGGACTGGGACTGGAGAAGGGAGAGCGCTTGTCGGCGTTGAATAATGATTTGCTTTTGACCCGCTAACTGTTTGGTAACAAAGAAGCGAACACATGCGCGTGGGAGGATGAGCGATTTTCGAATGTTGTCATTGAGAGAAATGATTGATTCGTGCTTCTGCTTAGCTTCATTTAATGCTCAACTCATTGATGAAACGCACAAGGTTATGTTCTACTTCGGCACTGACACGACTGAAGGCACAAATGACAAGTGAACGCGGTGACAAAAGATCACGTCTGTCAAACTTGAGAGCAGCTCGAACAATCGGGACCGCCAACGCAAAATGGAAAAAAATAACTTCCTGGTGCGAGATTGAGAACTTACAAGACTTCACTTCATCTACTTCCTGGAAAGATGACACTCTATCCGAACTGACGGACTTTCTGAATTTGCGGACTCTTTCTTCTTGGGGCGCTGCAGGGCGGCCCGCACTCAACATGTCGCTCCGGACGTCACGATATCTCCGAATTTGAAGGCTCCTCCTTTTAGACTTTCCGAGATGAAATAAAAATATATAAAAAATAAAATAAATTACGAAAAATGACATAAAATTCCCCAATTGTCCGGATTTGAAAGCTCTACGAGATTTAAGAACATCAAAGCTTTTAAAGTGCTCGAAGTTTTAGAGCCCCAGAGTTTTCAAACTGTTCAGTCTTCTTGCGTTTTTAGGAAACCCGAAAAGTCATCTCGGGTCTGGAAAGATCACCTGTGCAGACCATGATCTGGTAAGATCACCTATGCAGACCATGAGCCACTTTGAGGACCCATATACCACAGCGCCGTACGGCAGAATGTTCCACTAACTCAGGACGATGATCGGCGAGAATTCCGTCCGCCGGACTTAGACGGGGCCAAGGTAGCAAGCAATATTAAGACAAAAGTCTAACAAAGCTGCCGATCCGCTGAAATCTTTAGGGAGCTGAAGAGGAACTGTTTGGACGCATGCACCAGCTCATCTGCACTGAACCAAAAATTGTACGTAATATTAATGAACAGCGTTCGCTAAAGTCATTTTCGTTGCCTCAACCAACCCTTTCATTAGCTCAACGAACTATTCGTTAATATTACGAATAAATTTACAAATAGATGAACGTAGTTTAATGTACGATTCGTTGACTCAATGAACTAACGTTCATTAAAATTTAGGTCTCTGCAAGCATTTCCCAATGAAATCGTACGTTTCGCCAATGAAAGGGTTGGTTGAGCCAACGAAATTTGTCACTGCTTCTAAGCGCGCGATAGTGTATATAAACGTTCTTCTTCAGTTGTGATTTGTTTTGAATTGTGTGGCGACGTCATCATCACCATACTTTTTTTTAAAAGGAAAAATACCAGGTTTGTACACATTTCTGTATTTTTCAATGTATTAGGAAGATTAATATCACATCAACAGAAATACTCCCTACCAGCAGCAGAATACCAGCAATTATGTACTATAGTTAATAGTAATGTAAAAGTAACGACAAATTGAGTACCCATACGTATTCGTTACTTCTTGAATGAATATTCGTTACTTTAATATCGGTACTAAAAATTGATATTTTTGTATTAAAACTGAGACTTCTGATTCTTCTGATTTTTCGTGGGTCGCCGTGGCTTAGTGGGTAAATGCGTCGACTCCTACGCAGAGGGTGCCAGGTTCGATACCCGAAATAACCACCTTTGATAATTCAGGGCTCCGCCTCTTTTGAGTCACTGACACTGCTCAAAGAGTATTCCTGTCTAGAAAAAGCTTCTCAACTTCGCCGTTCGGAGTCGTCATAAGACTGTAGGTCCCTCCACTCGTGAAAGAACAATAGCACGCACAACACGAGTGGTTGCTGAGAAGCTAGGCCCAGGTCCGCCTCGGATTATCGCGCCACCCATATGATAATTATTATTATTGTACCTAACTAAAGCTTAATGTAACAACAATAATGTATATTTTATTATTTCAAAAGCAAAAGTAAGAAAAAATAGTTATTTATTAAAATATATTGGGGCTAGTTACTGCGACGAAAAACTGAGGAAATCCAAAAACGTGCCGGGTGGGTGGGGTGGGTGGGGGGGATTCGTTATTGGGTTAACATAAAATAATCAAGTTCCAGTAACGAGCCCGGCCAATTTTCAACCAAATATTAAAATACGGCATTTTATAGATAGACTTTTTACTAATTGCATTTCTTGTTAATATTTATTCAAGTATATCAATTCCAAGATTTGCTATAAAAGTTTTTACAAATGGAAAGAATGCCATATGAACTGTAAGAGTCTGTTTAGGTAAATTTTCACAACCAAGACAATGTAACTTTTGTCCGACCATCCTAGATTGATCGTCTTAGATTCAAGATCAGATTAGATATTTATAAAACCCCGTCATGGACACGCGAACTTTTGATGTTTACTTGTAAAGACAATTATTTTTTCCGAAATTTAAATGTCCTCTCTTATGCTGTTTCGTACAGAATCATTATGAATAAGGATACTTTATAATTATGTTTTTTCTTGTACTTTTTTAACGTGTAAATATAAATAATTTTATAATAAACATTTCAAATAAAATTCAATTTGGAGCTATGATTTTTTCACTCCATCCGTTGATTACTCATTCAAAAACCATTTGATCCATCAACAAGAAAAGAACGCACAAGGACACACAAAGAAAATACAACGTTATTTATTTTAGTTAACTTTGTATGTTTTTGCCAGCTTTTGTAGGAACAGGAGGGGCTCGGTACTGGCTCATGTCTCACTGTGTACTTTATTTAAATTTATTAAAATTGATTTATTAATTGGGTCGCCGTGGCTTAGTGGGTAAATGCGTCGAGTCCTACGCAGAGGGTGCCAGGTTCGATACCCGAATTAACCACCTTTCACATTTCACGGCTCCACCTCCTTCGAGGCACTGACAATCCCCAAAGAGTATTTATAGAAAAAGTTAATTATAGAAAAAGCTTCTCAAACTTTGCCGTTCGAAGTAGGTCCCTTCCAAGCGTGAGAGAACAATAGCTCGCACAACACGAGTGGTTGCTGAGAAGCTAGGCCCAGGTCCGCCTCGGACTGTCGCGCCACCCATATTATATTATTATTATTAACTAAGTCACCGCAATGGTTGTCTGCTTGTAAGACTTCCAATCCGATGTGAAGTGAATGCTGGTAGAGTTGTTTTTCAAATGACCTGGGTAACATTTTTTTTTGGCGCAAGGAAGTTGAAGTTGCGTCACTAATGTTGAATTCACTAATGTTGAGTCTTAATTTCTACGACAAACGCTCTTGTTAATGTTCCCTCCCGAATGTAATTTGACAAGTTTTTCTAGACAGTTCATACTCTTTGTCAGTAGCTTAAGAGAGATGGAACAATGAATTATGAAATTGTTCGTCTTGCCGAGGATTGAACTTTGACAGAGTGACAGTTCATGTGCGTAGAAGTCGACACACATGTTCACCACGCCACGGTGACCCACAAACGACAACAAGTAATAAATTAGGATCTTATGAAATACCCGTAATCTCGTCAGCTACAGACTTCTTGGATGAGGCCCTGTCACCCTCTTAACCCGCACTATGCCATGCGCAGAAGGACATCTGAAGAAACTACATCCACTGAAAAACTTTAATCGTATATTGCAAAATGCAGAGCGCGTCCGCCGCCTACCACGAATCGTTATGACACCCACATCTCGGCTTTCAAGGGCTTTTAGAGGAAAACGACTATGTTGAAAGCCACTTGCCAGGCTGTGGCTGGCACAAGTCTTCAAATTTTTTATCAACGGAAGCAGCTAAGGCCACGAAAAGACAGCTGCCAAATGAGTTCTGCCACTTAAGTTCTGAAGATAAATCGATTTGAAATCACGAGCCTTTTTCTGTGGGGTGTGTCTGCTCTTTCACAGCGATAACCTCCGATTGCTGATAGCAATAGATTGAGACGTTGTGACCATGATATCTCCGTGAAGCGTGGTCATGGCAGAGATTTTCATTCATTGTCATCACTCTGAGGGTTAATTGATAGGAGTTAAAAGACGATGTGAACTTGCTGAGTCTTGTTTGAAAAGTGTCCCCAAGATCACCATGCACCTACTAGAGAGAAATAGACAATTTTAAAGCCGAAATAACAAATTCGAAAGGTTCAAGACCTGAAAAACTGCGCTTATTTTCGCAGACAAGCACTGGGGCATTGTGGCCCACCAAAACATGGCCAATCAACTCCGATCATGGCATCACCCAAAGCAACACAACCTGACTCTCCAAAGGCCATAAATAAGATCAGGTAGGAGGTGAATACTGTTGTAAGCCAAGTCCCACCTAGGTCCTGCTAGAACCAATATGATGTCCCTTGGAATATAGCGTCCGCTTTACTCCCTCTTCACACCAGTCGTGTTCATGTATTGTTCAGCCATCCTGATATGCTTATGAATCTAAAAAGAGGTTCCAGTGGATGGAGTGTCAGATCAATATGTCTTAAAAGAAATGAGCCTATAAGAGCAAGAGTGGCCTACGCCGAACAAATTAAAATTATGGTGATCGCCACAATAGAGCTCTGAGAGCCTCGAAAGTTGTAATTTTCGTCATTTTCGGGGTGGACCTGGGTCTCAACCAACAAGCCTCTCCAGCTAGCACGGTCTCTGGCTAGCTGTCTCCAGTGTCGCACGCCAAGTTGGTTGAGGTCCTTCTCCACCTGGGTGCGCCACCTTAAACGCGGGGGTCCTCTGTTGCGTTGTCCTACGGGTTCGGAGTCGAAGACTCTTCGGGCCGGAGCTGAGTTACCCATACGCTCTACATGGCCTAGCCAATTTAAGCGTTGGATCAAATCAAGTTCAAATACATACAAATTTAAGTAAATGCTTGTAATTGAGTATTTATAATAAAATACATATTTTATTTGTGCATTAATAACCAAAGTAACTTGAACTTTGAATTGAAACTTGAAACTGTCAAATGAAATTAGCTGTGCGTTGAAGTATTCATTGGGTCATCACCAGAAATGAACTATTACAGACTATTATTTGATCGACTTCTACCTTTCTTGCCCCTTAAAATTGTTGACAACTGTTTTTTATAACGTGTTCTTAAACCAAATGGCCCAACCAGAGGACGGCATTTACTTTCATGAATATCTGTCAAAAAGGCACTCAAACTCGGCGATGGACTAGGACTTCATTTCTGGTCATCCGCTTGATTCAGGTACTTCACCTTGAAGGGATGTTTTAAGGCTGCTCAAGTAAAGTATTCTATGTGCCGGAGTCTTTAGGGTGAGATGGGGCATTATTCAGAACAAAAAGTGCTTTGAATGGCTTATTTTAACACTCTGTCCGGACTGTTGAGAGTGTCCGGACTAGCGAGGCTGTATTGTACTCGAATGAGTGCTTCTCAAAGAGTGAACTTCTCAAAGGTTTAAACAATGGCTTGCACACGACATGTGGGTCGCCGTGGCGTAGTGGGTAAATGCGTCGACTCCTACGCAGAGGGTGCCAGGTTAGATACCCGAATTTACCACCTATCATAATTCACGGCTCCACCTCTTTCGAGTCACTGACAATGCTCAAAGAGTACTCCTGTCTAGAAAAAGCTTCTCAAATTCGCCGTTCGGAGTCGGCATTAAACTGTAGGCCCCTTCCATTCGTGAAAGAACAATAGCACGCACAACACGAGGGGTTGCTGAGAAGCTAGGCCCAGGTCCACCTCGGACTGTCACCCATATTATTTTTATATTGCACATGACGTAAACAAAGTTTTTGGTTTAATTTGCCGAGTACATTTTTGAACACGTCCATAAATACCCGCCATTGTGGCAGCATTATCATAACTCTATGCACGGAAAATATTAATGCCAGGGCTATCTTCATTGAGTTGCGTTAAGATACCTTCGGTAAGTTCTTTGGCAGTCTTTCCAGATATATTGAAAAAAGTCGTTTGGTGTCCAAAAATCTACAGATAATCTTGTAGACTTGATTACATCCACTCAGCACTCATTCTGTGCACTCTTAAATTGGCTCTTAAATTTGTTAGATCCTATTACTATCGGTACAACCAAAACAGTAAAGCGAAGCAAATGTTATATTTAAGGAAGTTCTGTGACATCATTGGGTGATAGGAAAAAGAGCACATGCTTAATATTAGTTTGTTTAAGGAAATGACGTTTAATGGGTGTTCAAATGTAGCCTCCACTTTTTGACCATCCTTATCCATTTGAGTCTGTGAATCCCACTGTACCTTATACTTTGTTATATACCACGAACTCATCCAAAAACCAGTAACAATTGATTATTAGTCCAACCAAACTTTGTTTGCGCGTTGAAGTCAAACTAATACTCTGGCTAGCTGTCTCCAGTGTCGGCTATTCGTAGTTCCTCTCATATTATACGGCTGTGAAAAATTTTCAAATATGGACTTTGAATGTTCTCACTCATTTCAAGCCAAGCTGCTCGCCGTCATTGATCGACGTCATGTTAACCAATGACAAGAGCTTGGTGAAATCTTACTTTGAATGTTCTCACAAGTTAAACGTTGCTTTCAACAATTGTGCACGATATATTTTCACTCTGGATCGGTATGCGTTTAATGGCTAATTTTGAAATTGATCTCACATTAAATATTTATTTCACTTTGATTTTCTAGTGTAGTACTTGCTTAATAATTTACTCTCTCTGTACCATATTTGCCATTTCTCTTTTTCTCTCCGCCTGTAAAGGAATTACTTCAGTTCTCTTTAATCACTGTCTCTATCTCTTTTCCTCCAATACATATTGTCCTTACTTGATCTTTTCCTTCCATACTGTCTCACATCATGAACATCCTTGACAGAAATCTCAGCAGCATAAATGAAAGTACTAATATATTACTGAACATATTGTGTAAAAGACATCAAGGTTTGCATATATGTCACATTAATCCCCAAAGTCTTGTGAATAAGTTTGAAGAATATAAATTAATTTTTGAGAAGAGTATGATTGATATCATTTGTGTTTCCGAGACATGGTTCGACCCAGGCGTTAATGACCACGCCTTTTCTCTCAGAGGTTTCAATCGAGATTCTAACTGGTGAATATAAGTGTGTTGTTGGTACAGTCTATTTACCACCGAACGTTGCGCGCCCGAGTAATATCTGTGAAATTATTGAAGACATTTCCTCGTCAACGCCAAATTTAATTATTTGTGGCGACTTCAATCTAAATCTGCTTGAAATATCATCCAATTCTCTGTTGAACAGCACGATGCGTTCACTCAACTTGAGTTTCCCACGAACCCACTCATTTCAAACCAAACTGCTCGCCGTCATTGATCGACGTCATGTTAACCAATGACAAGAGCTTGGTGAAATCTTATAGCCAACTTTCTGTTCCTGTGTTTCTGTATCACGATCTCATTTTTGCCACATTTGATATACGATCAGAAGAGAACTGTCCACAGTCCGTTCAATATCATGATTTCCGTGGTATTAATGTTGATAACCTGTTTTCGGATTGTTGTAATGTTGAGTGGAGTACGCTGTATATGTCGTCTGATGTTGATAAACAAATTGATTTATTTAACGCCAATATAAACTACCTTTTCGAAAAACATGTACCACTTCGGACTCGAGTTATAAGGAGCGAAACATCTCCGTGGTTAAACGAGAGAATTCTTCTCGCGATGAGAAACAGGGACTTTCTTTTCAGACGATGGAGAAGATTTCGTTGCCCGGAAATGCATAATGCATATAAAGAATGTAGGAACGATGTCACATTGTTGATAAGATCGGCTAAGCTCAGGTACTACAAAATGAAATTTAGAAACGATCGATCTTCCAGTCTCCTATGGAAACAGGTTCGCGACATTGGACTGAGCAAAGCAAAGAAAAGGATAAACGACGATAACATTAACCCTGATGTCTTAAATATTTGATTCGCTTCTACTGGTCCCGCAGTCTCCGAAAGAATGCCTCCAATACTTTTAAACAACACTCGAGCAAATGCCTTTGAACTCGCAAGAGTCGATTCCTACACAGTCGGTTGTGCAGTATTTGCCATCAAGTCAAAATCCGTTGGCCTCGACTATATCCACCCTGACTTCATTAAAATATTGCTACCAGTGATACTTCATCATATCACGCACATTATTAACACAATAATCATGACGTCCCGCTACCCAAGACTGTGGAAGAAGGCTAAGATAATCCCAGTACCAAAGAAAACTAATCCAACTGAATTCCGACCCATTGCAGTCCTTCCGTTTCTTTCAAAAGTGTTTGAATCTATTGTTAGCCGAAACATCAAAGATTACATTGAGCGAAACAAGCTTCTAAACCCCCTGCAATCAGGTTTCCGGAAAGGACATAGCTGTGTCACAGCCTTATTAAAATTAACAGACGATATTCGAAGACCTATCGACGAAGACAAAACGACCATACTAACCTTACTCGACTTCTCGAAAGCATTTGACTGCGTAGACCCAACAATACTTTGTCATAAACTGTCCACCCAATTCAATTTCTGTAATCCTACTAATAAATTAATTCTCTCGTATCTTACTAACCGAGTTCAAGCAGGTTTTCATAACTCTAAACTGTCATCCTTTTGTGACGTACGCTATGGTGTTCCTCAAGGTTCCATTCTCGGTCCATTATTATTTTCGTAAAATTTTGTAAATTCCATATCTATGCAGACGATGTCCAAATCTACCTAAGTTTCCCTCTTGGTATGGTTGAAAACTCAGTTGCTAAAATAAACGAGGATTTGGGCTCTATTGCAAACTGGGCTACACAAAATGGTCTAATGCTCAATCCTAACAAAACCAAAGCCATCCCGTTCTCGAAACAACCGCCTTCCTTGTCAAATTTCCCGCTAATAGAACTGAACTCGACCCCAATTGAATATGTTACATGTGTAAAAAAGATAGATAGATAGTTTATTTCCGTATAAAAAGTTTACATTTGATTTAGTTTATCGCACAATATATATTACAGAGATGTGATGAATTATGCATCTTTCTTCTGAAAAACGTTTATATTTATATTTTAAGTTATTTATATTTGATGGAAACTGTCGAAAATTGAAGGAAAATACGAGAAAAACCTTCAATAAGAGAGAAAAAAAAAAAAAAAAAAAAAAAAATAAAAAATATATATATATATATGTATATATATATGTGAATATATATATAAAATACATGATTATATTCGTATATAAGAATAAGTATAAAAATAAATAAATAAATAAATATATAAATAAATAAATAAATAAATAAACAAATAAGTAAATAAATAAATAAGTAAACAAATAAATAAATAAATAAATAAATAAATAAATAGATAAATAAATAAATAAATAAATAAATAAATAAATAAATAAATAAATAGATATATATATATATATATATGAATAACTAAAACAAAAATGTACAATGAAAACAATTTAAATAAATAAATAAACAAAATATATATGTATATGTCTTAATTATTGGTACACAAGTCGTTAATTAAGGGATTTTCGGTCAAAGCGCATGAGTTTATAAATTTATTTGTTAATTTTAATATTCGTGAAGTGATTGGGTCAACACCCGCTCTTTCATGCAGTCTTGAAGTAGGGAAATCATATGGTAGATTTAACATCATTTTAAGGACTTTGTTTTGAGCCACTTGTAATTTCCTAATGTGGCACTGGGCGGATTTTCCCCATACCGGGCATCCATACAAAAGTATAGCTTGGAATATGACCTTAAATATTATGCTTTTGTTTGATATAGACAATAACGATTTCCTATTAATAAATGGATATAAAATTGTCGTTGCAATTTTAACCTTATTAACGGTTTGTGTGATGTGCTCACGAAAAGTTAATTTGGAGTCTAGATATACACCTAAGTACTTTACGAAGTTTCGCCATTCCACATCAATTCCATTTACCTGCAAGCTACTGGAAGGGAGAAAACAAGCTTTTCTTTTTCGGCTGAAAAAGATGGCTTGCAATTTGTCTTCGTTTACTTTAATTTTCCATTTATTGCAGTAGCTAAGTACAATTTCTATCGCAATCTTAAGATTGGTCTCAATAACAAGACCAAGCTCATGCGACGAGAAAATAGCTGTGTCGTCAGCGTAAAACGCTGTTTCACATTCAGGTATCTTCGGAAAATCAGATGTATAAAGGATATACAATATGGGGGCCAAAACAGAACCTTGCGGTACTCCAGCATTGTAAAAAACTATGTTAGAAACACCATTGTTAACATGCACTTGAAAACATCGATTTGACAAATAACTTAAAACAATATTGCACAGGTAAGATGGAAATTTTAGGTTAATCATTTTGTATAGTAGACCGTAATGCCACACACTATCGAAAGCCTTTTCGACGTCAAGTAGCACCATGCCACTTGATTTTCCGCTTGATCGATTTCTTTTTACATAATCACAAATTCTCTTGACTTGATGTGACGTACTGTGATAAGGTCTAAAACCAAATTGCTCATTCGGAAGTATGTGTTTCTCATCAATAAATTTCATGATCTTCTCCTTAAGAACTCTTTCATAAATTTTACTCAAATTACTCAGTATGCTAATTGGTCGGTAGCTTTCTACGTTATCTGGTGGCTTACCAGCCTTGGGTATCGGTACAATTTTGGCTAGTTTCCATTTAGCTGGAAAATACCGCAACTTGAGACAAGCATTTATAAGATGTCTCACCATCATAATCCCACGTTTTGGTAACTCCCTAAGATAGATGTTTTTAACCATATCTAGGCCGTCAGATTTTTTCGTCTTCAGATTTTTAATGAAGAACTCAATGTCATCATCTTCAACGTATACATCCGATGGCGTATCTAGTTGCAATCTTTGAAATGCTAACATAGTGTTGTTTACCAAAGAGTCTGTGTGAATATCACCTAAATTTTGTGATACACAATGGTTGCGCTCGAAAGTCAAGGCAAGTGTATTTGCTTTTTCAACATCTGTGTAGAAAATATCAGTTGAGTTTTTCAGGCATGGTATAGTTCTGTTTCTGTTTCTAACTATTTTAACCATGTTCCAGAAAGGCTTCGAATTTTTATCTAAACTGCTGAGCTTTTTATTCCAGGATTCATTTCGAAGTCGAACAATATTATCCTGAATAAGTTTGTTTAGACATTTCATTTCGTGTTTAAAGAAATCCAGTCTGTATCTTTGCCAATTTCTTCGGCACATATTTCTTTTCTTAATAAGTAGTAAAATGTGGGGAGGAAGCTTAAAGGAATTGTCCTTTGTAACAATTTTCGGTATGCTTTGATTAGCTGCATCTATAATTTGTCCAGTAAAATTACACAACAGGGAATCAACATCCTGTTCACAGGTAATGTTATTCAAGTTAGTATCAGCATGACAAAGTCTTTCGTTTAATTTGGCTCTGTACCTTGCCCAGTTTGCATTTTTAAAATTATGGACATATTGGACATGCTTTTCACGATTAACTGACAGCTTACACAGAACAGGGTTGTGATCAGAACTAAGTTCATTAAATACTACGGGCTGAGAGACAATATTAGGGCAGTTAGTTACAAAAAGATCAAGCACAGATGGACGGCCACGTGAACCAGCAGGGACATAGGTTGGAGTACAAGGATACAAGACGGTAATTGGCAACGTAACAGAAAGATTAGAGAGAATATTTCCCCAGGAATTTGCTCGTAAGCAACCCCATTCCCGATGTCTACAATTAAGATCGCCTCCTATTATGAAGTCGTCGTTGAAAGAAAATATTTTACGCATATCATTCCTTAATGTGTTCTTCTTCGCATTTGTGATGACGCCACCAGGAAAATAAACACAATATACTTTAACTGCCTTATGATTCCCAATTTGAACTTCAATACCAACATTTTCTATAAGATGCGTTTTAATAATAGGCAAGAGCGAGTGTTGAACCGATCGTTTAACGAGAATTGCAACTCCACCCCCACTTCCAATAGTTCTATCAACTCGATAACACTTATAATTCGGAGTGGACAAGCGATAAGACGGATTTAACAAAGTTTCACTTACCAAAGCAACATGAACGTTTTTTGCATTTAAGAAGTTTATAAACTCAAAGCTTTTGTTTCTTATCCCTCTAGCATTCCATGTTACAATGTTGAAGTTTCTATCTATCATGTTAATATTATTTATCATCATTTGAATACAAAAATTTACAAGCTAATTGTGCGATAACTTGAAATTGATCTGATTTGGATTTACAAGAGGACAATTTTGAAATCATTTCCATGACTAGTTCATTTAATTCTTCCATGGAAAAAAGATTTTCGTTGTTGCCGATTAAACCTTTTGAACGGCGAGTGTCACCTTCCAATGTGTTTGACGATTGTGAACAGCTGATGACATCCACTTGTGGATTTCTTCGCGCAGTTGATCTTGGGTGCGAAAGAGACGGAAAATCCTTCATCGATGAAAGATTTATTTGTTTCTGTACTGGAACAGAGGTCGGTGCTTGTGTTGGAAGCTTTTGGTGGAAAGCTTTTTGCTGACGAGAATAGTTGTTGCGGTTGGGCAGGTTGCTTTTAAGCTCCAAGTATTTCACTCTACTCAGACACGTGACATCGTTTGCTTTATGCTCACCATTGCAGTTCGCACACTTGACTGAACTTTGGTTGCTGCAATCGACAGTCTTGTGCGGACCCGCACAATTTCCACAGTATGTCTTAATGTGACAGTTGCGCTCACCATGACCGTACATCTGACAATTTTTGCATTGTGTTGGTTTACCTTTAATTTTTCTGTGAAAGCTCCAACGGACTACAGTATGCCAGACCGATCTGTAATGTTTTTTTAAGTCATTTAATTTTATTGACCCGTTTTCTAGTGAAACTAAATAAAATGTATCACTGTATTTTTCGTATGTTTTTGTTATTTTTTTAACGTCCAGGCACTTAAGACCGATTCGAATTAGCTCGGATTTAATTTCATTGACATCCATGTTATCTAATCCAAATAGAACCACTTTGAAAACATTGGAACTTTTAGAGTCATGTGTGAAAAATTGACAGTTTTCCTCTGTGAGTGCATGGGCAACTAATTTGTGTGTTTCCGACTTTGTCATAAACTGTCCACCCAATTCAATTTCTGTAATCCTACTAATAAATTAATTCTCTCGTATCTTACTAACCGAGTTCAAGCAGGTTTTCATAACTCTAAACTGTCATCCTTTTGTGACGTACGCTATGGTGTTCCTCAAGGTTCCATTCTCGGTCCATTATTATTTTCGTAAAATTTTGTAAATTCCATATCTATGCAGACGATGTCCAAATCTACCTAAGTTTCCCTCTTGGTATGGTTGAAGACTCAGTTGCTAAAATAAACGAGGATTTGGGCTCTATTGCAAACTGGGCTACACAAAATGGTCTAATGCTCAATCCTAACAAAACCAAAGCCATCCCGTTCTCGAAACAACCGCCTTCCTTGTCAAATTTCCCGCTAATAGAACTGAACTCGACCCCAATTGAATATGTTACATGTGTAAAAAAAAACCTTGGAATAATGTGCAATAGTGAACTGACCACATTGATAGCGTAGTATCAAAGGTGTATACATCCCTAAGAGGCTTATCAATCAGCAAATACATTCTTCCTGTGAACATCAAATTAAAACTTGTCAGAACACTCATAGTGCCAATCTTGACATATGGATCTGAGTTGTTCCCTGACAATGATTATTCTTCCTCCCTAAAATTGACAAAAGCAATTAACGTGGCTGCACGGTATGTTCTTAACCTTCACAGATTTGATCACGTCTCGGAACAACGTCGCATTCTCCTAGGATGCGAACTGGACGCATTTTTATGCTACCGGTCGTGCTTATTACTCTTCAAAATTATTCACAAGAAACAGCCAAAATATTTATATGAAATGATCACCTTCTGTCGATCAAGTCGTAATATTACCTTGAAACCCTCCAATCATACCTGTTTAATGTCACGTAGGCACTTTTTTATTCATGCTGTTCATTTATGGAATCACCTACCTTCACAGGTACGGCCTAAGACCAAGTACAGACAATTTTTTAACGCTTGTTTCTCATATTTCTCCCGCTCGAACTGAAATAATTCCTAGTAACTTCAGTCTTAACTCTTTCCCTACACATATGTATTCTAATAACATTAAATTTTAAAATCAGAAATCTACACTCTTAAATTATAATTGAAGTAACTTGTATATTTTTTACAAGCTTTATATATAACTAATCACTAATCTCAATCATGTCACACAAAATAATATTTTATGTTATAATGTTCCTGTACTAGTAAAAGAACATATGATTGTTGAAGTACAGCGATAGATATTAAAAATAAATAAATGAAATGAAATGAAATGAATGCCCACGTTTCAGATTTCGCTAAAAGAATTATTGGCTGCCCACTTATTGAATTTCTTAAATATCGTACATTTCTTGCTTTACATAAAATTATAAACCACCAGGCACCAGAGTATTTATACACAAAATTACCCATTTGCGCGATCTCAAAGAACATTGAATTCAATACCACCTAAACATAAGTTTCTGAACACCGAAAGGAATGCACTCCCTCCGGAAATTAAAGGGGTAGGTACTATTTTGAAAAAAAACTTTTTGAATTTTATAAAACGAATTTACAATGATTCTAGTATATGCATTCTTTACTTTCTTACTTTCTCCATCTTCATCTTTCTCTTCTTCCTAATTTTACTCCTTTCCCAATCCTTATTTCCTTTCCTAATCGTCCTTTGATTTAGGTTGGTTTAGATAATTAAAAATTTGTTATTTTAAGAAAAAAATCATTCCTGTACAAGCTTAGAAGTTTATGCTTCATTGTGCAGAGTTACCTGAATAAATAAATGAAATGAAATGAGGCAAATGAAATATGTCCTACTAACGCCATTATGGCTTTAATTCAAATGTCGTTTGTTCACGGCAACGGCAAATATGCCGATTACAGTCGATTTTTACGATAAAAAGCAAACAAGAATAAATTCCTGTTTTTTCTTTTATGTGAACAAAAGGATATGCAAAAGTATTTCCTTCATAAATTGCAAGTATAACTGCCCGATACATTTTAAATTGAATTTTGAGCATAAGATAAGAATTAGTTAAAAGGAGTAGAAATAAGTTGCAAAATGAAGGAACTTGTCATCCCTGACCCCGCCGCACAGTGGTCCCTTTGTATGGGAGAGTTGGAAATAAATCTGTAACTTTTGAACCCGTGAACCGATCATAAAAAACATAGTGCAAGTACTACGAGATCTTATGATGTTTTAAAAATGGTTGATGTATCTCATCAGATAACGGAGTAATCTTAAGTTAAAAAAATAAAAAAAACATTTTTTTTTGTTTAAATGCAAAAATAATTATTTATTAATGTCGATGACTCGAAATTGGGACTCAAAGCAAATTTGTAATCACTGTTTATAAATATAAATTCAATTTTACAAGTTTTGGTAACGTACACTTTATTTGGAATTAAAGAAACTAAGCAATTCAGTATAATAAGGTTTGCACTTCAGTACTAAGTGGCAGCGAATATTTTGTTTTTGGTTCAGGCCTTAAATACGCAATCCAGGGATCAGATGATACCGACATTTGAGGAATAACATCTTCATATGTTGCCGAACGAGAACATTTTCTACTATTATTAATGCGATAGTACCTATAGTCTTTATTCCGACTTTCCTACGCCTTCTCTGACAGTGATCCGACGGCCAAGGCTGCTGATGATATTATTTCTGCTCCGTGGAACAGAATATAAATTTGTAGGCATTGTAGCGGTTTCCTGGGCATAAGCTCCAAACTTGTCGGGGTCAATCCAAAAATTGGTGCATATTGTCTCCAGGATAACACTGAATCTTTTTATGAGTTGCACATCTATTTCCGTCATTTCTGCCGTTGATAATGGGTCTTCAAAAAATCTTCTAGATGTGTTCCCATCGTTGGTTGTGCCAAATCCTTGCTTTATTATATCTTCTTTAATACCCATTTTTTGTATGAACTTCTGCTTTGACTCTTCCTTGCCTGGTGTATGGGCTGTGTTGTTCTTGTTGTTCTCCAAGCTTTAAACTCCAAATTGTAGGCTACATGTAGCAAGTATTCCATAAAACGGATGCGAGCGTACAAGGCTGAAAGTCCTAATCTTAGAGCATCCTGATTTCTTGGTTTTGCTCCAACTAACTTCAAATCATTCATCTCTGATGGTTTCGCGCCACATATAACACATGAACTTGCAGAAGACGTGTTTGTCATAGCCTGTGCTGCTCTGCCATCTATCATCGTAAAGTGCAATTTATGCCTTACTTTAGTAACGGTCGATTTCACTTTTATAATTGATTCCCGCAAATTCTGAATTTCATTTTCAATTCTGGTTTTTTCTTGTCGTATTAGGTCCATACTTTCTTTTTTAAGTTGTAGCTTCACTGGCCTACAGTAACGTGTTGATGAAGGTCGGGGATTTTTCCAAATTTCACTACTTTCATCCGATTCCGTCAACTGCAGCGGTACCAACGATGTCATGAACAAATATGAATCGGATGACACTGAATCCAAGTTTGAAAACGTTCGTTTGAATTCACTTTGTCCCGAAGATCCATCACAATCCCACTTAGTCGAAAGGGTTAGACTGAAATTTTGTTGTGAGTCGAAAACGCCACAATCTTCAACCTTAATGATTCTGTTTGCTGTATGGTCAAGTAATTGCTGAAGTGAGATTTGGGCATCAGTTTCTGAAATTTGGATGTTTTCTGGGTAGCACTGTATTTTAGACTTCAGGACCTGCTTATATGTCGGCAATATTGAATGCCCAATGTCATCTGTTTGGTATTTGCTTAATTTTGTTTGAATTATTAAAGCCAAGGCTTCAGCAGGACTGAAAACTGATCTGTGGGAACACTTTGGAGCGTCAGCAGCAGCATTTATTAATTTTTGCGATGTGGAGGATTTCAATTCTTGGAATTTCTTTTTTTTTTTTGATTTATCACAGCATTCTTCAAAGTCTGTATGTGGTCTTCCTCTTTTATCCGACGGTAACACATTCTCCGATAACACATTGCCACGATTTTTTGCAAAGTTCACTGAAAAGTTTCCTTTAACCCATTCTGAATATTCAATTGAAAACTTTTGTTTTATGTAACGCACAACCTTATACCGTTCATTAAAATGTGGCAAAAACCTTTTTGTCACTTCGAAAACTATTTGTCTAATTTGGCACGATGTTAAGTTTCCGTTACTATTTGATAAAAAGCTGCCGAAGTTGGAAATATTTCCATCAAGTAATCGCACAAGAATCTATATCCAAATACAATACTTTCCATCGCGAAAAACTTCAAATTTGCACAACAAATGCTGGAATGCAACTGCAATTTTTGAAGTATTTTCGATATCTATATAAAGCAAAACGTCATCTTCCTAATTGAAATCTTCAATTTCCGATGCCTCAAAGTCAGCTCTATTAACCCCCCTTTTTTGCCCCATTGCGACATGCATTTATGACACCGCAAACAAAAAAAGATAAAAGCAATTAGTTACATAATTATTACAATTTTATGACCCAAAGAATTCTAATTCACAACAATAAAAACATCCTCGGCATCTCGCATAGCGTTTGCTCAATACATGCATTGCAAGGGAAATCGTTTGAAAATGCCGAAAAATGCACGACATTGCTCCACTTAAATACCTCGTACTCCCAAAGTGACCAAAAGTGGTCTCTAGTTTTTTCAGCATCGATAGACAATACTTTTAGCTTTCAGAAAAAGTTGGTCTCCCGTTGGAGACTCTTGGAGTATTCCATCAAACACTGAAATGCCCCTCTCAAAATGTGCCTTTACTTAAAAGCCTGGTTTAAAAAATTGCTAAGCAAAAACTGAAAACGCAGTTTGAAAGCAAGATTTATGACCTTTTTAAAAAAAATTTACTTTAGGTTCCAATGTGCATAATTTTAGGAAATATGGCACATCAAATTTGCTTAAAAAAATACGTCAATTTTTGTAATTTTTGCAAAGTCCCAACTTTGAGCTAACGGCACAGCCAAACGGATGATCCAAAGTCAACAAAATTTTGGCTTTCTAGGTTCTCTCTCTATTTGTAGAATCGAAAAACATAAACCATTTGGCCGGGAAAAATATTACACTTCGGGTATTTATTTCCACTGCGGGACCACTGTGCGCCGTCGCATTCTCGTCTGATTTATCGCACTTTATATCGCCCGACAACTCACATCCACACAAAAGGGACCATCGAACAAAAAGACCGACTCCAGCAACGCCCCAGCTGTCAACCGAATGTGCCCGGACACCTCTGCACGGCGAGTGCCAAGTCCATTACGTTGCTGTCGCATTAAATATCAAAAAACCATCCAAAGTAACACGGACTTTAATCAAAAACGTAATTTGACCTCCGTCAAAGCCGCACACACACTCACGCGCGCACAAGCGAATCCCATTTCGCTGTCAAGGCAATTTCCCGTGATGAGCCACAACCGCCACCATGTGTGTCCCACAAAAGACACCTTCACCGTCACCGTCACCGTCACCACTCCACGTGACGATGAACGAATTCACACGAGTCCACAAGGATTTCGACGTAGAGAAACGTAACATCAAACCCCCCTCGATCGGCGCTAAATCCCTTGCAGTAGCGGCCCACATGACGAGTGACGGTTTTGTAGCCGCATCACCGTCCACCATTCGGCAGCCATGGCAGCAGCAAGCGCCTGGGAACGCTGAAAAATTGAAAAACTTTATCCATCACCCGCCGGACAGTGCTTTGTGCGCGAGGACTCGGCGGAATGCTCCCTTTTTCGGCAACGACTAGGACGAGTTATGAGCCTGAATACAAAGTGCCACTTTTCACTTTTCGGAGTTGCATTGTCAATTGTACTTGGCTGTCTTTTCCTGCCCGCGCGGGTTTTCTGGGCTTCGCTGGTGGTTTGGCGTTCCAAGCGATTTCTATTTATCGAAGAAGTCCGTTGTTAATTTGATTTCAGCGGCGAATGGGCGGAGGACGCTTGCCATCTGCACACAATGGCAGACGTGACGGATTTATGATTCGATTCCCAGATGGATCCAGAGACGAGGAGTCCGGGGGCAAGGTGACACGGTGACAGCACAAGTTCAAGGCTGTTTCGCACCGCAGTGACGACGACGTTGGCAAGTCGACGTTCACAGTCCGGTGGGCACATTCTAGGCATCGATCTCGCTCCTCTGCAAGTCGGTCGGTGTAATTCGAACCAAGCCAAGCGAAGAGACCACGTCACTGGAGCGGCGTCGCCTCGAAAAGTTTCAATTCAAATTGCTGGCAAGTGGATGGCATTCGTTCGGTACACTTGCACAAATTAGGTGATGTTTACTATTGACTGCGGTGGACGGTGGGGGTCCTGAGGTGCGGACGCACTCGAGTGTCACAACGCTCGAGGGCATTCCGAGGAGGAACACACTGGAGCGAGAACTATTTAAATGTTCCGATTGCCTGAGGCGGCGGGTGAATCGTTTGTTAATTCGTGTCGGCTGCATTTTTAATTTGAATAATCTGTTAGAAAGCTTGTCCGTTGATAATTGCTTTCATTTTTATAGCTGAGAGGAAGTTTGTTGAAGGGGAGCATGCACTCAAGGGGGGCTCTCGTGATTTACTTGATTTGAATATCGCTTGCAGCGAGGTCTATTTTGAAATATACTTTCTTGAATTTTTCTTCTAACTCCCTTTATCCTATCTTCATGACAAGTATGGCCAGTACTAAAGAACAGTGTCACCAACAAACTTTAAATGAAAAGATCTAACAAGAATTGCTTTCTTCAACAAATTATGCAAACAATGGGTCATCGTCAAGACAATCAAAAAAAAAAAGAAAATTTGTTTGTTTTTTCTCTGGGCTTGCCCCACTGTGCGAAGTAACACATGCATTAGCTTGGATATGAGGTCTTTTGAAAATCTAGGCCACCTTAGGTTTGCAGCAATGCAACGATTGAACATCCTCAGACTTCGAATCGAGGGGTATAATCGTCTCAGCTTTGCATTCACGCAAATAACGAGACCAGACGACAAGCTGAATCTGATTCAATTAAATTATGAGTGGTACATAAATGCAAGCATCAGCAGAGTTGCACGATCTGTCCAGACGGGATCAGATGACATGGCGACTCTGCGATGCATATTCTCGGAAAAAATGTCAACACAACACTATTTCCTAGAATTGTGGAAGTGATGACGTTGTTGGCGTTACTCGCACTCACCTTGAGGTGAGTCTCTTCACCGCGAATCTTGGGGATCCCAGTCCATTACACCGGTCGATGGACCTAGTCACAGAGGAAAAGAAACGATAATGAAGCACGGAGAGAATGACAATCACAAAATCCAATCAAGATAAATTACCGACTCACTCACGGTCGGCGATTGATGATAAATCCGAGAAACTTACCTCGATCCCGGGGTTCCAAGTTAAAATTTATTAATTTGGTTTTATCGCTAACAACAAGCTTGTGGAAAGCAAACTGTTGCCTAAGCTTATAAACACCTTCAATACTTCTAGCAAAACAAACGAAGTCTGTTCTTGATATTCGACAGCAATTTCACTTGCGAATGTCTTGGGTTAACCATTGAAAGTTTGTTAGAGCAGCGAGTTTATAAAAAACCAAAAGAGGACCAAGAACAGAACCCTGTGGCACACCATTCTTGATTGTAAAGGACCTACTAGAAATTCCATTTACACAGCACCATAGAAGTGGAACATGAGAAGCGCACCGTTTCTGAATTTTTGTGATGTAAAATGAAAAAAAAAAGTTAGGTACAAGTAAAACGATTGACAAGCGAAAGAAGTGCAAGCTTCATGTATCCAGTCTGACATGTCTGCAGAGAGAGAGAGAGAGAGAATTTCTATGGCTGGTCCTTCTTCTTCTTCTGGTGGCGCTACAGTCCGGGGTGGACCTGGGCCTCTCCAGCCGGCACGATCTTTATTCAGCTGTCTCCAACTGCGCACACCAAGTTGATTGAGGTCCTTCTCCACCTGGGCGCCATCGGTTCCGTGGGCGACCTCTATTGCGTTGTCCCACGGGTTCGGAGTTGAAGACTCTTCGGGCTGGAGCAGTGTTCTCCATGCGCTCTACATGGCCCAGCCATATTTGGTCCACAATCCCTTATTTTCTCTAAGATGCTGTGAATGGTTTCATGTGCATTTCTTGACCATTTAACTTGAAGTCCTAGCCACAACTTATTTAAACTTGTCGGCGCTCTTTCAAATCCTCTTATCTTCTTCTAAACAGCTGCTCACAAGTTTGCTATCGGATTGAAGAACAGAATTTGAGATGGCCAGTCCAAAAAGTGTAATTATGATTTTCTAGCCAAAAAAATGTAAAATAATGTGCCCATTACGACTTCCGAAAGGGGCCTTGAATGCGATTCCTTCAAGGAGGCGACCATTTGGCAGACTCAGGATGAGGTGGTAGGATAAACTACGCTTTGGCATAACCCCTGATGACTTAGAGTCGATGGCGGAAGATGGAGTGCCTGGAGTTGCCTGGAGATCTCTCGTGCGTGGCTTACCCCCCTTTAGTGGATCATGCGGGTCAGAGAATTATGATGATGATGATAATGTACCCATTTTTGCTCGCCACTGTACCTCACAGCGGTCTTATTTCACTGAGTGCATATGAATCTCAAGGAATTTGCGGCGTCTATCCAAAAGCATATGTCACCTCGTTTTACCCCCTACAAACTTCGCTGTCAAACAGGTCTTGCTGGAATAAAAGTCGCACCCTGTCTAAGATCTCCATGCTTAAACAGGAGTGTAAGCGCTTCTTCAAGACTTAGTACGTGTCTTTCCAAAAGGCCAGCCTACCGCCTACCTCCTCCTAAATAGGCGATTTGCGAGACGCTACCAAGTATCTAAGGATTGACGATGTGCATACCCTCTCAAGTCTCAACTAGAAGCAAATTGTCGTTTGCTCCTGGGGGGATTTGGCTCAGTCGCCTATGCTGTACATGTGGACTGTCAGAATGAATGCGTATTCATCCCCTCTCACAGCCCTTCAGAACCTCTCAGGCTCCCTACTCAGACCCGGACCCGCCACGTTGTGGAGGACGTGTAAATGTCTAGGGCGCCAAGCTCCTTGGGGCGTCTAAATAACAAAATATTCATCGATATACTGTCATTATTTAAATTTTAATTAAATGCATAAATTCACCACACTCCGGACTTATGCCTGAAACACAATAGTGCGCTGCGCCAGCCGACTTCATGTTACGATGACGCACTGTAATACTCAATTTATCAGCTGTTCTCTCTCTCCCATATACTAGATGGAAAATATTGCCGCCTTCCTGCATACAATCATTTGAAATGACTTTTCTCGTTAAATTATTTTTAATCAGCTGTTTTCGTTTCTTAAATGACAGTAGACACAAAATGCTCTCAATTTGGAAGAAAACTCTCAATCTGGGAGAAAATTTCTCTCACAGCGCACCCCTCTGTCAAAAAATATCCAACATGTTGAATAATGTCGTACGATGGACTACGTTTTACGTTTTATTACGATCCTCTCAATCTCTCTCATTATTCACTGACGCAGGTCGACGCTGTATTTTGTGCTTGGCCATTGAATTGTGTGTGTTGAAAGCCAACGCCAGCGCAAACGCACTATTGTGTTTCAGGCATTATGTCAAAGTCAGTGACATCGACAGGACACGTGCCCTCGTCGTCGTTCCTTTTCGGGATCGAGCCGTGACCCCACTCGGACGCACCAGCAGCCTTTGCTATATTTGTACCTTTTTCTTCAAGCAGTGAAAAAATAATAAAGTTTAAAGTCATTATCTTCGGTCACACTTGACTCTTCTTGTTTGACGTCGACCAAAGTAGACCAATCAGAAATGTATCAGCAAGGAGATTTTCGATCCCGATTTGGTCTCTATACAAAAACTGTAGCCGCTGTGTTCGGGTGAACGATGCTAAATCAACACCTTGCACCGAGTGCGATGGACTTCGCCAAGGCTGCGTCTTGTCACCTCTCTTTTTCAGTGTATATAAGGACTTGATAAGAACTTCATTTTTCACATTGGTACAGTTATTCTCATATCCTCCGAGAAAGAAATCGATAGACTTGTGGCCATATGTGTTGAGGCTGCGATGAAGGCTAACGTTGACAAGCCGGAGGTTGTGTAACTTCCAGAACTTCTGTTCAATGCTCTTTACATGTAAGTGAAGTCCATTGAAGCAGGTTGAGAAGTTTATGTCTTTTTCATGATGATGGGAGGAGTAATACCTCCTTGACATGTCTGTGGCACCATGAATCTGGACAGGCTCAGAGTCGAAGATTCATCGGGTGGGAGCTAAGTTGTTCACCCACTCTATATGGCCTTGCCATCTTGGACCTTTGATGCGTTGACGCCTGGTTAGACTCATGCCACTCTACAGACCGTACAGTTGATGGTTCTTCCTCCTTCTCCAGAATCAACGCAAACATTACCAAAGATCTCGGAGCGGCCAAGGACTTCCTCATCCGCTTTTGAGATTGTCCATGTCTCAGCGCCGTACAGCAGAACTGATATGATCATGGTCTTATATGAAGTCAGCTTGGTGCTTGGTGCTCTTGTACTCAATTGCGTCTTGAGCCCAAAGAAACAGCGGTTAGCAAGAGTTACTCTGCGTTTGATCTCGGAACTGATGTTATTCTAACTATTTACTGCGCAGCTGAGGTCGACGAAGTCATAGACTACCGCGAAGTTATAGCTGCCCATTGTGACGCTCTCTCCAAGACATCGATGTTGTGTGTCCTTTCTTGATGACAGCATATACTTCGTTTTGCCCTCATTCACCGCAAGACCCATTTTAGCCGTTCAGCCTCAATGCTCCGCGTATGCTAACACTTGTACGGACTTCTGGAAGATCGTGCCTCTAGTGTTGGCGTGTGAATCTTGCACGATCTTTTCCAGGATGATGTTAAAGAAATCATATGACAGCGCGTCGCCTTGTCTAAGACCTTTTCTGACATTGAAGGTCTCGGTGAGTTAGTTGCCCACCTTGATGGATCGGCGAGAATTCTCTATCGTCATTCTGCACATCCTGACGAGTTTGGCAGGAATGTCAAAACTGGACTTGGCGTTGTATAGCTCGTTGTCCGCTGTCATATGCGGCCTTGAAATCGGCTAAAAGGTGGTGGGTGTCTGCATCTCTTGGTTCTTTTCCAAGATCTGCCGTCGTGTGAACATCTGGTCGATGGTGGACTTCCCCGGCCTGAAACCGAACTGATAAGGACCTATCGGGTTATTGACAAATGGCTTCAGGCGCTAACGTAAAATGACAGAAAGGATCTTTCAATCGATGTTTAGAAGACTTATCCCTCAGTAGTTGGCGCAGTCTTGTTGCTCAAACACTCAAAGCTTGTATCAAGCTGTCCTTCATCTCTAGTGGCGATCGCTGTGCATTCCAAGCAACTGTATAAGCGGAAGAGCTGGCCAGGCGCCCAACAGGGAGCCCCATAGGTGATCCCTCACTACCTGTAACCTTTTCTTGAGAAGGAACGGAATGGCTTTTCTCTGTCTCTCTCTCAATCTCTCTCTAGCTCTCTCTCTCTCTCTAGCTCTCTATCTCGCTCTCTCTCTAGCTCTCTATCTCGCTCTCTATCTCGCTCTCTCTCTCTATCTATCACCTTCTCTCTCTCTCTTTCTCTCGGTCTCTCTCTGACATTGATCATATGTTTGGTGTCAAGTAATAATAAAGGACACAGCCTTTTCGGAGATCACGCCAGACGATTGCAAACAATTTGTGGTCCTGCCCGGCCTTTATATCTCGCTGGTACGAACTCCTGACATTTAAGTGGGACACCTCTCGTTAGATTTCCCTTTTTCAACCCCAGCTTTGAAGGAACACGTCATATCCAAGTCACCCGAGTCACAGCTGTCCAGATCCATGGTCTGACTGCATTATAATTACCACACCAACCTACGAATTTGAGATAATTGCCAATTATTAAGTCCGTCTCCCTCCTCGTGTGCTTTGCAAGCAGATCTCAGATACCCCAGAGGACATTTGTGCTACCAAAGCTTGACCGCAGTCGCCAGTGTCGTCTACAAGAGATCCAATTACAGGACTTGAACAGAACTGATGAGGGACACCCCAAGCTGCCTGTCGACTCCTCCGAGACACGACCACATTTTGCTAAAACAAATTCAGGACTCCACGGAAAATTGCGAAGTTATTTGATGACCAGCGCTCCGACAGACAAGCTCCTGACGATCGCTGCAGTGCACTCCCAATCAACTTCCTCTTGAGAGGCACACCCGAGGCCTCCCTTGTTCCCTCCCTCTCTAGAGGATACCGATGTCCGGCCGCTCTTAACTCACTGCACTCTAACGAGTGTGTGTATCGTGGTCCGTAGCCCCCAATTAGTCGAGTTTCCTCCAAAAAGGACATCAGTTGCATAACTTTGTGGCCAAACTCGATTTCAACTCCACATCCCCCGGGCCCCATTTGAACGTGTTTCCAATTGTATCCAGTGTGCTCCTCCCCGCCAGAGCGCCCTCCCCGGACTGGCAATATAACTTCACGAACCAGTTTCCAGCCAGCGAGCGAGCGACTTCCTCTCCAACTTCCTCGCCTGCACAACGTTCACCTCCACCGACAATTACCGCATTGCACACCGAAATGAATTCGCATGGCTAAGCCGAAAGTCCCCTAGACCCGGGCCCCACATGGTCCGTTTGCAAAGTGAAAGGTGCTGACGCCGATGCGGGCCACTATCCGCATCCCTGGCTGCAGCTTCGGTCGTGAGCAAATAAAATTTTCAAACGAACTCGCACAGCCGTTCAATTAGTCCAAGCACTCGCCCTGCCAGCCACACCTTTGGCACAGTTCTCGGAGCGGGGGATCATTTGTCATCGCCTGTTCGATGCTGTAATGACCCCATTTCACAGATGAGCGGCGGGCGATGAGTCTCCGATTCGATGCACCGGCACCATCCTCACGTGGCCAATGGACAGCGCTTCTTTCGAGAATCACTTGCGGAACGTCGCGGGAGGTTGCCCAACCACGACGGATGTTGCGTCCTCCTCCCGAAGGGCGAAGAGGGTGGGATCATCGGTTAATGTACTGTAAGCCGGTTGAGAGTAGATTCACTCTCGAGACACATCGCTCCTGGGACCTGGTCTATTTATGGAGTCGACTGCGAGTGAACGTCCAACGAGGAGTGCTCATTAAAATTGCAGATTTCACTCAATACCGCTTCGCAGGACACCACGGCTGGGGGGGAGGGGGTGGGCAAGGACGAAATATGCAATTCATTTGAAAATCGTCACCGTGACGCAGACTGCGAGTGGCGATAATCAGTCGTTCCAAGTATTCAAATGGATGTCCGGCAGACTTGAAAGGGAATTTCTAAGCGACGTTTATGTTCCGTTTTGGCGAGTGAGCTGGATGTGGTGGGTGGGCGCCTGTGAAGGCATTTCATCTCACTGGACACGGTCTGCTGGTGTACACTGAACTGTTTTTGCATACAGACGTGCTGTGTCTATTTTCGCAACGATGGCCGAGAGAGTGGCGCCCGGTGACGGCTGATGGAGGGGAAGGCGGTGAATTTGTTGCGCACGTTAATGATGTGATGAAACTTTTAGTTGCACAAAAAGTGTTGCTTAACAATGCTCTTGACCACTTTAGCAAACATTGTTTCAAGACTGACACTCTGTTGGATGCGAAGCAGATGGCACAAGGCTGTCATCTTTCGTTGAGACAGGCTGTGACTGTGGAGTGGCAGGGATGCTGTGCTTCATCATGGTATGTTCACGTCATTCATCAATCCGCCTATCTGGAAAGGGGAAACAAATTTCAGACATTTATGGATTATTTCAAGATCATTATCCATAAGGTAGTATTTCAATCAATACTGTATGTATGGGTAAGATGTGCAAAATGCCATATAAAGAAGTTGCAAATATCGCAGAATAAGTTGCCAAAAATTATGTTTAATTTTTTCATGTTGATATTGTCTTTTATTTTCCTTTTGTTACTTATTTGCATATTTATTTATTTATTTATTTATTTATTTATTTATCCAGACATTTATTTATTTATTTATCTATATATTGACTTATTTGATTATTCATTTATTTATATATTTATTTAATAATATGGGTGGCGCTGCAGCCGGTAGAGGGCCAGGGCCTAGCTTCTCAGCAACCACTCGTGTTGTGCATGCTATTGTTCTTTCACGAGTGGGAGGGACCTACAGTTTAATGGCGACTCCGACCGGCGAAGTCGAGAAGCCTTTTCTAGACAGGAATATTCCTTGAGCATTGTCAGTGACTCGAAAGAGGTGGAGCTCTGAATTATCAAAGGTGGTAAATTCGGGTATCGAACCTGGCACCCTCTGCATAGGAGTCGACGCAATATATGCAAATTGTGTCCCGATGTGCTCGAAGAGTGTAAAGGCGATTCGAACATGCTCTCCTCATGAAAGAACTTGATTACTCTTATTTTATTATTAATATTATTCTTTATTTTATTTATTTACTAGATTTCGTACCCGGCTTTGCCCGGGTTTATTTCTTCAAACGGTACTTTAACTGTAGTGAAAATATAGTTTTTCCAAAATATCCTGAAGAAATGTGTTTAAAATAGTAAAACGCCAAGAAAATTAAACCTTCTATTATTTTTTATTGAGTGAGTCGCCGTGGTGCAGTGGGTTAGTGCGTCGAATCCTACGCAGAGGGTGTCTGGTTCGAATCAACAATTTTACCAACTTTCATAGTTCACGGCTCCACCTCTTTCGAGTCACTGACAATGTTCAAGGAATATTCCTGTCTAGCAAAGGCTTCTCGACTTCGCCGTTCGGAGTCGGCATTAAACTGTAGGTCCCTTCCACTCGTGAAAGAGCAGTAGCGAGGACAACACGAGTGGTTGCTGAGCAGCTAGGTCCAAGTCCGCCTAGGACTGTCGCGCCACCCATATTAATATATTATTATTCAGCATCTTAATTTTAGAATGATTTTTGTTGAAAACTTCAGAGCTCTGCGACGTGTAGTTTCGGAGCCTTTGTCGGTCAGTCATACAAACTTTCTGCTTTATATTTCAGATTTAACGTATTTTTTCCTTTCAATGGCAATCTGGTAGACGGCCTCTAGGCCAAACCATATAGACTGTTATAATAATGAAAATTGTAAGCAATCACTTTTTCTTGAAATAAAATAGTTTAATTAACTTAACTAACTTTACAATAGAGAACAAAAATACAGAAATATAATACAAAAATGTATAAATCAATAAAGACAATTAAAATGTAAATAGAGAAAATAAAGAAGGAAAGAGGAAAACAAAAAAAAAAAGATAAAGACAAAAAAATGGAGATAGACAAAGAAGCAAAAATAACTAAAGAGCATTCTCAATTTAAAGTAGCAAAATAGGAAAAACATGACATAATAAGGTTTCTGTGTTCGACGGGGCTTTTAACGTTGTCAGGGAGACGATTCCACAAGTTAGTAGCATAAATGGAAAACTGTCTGCGCGATGTAAGACATGTGTGAATTGAAGGTTTTAACAAACTGTAACGATTGGATTGACAGAAAGACAATTTGTTACGCAAGTATTCAGGTCGACTTTTATGTATTAACTTGAAAAGGAAAACACAAGATCGATAATAAAGATACGCTTTTAAGTTGCAACCTAAATTTTTACGCGAATGTGATGAAATGTATGTTAAAAGGTATATTAAAAACATATCTTCTTCTTCTGGGGGCGCTACAGGCCGGGGTGAACCTGGGCCTCAACCAACAAGCCTCTCCAGTTAGCACGGGCTCTAGCTAGCTGTCTCCAGTGTCGCACGCCAAGTTGGTTGAGCTCCTTTTCCACCTGCGTGCGCCACCTTGAACGCAACCTTTTCCACCGCGGGTTCGGAGTCGAAGACTCTTCGGGCCGGAGCTGAGTTGTACATACGCTCTACATGGCCTAGCCATCTTAGGCGTTGGAGCCGAAGACGCCTGACTAGGCTCATGTCGCTGTACAGCCCGTACAGTTCGTGGTTGAATCTTCTTCTCCAGAAACCGTCAACGCAGACAGGCCCAAAGATTGAACACAGAACTTTTCTCTCGAAAAGACCAAGTGCTTCTTCATCTGCTTTTGTGATTGTCCATGCTTCCGCACCATAGAGCAGGACAGGGATGATCAAGGTGTTATATAATGTCAGCTTGGTCCTTCGAGAGGGGACTCTACTACTCAATTGACTCTTGATCACAAAGAAACAGCGATTAGCAAGAGTGATTCTGCGTTTGATCTCGGAACTGATGTTGTTCGTACTATTCACTTGCGAGCCGAGGTAGACGAAGTCCTTCACTGCCTCGAAGTTATAGCTGCCGAAGTATATTGTGACGCTCTGTCCAAAACGTCGATGTACTTCGTCTTGCCATCATTCACCGCTAGACCCATTTTAGCCGCTTTCGCCTCAATGCCAGCAAACACCTCATTGACGGCTCGCTGTGTTCTGCCAATCACGTCAATGTCATCCGCGTATGCTAACAGTTCTACGGACTTTTGGAACATCGTGCCTCCAATGTTGACATGTGAGTCTTGCACGATCTTCTCCAGGATGATGTTAAACAAATCACATGACAGCGCGTCGCCTTATCTTAAACCTTTTTTGACATTGAAGGTCTCGGTGAGTTCGTTACCGACCTTGATGGAGCAGCGAGAGTTCTCTATCGTCATCCTGCACAACCTGACGAGTTTGGCAGGAATGTCAAAACTAGACATGGCGTTGTATAGCTCGTCCCTATGCACGCTGTCATATGCGGGGTTGAAATCGCCGAATAGGTGGTGGGTGTCGATCTGCATTTCTTGGGTTTTTTCCAGGATCTGCCGTAGTGTGAAGATTTGGTCGATGGTGGACTTGCCCGGCCTGTAACCGCACTGATAAGGACCTCTCGGGTTGTTGACGAATGGTTTCAGGCGCTCACACAAAACGGCAGAGAGGATCTTATAGGCGATGCTGAGAGACTTATCCCTCGGTAGTTGGCGCAGTTGAATTGGTCTCCTTTCTTGTGGATCGGATTAAAAACATATATCGCAACAGAATTAAAGGCAACTTGCATTTACGTATGAAACGACTGAAAATCGCAATCAGCAGAGATCTCACATCCTAAGTTATAATTGGTAAAATAAGGGACTTCACAAGTCACAATTTAACATTGATTGGCAAAAAGTGCTTGGTGACTGAAAGTCCACTGTGGGCTGCATATACATTTGCAACAACTTTTGTAATGTGATTATTCCACGTTAGCTTGTTGTTGAAAACTATAATATATTAATATGGGTGGCGCGACAGTCCGAGGGGGACCAAGGCCTAAGCTTCTCTTGCGTGCTATTGTTCTTTCACGAGTAGGAGGGACCTACAGTTTAATGACGACTCCGAACGGCGAAGTCGAGAAGCCTTTTCTAGACAGGAATATTCCTTGAGCATTGTCAGTGACTCGAAAGAGGTGGAGCCGTGAACTATGAAAGTTGGTAAATTGGGGATTCGAACCTGGCACCGTCTGCGTAGGAGTCGACGCACTATTTTTTTTTAATGCAATTATGTTTTATTTAAAACATTTTAACTTACGTGCTAGACAAATTGCTTAAAATTAGCTTAACTATCTTAAGAATTTACAATGTTCCTAATACTAACCTACTGACGCTATGCGGGTACTCTAAGCTTCGGCTTAATCTACGCTTTTTTAGTCTTTTATTTCTTTATTCATTTGCCTAGAAAATTAAAAAAAAAACTTGGCTAAACCTAACTACTTAAACTTATACTAACTTAACCTAACATAAAACTTAATACTATCTTAACTATGTCCGTAACAGTACGGACACGTGCACCAGGGCGTATATCTTGTGTATATGCCTAACATATATAATTTTCATGTTTCACATAGTTTTTTTTTTGGATTTTTTTTTTTCTTAAAGCTACCTTAAAAACTATGTAAGCTGGTCACTATGGTCAACTACTTGATCCTGTGGAAAAGCTAGCGGTCTCGGAGGCTGGTTTTGGTGTAACCAACAGTAAAACTGCCATTCTTTGGCAGACTCTTTCCTATCTCGAGCGGGGATCGCTCTACTGAACCGGAGGAGATCCTCGTGGGTGCGAACGACATCCGGTTCGTACTGGAGTCGCCTGTCCACTGTACGGCGTACGACATGGAAGATGACAGGACATCCTTGTGGATCCTGTATAAGGCCACTTGTGTCTAGATAGAGGAATGCTTCAGCTGGAATAAGGCCGTTGAGGCGCACTCTTTCATGATACATAGTGTTTGGTTAGTAAGCCCCAAAGATCAGACTGTTCGAAGATGTCATAGCTCGTGCAGTGTGCCTTCTGATCAGTTTAAAAATAAAATTATCTACCCTATTCACGTTTGCCTCGTTGTACAGGACCTCGTTAGGATAGTACTTCTTGTACTCAGACTCTGGCGTGCGATACAGACGGAGGCAGCTCCTGCCCCTAGAACACCATCATCTTTTCCATCTGGGAAGGACTCACGTTGAACCACAATGGACAACCGTACACCATAATGGGCCGTACTAGGGCCATGTAGCAGATTACCTTCACCCTGGTATCAAGTTGGCTGCTGAAAAACAACCTCCTTGCCGCAGCGAAGGCTTTTCTGGCTTTCGTCAGAGCAATATCTATATGTTTGTCAAAATACAGATGCTTTACTACTCGACCTTCGGACCTGATCTGTACGCAACTAGGTCGTCGGCTTACGCAATTAACTGCGGCATGGAACCTGTAAGATCTGCAGTGAATATAGAAAACAAGATCGGGGAACCGATGGCCCCCTGTTGCAGACCGTTTTCAATGTTAAAGACCGTAGTGGAAGTTACCTCACCATTTTTCACAACGAACTTTCTACCAGTTATCATGTCATAGATCATGTATAGCAATGGTTTACTTATGCCAAGCCTGACCAGGTTGAGGAAGAGGTCCTCCAACCAAACGGTGTCGAACGCCTTCTCCAAGTCAATCAGGCAGGCACCCGTGCACTGATTTTTGTTTTTATTCCATTGTGCGTCGGACACCAGTTTTGGCGCGTATTTAATGGTATTATCCTCCGCTCGGAATCCGAACTGGTTGTCCGGTACGATTTTCTTTTCATCAGCCCATTGCTTCAGAACTCGAATGACTATCTTTTCAAAAACCTTGCTTATGCAGGGAAGAAGACTGATCGACCGAAGGCTTTCACACGATTGCTAGGATATGAAGAAATTAAATCATAACAAGAATCTGAGAAGTTAAAAAGCACAGAAAATTTTTTACAAAGAATAGAAGGACCAACACAGTCAAATGCCTTAGAGAAGTCAAGTAGAGTTAAAAATGTAATTTTATTTTCATCAATCGCTTGTCGTATGTCGTCAGATACTTTTAAAATTGCTGTTATACAGCTATGTCCAGAGCGAGAATCTGATTGCAGTGGTGCAAGGAGATTTTTATCATCAAGGTAAAATCTAATCTGCCGGCTGAGGAGAGTCTCGAGAGCTTTAGACAAAAAAGGAAGTATAGGCATTGGTCGGTAATCAGTATTACGAGCATTTTTAGGGAGGGCTTTTTTCCACAGTAGGGGGTATTTTGATGTCATAAGAATGGTGTTGAAGATGTGCGTGATAGGTGGAAGAATAACAGGAAGGAGGACTTTAACAAAATCGGGATGAACATTATCTAGACCTACAGATAATATATAGTATGGCAGAGCAAACGTCGTAAGAGTTAAATGCGGAGATAGAAAAACTGTCTATATTATTATTATGCACCGGATCAGCCAGAGGAACAGAAGCAACAAAGTCTTTATAAAGTTCATCAAAATGTATGTTGTCGTCCAGAATCGAATTCGACTTCTTCTTCACCTTCTGGTGGCGCTGCAGTCCGGGGTGGACCTGGGCCTCAACCAGTAAGCCTTATTAGGCCGAAAGGCTATAAAGGTTTTCGCCCAGTTCCAGAACACTATTTAAATTTGTTTAGGGTGAAGTGTGTGACGTAACATTACGTCACTAGTGTTAGTTCGTCAGATGCTAGTGGTCGGTCGTAGGTCGGATGTTCTAGCGCTAGCTCGGATCATCGGGACCCAGGTTCGATTCCTGTCAGGTAGTGCTTCCTTTTTTTTTCCAAGTTCCTCCAAATTATAGTTCCATGACCTTGAAGTGGCTGAAGTGGTAAATTGGGAATTAGCGGCTCTGCAGATGGCCTGATGCTGTGGAGACCCGCAACTCTCCAAAGAACAGCCGATGCAGAGGACAACTGGACCCATCCACTTCAGTCGCATTCTGACTTCGTGCATAAAACGTTGTGGATCGAGTACATAATTGAAGAGAAGTATTGCGAATTTTTGTTGTATGACAGTGATCACAGTGCGGGACGAGTGAAGAAAGGTAGGAAGGATTTCTCGTCTGCGGGCGAAACCGAGTGGTTCATTTTGGGCTTACGTTACTCTATTTGGCTTACAGCGATTCGAGGCTTTTCCTTGCAACCTTTTCTGTTTGCGTGACGTGGTAGATAGACGCCTAGAGAAGTATTCGCGTCCCACCCGGACACTAAGACGACATCGCAGTGGGAAATTACCGAGGGAGGAGCGCCGAAAACAAGACACCCCGACAAGCAGCGCATGAACCCGACACGAGATCGCGGATTATTACCTTACCGGATTATTACCTTACACGAGGTAAAGCTAGTCTAAGACCAGGTTATCGATCGTTGTATGTGGGTAGGACCGGGTGTGCTTTGTGTGCGGTAAAAATAAAAATGAAACAAAAATCGGAACTGTCGATAAAGCTGTCTCGATTCGACTGCACTAAAAATAGTGTCATGATCAGTCCAGGCGTTGGCGGTGCGCGTTCGTGCTATCGCAGTTTCCATTCCGAATCGGTGGGTACCGAGTTCGCATCCCGAGGAAGACGACAATTTATTTTTTTTTTGTTTCGGAAACTTTTCGGCGTCGGATACCTTTTTTGGGTTTTTCTTTTTTCCTTTCATATCCTTTTTTTTTCTTTTTCTTTTCTCTGAAGTAATGAATTTTTCTTCTTTTTAATTGATGTTAAATTTAAGTTAGTTTAAGCAAAAATTGTTAATTTTAAGTAAATAAAAATTGTGAAGAGAATTATAAGGCGGACTACCATCTTTTGTCGCGGTTCAAAAGGTGGTGGATCGTACGGGAGGTCAATCGCGTGGCGCCCATACAAAAAAAAATAACCAACAACAAGACCACCGCCTTTCTCCACGGCTGGTCAGGCACCCTCCCGGACGAGGTCGCGCGTAGGTCGGAAAATCGGTGTAACAGCCTCTCCAGCCGGCACGATCTCTAGCCAGCTGTCTCCAAACGGCGCACACCAAGCTGATTGAGGTCCTTCTCCACCTGGGTGCGCCATCGGAATTCGACTTCTTAGATAACCCAATATCACGCAATTGCTTCCACAAGTGCTAAATTTAGAGGTGTAGTGTGTCAGCTTAGCAATTTTTATCACACTGGTTACACGATTCCTTAGTCTTTTGAACTCCAGGTGCATATACGGACAGCGAAATCTTTTCCAGTTTTCCAATAATGGCCTGGGAAATTTCATCAGACAACCACGGGCAAGATTGATTTTTAATAATTCTAGTCTTAATACGCGCATATTTGTCAAAAAGATCATTCAATACAAAAGTGAGGAATTCGACTTGAACATCAGAGTCAGAGGTAAGATAGAGAGTAACAAGCAACAATATTGACACTACGAAAGTCCCTATACCTGTAAGACATGGACGTGAGGAGACATGTATTTATATCTACAATGGTGATAACAAGATCATGGTACGAGAAGACAGGTGCAGACAGTTGACTATCATTTTTAACTAAATCATTATTACTAGTGAATATTACATCTATTAAAGAAGGTGTACTTTGGGGGAAAATGTGTGGGAATTGTCCAGCTGACAACTAAGCTCCGGCAGAAAGAGACTCCGAACCTTTAGGACAACTCACCCAATGACATCTGCGTCTAAGGTTGGAAGCACCTAGTCCAGGTCCAGGTCCAATAAGAAGAAGCTCTGGCTTGGTCACATTGATCTCAGGGATACCAATGCCCCAGCAAAGAGGGTCTTCAAATCCGACACTCCTGGGTCGAGAAAGAGAGAAGACCGAACCACTGATATAAAGACCTACTTATCGAGGAGCAAGACAGCCTGGTCTTGACGGCTGGAAGTAGCTTGCCCAAGACCGCAGGCGATGTAATGCAGCTATTGTTCGAGCTCTGACCACTCATGGGTCCCAAGCTTGAGGTGGTTAAGAGGCTAGGACGGATGTCCAAGACAGCGTGACACTGTTGCGAAAATTGTTCGCTATGGCTTGACTTGGTTGCTCAGTAGGTTAAGTATGGCGACCCTGAAATGGTCGAAGTGCCCGAGGCACGCTTTTTACAAAACACAAACTATGATGGTCAAATTGAATCCTTTGCAAGCATTGTTCAATCATTTTCAACCGCGTTTCCATGACGAAATGGCAATATTTGCTGAGCATGTTGGACGTAGACACTTGTCCCGAATCATGAGTGAGCTCTCAAGAATCAAGCAACAAAAAAACGCAGCCTGACTCCACCCCATTGCACCATCTCCCGTGCTTGCTTAACACGCCATCTGACAACACGATCAGATGAAGCCCAAATGTGCCCACAACTGCATTCCAGCTGCATACTCGTCCGGATCACAAAAAAAAAAACAACCACAACCACAACTAAAGCCAAAGTGAGTGCATGCATGTCGAGCCCCATGAGATGTGGATTGTAAATAAAAACACCGTCAACTCGACTGTCCATTGTTCCAATTCGTGAACACAGCCCCCCACTGGGGTCGGGTGAAGTGAAAAGCCACCGCCAAGGCCGTATATCTTCCGCCCGTCGATTCATTTCACACAACTGCCCGAATTGGATTTATCGCATTCATTCGTGTGCTTTATGGCCACTTCCGCTCCCCATGCCTTCAAACTCGAATCTAATGGCGGCGCAGGGCGCAGAGTTGAGTGTGAATTGCCCTCGTCAGCGGGGGGAGCGCGTTCATAATGCGGCTCATTACCGGCCCACAAACAATCAATTATTTTGGCCACAAACTGTTGAATGTTCATCGGGCAGGTTGTGTTTTGCAACGAATCCATCGGCTTTGGCATGGCATCAATCACTTTCCGGGCGGCTGCTCGCAGTCGAGTGGCCACTCGGGACCGACGCGATAGCGACGATGGTGTGAGCTGATGAGTGCTGGCATCGAACGGTGGATGAGTCAATGCCAGGGGTTTATGTGCTCGACTTCAGGTCAAGTTTGCGGCAATTAAGACGCCGATCGATTTGAAAGTAACCTCTTGACGATGTGAGTTGAATGTGTGACATTGGCCCGGAAAGATGACCTCTTTGGAAAGGTGGCATAATTTGGATGATGATGCTGGGAGATCCACTGCGTATTTCCCTTGCAATTCGGGACGTTTTCTGTGACATCTTAACATTCTGGACACTCTTGTCTATAAAGTCCTTCGCCGAAATACTTCCAGGACACCCTTGTCCATTCCACAGGAGCTCCCATTGTGTCTGCTCCAAACTTATGACACCTTCTTGCTGCCTTTTCACCGAACAAACGCCAAGTGCTACATGCTCCACGATCACCCGTCCGCCGGCAATTCGCACGTCAAACTGTTGTCGTCATTGGACAGCTTCCCAGCGAACCCCAATTTTATTCCCTTGGTCGGGGAAATTGCGTCATGTCTCCTAAGTCGATTTCCTCTTCCTCCGTCATGCCATCAGCCACATCATTGCCAGGCGAATCACTGAAGGGATATTTAATTTCCATCCGAGGTGATAGGAGGGCTTGCGTCTTGGCTGAGTGGCTCCGGATGAGAGCGATGCCGGCGAATTTCCCGTCATTACATGGTTTTGGTGTTTGTTTCGCAGTTTTCCACTCGGAGCTTAGCCCGGTCCGGAAGATCCCCCAATTGGCGAAGATGGACGCTGGCCTCCGCCAGCGTGGTGGTAATTTTGCCGCTTCTCCATTACTCTCGTCTGAGGGGGGATGAAGCGCGCCGTGAAATGAAGTTATGTCGACGATAGGAGATAAGCCGTTTGAAGGGAGGGACAGGGGCCGGACGAAATGGCAATAAAGGCAATAATCCAGTAGTCAAGAACGAGCTTAACGATGTTTCAGCTGCGTTCGGAGGGATGAGCTGACAACTTGCGACGGAACGATTGACTTAAGACAAATGGGTGTTCCGCAGTGTTGTGCAATGATCTGGCGATGGGCTGGACTTGGGTGATTGGGTTTTTGTCTCGTTATGGGCAGTTACGATGATGAGCTACATCGCTTGATGGTTGGCTTGTCTGAGGGCGGTCACGTTAAGGGGCGACTTTGGCGGCGGATTTAGGGCATTAAGGATTTAAAGAGGAACATTTGCATGAATACTGGAATGAACACAAGTTTAAACTCTTAACTCTCATGCTCAGGGACTAAGCCACTAGGCTTGTGACTCATGGAGGGTCTGAGTCTGCCTTCCTTCGCTGACAGTCCTGGGTGGGAGGTTTGATTTGGAGGTCTTCCTCTCCTCCTCGAACCAGTAGGCTCGGATTCGAAGACGCTCTTGGCTGGGCCGTTGGTGTACGCGGCGGATGTGGGCGAGCCAGCCAGGCCATGCCCTCTGGACTGCATCCCCATTTTGGGTACAGCTCGTAGAGTGGGCGGGTTTTGACTTTCCCGCCATTCACCTTACTCTTTAGATTGCTGTTTTGCTTACCTTCAGCCTAAAAAAACAAGAAATTCTAAGATTCAAGTGGCATCAAATTCACTGACAACTGGTGAACATTCAAATCAGTGGATCTGCTGTGTCGCAAGCGTCATAGACTCTGCACTCTCTTTGGGATGTTTGTACGGACGTGGAAAGTGACCGGCGACAACTGAACTGACGTCTTTTACGTGACACGTCCGATTGTCAAAAGCCTTAAATGTATCTGCACTTCAAAACTGAAACCCTCTTCAGAGAAAGACCAAACCACCTCTGCTCCCTCTCAAGTCAGTTCAACTCCCACACGCCACCCTCACCTCTAACCGACGCCACATGTCACACGTCACGGCAATTGTAACAAACCCAAAGAATGGTGTCAAAAGTCTCCTTTTCCCATTTTCTTCAATCAGCATCAAAACTCCCTTGAAGGGAAACCTATTTCTGGCAGTCCATGTGAGCGGAAGGAGACCACCCCACTTTTGAATTGATTGTCATTAGGCCCGTACCTGTCCCACACCGTGCGTCGTCGCTCTCAGGGGTGTCCTGATTGTTTGGTTTCTTTTTTGTCATTTTCCAGTTCGAGCTTTGATATCCTTCAATTAACCCACTTGGACGATTCACTTCCACCTTGACACTGATTAGATTGCCCTCTCGCCAAGACGATGAAAGGACTTCTCACCTCGACAGTGGGAGGACTGGACCAGGGCGGGGGCGAAACGAATGGAGTCCTCGACATGGGCACTAGGCGTTGCGAAAGATGCCTAATCATTCGGCAGGATCCGGCCGAAGTGTCGAGCAAATGAACACAAATCTTCGCACAAATCCCTTTCGCCCGCCAGAAGTGACGAATGGAAGGCCATCATGCCTTGACGTCAAATTGGGCTTCGTTGGAGTTAACAATGTTTGTCCATCGCCGGCCTTGCCGCCGGACCCTACCCAGATGGGCGAGCGGCGCGGCGGAGGTGTGGACACCCTTTGTGGACCGCAATCTTTTGAAATATTTACACCCGAGTGCGGGGGTGGGACGGGTCTGTTTACCTCGCCGGGGTGCGGTTCGCCGCAGGACCCTCTGATTGATGAAAGGGAATGATTCATGACTCGGCCGGAGAAAGCAAATGAATTCGGTGCGGTCTTTGTGTGCCTTTTTGAGGAATGCGACCCTTCCTTGCCGGGCACGTAGACGTGGGCCGAGGGTTGACGTTGCCTTTCTGCTCGAGAGGGTTGGGAACTTCGTGCCTCTTGTGGTTTTCGCCGGGATTTGTGACTTGTCTCCCGGATTCCACGTCAAATTGTGTCGACTTGGACGCCGGACTTGGACGCCAGACTTGGACGCCGGACTTGGACTTGGACTTGGACTTGGACTTGGAATTGGACTTGGACTTGGACTTGGGCTTGGGCTTGGACTTGGACTTGGACTTGGACTTGGACTTGGACTTGGACTTGGACTTGGACTTGGACTTGGACTTGGACTTGGACTTGGACTTGGACTTGGACTTGGACTTGGACTTGGACTTGGACTTGGACTTGGACTTGGACTTGGACTTGGACTTGGACTTGGACTTGGACTTGGACTTGGACTTGGACTTGGACTTGGACTTGGACTTGGACTTGGACTTGGACTTGGACTTGGACTTGGACTTGGACTTGGACTTGGACTTGGACTTGGACTTGGACTTGGACTTGGACTTGGACTTGGACTTGGACTTGGACTTGGACTTGGACTTGGACTTGGACTTGGACTTGGACTTGGACTTGGACTTGGACTTGGACTTGGACTTGGACTTGGACTTGGACTTGGACTTGGACTTGGACTTGGACTTGGATTTGGACTTGGACTTGGACTTGGACTTGGACTTGGACTTGGACTTGGACTTGGACTTGGACTTGGACTTGGACTTGGACTTGGATTTGGACTTGGACTTGGACTTGGACTTGGACTTGGACTTGGACTTGGACTTGGACTTGGACTTGGACTTGGACTTGGACTTGGACTTGGACTTGGACTTGGACTTGGACTTGGACTTGGACTTGGACTTGGACTTGGACTTGGACTTGGACTTGGACTTGGACTTGGACTTGGACTTGGACTTGGACTTGGACTTGGACTTGGACTTGGACTTGGACTTGGACTTGGACTTGGACTTGGACTTGGACTTGGACTTGGACTTGGACTTGGACTTGGACTTGGACTTGGACTTGGACTTGGACTTGGACTCGGACTTGGACTTGGACTTGGACTCGGACTTGGACTTGGACTTGGACTTGGACTTGGACTTGGACTTGGACTTGGACTTGGACTTGGACTTGGACTTGGACTTGGACTTGGACTTGGACTTGGACTTGGACTTGGACTTGGACTTGGACTTGGACTCGGACTTGGACTTGGACTTGGACTTGGACTTGGACTTGGACTTGGACTCGGACTTGGACTTGGACTTGGACTTGGACTTGGACTTGGACTTGGACTTGGACTTGGACTTGCACTTGGACTTGCACTTGGACTTGGACTTGGACTTGGACTTGGACTTGGACTTGGACTTCGACTGGGACTTGGACTTGGACTTGGACTTGGACTTGGACTTGGACTTGGACTTGGACTTGGACTTGGACTTGGACTTGGACTTGGACTTGGACTTGGACTTGGACTTGGACTTGGACTTGGACTTGGACTTGGACTTGGACTTGGACTTGGACTTGGACTTGGACTTGGACTTGGACTTGGACTTGGACTTGGACTTGGACTTGGACTTGGACTTGGACTTGGACTTGGACTTGGACTTGGACTTGGACTTGGACTCGGACTTGGACTTGGACTTGGACTTGGACTTGGACTTGGACTTGGACTTGGACTCGGACTTGGACTTGGACTTGGACTTGGACTTGGACTTGGACTTGGACTTGGACTTGGACTTGGACTTGGACTTGCACTTGGACTTGCACTTGGACTTGGACTTGGACTTGGACTTGGACTTGGACTTGGACTTGGACTTGGACTTGGACTTGGACTTGGACTTGGACTTGGACTTGGACTTGGACTTGGACTTGGACTTGGACTTGGACTTGGACTTGGACTTGGACTTGGACTTGGACTTGGACTTGGACTTGGACTTGGACTTGGACTTGGACTTGGACTTGGACTTGGACTTGGACTTGGACTTGGACTTGGACTCGGACTTGGACTTGGACTTGGACTTGGACTTGGACTTGGACTTGGACTTGGACTCGGACTTGGACTTGGACTTGGACTTGGACTTGGACTTGGACTTGGACTTGGACTTGGACTTGCACTTGGACTTGCACTTGGACTTGGACTTGGACTTGGACTTGGACTTGGACTTGGACTTCGACTGGGACTTGGACTTGGACTTGGACTTGGACTTGGACTTGGACTTGGACTTGGACTTGGACTTGGACTTGGACTTGGACTTGGACTTGGACTTGGACTTGGACTTGGACTTGGACTTGGACTTGGACTTGGACTTGGACTTGGACTTGGACTTGGACTTGGACTTGGACTTGGACTTGGACTTGGACTTGGACTTGGACTTGGCCTTGAACACCGGATTTGGACTCGAACTCCGGATTTGGACTTGGATTTGGACGCCTGACTTTTACTTGGACGCTGCACTTGGAAGCACGAGCACGAATACCGTTCATAGCGAAAACATGAAATGATGTGCAATGAGTCGCAGAAAGTGTATCAGTTTCCTTTATTTTTTCACAAAATTCATAAAAAAACGTGGAATACACAAGGGTTCCCTGAAACGATTCACAACAAAGGACGCAATGTCCTGCAGAATTGAGAAATTAATTACATTGTGAAGCACCGTGGGTGCTTCTGCTTCAGCATGAAAGCGAGAGCTCGTTTCATTACAGCGAATAATAAACGAGATTTTAGCTTTGATACGCTATACGTGAAGTCGCTCCGCGCTCCTGGCGTCATTGTGAGGGAGAAAAGTGAACCGTGTTACCAGGAGGGTGGTTCATAAAATTACACTCTCTGCTGGGATTGGGATTAACTAAAATGGAAATCTGCATGTGAGCTAGGTGGCTCCTATCTGGCCATGGAATTGCGCGGAGAACCGGGTTTGTTGCGGTGGTTACCTTTGGGCACGGTGTAATCACTTTTAATCATCTTTTAGTGGTTATTTTGGAAATTGGAAGAGGAGATACTGGATTGAACTTTCCCCAGGTAGGGTTCCAAATGTGAAGGACAAACAAGATGGGAGGTAAAATTAGCTTGGGATCTTTTGTGCGGACCACAGCTCGCCTCTGTCTCGACTGCCAAAATCGGCTCTCTTCTCTAAGGTCATGAGTGCGAGGGGGCAATGGGGGGGCGGGCAGGGGGAGAGAGACGAAGGCGAATTAGCGTCAAAACAAAACTGTCTGATTCGCACTGAATGCAAAAGGATACTGAAACCACTCAAGTGCCCATATCCATGTCAGATGTGTCCAAGGAGCAACTCTTAAATGTTAGACTCATCGCTTCCGAAGGCAAATTTAAATTTAAAGCCTGCGGGGCGTTTTTGCATCTAGACTTGTCCAGCTCCCCTCCCCCACACACATTGCAGTTAGAAGGAGAATCTATCCTTTTTCTCCGGCGAAAGATCTACGAGTGTAGCATTCCCCGGCTCCAGCCCCAGCACTCACCCTCTCACCGCAACAGCCACCCCTTCGCCCAACATGAACATTCCCTGTGCACTGTGTGCTGTGCACTGTGTGCTGTGTGCGGTCTTTCGCCCAACAGCAATGCAGCGGCAGCAGCAGCACTCCCCTTGTTTTGCCTCGGTACCGGAACGTTGAGCTGGGGACGTTTTTGTGCCGCAAAGGAATTTGTGTTTCCATGGAAAAATGTTTTGTCAGACGTATTTATGCAATGCAAGTCCGCCCCTTCGAATGCGTAGGATAATTTATGATGCCGGCTGGGGGAAGGGACTCGTTCGTCCTTAGGTAGCCACCACCACCTCAACCATCGCACCGCCCGAGGGGAGCCTTATGAAAATTTCCTCCTCAAACTCTACAATGAAATGCACTCATTGTAAGTTATGGCTGTGACCTGGAAAATAGATACCAACGATTTAGGTTACGGGTTTCGTGGACTTAAAGGTCTGTGCAGTGTGTCAAGGAGGAAATTGTGGGTACTCGGCTGAGTGGTCGTTTACTTGTCGAAGTCAATTGCGGAGAATGGGAAATGTCTGCCACGCAAAAGCCACCGCAAGCAGGCATCAAAGTCCTTTTGGGGCTGGAGGGACTAAGAGGGAGATTCCGCATTTGTGAGTAGTCATTTTGACCACGATATTATGATGTTTCGAGATTTTTGGTTAAACTAAATACAATCCGGACTCTCGTGGGATCTGGACACCGATTGATACGATACGCATCGAGTAGCAGAACGGCTATGGAAGGGGCGAGAAGGGGAAGAGCAGTGAAAGAAGATTAATTTATGTGCATTTGTGGGGAGGGAGGTATGCCAACTATTTGTCTGTCTGCCCTTTGTTCTTTTGTAGAAAAACAATGAAAAGATACGACTGAATAAGTAAACGTAACGAACTCAGAAGAGTTACACGGAGAGGGCTCCGTTCTACCAGCAGTTTAAGATTTTGATTGAAATTTCAAATTTTGAGAATCAAAAAGAAGACTGTTCGGGAGATACAAGCAGGTACATGAACCAATTGAGAGGTGAAGCGAACAATAAGTGTCGCCATTAACGATAGAAACAAATTTGTCAACTACACAGTTTGTTCCTCATGCGTTTTCAGTAGAGAAAACAGTTTGAACACTGAGGAAGTTAAATGATGTCTTCGCAGTTATACGAGCCATTTACAAATATTGCAGGATGTAGCCAGCAACAGACACGACCACAGGAGTACTTCTTAGCCAACACGTGTAGTGAGGGTATCCTGTGAGTACGTGTGAATAACGCGTCTTTTCATGTCAAAAATTGAACAACTGTGAGTCTGAGAAGATCGCTGCTGCTACGAACGACAGTGTCAGTATATATTCTCCGCAATGTGAATTAACCTCAACTACAAAACCTCGGCACTACTTTCCTGGTGGACCAAGGTCTAGCTTCGGCATCTGCAGATGATCTCACATGTCACACGTCACGACAATTGTAACAAACCCAAGGAATGGTGTTAAAAATCTCCTTTTCTCATTTTCTTCAATCAGCATCAAAACTCCCTTGAAGGGAAACCTATTTCTGGCAGTCCATGTGAGCGGAAGGAGACACCCCCACTTTTGAATTGATTGTCATTAGGCCCGTACCTGTCCCACACCGTGCGTCGTCGCTCCCAGGGGTGGTCTGATTATTTGGTTTCTTTTTTTTTGTCATTTTCCAGTTCGAGCTTATATCCTTCAATTAACCCACTTGGACGATTCACTTCCACCTTGACACTGATTAGATTGCCATCCCGCCAAGACGATGAAAGGACTTCTCACCTCGACAGTGGGAGGACTGGTCCAGGGCGGGGGCGAAACGAATGGAGTCCTCGACATGGGCACTAGGCGTTGCGAAAGATGCCTAATCATTCGGCAGGATCCGGCCGAAGTGTCGAGCAAATGAACACAAATCTTCGCACAAATCCCTTTCGCGCCCCAGAAGTGACGAGGTCTGAATCGGCATCTGCAGATGATCTGGTGCGTGCTTCCAACCAGAACATCGCCACCGGCCTTGAACACATCTGGTTGTAAGCCATGAGCCTGCGACTTTGTTGTTCTTCAGCCTATTAATGGCTCTGCCGACTTCTTCAAACCTAGGTGGGAGGACTACTTCATCGACATACACTATTCCCTGAGCACATACACTATTCCCTGAGGGTCAGTAACCAGGTTACGTTCGCAGTTTCTAAGGGCCTGGGTGCTTCTCGTAAGGCCACCGGCAAGGCTTTTGGCTTCTTTGTAGGTGCTCGTCCCTAAACTCCTCGATATCCTTGAGCTGGGAGGTTGCGAGAGACCTCTTTTTTTCAGGAACAGAAGCTTTTTCTCCTCCCTTCTTTTAGCCCGGTACTCCTCCTGCGCTGGTCTAGTTCTTCGTTGCAGCTGCTTTTGGTATGCTTCGTCAGTTGCATGTTTCTTCTGCTCACACTCGCCATCATACCACGGGTTCCTCGTCGGAGGTGGTAGGTAGCCTAAGCGGCTACCTCTTTGATGGCCGAGAGGCAATGCAACCACTTCTCGTTGGCGTTGGTGTATGTCGTGGGCGTACCGGAGAGTCTCTCACTCGATTGTTCTTCGTAGGCTCTGGCAATCTCGGGTGTGCTCAGGCGTCCAATGTCAAAACTCCTCTTAATGGCTGGTGCAGCTTTCTGGCATTGGACAGTCGAGATCTGAATCTTACTGCTATGAGGAAATGGTCAGAGTCGACGTTAGCCCCCCTGAATGCTCACACATCCAAGATACTTGACGCAAGTCTTTCGTCAATGATTTGGGTGTCGACCGTGCGGAGAACGCCAGGTTGCTGTGTGGATTTTTTTGCGAGGGTACCTCGTGCTGCTTATGACAATATTACGTGCTGCCGCAAAGTTTGTGAGTTTGAAGCCGTTGTCTGTTGTCGGGTCGTGGAAGCTGTGCTTTCCGATCACTTCGCTAAAGACATTCTCCTTTCCGATTTTTGGATTGAAGACTCCGAGTGCGATTTTTACATCGTACTCCGGAAAGCCTAAGTGGGAACAGTCCAAGAGGTCATAGCAATCCTGTTTGATAGAGTCCTCAACCTCGTCGTACGGGCGTGTGCACTTATGAGGTCGATGTTGTAAAACTTGCCTTGGATGCGGATCACAGCCAGGCGATAACTTATCGGTTTAAAGTCCATCACCTTCGACCTTAACCGTTTTCCCACAACGAATCCGCATCCCAATATGTCCAAAGAAGGCCAAAGACGATAAAGAGAAACCAGATCTTTTCGCAGATCATTTGGAAGCAACGTTTCAGTCACCCGATGGACAAACACCTCCCGTGAACTCCTATGGTCCAGACTCAAATAATGACAATTTTTCTATAAGAAATGCTTTCTTTGACAGAACTTAAGGAAGAATTGAAAAAACTGAAACCCAAGAAAGCTCCTGGTTATGATTTAATCACAGGAGAAGTTCTGAAGGAATTACCTCAGAAAGCGCTCCTTATGTTTCTCTACATTATTAACGCCGCCTGTTACCGTCGTTTTCTCCTCCGCGGTATCGAGGACAAGGGTTGCCGACTTGTCGATGGAGTAATAGCCGTGGGTCAAGAAATAAAAAAAATTAATGGGCGCCACGCGATTAGCCCTATGCCTCAAAAGCCTTATAGCGTCGAACCGCGACGAGCTACAAAGCCCGCTTGTCTCTACCACCTTACCTTGGCAGTTCACCCAGTTGCGGCAGCTACGTCCCCCTGGGCGACCGATAACCGACACAAGGAAACCACCAACTTTCTCGAAATTCAAAGATCATTCAACAGATCCTTTTATTTAAACTTCGTTAAATATACAATTAAAAAAAAAATTCCAATTCAAATTATCAAATTATACTAACTAAAATTCAAAACCATTCAAATAATTCATATAGTACCAAAAAAATAAAAAAAAAAGAAAAAAATATAAAATCTTCACCAAGTGGGTTCGAACCTTGGCGTAAAAGTTCGATCTCTTACCCTTACAAATCAGCGCTTTTTTTTTTTTTTTTTTTTTTTTTTTATATGTAATTTTATTTCTTCTTAAATATTTTACTTACATGCTAGACAAAATTACTTAAAACTAGCTTACCTAACTTAAGAATTTACAATGTTCTTAATACTAACCTACTGACCCTATGCGGGTACTCTAAGCTAATCTAATCTATGTTATAACTGTGCCTTTCGGCTTAATCTGCGTTTTTTTTAGTCTTTATGACAATCTGTTATTACATTTTTTCTTTGCCAAGAAAACTTTTAAAAAACTTGGCTAAACTTAACTACTTACACTACCTAATACTAACTTACCCTAAGATAAAACTTAATACTATCTTAACTATGTCCGTAACAGTACGGACACGTGCACCAGGGCGTATATGTTGTGTATATGCATAACATATATAATTTATACGCCGTGATGCACCTTTTTTTTTTTTTTTTTAATTTTTTTTTTATTTTTTTTCTTAAAGCTACCTTAAAAACTTGACTATGGTCAACTACCTGATCCTGTGGAAATGCTAGCGGTGGCGGAGGCTGGTTTTGGTGTAACCACCAGTAAAATTGCCGTTCTTTGGCAGACTCTTTCCTATCTCGAGCGGGGATCGCTCTACTGAACCGGAGGAGATCCTCGTGGGTGCGAACGACATCCAGTTCGTATTGAAGTCGCCTATCCACTGTTCGGCGTACGACATGGAAGATGATAGGACATCCTTGTGGATCCTGTATTAGGCCAATTGTGTATAGATAGAGGAATGCTTCGGGAGGAATAAAGCCGTTAAGGCGCACCCTTTCATGGTACATACTATTGGGGTAGTAAGCCCCAAAGATCAGACTGTTGGAAGAGGTCATAGCTCGTGCAGTGTGCCTTCTGATTAGTTTAATTATAAAATTATCTACCCTATTCACGTTTGCCTCGTTGTACAGGACCTCGTTAGGGTAGTACTTCTTGTAATCAGACTCTGGCGTGCGATACAGACGGAGACAGCTCCTAAGACTCTGCCCCTCGAACACCCTCATCTTTTCCATCTGGGAAGGACTCACGTTGAACCACAATGGACAACCGTACACCATAAAAGGCCGTACTAGGGCCATGTAGCAGATTACCTTCACTCTGGTATCAAGTTGGCTGCTGAAAAACAACCTTCTTGCCGCAGCAAAGGCTTTTCTGGCTTTCGTCAGAGCAATATCTATATGTTTGTCAAAATACAGATATTGATCCAGCCAAATGCCTAGGTATCTAACTACACTTTTTACAGCTAACGGCCGACCAAGCGGGTCAACTATGCCGGAAAAGACTAGTTTCGCACTTCTGGAAGTTGATAAGCAACTTCCAGTCGTCGCAAAATCTCTGGATTTTCTCGAAGTCACGCTGTAACAAGATGTTTATAACCTCTACCTTCGGACCTGATCTGTACGCAACTAGGTCGTCGGCGTACGCAATTAAGTGCGGCATGGAACCTATAAGATCTGCAGTGAATATGGAAAACAGGATCGGGGAACCAATGGCCCCCTGTTGCAGACCGTTTTTAATGTTAAAGACCGTAGTGGAAGTTACGTCACCATTTTTCACAACGAACTTTCTACCAGTTATCATGTCATAGATCATGTATAGCAATGGTTTACTTATGCCAAGCCTGACCAGCTTGAGGAAGAGGCCCTCTAACCAAACGGTGTCGAACGCCTTCTCCAAGTCAATCAGGCAGGCACCCGTGCACTGATTTTTGTTTTTATTCCATTGTGCGTCGGACACCAGTTTTGGCGCGGATTTAATGGTATCATGCCCCGCTCGGAATCGGAACTGGTTGTCCGGTATGATTTTCTTTTCATCAGCCCATTGCTTCAGAACTCGAATGACTATCTTTTCAAAAACCTTGCTTATGCAGGGAAGAAGACTAATCGACCGAAGATTTGTCGGAATGGACTTATCTTTGTCCCGTTTAGGGATCGGTTGAACAACAGCTGTTTTCCAGTGCGTGGGGTAATGTGCATTACTCAGCGCATTGTTAAACAAGGTTGTGTATATTTGGACCGCTTCGGGGGGAAGATGGCGAAGCACAATGTTCGGTATTCCATCGATTCCCACTGACTTTTTCTTCTTCAGCGAGTGGAAGATACCCTGGAGATCGTCTTGAGAAATCAAGATGTGATTCCCATCATTGGCGACGGCACTATGTGCCATGTTCTCGTCATTGAACCTGGTGAAACCTGGATTCTCTGATCGCCATTGACTTATCTCATTGCGGAGATAGAAGTGGTTTAGCAATGCTCTGTTCTCCAGATCGTGATTCGGCCTACTAACCTCGTTGACCGTATACACTCTCTGGAACACTGCACCAATAGCTGTAACCTTCTCCTGGGGATCTTCCACCGCAAAGAAGTTATTGTCTAGCACTGCCTCATCTGGATCGATGCCAACTGAAGTCAGTAAGTGTTCGTTGTCTGTCGTCCTGGGAAGTCTTACGATTTGAATGTCGTTTTGATCTTTCCTCCGAAATATTTTATTTACTTTCGGGAACATCCCCGGGTTGTTGGATCGTACAGCCCGGATTTTGTTGCCCCAGTGCAAGCTTATAGCCAAGCTATAGTTTATTCGAATTAACTGTTGGAGGTTCTTGATCTCCGACTTCAATGCTCTGACTTCCGCGTTTTGCGGATCTGTAAAACGCCTGTGCAAGAGTTTTAGTCTTGACAGCAGCCTACTTTTGTGCACGTGAAGTGCGTCGATGGTAGCATTTCGATAAACATCGCTGTTGTCGATTTGAACTACCTTCGGAATTGTTTTGTCCATCGTACGTTTGACTACGTCGTCCATTTGTATGAGGTACCTGTCAACCTCTTCGTTCGTCAGGTTTCTGTTTGTCGGCGGATTGATCCCACTCGAACGTAGTTCTGTGGATAAAGTCCTGGAGAAGCGTGGCCAGCGGGCCTTATTATAGTTATAAGGGTGCCTCTGGACATACTCCTCCAGTCCTTCCACCTCGTTCGGGAGCTGAATAACTGCGAAGAGCCCGCAGTGATCACTCTCGTACTCAACAGCAGTTAGACAGTTCCGTGTGCGTCTTTCCACGTCTAGTATAGTCAGTCGTTTGTCTATCAGCATCAGATCCAGATAGGACCCGCTTCTAGGATACGATGGCCTATCGGTTGCTAGCAAATCTAGCTTGAACTCAACATTGTGTTCTACCAACCAGTTATACAATGAGGTCCCCCTGGTGTTATGCACCACGTTGCCCCACTCTATATGCCTCGAGTTCAAGTCCCCGGCTACGATATAGTAGTTCTCCTCCGAGCTCAGTCGAAGGCTAGTGAAAAGAGTATCGAGCTCTGAAATGAAATATTGGTTGATGCGTGACTTGTCAGTCGCATAGATAGCGATCACATAGAGCCGCTTACCACCCCGAAGGGGGATGCGTGCGATACACGTTTCTATGGCCTGGAATCTCCGCACTTCACCGCTATACACGACCTTATGACAAAGGCCTTTTTTGATTAAGAGTGCGACTCCACCAGCTAGGTAGTTTCGATCTCTTCTAATGATATTGTAATTTTTGTACCTGAGTGGGTGCGTCTGGCTTAGCTTAGTTTCGCAAACCATCAACACATCAGGATTATGGGTCTGCAACAAGTTACCGAAATTTAATTGACGTTCAGGGCGGATCAGTGAATTCACATTCACTGCTAGAATTTTCAGGTTGCAGGCTGCCTGCGCAGCCATTATACCGATGTTGCGTTTGGCTCTCCAAACAGCGTCGAATAGATGAGGTCTATTCGCGCTGCTTGTTCTTGTAATTGGTTTTGGAACTGGGTTTGGAGTTGAGCGATCTGCCTCTGGATAGAGAGCAGGATCGTCTGCACATCCAAATTTGCTTCTGGTTGCCTGGCCACTGGGACCTGGGTAACTTTCGGCACTGTCTGTTGAACCGGTCGCCCAGCCGATGCCACTTGGGCATAGGAGACTGCCGGTGTAACAGTGGTAGCTGGAGCACGGGGCACTGGCCTCGCTTCTACCATTTTTCCATTACGTTTGGCCTGTATAATTTTTCTTATTTCTTGGACCTTAGGACATCCCCGATAGTTTGCAGGGTGTCCGCTGGTCTTACAGAGCACGCACGTCAGTTTGCTCCTGTCCTCGACTTTATCGGTCCCTAAAGGACATTCCCCGCGATTGTGGGTTCCTGCGCATTTGACACAGCGAGACTGCATATTGCAGTTCGCCGCGGCATGCCCAAACCTCTGACAACGAACACACTGGAGTGTGTTCTTTGTCTTTTTTATTGTTTCCCATGTAACAGACAGAGTGCCTAAATGGGTAATTTTTTTTAGGCTCTCTAGTTTGCTGTCTGGGGTGACCTGAACCAGGAAGAAAGGAAGTTTCCTATTCTCCCTTCTCGATGCCGCAGTGATGAAGGGCTTAACCCCTACGACCTGGACATCGTCGCTCTGCGCTTGGCGCAGAATAGCGAGGATCTCATCGGGATCAGTGTCGGGATCCACGTCCTTAAGGAGCATGGTCTGCACCTTTTCCCTTTTTGGGGTGTAGGAGAAAAACTCGGCCTCCGACACCGCTAGCCTTTCTTTCACTACGTAATAGTCTGCCATTGATAAGCAATGGACAGAAACTCTCAACGGACCCTTATATTTAATAAAGTAGGACTGCTTAGTGACCAACTTACATAATATATCAACGTCCTTCGTCTCCAGTCCGAAGACGTTGATTGGCGGGCATCTCTCCGTTTTGGCTGGCTGCTGCTGCTGCGGTTGCTTCTGCTGCTCCTTCTTCTGCTGATATTGTCGTTGTTGCTGCTGCTGCTTCTTTGGCTGCTGCTGTTGTTGTTTCTGCTGCTTTGGCGGCTGCTGTTGTTGTTGCTGCAGCTGTATTGGCTGCTGCTGTTTTTGTTGCTGCTGCTGCTGTGTCTGCTGCTGTTGTTGTTGCTGCTGCTGTTTTTGTAGCTGCTGCTGTTGTTGGGCAGCCTCTTTAGCTGCTCTCCTGGCCCTTAGTTTGGTTTGGAGGGCTTGGATGTGGGCGTCAAGCTCCTCCCTCTCTCGCTGGCTCTTCTCCAGCTGCTCCCTGTCCTCTTCATCTTCATCCTCCGATTCAGAGGACGTCAGAGTGTGGAAGGGGTTCTCTCTCCCGCAAATCAGCGCTTTAGCGCGCTCGGCTACACCCACATCCAAATTTAAGTCCCCTAAATTACAATACTAGTGTGATAACTCTTGCAGCTTAATCTACTATAATATATTGAGAATACAATAACGGCTTAACGACGCTCCAGAGGGGAGGAGTTAACAAACACACACACTATCAAGAGTGTTACGAATCATTGGCTACTAAAGATCTACGAAAAGAAGGGTTAGTAGGTGACTCCCTGCATCGCTCTATACGGCAGCTGGTTCCGCTGTTTCGGCTGACTGGTGATCTCCCACGTGGATGCACTTGCGACTAACACGTACGAACAGGAACTCTCCCCAGGTATCACTCACGAAAGTCGATAACCGGGTTTTGCAATGTGGTGTAGCTTTGACGACTCCCGCCGCGCTCAAATTTGCACTTGGATTTCCGCACGTTTGTATGTAGCTATAGGCGCCGACTTTGACGTACACACGCGTTCGCGTTCTGGGGTCCGGTACTTCGTTATATCTTTGTTTTCCAATATTTCTCCGTTTATTATATCCCTCGTCTAGGAAAACTATCTTAGCTTTCGACCGGAAAGAAGGAAAAAAGGGAAAAAGAAAAAAACAACCGACACAAGCAGTTTGCCGAAATCACTGAGCCCGATGCTAACTGTGTATATATATATTTTATATATATAAATATGTATAATTATAATTTTATCACTTTCTTTGTTCGTTCGCACAGCGACCGTAAACCGTTTCTCGATCAGGCGTTTTCCCTTTACGCTCCAAAAGTCCCTTCAACACCACGCACCAAACGTCTAACCCGTTATCTCGCTCTCCATAAACTGCCCTCCTCAATCAATCCCTACTTTCTCCCAACCCGCCATCCTGGATATTAGCTGAGATTAATCCCCGTATTTTCTCCTAAGTCTTCAACTAAGCTACCGATTACTCATTCCGGTACGTTCCCCGAAGGAATATTGCTTGCAAGAAAAAAACAAGATCTAGCCCGAACTGGACTCGAACCTTCAAATGATTTAGTGCTATGCTGACACGCTACTATCACGCCCAGTATCTGAATGGGAGGAGCCACACTAACACGGAACTCGACAGACAGCATCTGCGAAAACCTTTCCGAAGTTAAACTATACCTATAACACGCCTTCAGATAAGAACATGTTCCTAGTCAGTGGAGAGTAGCGGAAATAATAATGGTGTCGAAACCGGGTAGACTCCCAGCAGACAAAAAGTCTTATAAACCGGTTTCACTTCTACCGACAATGTCTAAAGTGTCCGAACGAATATTACTTAGACGTTTGAGCCCGGTTGTAAAAGAAAGACGACTTATTCCTTACCACCAGTTCGTTTTTAGAAGCAAGCATTCAACTCAAAGACCAAGTACTTCGCATAACTGATGTTATAGAAAAATCTTTTTGAAGTCTGCTCAGCTGTATTTCTCGACGTTTCTCAAGCCTTTGACAAGGTCTGGCACGAAGGCTTGAAACACAAGCTTCAACAATTCCTCTCGAGAAAACTTGGCACAATTTTATCGAACTATCTGTCGGATAGAGTCTTCCGTGTGAAATATGGGAAAGAATCCTCCCTATTTAAATCTATACAAGCTGGAGTATCACAAGGAAGTGTTCTTGGTCCCCTCCTTTTCCCACTGTATAGCAGTGATATACCGCACGACGTAGGCACAGTGCTAGGCACATTTGCTGACGAAGAGACCACAAGGAAGTGTTCTTGGTCCCCTCCTTTTCCCACTGTATAGCAGTGATATACCGCAGGACGTAGACACAGTGCTAGGCACATTTGCTGACGACACTGCCATTTTGTTAACTGACTGTTGAAAACGGTCGAACTATCAACCAGAAAATTGCAATGTGCTTTAGACCGGATACAAGAATGGACGAACACTCAGCGAATTAAGCTTAATGAAGCTAAATCCGTTGATATAAGTTTTACGTATAAGAACGTTGACTAACAAATACCCTTCGACCATGAAGCGAAATACCTCGGAATGACTCTTGATGTAAAGCTTAAGTGGAAGGAGTACGTCAAAAAGAAACGCGAAGAGCTCCAATTAAGATACAAGGACATGTACTGGCTTATTGGAAAATATTCCAAGCTAAGTACTGACAATTGACAAGGCAAGTGTTACAACCCGCCTGGACATATGGTATACAACTAAGAGGTTGTGCCATAGAAACATACTACAAACTTTTCAAAATAAAGTGCTAAGGGCCATCGCCAACGCACCCTGGTACATACGGAACGGGGATATCCACAGAGATCTTGGAATTTCATCAGTCCAAGATGAAGTTACGAATTTTGCTCGTAAGCATAAGCTTCGCCTGGAAGAGCACATCAACTCTGCTGTCCTTCCAATTCTCGACGAAAGAAACTCTTCGCCGTCTTCAAAAGACTACACCCCTTGACCTAGCACGGTGAAGTCAACCCGCGCTTAACTGCGGTGTAAGCAAGGACGCTCAATGGAGAATCTCTTGCCAAATGCGTTTAAACCAAGAAAGAAAAACTGCTGGATAAGTGTAAAACTTAGTTGTAGTGGAGATATATTTTATTTGAGGAACGGTCCCCATAGTGTCTTTTGAAGATTTTGCCTCGCAAAAAAAAAAATCCCAATATGTGCAACCTCCTGTGGCTGCTGTAATACATGCCGCACTCTGTTTTATTCACCATTCCTTGTCCCATCCAGCGTATTTCCAAGATCGCAGTAATGTCCGCCTTGTACTACACGCGAGGATCGTGTCCAGTTGTTAAGTGGCCTACGGTGTGTTGAGTGTTCATACGTTCCAGGTGGCCGCTCGCAAATCATGGTAATTTTTCGTTCCATGTCGTCGTTGTTGAATGTCCGTCCGTTGATCCGAGGCAGGATTCTTTCGATATGGACCCTCTTGTCTAGGGTGTTCGCTGCATACATCGGTTCAACTCACAAAGGGTGCTGCGAAGGACTTTGAGAAGTCTGTATGTCAACTTTTCCTGTGCAATAACAAGGATCGCTGCTGGCATCCAGTTAGGAGCAATCAACAACTTAAGGCATCCTCGTTCTAGTTAACCTTTTCTTATTAGTTTTGTATTTCGAAATCGAAAATCGAACAAGACTGCAGTGAACTAAATGAACTAGAATAACGAACTAGTTCAATAAGCAGATTTGAACTAAACTGAGCGCTCTCTGGACTGAACTGAAATGCACAAGTCTACATCAGATTCACCCACAAACTCAATCCCAATCTCGTTTGTCTTCAAATCCAGAGCAGAACTCATAGCAGCCCATACCAAAAATCCACAAAATCTTTCGGAAATCAATTGAATCGACAACACTAAAGCTAAACTATGTCACAATGTGTCATTAAGTCCCGATGAGTGAACCTGTCAACGCATTCTCAAATCAAACAAAGCAACAGTCCACTGAGCGTGTTTACAAGGGAGCGCCCGTCGACACTGCGAACACAGCCCGAACATTAATTTGTGATTGCAATCCGTTGACATTTGTAATTTCATTCATGCAACGAAAAAATTGAAGAAAAACAGTCGATTTCCACGAATTAATTTAGTTGTCATTTCGAATAATTACGGTGTAACCCGATTGTGTGCTGCCCGACGTGTTCGGACGTCAGATGAGTGCGGCCACCAGGGTTCGATGCACAATTGAAGCCGTAATATGTGCGAGGATTGCGCGTGTGTCTCATTCCAATTAGGGACTAAATAATTCATTTATGAATGCCCTTGATCGGCTTGTTGGCGGAGATTTATTGGTGGCGACGAAGAGTGGTGGGCTTTGGAAGGGACATCAGTCAGGATGCAGTTTGCTGGGGGGACTTGTTTGTCCTTGTGGAATGCAAGGAAGGAAAGTAAGCCCGCCAGTGACGGCAAAGTAAGTAAATCCGAGTAAGCTACCCATATAGTTACGCGTAACGAATTAAAATTTGTAAAAAGTTCAGTGAACGAATGACATTGAGCAGGTGGCCAAGGATCTGCCCTCCTTTTTCCGAATGTCACTTGAAAAGGCGTGCCCCCTTCGGGCCTATTTAAATAAGAGATCTCCACCATGATGGAACAATGACGTACAAATTCCTAACCTAAGGAAAAAATCTAGATCCCTCTTCAATGCAGCCAAGGCCTCCAGGCTCCCAGAAGACTGGAATGCATACAAGAACAGTCTACGGACCTTCAAAAAAGCAGTCATTACATCCAAGCAGGTGACATGGAGATCTTATTGTAACCAGATCCTCTGCACCACCACAAAGACCAAGGAGATCATCACTCCGATCCTTAGAATCTAGCTTACGGCTAGATACCGACCACCTGGAGGAAAGCTAGAGTAGTCTTCATCCCCAAGGCAGGTAAAGCTAGTCACTGTACAGCTAAGGACTTAAGACCAATAAGCCTTACGACATTCATCCTGAAGACGTACGAAAAGCTTATCAACGAATTCGTTCGCGCCAATCTCAAACAGAACCCAATCTCGCGCGCTCAGCATGCGTACATGAAGGGTAAAGGCGTGTTCGCGTTTAACTCAGCGAACTGGTCCTGCATCATGAGAGCCTTGAATAGGATGAGCACACCGCAGTACTTGAGGAAGATTATCGTCAGCTACTTCACCAATAGGAAACTTAGATACCAGACTGACGATGGAATGAAATACCACGAAGTCTCGGCAGGCGTTCCACAGGGCTCAGTCCTTGGACCCCTCCTGTGGAACCTAATGTACGACGGAGTACTGAGACTCACGCAACCAGAACCAGACTGAGACTCACGCAACCGAGGTGGAAGCAGCCACAAACGAAGCGATCGCCAGGATCAAGGATTGGATGGAATCCGCCGACCTAGAACTAGCTGACCACAAGACTGAGGCTGTCTTAATAACCAGTCGAAAGACGGGTTGGTTCCCAGATAATTCGCTCGAAGATGGCTCTGAAATACCTAGGGGTAATGCTCGCCAACCGGCTTAACTTTAAAACTCACGTCGAGTACTGTAGCAAAAAGGCAGCAAGGATGCAGGCAGCGCTCTCAGGAATGCTGCCCAACATCGGAGGACCTGGATACGAGAGAAGGATCCTGCTTTCCACAGTGGTAAGCTCAATCCTCCTATATGCTGCACCAGTATGGGCGAGGGCCCTGGCGAACACGGATGCAGCAAGGAAGCTCTCGACATCACACAGGCTCTGCGTGATAAGAGCAATCAGCGGTTTTCGAACAATTTCGTACGAAGCAGCCTGCGTCACTGCGGGTATGGTCCCGATCGACATTCTCGCCACCGAAATGCAAAGGATCTACCTACGGAGAACGACGAATCACGCGGAGACTAGCGCAAGGGTCTGAAGAATGAAGCAAGGGCAACATCAATGGCACTGTGGCAAACCAGGTGGGACACCACAATGGATCCATAAATTGATACCCAGAACAGAAGCCTGAACAACGAGAGCTCACGGGAGCTGCAGCTTCCACCTCACGCAGTTGTTGTCGGGCCATGGGGGTTACCGAAAATACCTCCACAGATTCGGTCACGACAACTCACCCACTTGTCCAGAATGCGCGCGCGAAGATGAAGACGCCGAGCACGTAATATTCCATTGCAGACGCTTTGCCGTGGCGATAGCAAGTCTACCAACTCCCGAGCTCCTAATTAGCCATATGATGGAGTCAGCTGACAAATGGCTGGTGACATGTTCCTTTATTACAAGGGTGCAGATCGAGCTAAGAAGGCTGGAAAAAGAAAGAAAGGCCGAATTGGCAAATATAGATCACATAGCGTGATATGCTAACCAGCCCCGCGAAGTAATACCTAACGGCAGTTCCGCGGGGAGAGTGGTAGAAGTGTGCAGAGGTGTGGTCTAGGACGTAGGCGCGAGGAAAACGGAGAATAATATCCCGTGAATCGTTCATGCTGGTAACACGGGTTACCAGTATCTTGAAGAAGATTCCACATACATTGGCGCAAACCATAAAAAAAAAAGGCGTAAAGACCGCGCTACATGATGTTGTCCGCCTGGTTGAAAAATCCCTAAATGTCAAAGAGTATGCCCTCGCAGCTTTCCTAGACATTGAAGATGCCTTCAACAATGTTAAGACCGATGCAATTAAAGATGCACTCGTAAACATCAGAGTTGAGCAATCCGTCAAGTCGGTGATAACCAATAGGCTTTTAGGCCTAAAGGCTATATTGTGTCTGGGGTGTAGTGTGTCACGTAACATTATGTCACTCGTTTTGGTTCGTCCGACGCTAGTGGTGTTCGTAGGTCTGTGCTTCTAGCGCTCGCTCGTATCGTTGGAACTCAGGTTCGAATCCTGTCAGGTGGTGCTTCTTTGTTTCGTTTGTTCCAAGGTCCTCCAATTATGGTTCCATGACCTTGAAGTGGCTGAAGAGGTAAATTGGGAATTAGCGGCTCTGCAGATGGCATGATGTTGGAGGGTTCTAGCCAAGAGTCCCGCCAACCCTGGCTGCATTAAAAATATTGAAGGTATATGGACACAGTCGTCAACTGAGACTCTACGTCCGGTCAAGAGACCCGCAACTCTCCAAAGTACAGCGGTTGCAGAGGCAACTGGACCCATCCACTTCAGTCGCATTCTGACTTCGTGGATGGAACGTGGTGTATCGATATCGAAACTGATGAGGAGTAGTGCAGTTTGACAGTGATCACATCTAAGGTGAAGAACGAGTAAAGAAAGCGAAAAAGTGTATTTAATTTTCGGCTTACGGATTGTATTTGGCTTACAGTGATTCGAGGCTTTTCCTTCCCACCTATTCTTGTTGCGTTGACGAGGCAGTTGGAAGGCTAGAGGAGTATTCGCGCCCCACCCGGTCATTAACACAACAGTGGAACATTATCGAGGGAGGAGTACCAGAAACACCACACACCCGACAAGTGGTGCATGAGCCCTGCATGAGATCGCGGATTACTACCCAAATTAATAGACCTGAGGCAACATTAATCTAAGACCAGGTTATCGATCCTCGAGTGTGCTTTGTGTTCGGAAAAAATCGAAACGATCGGTAATGCTAAATCGTGCGCAGAAAAAGAAAAATAGAGCCACGATTAGTCCAGGCGTTGGCGGTGCGCGTTCGTGCTCGCGCAATTTTCGTTCCAGATCGGTGGGAACAGAGTTCGAATCAAGAAAAAAACAATCATTAGCTCTTTTCTTTTTGGATTTTTGCATTTTGGTTACGTTATTTTTTTTCTTTTCTTTCCTTTTTTTACCTTCTTTTTTTTGAATTTGACGTTAGTTTTAAGTAAAAATTGTATAAGTTAGTAGTATAAGTATAATTAAATAAAATTGTGAAGAAAATTAAAAAGCGGACTACCATCTTATTGTCGCGGTTCAAGAGGTGGTGGATCGTGCGGGAGGTCAATCGCGTGGCGCTTATCTAAAAATTTAACCAACAACAAGACCACGACCTTTCGCCACGGCTGGTCAGGCACCCTCCCGGACGAGGTCGCGCGTGGGTCGAAAAATCGGTGTAACAATGCTCAGTAAGAGAATAATTAACGCAACTCTAGGCGACTCTTCGGTGAAAGCCATAGCCTCAAATGGAACCCCACAGGGTGGCGTCATCTGCCCCTGCTGTGGGTGCTTGTCTTGAGGACCTAAAATGCTCGCGTTCGTCGATGACGTGGTCATTATTGGCTGTGGTAAATTCCCCTCGACACTCAGCGAGTTAGTGGAACGCGCAATCAACACCCTCCTCAAATGGGCAAAATCTTGCGCTCTCGGGATTAACCCATCAAAAAGAGAGTTGGTCCTTTTTACCAATGAAAGGGTTCATCCCGCCTTTCAATCTTCCCCAAATTGAGGGTACAACCCTCACTCTAAGGGAAAGTGCGAAACAAATTGGCCTAATCCTAAACAGAAAATTCAACTGGAAGCCAAATATAGAAGAGAGATCAAAGAAAGCGGCCTGTGCCTTATACCTAGTAAGAAATGGGGTCCGAAACCCCAAAATGATTCTGTGGATGTACACAGCGATTGTGAGGCCGATCCTGACATATGGCAGTGTAGTTTGGTGGCAAGCCTGTCTGAAAATGTCAAACTTAAAGCTGCTCACGAGCATACAGAGACGGGCATGCCTAGGTGTGACAGGGGCAATCTCGACCATCCCCACAGCGGGTTTAGAGGTGCTGCTGGATCTTCTTCGACTCGACCTCTATACAGAGATGACTGCCGCAAAGGGAGCCATTAGGATCTCGCAATCCAACAACTGGCACTCAAGCCCCTATGGTCATGCATGTATTCTTGATAGACTTCACATCGAGCAAATAGAAAGCGACTACTCTCTCCCCACGCTTGATTTCGAAATACTCTGCAAAAACTACTTCCCAACAAGGGAGGAGTGGAGCTCAAATGAACACGTCACTGATTCGAGTTCCATCCATGTTTATACGGGAGGGTCAAAGATGGAAAGAGGAACAGGCGAGGGCATGTTAAACATGCACTGCTCTATCAGACTACCTGACCACGGCAGTGTTTTTCAAGCGGAGGTCCTTGCGGTCAAAGATGTCATTGTTGGAAATATCAGCAGCTGGTATTACCTTCTTAATTGATAGTCAAGAAATTTCGGCTATCGAAATCAAGTCGATTTCGCGAAGAGCAAGGTTCTTGGCACACAGCATTCGATCACTCTGTGCTGGGTCCGAGGACACAGGGACATAACCGGTAACGAGGTAGCAGATGAACTTGCCAGGAAAGGGGCCGAATCCGACCCATCCCAGGCAATCCCATGGCTTTCCACACCTCTGTCTGACATCAAGAAAAAGGTGGACAGGAGAATCATGGTGGAGTTCCATCCATGACCCAGTCTATGCAAACTGAGACAAAGAACCCTGGGAGAATTTTTCTTCCATTTCAATTTCTCTTTACAGGCTTATTAGGATCTCTGGATGGCTGGATGGAGGAGGACGATAACCAACAACCTTGAAGACAGGGGGTTTTTATAATCATCCGGCGCGTGAGATGATAGGAAGGGTTTCACCCCATGGGCATCACAATGGATCCAATTGGAACTGAGCGTTGCGCGGCTACCCACTTACCTAACCTAACCTAAGTGTTCCAACTCTCACCCGTGGTTGTATTCGCAAGTCGCGAATGGGATGAGATTTCTTCGTGCTGTTGTGGGAATTACTCGCCAGGATAGGGTGACAAATACGACAGTGCGCGAGGAGCTCGACGTTGATCAGGTGCTGCTTGTCGAATGTCCAGGCAAGCCTTCAATGCAATTCCATCAGGCAATCACTTGGCAGACCCAGAATGAGATGGTTGGACCAAGTCCATATCTGATGAACCCCTGATGAGATGAGTCGATGGCGAAGGATCGAGTTGCCTGGAGATCTCTCGTGCGTGGCTTACCTCCCGACCCTTTTAGCGCATCATGAGGGTCAGAAGATGATGGTGATGATGACAACTCCGACTACACTAATGCCCGACGAGTGAAATAGGGATCTTTCTCGGTTATCCCTTTATTGGGTCTATCTTAAGACTAAATTCTACACTCAATTTTGCCTACATCAAACCTCGCAATCAATTTCCCCATGTACTCCTTTGCACATGCATTTCCATACGTCCGTATTGCGTCGGTCGGTCAGTCGTATATCGATCTACATTCGGGTTCGAGTGCAGTTGCTGATCTTTCAATTCTGCACATTCGAACTGGCGCTCATTAATTAATGGGCCAACAGTGTGTTTCGAAATTGGAGACGTTTCGAAACATGATACGACGGTGACCGACGGCGACAGAAAACAGTCGACACCAAAATAGATTTATATGAAGTGACGAGTGATGAGGCAAACCGCCAACGCGACAATATTATATTATTGTCGATCCGGGTTAATGGGTACTATAACTTGGAATCTCGGTATCGACGATCGAGGGATAAGTCCCCTGAACATCGCGTACAAGACCTTCTCTGATGTTTTGGTCACTCGTCTGAAGCCCTTTATAAAGAATTTGATATCAGTGTGGCTTCAGGCCAGGGAAGTCCACTATCGACCAGATTTTCACATAACGGCAAGAAATGAAGTTGGACACCCAGCACGTATGCGTCGATTTCAAGGCCGCATACTACGCCATGTCTAGTTTTGCCACTTCTGCCAAACTTGTCAAGTTGTGCAGGATGACGACGGAGAATTCTCGTTGCTCCCTCAAGGTCGGTAACGAACTCACCGAGACCTTCAATGTCAGAACAGGTTCTAGACAAGGCGACGCGCCATTATGTGACTTCCTCAACATCATCCGGGAGAAGATCATGCAACACTCACATGCCAACACTAGAGGCACCATCTTCCAGAAGTCCGTACAAGTGTTAGCATACGCGGATGACATTGACGTGATTGGCAGAACACAGCGAGCCGTCAATGAGGCGTTTGCTGGCATTGATGATGAAGCAGCTAAAATGGGTCTAGCGGTGATTGAGGGCAAAACGAAGTATATGCTGTCATCAAGAAAGGACACACAGCATCGACGTCTTGGACAGAGCGTCACAATGGGCAGCTATAACTTCGAGGTAGTCAAGGGCTTCCTCTACCTCGACTGCGCAGTAACAACATCAGTACCGAGATCAAGCTCTTGCCAACCAGTGTTTCTACCGGCTCAAGAGGCAATTGAGTAGTAGAGCCATCTCTCGAAGGACTTAACTTACTTAAGCTGACTTAATACAATACCTTAATCATCCCAGTCCTGATGTACTGCGCGGAGGCATGAACAGTCTCAAAAGCGGATGAGGAAGTCCTTGGTATTTTCGAGAGAAAAGCTCTGTGTGCGATCTTTGGTCCTGTTTGCGTTGATGGTTTTTGGAGGAGAAGATTCAACCACGAACTGTACGGACTGTACAGCGACATGAGTCTAGTCAACGTCTTCGGATCCAATGCCTAAGATGGCTACGTCATGTAGAGCGTATGAACAATCCAGCTTCGAACCGAAGAGTCTTCGACTCCTAACCAGTGGGACAACGCAATAGAGGGCGCCCACGGTCCAGGTGGAGAAGGACCTCAATCGACTTGGTGAGCGCAGTTGAAGACAGATGGCTAAAGATCTCGCCGGCTAGAGGGTCTTACTGGTTGAGGCCCAGGTCCACCCCGGACTGTAGCGCCACCAGAAGAAGAAGAAGCTGATTAATGGTGTTTCCATAGCCTTAATGGCCACCTGACTTTCTATGAATCATCATTGATCATTGATTGTCGGTGGGCTGACTGTTGAACAGCTATTACTTCTGCTTCAAATACGCTGCAGTTATTCGGCAGCCAGAGAGCCATACAGATTTCTGGATAACTGGCGTATACCGGTTCACTCATCCTAGACTTCATAGCAGATGGGTTATGGACCTTGTCCCCGTCCCAGTCTTCTCTCGTGGGATTTATGGTATTGTGCTGAACTTCGAAGTCCAAAATAGGCGGCAGGTAGTCTGTTACCTTAGGAATCTTCAACTTTTGGCGTATACCCCAGACGTTAAATTCTCTTAGTCTTATTGCTGCTTGTGTAGCCATATGTATCCTGTAGATGCCCACGGGAAGAAAAAAAACAGGGGACTCACTCAGATACAGATGCATGCTGAATTCTGTTTACTGTTTATATTGATAAGATCTTTTTTGATCGGTAGTGCCGTCCACCGCACTAGGACGACATGCATCAGTAGCTGTGCTTTTTTTCAAGCTTATATTCGCTTAAATTATAAGTGCACGAAAAAAACGATCTTCGGCGTTTAAAAATTCTTAATAAAATCTTGGCAGCACCGACGAAACTTATGACAATTGTGGCAGTCAGGGGTGGGATCGTGTAAGGTGATGGTTCATCCTTGATGGACACAATATTCGGTTTGTGACTGT